>CM061270.1:77632500-78380000 GCA_030848825.1 Tadarida brasiliensis
ATACTTAACTAGGAGAGAGGACTAATGCAGTGGGTCTTCCAGGTGCTTGTTAATTATCTGCTCTGTTCCTTTCAAATGACGGTGTTTCTATTTAACATTAGGAGATGATATAGTTATGTTTCTTTTTTGTTTGTTTGTTTGTTTTTTTTAATTAATTTATTTTTGTTACAGATGTTTCTCCTTTTTTCCCCATTGACACCCTCCTCCCCATCATAGTTATGTTTCTAGCTTGTGATATTTCTTTGTCATTTCTGATTTGTCTAAAAGACCGTAATCAGATTTATAATGAAAATGAGCAAAAATATCAAAAGACAAATGTGTGTAAGTGCATTATAAATACAGTCTTCTGTTTTGATTCTCTGATGTCCAAGAACAATGAAATGGGGATGAATTGCAAGGAGCCATGTTAAAAAAATCGTAACAACAGTCGGAGACCAAATGTTTTGGACAAAATAAGTAAATAAACAAACAGTGAAGAGTGATGACATGAGCGCGTGGAACAACCAAACATTGCCTAGGCAAGAGTTTCTGGGAGAAGATTTCATTGTCTTCCATTTGTCTGAATAACCTAAATCCATGGAGCTAAGAAGCAAAATTAGTTCTTAGGATAATGGGCTGGAATTTTAGAAAGGGACATTGTAACAGGATATCAAGGAAAGGCTCCTGAGAGTAGTGCATTTTAGAATTTGGCAGAATTTCCCAAGGGAAATGGTAGGGTCATTGTCACAGATGTTCAAATGACACAACAAAGCAGAACCAGTCTTTCTTCTTCAGGGGTCAAGTCGAGGACCTGGTGCCCATCTCCTTTCTGGTCTGAAGGTGCTCTGCAGGGGTCATGCCATATAGAGGGGGATGTGTGTCCATTCAACTACAGAACAAAAACAAAACAAATGCATAACAGGAGAAGGAGGGGAGCCCAGAGGCATTTCTTTTAGGAAACTTGAATAGATCAGATTTTGGGTGAAATGTAAAAAAATGATTCTATAGCAAATTAAGTTTATGTAAGATGGAAAGGTGTAAGATAGAAACAAAGACATTCTGAAGCATTTCCACTGGGATGCAGAGGGCTGAGGCTGGAGCACTTGATGGTTCTCTTAGCAGTCATTCAAAATTAGAAGCAGCACTGATTCTGGAAGCTGGGAAATAATGGTAGGTCGTGATCATAGCATTCGATTTCTGGTTAGAAGTGATGACTATTTGATGAACCTATCATTTTCATTTGAGATACAGTAGGACATCCCAGAGCTGCTGTACAGTAGCACATACTTAAGTCTGTGGTTTTAAATGGTCAGTGTTTGACTCACAAACTTTCTCTCATTCAGTCCTTACTTGAATGCCCATTTTTTTGGTGGTCACTGAGGCATAGAGGTAGACAATAATTTACTAGATCACGTGTCTGTTAAGGAGCCAGGTGTGAGCCCTAATGACTGTAATTATAAATCCTGTTCTTTTCTGTGCTAGAGCCTCCTGCTAGTTAAGTAGATTGGAAAGTATCAAAGAAAGGCATAGGTGTGGAACCTTCTTGAGAGGGAGGGAGGCTGTGCCCACATGGGCTGCGGGTGACCTGTAGCCTTGGGGCTCTGCTGCCAGCACCTATCTGTCTGAGGGGAACTGAGTGGGAGTGGGAGACACATGATGGCACTTGACTATTTCCAAACATTTTCCTCATAGGTTAGGTTATTTTTTCTTCACAATATCCCTAGACAGTATTACTAACATCCCTTTTTTTTTCTTTTTTGATAAAATACCCAAGCTCAGAAATGTAGGAGAACTGGACCTAGCACACTCAGCTAGGGAGGTGCAGAGACAGGACACATCCAACCATCCTGCCTCTAGCAGCCCCGCTCTTCCCAGATCAGCACTTCATCGAGACGGTCAGTACTAGCCGTGTTTCCCATACGGTTAGTGGTTGGTCAGAATATGGATTTTTAGCCCTGGCCAATCTGGCTCAGCGGTTAGAGCGTCGGCCCATGGACCAGAGTCACACGTACCTCGGTTGTAGTTTGTCCCAGGCCCTGGTTGGGGTCGTGAGGGTGGCAACCACTCGATGTGTCTCTCTTACATTGATGTTTCTCTCTCTCTCTCCCTCCCACTCTATCTGAAGATAAATGTAAAAAAAAAAATATGGATTTTTTAAATCTTCACCTGAGGATATGCTTATTGATTTTAGAAAGAGAGGAAGGGGAGGCAGAGAGAAAGAGAGAGAGAGAAACATCAATTGGATGCCTCCCGTATGCACCCCTACCAGAGATGGAGTCTGCAGCCTAGGTATGTGCCCTGATCAGGAATCAAACCCACAATGTTTTTGGTGTAGGGACGACAACAGAATATGGATTTTTCCATTGATTAAAAAGATCCAGAGATTTTTCAAAAGACTTAATTTCCACTTTTAGGGTGTTTTCCTATTTCTTAACCTTTTGAATATAACACTTTAGAGTGAATTATCAAGTAATAAAATTATATACAGTTGGCCCTCGTTTATCGAGGTTAATCAGTTCCAGACTCTACCGTGATAAATGAATTTCTGCGAAGTAGGATTCTTTATTTATATACAGTCGTCCCTCAACACTTAGCGCTTCGATGTTCATGGCTTCACTCTATCACGGTTTTTTCAAATATATTCATTAAAAAGTTGATCGAGACAGTGAAAATGATACAGCGTGCGCTCGGTTATCTGAGTCAATTATATACCCCTGTATTACAATTAAAATTAAAATTACTGTACGTATGGACTGTAGGCCTATGTATTCGAGCACCCCAGGAATCCTTCAACGCCAGGTGCAACTGCTAGAGTCTGGAGTGGATTAACCGCGATAAACGAGGGATGACTGTATCGCAGTTTTTTTAGTATACCGCGATAGAGTGAAGCTGTGAAAGTCGAAGCGCGAAATGGTGAGGGACAACTGTAATTCCTCAAATATTAGACCTAAAGGTGAAATGATCCCTGATATTTGATGTTTCTCTCCAGGACTTACTTCTCCTTTTTGGTTGGAATTTTCTTATTCTGATCTCCTTATGAATTTGTCCATAGATGGGACATCAACTGCCAGGTCTTCCAGATCCAGAGGTCCCCTAGAAGTCTGGATATTTTGGGAGGTGAGCCGCTGCAAACTCTAGTGCAAAAGGAATAGGCAGAGGGGAGCCGCAGGGTGCACGAGCTTTCCTCCTGGGGGCTTGTTTCCAGGCCACAGGTGTGTGACAAGCTCGTTCCCTTCGGAAGACTGGCTCTCTGTGAAGGCAAGGCCTCTTTGGAGAACTTCCAGGTATTTTTCACCTGGCTCTTGAGTCTGAAAAAGAGAATGGATATGATTCTTAAAATCGTAAATTGTTTCAGTTATTGTGAAGACCTGATTCAACCTTTAGTAAAGATGTGCAGTTTCTTCCTGACTCCAAACTTTTGATTTTTGTAACTATTACATTACCATTGCTGTGGTCTTCAAATCAAGAGTTAATCAACAAACATGACTTCATATCTGAGCAGTGCTTTGACATTAATTGGATGAGAAAAAATGAACCTGAAGGATGTGGTGTCTTCTCAGCAGGAGCAGAGTCAAAAAAGGTGTTACTTTTCCTTGTTAGATTGAGCAGTAACACTTCTATTTTTATCAGTGCCCAAAAGTTTGATCTTTTGGAACATACTTTGCAGGTGCATCCAAACAGAGTGGTTTGTTTTCTGAAGAAATAAAATTATGTAACGACAGTAAATAAAGTATGAGTACAAGGTAGAAAGAAATCCTAGTTCAATGGGTTTATATGTTGTTGTTTTCATGTGACAGAAATCCTGGATCTGTCATCATATGCCCTAATGTTACATGCAGACCCCATTCTTACCGTCTGTATGTGTCTGCTAGATGTACTGCAGGACTTTTCACAGTGTGTCACTCACTGTATCTTTGAAGACAGAGAGGGCTATGACCATGGGCGTGGACACAGAAGAACAGGCCTGGGAAGGATGTTAAGTTTTTTAAGGCCAACCTCCCTGTTTACTTATGAAGAGAACAGAGAGAGTACATGTCTGGCTTGGCTTCTCCAAGCTGTGAATCTTCCAGATTCCTAATTTGCAACGAGAGGAGCAGAGGAATCTTACCAGGACAGTCGCTGTGTAACGACCACTGGGTAACTCAGAAACGCTGCTGACTGGGCAGGGTGCTGCTTATGTGGCTGCTCCTCCTGGATTTCCTTCTCTTAGCCCTCAGGGGACTGAAAACCTCTGCAGTGTCTGAAGGGTGGAGAGAATGCCCAGATCCAGGTGTTTTTACTTTTAAGTAATATTCGGAATTTTTAGCTTACATTTTAACTTTTTAAAAGGAATTTAGAAACAAGGAATGTGTTAAAAGAAGAACCACATTATATATTTTTTTCTTAAATAGTCCTCTTGACATCTTCATTCAGTGTTTGCTTATGTGGCAGCTTTTGTAAATAATACCAACAATATGTTTCATAGAAACCTCCTAAGGACCTTTCAGTCTAGGGTTAGGCCAGCCATAGAGTCTTGTTTTTGTTTCTCAGACACTTTATTTGCTATGTTTAACTTTTCTGTCTGATGCTGAAAGAGCTAGAATGACTGTCACCAAACTGGAGTGTGAATTTGGGATGGCCTGAACTTAAAATATAGGCTATGTCTTCTGCATGCACCAACTGTGGGAGACTCCAGGGGACTGCCCCAGAGATGGTCATCCTCAGAGCAATGGAAGAGCGGGAAGTAAGAGGTTGTGTGACCCCCACCCAGAGAGACAGCTGAGCGTATGAAGATGCCATGAACAGGGGAACAAACAGTCATTCCAAATTATGAGCCCCAGATTCAGTCATCAGAGCAAAACGCGGGGACTGCTTTTCTCTTGAATGATTTCCGCCCTGTAGGAAGTATCGGGGAAGTTTATTCATTTCTTCACAGTGACGATTCTCTGAAGCAGTGTTTTCAGGGGGGGTCCCTGATCAGCAGCAGCAGCAGCACCTGGGATCTTGTTAGAAAAGCAGAGTCTGGGCCCCACTCCAAATCTGCAGAATCAGAAACTCTGGGGCGGGACTGGTCCTAGTTTTAATCATCTCTGCAGGGGAAGCAAGGTGAAACCACTGCTGTTCAGTAATGCTGGGGAAGTGGCCACGTGTGCCTGTGTGACTGCATGTTTGTGAGTGTGTATGTCTGTGTGGATATAGAGGTAGCATTTGTGTGTGCGCGCGCGCACACACACACACACACACACACACACACCATGAACAGACACTAACTGCAGGCATCTCCTCCTCTCTGCTCTTCCTCCACATCAGACCCATAGCCTATTGTGACCATTGATATGGGTGCTATGCCTTTGCTTCTTATACATCTTTGGCTGTTCATGTCAGCATCACCTGACCAAAGAGTGCATTTACTTCTCTCTTGCCTTTTTTTTTTAATCCTCACCAGAGGATATTTTTCCATTTATCTTCAGATAGAGTGGGAGGGAGAGAGAGAAACATCAATGTGAGAGAGACACATCAATTGATTGCCTCCCCATACAACCCCAACCAGGGCTGGGGACTGAACCACAACCTAGGTACATGCCCTTGACCGGAATTGAACCCGAGATTCTTTGGTCTGCGGGTCAACGCTCCAATTGCTGAGCCAAACCGGCCAGGGCCTCTCTTGCTTTTTAAAGTGCATTTTGCACTGTCATGCAGATCATGAGTGCTGCTTATTGTCTGGAACTTGGTCTCTCTGTACCCTTTGTGCCATGTTCTCGACTCTGTTGAAGAGTAACAGAAAAAGAAGTTGGCATGCTTTATCTGTAAAGTCAGATAGTAAATACTTTTGACTTTGGGGTCATATGGTTCCCGTTGCAGATACTCGACTCTGCTGTTGTAGCACTAAGAGCCTAGACAATATATGATTGGATGGGCGTGGTTGTGCTCTGCACACTTTATATACATAACCAGGGGCACCAGATTTGACTGCTGGCTGTAGTGTGCCAATCCCCTGATCCAATCCCATTGTCATTTTCCTAAGAAATCCGAATGTGCCTGTTGGGTCATTAACTTTACCTTTGAGATACGGTCTTTCAAGCTGGTCATGGTGGCCTAGGGCCTGCAGGCCAGTTTGGCCTCCCATCTCTTTGAAGGTCAAATCTCCCTCAGGCAGGCTCATCAGCATTTAGGACACTTCCTTTACATCTGTGTTTGGAACCTTCTTCTGTCCACCTCTGTGTTTTGTCTTTGGCTAGAGGTAGTTTGAGAGAGTTGAAAGAGGTACTTAATAGTAATCTTACAGGTGGACACACTAGAGGACTTTCTCTTTAGAAAACACGCTGACCTTTTGCCCTGATATATCTTTGTGTCTTATGAATGTCCACAGCTACAGAAACATATCAAGGAGTAAGCCATGGTTTTGTCATGAATTAACATACCTTTGGTAAAGGAAAGGGTGTTCACAACTTTGTAACACTTCAGCTGGCCCTCTTTTCTATGTACAGGCTATCACTTCTCCTGGCCCAGATGATCAAATTGTTTACATCTTTTAAGTCACCTCAAATCTTTCCTGTAAGAAGAAAGGTTAAAAAGCATAGTTATAATAAAGTTAAATTGGAAATGTAGAAGTAGAGGAGGATGTGGGATGTGTAGACTAGGGAAGAGGAAAAGAAAAGGTATATTGATCATGTCCTGAGAGCCAGAGGCTGGGGACCAGGAGGAAGAGAGGAGAGTGCTGGGGGAGTTCAGGCCAGGGCCAGCTGGTGGAGGGCGACTTCCTTGGGCAGAAGGAAGAAGCTGTGATTTTTGTAATGACAACTAAACTTTGTGACTAAAAAGGGAAACAGGAGGTGCCAGTAAGCATTTTCACTAGAAAACAATAAGGATCTCATTGTGCAGTATTACTTTATAATCCCGTATCTGTATCACTCCTGTGGGCGTTTAAGACAAAGTAACCGAATACGAATAGGAATAGTAGTTGAGATTCATCGACCTAAGTGCCAGCAATTGCTCTTGGAGGCGCTGTGTGTCGATTCATTTGGTCGCAGAGCTCTGTGGGCTATCGCAAGCACTAGTTTGCCCAGAAGGAAGCTGGGGCGTGGAGGCACTCTGCTGCACAGCGCAGTGCCTTGGAACATGTGCTGGCCACCCTGGGGTCTCACTGACACAGCCACCCTCTGCTCCCAGAGGTGCGACGGCTGCTCCAGAAGTTATTTCCCCTCCCAGGACTGCGCTTCTTCGCCAGGTCTTTGGAGGAGAGGGACTGAAGCCCTGCACTACAGACTGCAGAATTGAAGACTTTCCCCTGAATTTACTGATCTAAACAAAGTCTCATGATCTGTTTTGTGCATTTGGACAAATAGATGCAAAATCATATGTATGGGTCTAAACATTAGCAAATGGTACCATGACATACGATTTGGGACACACAGTCCACGGTTCTGTGAAGTAGGCATGGACGTGGCCTCCACCTCCTTCTATACTTCTTATATGGAGTTTTCCATTCTGATTGTTTTTTATACATAGTGTTGTTTTGTATGTCTGAGTGTCGTTATATTTGGAAATCTTACCCTGGACTGTGTAATCTTTTCACCTGAGAGGATGTGTAACTAAGACTTAGATGAATTAATTTGCAGCCTGAGACCAAGGCCTGTGTGAGAAGACTGGTGACAGGGGAGCTCTTTCCGAGTCTGGTTGTGTGAGGCTCCTGCTTCCTCCCGTGAGCGTGGGCTGCTTCCTCTTCTCAGGGTTAGCCTCTGATTCACTTCTCTTCTGCTACCCTGCATGTTCTTCATATGCACTTTGGGCACTGTTTTTTTACAAACACATTCCCAATTCGTCCTTTTAATTGCATCTCTCTTTCCCCCACAGAGCACTAGATATGACAGTGTATCAGTTGGTGATGCCGGGTAATACCATTATAGAAAGATTCCCCACTGTGCAGTGCTCCGTTTTGACTATTACCCAGAAATTTCATATGCTGACTAAGTCAAAAGTCAAAGAATTAAGAAAGACTCTAGCACTCTCCTCAGCACCTTCATGGCAGAGTTGTTACGTGGAGTGCCAGCATACCCTGCCCTGTCAGTTAATGCCTAACTGTGGTGTTCGGGATGGGAAGTGGAAAGTGTGTTTTGTGGGAGCAAGGCCCAGATGCACCAGCGAGGACTGGAGCGTAGAGCTAGGGGCGGCAGGGGCGCTGCTTCTGGTCATACTTGTCCTAGCTGGCAGTCCACTTGCTTCCCTTTTTCTCCTCCTTGTTCAGAGGTGCCATGATGGCACAGGCTAGGTTATTTTTATATATTCTTCTCTCTGATTGACCCTCAAATTTTGCAGAAAAAGTCGCCTTCTGAAGTAAAGCATGGGAGTTTCGTTTAAACATTTTTTGACAACCTTTCAAATGAAGATTTAGGACATGAGCCTTAAACATTTTGGCTTGAAGGACAGAATGATCTCACACACACACACACACACACACACACACACACACACACACACTTCTTAGGTGGCAGAATGTTCTAGAAAGATTTAGCCAGAAGAGGGAATAAAAGAGGGGGAGGGGATTTTGGAAGTTACTAGACACCCCAAAGAGCACACTTAGAAGTCCTCTTGGGGGAGGAACAGGAGGAAGAGGGACATTTCTCTTTGCCTAGAGGATACTGCCATTGGTGTGCTAGTGATGGAGCCAGGAACATGACCCGTCTTCAGCTCTGTCCTTCCTCCTTGCATCTCCCGTCCAGTCTACCCTCAAGGATTTATAATTCAATTATAAAATTAAAATAAGAATCCCCATGTTTCCCAAAAGGAGTTTGTACAGACCCAAGGATTGCAGAACCAAAGAGAATCCTGGAAGGCAAATGACTAGTTCTTACAGAGCAGCATGGACTCATCAGTAAGGGCTGTGAGGTCAGATGGCTGAGAAATTAGTTGGGTTCAGAAACAGGCCCTGTAAGGGGTGATTGCTCACCTGGAAACTGCAGTAGGGGCTGGAATAAGAGTGAAATAGTCAAAGAGTGGGTGATGGAGGTGGGTGAAGTCTGAGGCACCTCCATCAGACAGTAAGTGAGAAAGCCAGAAAGGTCAATTGAGGCATGATGTGGGTTGGGAAATCATTTTTCTCTCAGCCTTTTGAGCACAAGACAGTAGGAGTAAAGTGTCTGGTAACAAGAAGGACTGCATTTTAGGGTAGATTTTGTCCGTGGCTAGAAGTGGGGTAACTTCAGGCAAATCTCATTTGATATTTTGTATTCATTGATGACATACTGTGTTCACCATTACATTAAATGGATTTTTTTTTTATGTTCCCATACTTAACTGGCCAATCCTTATTAGCTTCAAAAGAAGCTCTTCAATTGGTCATGGGTAAATTTTCTGTAATAATATGATCTTCTTGAAAATGGGTATATTACTGCTTTCAGACCTTTATAATGTATCTTTTATCCTTGGATCCGTTGTTTACCAGTAGCTTGGGATAATCTAGTGATATAAACGTTTTTCCACCATTAATGAAAATGCAATCTTTGTGGTTGGTTGACTTACATATTTCCTTCAATGTCTAAGTTTCTTCTGAATGTACTCTTTGTAATAACCAAACTTCATAAGAAGAAAATATGAGGATGCTTGTTTGGAGGGGTGGGGGCTGAAATATTGGGGGCACAACCCAATGACAGGCTTTTTGTGGGGTTGGAGGCATGGTGTGGGCCTCCGCCATGCCATGGTGGGATAGACGTCCATGGAGGAGACCCTGGAAGAGCTTTGGGAGGAGGGATGGCCAGTGCAAGGGCAGGAGCAACCGTGGGGAGGGCAGAGCCTGGAGCAAATAACGTGTGCATCTGTTTCTGGTGCATTTGAAATTAGTTTACATGGTCTCTTTGAGGACAACAAGAATATAGGGTCATTGTAAGCAAATTATAGAAAACAAAATTATAAGAGAAAAATTAAAATCATCTCTAATCTTACTGTTACAGATAATAGCATTTAACATATATATTAGCATTTAACAGGCTTTTATGGTTCGTTTTGTAGTATGTTCCTTTCTCATGGCAGTAAAAGTACTATATGTACATTTAAGAGTCTGGAAAATATTTCATTTAGTAAAATTACCCTAACTTAACTATTTTCTAATTTTAAACATTAGATTCCCTGTTTTTTTATTTTAAATAGTGCTAAGATTAACATTTACAGTACTTCAAGTTTTTGTACTGTGTGCATTTTCTTTTAGAGCAGTGGTTCTCAACCTTCCTCATGCCGCGACCCTTTAATACAGTTCCTTATGTGGTGGTGACCCCCAACCATAAAATTATTTTCGTTGCTACTTCATAACTAATTTTGTTACTGTTATGTCTTAGGCGACCCCTGTGAAAGGGTCGTTCGACCCCCAAAGGGGTCACGACCCACAGGTTGAGAACCGCTGTTTTAGAGGACAGGCTCAGAAAAAGTGACTGGGAAAGATGCTGTGGATAAATGACTCAGCCTGATTTGTTTACAAGGTTTTGCCAAGAATCCTTATGAAGAAGTCTCTGGAATTGCCTGAGTCAAATAAACGTTCACTGGTGATTCAGGAACTCTCAGTCAAGCCACACTCTTGCTCCATGTTCTTCTTAAAAAACCATGAGCTACCTTCACACACTTGAGGTGTAGCTTAAATGACAAAAAGCTTAGATACTTTGGCTCCTTATAAGTAAGCAATCAGTAAAATTAAGCAGCATTCACCTGCAGAAGCAAATTGAGATTTACAATTTTAATGCGTCCAGCCCTCCCCGACACAAGAGTCCACTCTGGTGTCCACCTGGGCATGTGCGCCACTTCACAGAGAGAACTAGTACGGGTAGTGATCTGCTGTTAGAGTGAGCAGGAAGGTGGGGCCCAGCCCAGTAGCTGCACGCAGGAGGCGCTCAGCAATCAGCCATGGTTTTGATCTAATCAGCACCAGAGCTGTCTGGCAGCCAAGGAGAAAAGCCTCTTTACGTGGGCCGAGAAACTTGTTTCACAGGTTTCACAGCTGAGAAGCGTCTTCTTTCTCTGTGATGTGAAAGTTTCACTGCGCACAGCTTGGAGTTCAACCCATTCTAGCTCCGCTGCCCCTGGCCAGGCCCACTCACCTCTGGAAAGGAAACAGGCCTGAAGCAGGGAGACTCTGCAGACCCAGAGACAGTCATCACTGTGGCACTCGAAGGTTTCTGCTCCTGTGGGATGTCGTTCTGTTTCCTGGAATCGGCCGAGTTAATTATCCTTGTCACTTCTCTTCCTTGCTCTCCTTCAGTAGTTAGAGTTGCACAGAAATAAATAGTTTGCCCTCAGGTGGGTGTGGCTAGACTAGGCACTTGAGAAGCCATGGATCCTTTCCTTGTTTCCTAGGCTGATGTAACAGATTACATTGATTAAACAAGGCAAGTTGATCACCTTACAGTTCTGTAGGTCAGAAGTCCAAACTGAGTCTCACGGGGCTAATCGGTATCAGCAGGGCTGGTTCCTCCTGGAGGCTCTGGGGGAGGATCTGTCTTGACTTCCCAGCTTCCAGGTGTCTGCACCCTTCTCTTCCTGGTCCCTTTCTCCATCTTCACACTGGCACCTCCCCACCTCTCTCTGACTCTGACCTCCTGCTTCCCTTCCTCCTACAAAGATCCTGTGCTTGATCACATTGGATTCAGCTGGGTAATCTGGAAAAACTGCATCTCTAGATCCTTAGTCACATGCCAAGTGAGGTGACAGACACCCAGGCTCAGGGTTTGGGCATCGGTGTCTTTGGGGGACATTATTCTGCCTGCATCTCTGAGCCCTGTGACCATGCAACATGGTGTGTGTCACAAAGACTTTTTCATCACATTAGAAGATGACATCAGGGTTCAAAGTTAAATTTTTATTGTTCTTTTTTGCAAGCTTTTTATATGCATCTTAATTAGGTCTGTATCTTCTGAGTGCCTTAGGAATTTTTGTGAAATGTCTGAGTTCATTGACTCAGATCAAGTGATGCTGTTTAACATTCCCTCCATGAATTGATAATTTATAAAATAAATCGATATCAATTAAACTGGTTCATCTACATGGGCTTCGCTCTAATTATTTAAAACCTATGGGCATCCAACCTTGTAAGAGTGAGTTCTCCTCGTTTCCCCGTTTACTGCTGTTCTGAGTCTTAGATTGGTTTCTGAAATGTCTGTAGGAGGAAAATCTGATGACAATTGGAATTGTGGAAATTTGATTAATGTGTTTGTAGTTTGGTCCACAGAGTTGATAGTCATAATAGCTACAACTTTTTCAGTGCAATTCCAGGCATGAAGTTAAGACTTTACATCCATCACTTTATATATTATTCATGAAACCCTGTGACATGGGGAGAGACACTCAGAAGTCTGAGTCCTTCCAGCACCCATAGCTGGGAAGCAGTCTGCACTGCACCAGGCAGATGGCTCAGCATCGCTTCCGTAACCCCATAGGGAAAGCTCAGAGTTTTCCCTGACATCGCACTTTGAATTAACTTCAGAAGTAGCACTAAAATGTGTAACACCAAGGGCCGGATTCCTGGTTTAAATGTTGCTAAGCCTCGAAGCCTAGTCAACGGATCTAGTCCTTTCCTCCTGGAGCAAGAAACAACAGGAGTTGGAACATTCACAAGGCTTGAAGTGTGGGTGATAATCAGATGGGTCAGTAGGAGCAGGTCTAGAGCCCTAGGCCCTTTGATTCTTCCTCCAAGACTCAGCAGAGGCCAGGAGAATGTCCAGCAGAGGTGGCCGCAGGAACCACATCTGGGGAGCTCCTGACGCACTGGTCACTTCCCACCCAGATTCCTACCTCTGCTTCCATCCTTCTCTCTGTTCTTTAGGGTTCTTTTTCCTTAGTGTGGGCCTAAATATTTAAAAAAATCACTCTGGGTGCACCCTGGCCACATAGTTCAGTGAGTTAAAGCATCATTCTGATACACCAAGCTTGTACCAGTCGGCACATAACAAGAATCAACCAGTGAATGCATAAATAAGTGGAACAACAAATCAATGTTCCTCTCTCTCTCTCACCCTCTCTCCCTCTACCCCTTCCTTACTCTCTCTAAATTCGATAAATAACATTTTTTAAAAATCACTCTGGGTGCAATAGTTTACCTGCTGACAGCATTCGTATTCTGTGGACCCCTGTCCCAAACTATAATGCACAGACCCCGCTTGTTTGTTTATCCAACAGCTTAGGTGGCATGTGAACCACAAACTGCCCATTCCTGTCGAGTGCACTGGTTGTCACTCAGGATGTAGAGCAGGACACACTGTTGTGCATAGTGGCTAAGGGCATAGTTTTTCTCCAAATCTTTATCTTACTAAGGATGTCAGAATAATGATATGGGCACCTCAGTTCTCCCAGATGACTCTCTTGGCTAGAGAGAAGGATTTCTGGACTTCAGGTTGTAGGGAGAACCTGGACTGCTGGCCAGAGCAGGCAGTTCATAGGGCAGTGCGCACTCAGCCACCAGGCGGGAGCAACATTTCCTGCCAAAGACCTTGTCTGATGAGGTCCCTGTATGTTTCTGTCACTGTTTTTCCTCTTTGCCAAACCTGCTCTCTGAGCTGACTGTTCTGGAGCCAGAAAGAGCTCCTCACATCCCTCATCATGTGTGCACACTGGCTCTGCAGGCTGCTGTTCTTCCAGGGAGCTCTGCCCCATTACAGATGACTGAGACTCGGGATGCAACTGCCACCCCTGTACATGGCCTGTGGGCTGTCCTGCCCTGTCCAGGGAGTTGCAGGAATGCTGTGAGTGGTGGTGTGAAGCACCTCGCTGTGGAGCCCTGTGGAGGGCGATGGTCAGTTCCCTTTGTCGGTTGTGGGCCTTGTTACTGCTCCTCAGATGCTCATCAACCAGGAGTCTGCAGATGTGTTTAATGTCGCAGGTGGAACACATGAACCTGAGGAACATTGATTGGTTGTCAGGAAAACTGTCCCCGACAACGATGGCATGTGCTCAAGGGCAGCCATATCTGGATTGTGACTTTTAATACAAGTATGTGTATGTAGTTCAATATGGAAACATCTTTGGATAAGAATGTTTTCCTATGGACTGAACACACATGATCATAAATAGAAACATATTTGAAATGATAATTTCCAAGATGGGTGAGTATTTTATTATGGATACTGTATTTAATTGCTTTGGGGGTGTGTCTGAAATGTAGTCATCGAGAAAAGGGAGTCTGTCGGTACGTAGTGTCGATCTGCATGTAGCTCTCCTGCTGAAACAGCTCCTAACAAGATGCCAGTTAGGGTGCATTGTGTTCTGTGATGTGGGCATTTCGTTCACTGGGGAGTGCTTGAGCGCCACAATTGTACATACTGGTTGTGGAGTGTGCTGTTCAGATGCCCTGAGTGACTTAACTGTGTTGCTTGCGGCTCCCACTAGAATCCAAAAAACATTGGTTCCACTTAGTCCCATTACAGAGTGAATCATGCAAAAAAGATGCACATTTGGGTTCCTGAATACTTTCTCTCGAAAGTCTGAGGTCCCTGAGTACAAAGATCCCCCTGGAGCTGCAGGGAGCCCAACTGTCCTTGCCTCAGTGCTGCCCCTGGAGGACAGGCAGGGTTGTGTCCTGGGGACCAGACCTCAATTTCAGATAATGGGATTCAAAGCATATGGAACCCAAGGCACATTCATTTTTCTTGTTTTGTTTAGAGACTTATACAAGGAGTTAGATTTATGTATTTTATTTGTATTAGTTTGAAAACTATATATCTAATTATGTAAGATTTTCAAAGCAACAATAAACAAAGGGTAAAAAGATCTCTCCTAGAAATAACCATTGTTGCCATCTTGGTATTTATCTATACCATCCTTTTCATATGCATAAATATTTTTATCTATTTTTATTAAAAAAAAAACAATACCCCAGAACCCAGCAGAGGCTGAGAAACTGGCTTTTAAAATTTTTTTTTTCTTTATTGATTTGAGGGAGAGAGGAAGGGAGAGGGAGAGAGAGATAGAAACATCGATGAGAGAGAACATCGATTGGCCGCCTCCTGCATGCCCCCCAGTCAGGATTGGGTCCACAACCTGGGCATGTGCCCTGATTGGGACTCAAACCAGCCAAGTCTTGGTGCATGGGCAATGCTCAACCACTGAGCCACACCAGCTGGGCTATAAATACTTTTTAAAATCCTCATCTGAGTATATGTTTATTGGTTTGAGAGAGAGAGAGAGAGAAACATCAATGTGAGGGAGAAACATGTATTGGTTGCCTCCCATACACACCCCAGCCGGGGATTGAACCTGCAACCGTTTGGGGTACAGGACAATGCTCAGATGAACTAAGCCACCCGGCTAGGGCTGTGCTTTTTAATTGTAATTAAGATTCTACGAAAACCAGTTTTTAGTCCTGGCCAGTTTGGATCAGCAGTTAGAGCATCAGCCCTCGAACCGAAGGGTCTCGGGTTCAATTCTGGTCAAGGGCACATACGTGGGTGGCAGGTTCAGTGTGATTTCTGGCTCCATTTGAGGTTGTGCAGGAGGCAGCCAATCAATGTGTCTCGCATTGATGTTTCTTCCTCTCTCTCCTTCCCTCCGTTCCTTCCACTCTCTCTAAAAGATCAATGGAAGAAACTATCCTTGGGTGAAGATTAACAAAAATAAATAAAAAATAAAAAACTAGTTTTTAGAGCAAGAAGTGAAAGTTTGATCAAGAAATTTCTCACAAGCTAAATCTATGTATTCTTTAATAAGGAATCAGTTAATGGAGTGAGAGATGAGAAAGAATGGAGAAAAAAGTAGAAAAATGATAGAGGAAAAATTGGAAAAAGGGAATAAAAAGTAAGAGAACAGGAGACTGTGTGCAGAGGGACCCAGGGGAGAGAGAAGAGCGGGGATACCTGCAGCACCTCAGCTCTGCCTGGAGAGGCTCCTCCCACCTCTGTCCATGGCCTGGCGAAGGAGCTGATCCCCCAGCTGCCTCTTGCCTTGATGTTGTTATTGTTTCCACTGCAGTGGCTGGGCTGGAGGTTGGACAGCCCTGTCAGCGCACTGGGAAGAAGGGAATCATCTCTGGGCCAGAACAGGCTAGAGGAGAGCAGATTTAGGGACCAGGGCAGATGGGGCCATGAGCTCCTGTCCCAGTGCAGGGTGGGGAGTCAAGTAGGAAGCACTTCCTGTGCAAACTAACAGATACCTCATTTGTGGATGATCAGGAACACGTACTGTGCCTCTCATGTACCATCTCTCCATTTGAATTGTGTGCACTGACTTCTCTGTGGAGCTGGAATTGGGTTATGTCCATCACCAGTGTGTGTGCAGAGTTGTGAGTACTGAGGTCATGTTATTAGTCTAGGAAAATGTCCCCCAGGATGCTCTGGTGGTCTGACTGGGTGCTGGTGGAGAGGCCCTTGCCTCCTCTTTGCCTCCCTCGTGTGTCTGTGCATGGCTTCGCCACGTTGCACTGGGTGCTCTGTGCTCCCTTCAGTGGCTTGCAGATGTCACAAGGAGCTGGCATGCTGGGTCTAAGACAGAAATAATAACTTGTGTCCAAATGCTGCTCTTGAAGCCACATGGCTTTCACATCTGCACCAGCAGGTAAAAGGGTGTCTAGTGGGAACTGCCATCAGCACCACTTTTGGAGACAAGCAGCCTTGACCAGGTCCCAGGGGGAAGCATGTGGAGTGCTGACACTTGGATTAGCCCTTCCGCACTCCTGTGCAGGGTCTCTGCAATGCCTGCCTTCCTGTTCCCTGCCATTCGCTCCAAGTCACAAAGGATTGAGGTGAAGGTCAGTTCTGTCTGCCAAGAGATGAAGATGCTGTAGCTCTGGGGGCTGCTGTGGAAGAGCTTAGAAAAGCTTCACCGAGGGCTCACTTTGTCTTCTTTGGTCAATGTAGAGCCATATGTATTGACCTGGGATGGCTGCAATTGCACAAAGCCTTTCAATCGTAAGCCGACCTCCAAGGTGCTCCATCCAGGGGTCACAGAGCCAGAGCCTTCAGGTATGTGCTATGCACGGCTTTCGTCATAGGCTGCAGTCAGTTTTGCTTGAAGATGGTAGGCCCCCTTCACCAGGTATGAGAAAGGGGACACCCAACAAGTAAAAGTGACTATCCCTCTCTTGTGGAGTCCAGCATATCGATGTCAACACTTGGCAAACAGTCATCTTCAAACACTTTTTCAGCAGAGAAGTTTTTCTTGAAGCAGATACTAGCTGGAGTCTCCCATGTGTCAAAGAGAAACCTGGAACTTTCCCAGTTCCACCCACTTCCCAGCCCTGGAGTGCATGTTTCCCCAGAGCCCAGTGAAGTTATTGATCTGATCTGCAGCCTCACTTTGTAGCCCAGAGCAAAGGGCACCTGGCCAGGGACACTGAGCAGGTGGGTGAGTCCTCAGGCAAGGGCCCTCTTGTCGACAGCGACCATGGTCATGATTTAACCTTTGTTACATAACTGCAGCAATTTAGATTTGCTCCTGTGTTCCATGGTCCCCAGAAGAACCTGGGTCAAATATTCTAAAGAATAACCCAACTCAGAACCCATAGAACAGGTGGGTTTATCATGTAATGCTCTTGTCTTTTCATTGTGGAGAAATAATAACACACTTTCTGTCAGAAGGATCTTAAATATGAAAAATCCAAGGCTACTTAAACACCTTCCTCTAATCCCTGCTACTTAAACACCTTGACTTGTTTTTCACACAGCTAGTGAGGTGGGTGATGAGTCAGAGGGTCTGTCTGGACTGCAGGGTTTCCCAGGACACCCTAACTGTTCCAGCAAGGCAGAGCCCAGCTTTAAATGTCTACCCTGCCAGTCAGACTCTCACCTGTGTGACCTTGAGGAGCAGCTTCAGGTCCTGGGCCTCCTTCTTTCTTTGGGGGAAGGACTTTCCCATCCGGGTGCTAAGGTGGGAGGGCACACAGCGAATGATTGGGATGGGGGGACCTTCTCTCATCTCCCCCTGGCACTGCACATCTCAGGCATGTCTGACCTGAAAGTAGCTGTGTCCTCCCTGACCTTCTGTGGACATTTAGAATAAGAGGTGTCATTTCATTAAACTTTCCCTTAATGAAAAGGGAAATGCACAGTAACAATTTAGAGCACTGACAAGATTGCTTTATGTTGGGAGAGAGAGCAGTATTTGCGGCACTGGGGTTGTAGAGCTACATTCGTCACTGTGCCATACTCTCTCCAAACCACCAAAACTGCGGTGTGAGGGAAATGCTGGTACTTAATGTGAAAGGAGGGGCCTTCTGTGGTCCCTGGTCTCACGTAAGCTTAGGTGTGAGGCGGCCATTGGGGACAGATGGCATTCCACACAGCAGGTTCTGCGTGGTTCCCATGGCTGTGTTAACAGCACATACTCCCAGTCGGTGTGGATATTCCAAAGCTTCAGTTGGAATTGGGTGGGGCGTGGGAGTGAGGCGAGGCTGTGGGGAAAGGGCAGGGTTTGGGGCAGGCATGGAGGAGGGGGAAGAAGTATCCCAGAAGGAAGATGTGGGGTGAGAACACTCAAGTGTTCCCTTTCCAAAACACCTGTCATTTAAAGAAAGGGAAGCCAATGAGTTTTAGGTAGTTTTAAGAGACTACAGGACAAATCTGAATTTGTGCTGTGAGATAACACTATGAATAATCTGTGAGTTCCTGGGTTTCTTGAGGGATGTGAAGAAGTGGAAACGCATGTCTTTTTGCCTCACACACCCAGATGCAGGGGAAATGGAGCCCTGGGTCTTTCTCCACGGAAGACAGTGCCCGCCCTCTGCTGCCAGCAGTGAGGTCCGTTCACAGCAGGCTTGCCTGACGTGGCGGGATTATCTTGTTTTAATTAGGATGAAGAGTATGGGGGGGGGGGTCCCTAGTAAAAATAATGGAAATAAGTTAAACAATGTGAATTCATAGTTTCATCAGGGAAATGAGCCCATTCTGTGAGGTTTTAGAGTACTGCTGAGGCTGCTGTATGGATTTCCCTGTGGAGTGCGTAGGGATTGGGAGGGGCTGTACTCTGAGCCACTGCATACCGTAGCTGTCAGTGTGTGACAAAATGATAAGAATTAAAATATGCACCCCAGAGGGTCAGAGGAAGCATGAAGCACAGCTTCTGTGCAATGCTGGTCAAGAAGCAGTGTCAATAAAAGCAAGACTAGGAGTTGAGAGACTGGGACCAAGTGACATCCACCAGCTAAAGCTGCGCCTCCAGGGGAACCACAGTTGCCCAACACATCCTGCTTGGAAGAGGGCGGATTGATGTCCTCTGACAAACCCTTCAGTGGGCAGACAGTAGACAAAGGAGCAGAGGTAGAAGGGAACAGTGGAGAGGGCTGGGTCCGGAGTGTGAACAGACATGTAGCAAGAGATGGGACTGCAGACGAGAAACCAGAGTCTGGGATCTGAAAGATGAATGAGACCAGAGGATCAGAGGGGATGAAACAAGGCCTGAACATTTATTTTATTTTCATGTACAAACAACAACAAAAACGCCTGCTTTAAAGAAGAGTCTAGACTATTTCACCTGAGTCCTCTAAGCTCCCAACTCCCTAGCCGAGTGACTGCAAGTTCCTGTTGTTTTATGAGATTACATCCTTGGAATGAATTCCGTAATTTAAGCCAGGATACACCTTAACTCTTTTAAAGCTATTCTTCTTAAAAAAACAAAACAAAAACACCAATCCATAAGCACTGGAGTTGTAAGTGAAGTAGACTTAAGGAAACGAGGTGTGTGGACTCTGCAGACAAGGGAAAGCAGCATTGCCAGCATGAGCAATGGAAGCTCCATGGCAACCTGGCGTGGTCCTTCCCTCCTATCCTTTAACACACAGTACGTGTGTGTATTACATGTTCAAACATGATCTCTAACACTTGGCAAGAGTGACCCCATTACAGGTGTCCTGACTGAGGCCCTGTAGGACAGAGAGCTCTGCGCCCAGTACCCTGCCTGCTCCTCCTCTTCTGACGCCTGTGGTCTGCAGACTCCAGTCAGGGCCTCTTCCTTGTTGAATGATCTTCAGAGCAGGAAAGACAAGTATGAAATTGTAAGCTCATCCAGTGGTATTATTTTAATTTAAATGATCTAGAAAACAGCAACATATGCGTTGTATTCTCATTCCTTACTGTATGCTTAATTCCCATTTGTAATGGTGGAATGATGTGGCACGTGAACAGACAAATGTGCCCTTGCATCTCACAGATCTAGTTTCCTGACCTGATACCTGTAAGCAGTTGCCCTTTAAAATGCACAGAATAGGTTTTCTTTGTAGGTTGATTTTACGTTTTCCAGTATAAAACAAGCATGGACTTATCTAAGAGTTATAAGCTTATGGTCCTATGTACATCCAGTCCTATCACAGCCTCGTTTGAAAAAAACGAAAAAAAATCTCCAGTAACAAAAAATATTTTCAGCAGGGGCTATTACCCTATTTTCCTGACTATTGTGTGTTATAATGAAATGCCAAATCATTTATAATCTAAGACAGTAGGAGAATCCGGACCTCTCTTTGCAGTCATTATGGAATTTTTGTTGTTCAACAGTGCAAGTTACTAAAACATATACC
This sequence comes from Tadarida brasiliensis, assembly GCA_030848825.1. NCBI lineage: Eukaryota > Metazoa > Chordata > Mammalia > Chiroptera > Molossidae > Tadarida > Tadarida brasiliensis. Next base: position 77,652,932 of record CM061270.1, read on the forward strand.
TGTCTACTCAAGGCAGTGGCTCCATCTTTGGAGTTCATATTCTATGTGATTATTTATCTGACATTGTTAGGTTCTGCTTTCCTCTCAAAATCACTTTTTGTGAAGTGAATGGGAGCTGTGACTCTGAGGTGTTCATTTTATTATGTGTGACAAAGGCTACCACTTTCTCTCCCTTCTCCTATGCTGTGGCCTCACCAGTGGTCTTGGACAGCAGCAGTCATCCAGTGTAGAGCCGGGGATACCACCAGGAGGCAGAGCAGGCGACCTTGGAGATGGAGGAAGGGTCCACAGTGACAGCACGGCGAGCTGTTAGTGCAGAGATTGCTCAGTGACTCACCAAGATCCCGGAGGGCCGCATGCAGCCTTCTTGGTCCCCAGACCCAGGCGGGGCATTCTTCCTGCCCTGCAGCCACTGCTCCCTGGGGTCCTGGCCTCTTTCTTTGCTCTCTGCCTCTGCGGTTCCCCACTTGCTTTTGCCTTGTTAGGATTGGGTAGTTGATGGGTGAGGGGCTGCTCTTATGCCGAACACAACCCCCACCCAGGTGAGTTTTTATTCTTAAGTGATCCAAGAAAAGAAAAAGGCTGCACACCCCCATGTTATTGTCGGATTGCCTTTGCCATTCTTTTTACATTTATTTCAATTCAATTAAACAAATACAAAGATGAAACATTCTAGTGAAAAGAACACTGAGCCAGGAATTAGAATTAAAGTCTAGTCCTAACCCTATCAACTCTCTAAAATAGTTTCTGCAAGATTTCTCAGACATGAAATGTGAGGCCTTTTTAAAAACTAGTATTCATTTTATTCATTCAAAAATGCTTATTGAACACCTACTATATCCAGGGATTAATAAGTCATATTTAGGGCTAACCATGTGCCAGACACTAAGCCAAATGCTATATAAAGATTATCCCCCCAGTCAGCCTAGTGACTGCAAGCTAAATTTTTTGTTACTCTGTTTCAAGAGGCTCTCTGAAGGGCTGAAGGGCCAAAGGTTTAAGAAACACAGCCTAGGTGGAAGTGTTGGTCAGGGGCAGTCCAGCTTGAGAAAAGGAAAGAGGAGAAAATAGAGCCTTTAGGAAGCTGAAACCTGCAAGTCAGAGTGAGGAGGCAGCAGTGCGAGAACCCGTCCACAGCTGCCAGTGCTCGGTCCCTGTCTCCACCGTTGCCCTGCACAGACACAGGCATCATCTGTGGACTTAAATAAAGGAGCTTGGTCATCTCTGAAGCCTGTCACATCTCCCAGGAAGTCACTTTTCCCAATGAGGCAATGAAGAAATGAGTGAGTTTCTCTTCCTCATCAGGACGTGGCAAAGCTCCTCTCGGTACTTAGCACTGTGCACTGGTGTAGTGCTGGTAATTCAGAAAACTCTCATGGTAAATCCAGGAACTTGACGTTAGACCATGTCACAGGTCACCTCCTTGGGCCAGGAGAAATTAGAGAGGAAGATGGACACACTGTCTCCAACTCCAACACTTCTGTCACCACGAAACATTGACTCTTGAAAGTCAAGTCCGTGGCTAGAGGGGGTTCCAGAGGGCATTGGGTGCCCTGGAAGCTGGTGTACTCCAATCCTGTGTTGGGCTCAGTAACTGCAGGTGGGGCCGCTCTCACCATATGAAGAGCAGGGCTGCTTCTGGCATTCAAGACCCTCATCTGTGGCTTCTGCCTCTGGGGCTCCTCCTCCCTTTGGCGCACCTGTTTCCCCTCCTCGCCCAGCAGCACATCCTGATGTGCCCAGCAGTCCTCACTACTGGGGATGTGTCCGTCCTTCACCGTTCCATGGTGGGGTCTAGTCGTCGGCAGTTCACATCTGACTGTGTTTGTGATGTGTTCTCTTTCCCAGGGATATCTGCAAAACCAGCCTTTACTATCACTGGAATGAAAATGTCCTCTATTGTTAAGTGGATTTGTGGTGTCAATTTTCAGGTATTCCTGGTTCAGAACCTGAAAAGAACCACCGTAACCAATTGCTTATTCTGATTACTTTTATGATCAAACCAAACCAGATTCCAAAAGCAAAACAAATAAAAACAGACTAAATGTGAGACTAGGGAAGTGATTGGAGGAGGTAAATAGAAATCCAGTTGTATGGATATTCATATCAGTTTGCCAGTTTCTTTTTGTTTTTATTGTTTTTCCTCAGCAAGCCTTGAACATCTTGGGCAGTGCCTCTATCAGCCTATAATTGTTTATTGAATTAGTCAGTGGTAGGTAGGTAGAAAGTTTGAGATAGATAATAGACAGCTAGAGGTGATCGAGAGCTAGAAAGATACAGAGAGATTGTGATAGAGAAGGAGATAGATGAAAATGGATGTGTGAATGCGAGATGAAAGAGAAAGTCTGCCCCCACTATTCCACCCTGTGGCATACGTCTCTCCTGCTTGCTTTTCAGCTGTTAATATTTTTCTCCCAATCCAACTCACTAATCTAGGAACCGCTGAAGTACAAAGCAGGGAATGAAAGCTGTGCTAACCTCACTTCCCATGTTGATGTCAATGAGAGCACCTTTGCTCTGTCCTTGTATCTGGAGAGACTTCGGTGACTTTCTCCGTAGACTAGTGGTGAGCATGACCCATGGACTGGTCTGTGTGGGAAGGCTATCTCACGTGAACGCTGCAGGAGACGGGGCGCCATCAGGGCTCAGGAATCTCGTGGCTCCACCACAAGAATGCCCAGGCAGAGAGCTCTCAAGGGTCATTTACATAAGTGCTTTTTTCTGCCTCTGAGCTCCTAACAATATGCACATAGCTCAGGATCAAAGGTAAGTCGGAGGAAAATGGCTTCGAGTGGGCTCCTCCAGCACAGCGAGCACCACACTGCGTGGCGGAGCCACGGCAACGTCAGGCTGGCAGCTTGGCTGTCTGTGAAGCCCGCCGACGCCCCAGCTGCTGCTGCTGGAAGGGATTTTCCACAGCTCGGCATCTGGGTCAGGAGCTGGCTTCCACTGTCACATGTCACCTCGAAGGCCCCGAGCTCCCTTGTGGAGATGGACATGGAGCGCAGGGAATTTTCCAGTGTTCCCACCAGAGCACAATTACCCAGACCCATAAATAGTCATGTAAGAAGAGTTCTTTGTTTCACATCCAGTGCAGAGTCATGTTCTGAAGGAGCCTGTCGGTATAGTCACAGGGGAAGGGAAACGCCTAGTTCAGCGTCCACGCTAATGAGTCACTCTCAGACATCAGAGCCGGATGTTAAATTCCCGCCAGGCAGATGGACTGTATTTTAGATGGGAAGACAAGGCAGATACGCTGCTGGGGCTGAGTCCATTTAGACTCCACACTTGGGCTCCTCCTTCACCACAGACTTACCTCAGAAGCCAGTTTTCCTTACCATTTCTCTAAACGTGGTGTTGGGTTACACAGCAGTGAGCTCACCCAGGGAAGGGTTGTCAGATGGATCGGGAAGCTCCATCTACTGCCGGTCAGCATGGAATTCGAGATTGAGTCTGAATGTGGAGGAAGGAAACATTTTGAAGTCAGAGCCGTGTTAGGCACATAAACAGCTAAAAATGAAAATAAACAGGATGCCAGATACAGCGCCTTGCTTACTGATGGCAAGAACTTTAAAACAAATTGTTTTTCTCCACAGAGATTTGTAAGTCACAGGCTTGTAAGCCTGGTTTCCTGTCTTAACTTAGATAAGGTATCACATGGTAGTCGAGAGAGAAGGACTCTAGAGGCAGGTAAGCTGGGTCTCCATTCTGATTCTTCCCCTCCTAGCTGGCATTGGTAGTAACTTAGTTCCCAGGTGAGCTGAAAATGGGACTAGGTATATGACTCTGGTTGGGCTGGTGTAAGGTTTAGAGATGATGTAGGTAAAAGTCTTAATACCACACCTTGCCTATAGTGAGCACACATTCATTAAATCGAAGTTCTTTATATTGTTCTCATCATTCATAGACCACAAGGAGCTAAGTGTCTAAAGCCCGTTGTTCCTGCTTTGGGAGTGCAGGTTGGTGCAATCTTGGCAGTGATAAATGTGTCAAGGTCAACCGAATGTTAAATGTGAATATCCTTTGGCCAGGCAGTTCCATTGACAGAAACGTGTCCTATAGAAACACCTCCCAGTGTGCCAGCACGTGTGGGTAAGGGCGCATTGTGCTGCATGTGTAACAGCGGAACCTCAGAAACCACTGCAGTGTTCAAATACAGGACAGAGGGTGAATAAGTATCGGTCCATAGATGTAAAGGGATGCTGTGCATTTTTTAAAGAATGAAACAGGCACAGAAATGCTCATAGAGATGCCATCTGTGTGCATGTGTATTAAAGAACTCACTCCAAACTTGCTGAGTCCATTCGTACAAAAATACCATTAGGGCCCGGCTGGTCTGGCTCAGTGGTTGAGTGTCGACCCATGCATCAAGAAGTTGCTGCTGGATTCCCGGTCAGGGCACATGCCCAGATTGTGGGCCTGATCCCCAGTGGGGGGCATGCAGGAGGCAGCCAATCGATATTCTCTCTCATCGATGCTTTTATCTCTCTCTCCCTCTCCCTTTCTCTCTCTCTCTGTAATATCAATAAAGAAAAGAAAAATGAAAAAAAAAAGACCGTTAGATTAAATATGTATCTATAGTTATTATATATATATATAATGTATAGAATATATCTAATATAGACTTATCTAGATGTATATTTATGTGTGTATATGTACATATAGAGATCTTTTGTAGAGGCAAAACATATGCCTAGCTGAGTTCCCAACAAGCTGCTCACTGTAGAGCACGGGGAATGGGGAGCCGGGGGGGTATTCTGGAAGACTGTTACATTTCATCTCACACCTTCTCATGGTTCTCGTTGCTGGCTTGCACTTGTCCTGTGATTGTTTAAATTGCCTGGGTGGTGTGCTCAGAGATCTAGCACAGCGTTCTTGTGTTGGCTGATAAAGGTTTAGTCTTCACCTGTTGCCTTTCGAAGAAAGGACTGAACTGACACTATATTTCTGTGAGTTTTAAGTTATTTGTGGGAAGGTGATATGTATTTATTGCATATCTATGTAATACTAAGATTGAAACTTTCTGTGCTAAAGTAAATTATATAAATGGAAGCTATTTTAATGTTTTATAGAGAGAATGTGTTTCTAGACTATTGTATATTGTTAGCTTAAAATGATTAAAAATTTTTTCAGCCTAAGAAGCACTCATATAAAGACAAATACCTTATCTGTAAAATAAGTTTTGGCAAAAACAAAACAAAAACAAACAAACAAAAACAACAACTCTCTAAGCTCCCTTTCAATTCTAAAATTATATATCTGTGATTTGGACAAGAATTCTTATTCTAATGAGATTACAGTATTCAAAGATGTTTGGTGTCATTTAGAAAAGATACCTACCTATTGATTGGATGAAACAGAATTTCTTTTCCATTTGACTGTGTTTAAAATCTAATTGTGTTGATTTAACTGTGTTTCTAATTGAATCATTTTATTTTTTTATTATTAATATTTTTAATCCTCACCTGAGGATATTTTTCCATTTTTGTTCAGATAGAGCGGGAGGGAGAGAGAGAAACATTGATGTGAGAGAGACACATCGACTGGTTGCCTTCTGCACGACCCCAACCAGGGTCAGGGACAAACTGCAACCAAGGTATGTGCTCTTGACTGGAATCGAACCCTCGACTCATTGGTCTACAGGCTGATGCTCTAACTGCTGATTGAAACCAACCAGGGCTCTAGTTGAATCATTATTATTATTATTATTATTATTATCATCCTCACCTGAGGATATTTTTCCATTAATTTTTCAGATAGAACGGGAGGGAAAAAGGGAGAGAGAAAATGAATCGAGCCCTCAACTCATTGGTCCACGGGCTGACACTCTCACTGCTGAGCCACACTGGCCAGGGCTGATTGAGTCATTGTTGTAAGCCTGCTGCACACATTTTAAATATATTGCCTTTGAGGGTCAGCATCTGCGGGTGGACTTTGCATAGTTGTGCTCTCAGGCTGATTACAGGCTAAGATGGCCAATCTCGACATCAGGCCTGGTACAGAGTGCACGTGGCATAACTGCCCCCTTGCCCTACCTTTGATTGATCGGTGATTGTACTGTCTCTAGTGCTTGCACAGGGGTGTGTCGCTGTGAGCATCGGCACCCTGTGTTCAGTCCTGAGCGTTTACTAGTCGTGACGAGTGTGTGACATTGGGCAGCTTAACTGATGACTCTTGAGTCCTCTCTTCTCAACTGTGAGACAGAGTTCATAGTCTGTGCCTCTCCGAGTTTGAGGGATTAAATAGCAAGCATGTGAATCTCAGGGCACAATGTCTGACAAATTGTAGACGGTCATCAGATGATAGTTCCTTTTTTTCCTAAAAGTTATAAATTAGTGCAAAATATTAAAGTTATTTTTGATTAAAGTTATATTTGATAATCAAGTGAAATGTTCTTTTAGAAAGTATATGATGCATTAATTTTAACTTCATAGGTAGCATTATGTTTTCAGATTTTAACTAGTTCTACATCAACAGTGATGTGGAATATATTTGAAATCAAATCTGCAAAAAAAAAGTGTCTTTGTCCTAGCTCAAACAAACCAACAAGGGAGAGAAGTAGACCAGGCATGTCCTTTGCAGAAGGCGCTGGCTAGCTTTCTCAAGGCACCTGTGTGAGGCATGGCAGGTGGGACTGACTGTGGCAGACGGGAAAGGAGATGAGGTCCCATTAGGCGCCTATTGGCAGCCTGGCTTGTCAGCACCACTCTATATTAGTCCCTTGATGGACTTGTCACCATCAAACATAGTCTCTGCCTGCCAGCTGATAGAGAAGGCGTAAGCTTGTGGGGAACCTAAGGAGTTTCATTACGGACCCTGAAGTTAGAGATGCCAATTAGATACCTAAGTGGAGATGTCAAGCTGGTCGTCTGCAGTAGAGGCAAGTTTCAGTCCAGAATTATGCTCTGGGGTCATCGGCGTAGAGATGGTGTTTAATGACATGAAACCAGATGAGATCGGCAGAAAAGTAGAGAAGAGGCCTGAGGCTTAAGCCCTGTAACACTCCACTGTCAGGACCCAGAGGAGGACCCAGCACAAAGCCTGGGGAAAAGCAACCTTCAGAAGGAAGGACCACCAGGAGTGCCCAGAAATAGAGGAAAGTACTTCAAGGAGGGATGAGTGATCTGTCAAGTCAGGTATTGGTAACAGATGGAGCCAGATGAGGTTTGAGGGCTGCCTGTCGTTGAGAGTAATTCTAAGACAAAGCAGGTTCCGAGTACTGGAATGAAGCACAACTACCCAGCTCATTAACCATGGAAAGGTGGTGGGTGAGAGAGACATGACTTAGTCCCTCTGGGGGAGCAGGGCATCACTGCCTGGCCTGGAGTCGACACCTGGAGAGATGTCAGGGGCCTGGGTTATTCCAGAAAAGACAGATTCGTGGGAGAGTAGGGCTCAGAATGGCCCTGGGCCACGCCCCTTCGGGGCAGAAGACAGTACATACATGGAAACACCAGAAGGCAAGGTCTAACAATGTCTGGAATTTCTGGTAATTTATATGTAATTCATACAATGAAGATACTTTATTGCTCATTATTTATTATGTTTAAATGGCACTAGAAGATGTACCCCTGAATAGTCCTGAATTTCACAAGTGATGGACAGACCAACACACTGACAACTAAGTATACAAACAGTCCTCACAATAGTTACTGAGAGTTTAGGGGCCTAGTGAGTCTGAACAATGGGTTCTGGCCGCTATTTGGGGGCTCTTCCTGTATCAAGACCTCTCTGTACTGTCTCATGGATGTGCCTACAAGGAGAATAGAGGATGAAAAGGCGCCAAGTGGATGCAGTAGTCAGTTCCCACTACCTCTTACCTCATCGTAGCTTAACACACAGCAATTATGCACTTGGACTCTGGAGCCAGCCCAGCCCACATTTAAGCCCCATTCTACTCCTTACTCTCCGACTGTGGGCAAGCTGTTCACTTCTCTGTCATCCAGTTTCCCCATCTGTAAAATGTGGCTAAGGAGACGCCCACCTCACAGGGTTGTCGTGAGGGTTAACCGAGCTAGCCTTCCTAAACAGCTCAACTCAGCAGGGCCCACAGCAGGCACCACAGGAGGCTCTGGTGTCAAATGTGAGCCTTCCTTTCATTTTCAGAGATTCGACCTCTTCCCTACATTGCTGTCGTGGTATATTTTTCCTTCTTAAGCCTCCCCATGATAGTCTCTTACTAGTTTGCATTCGTACACCTCATGAACAGATACTAATCGAGCACCCTACCAGACTTTGCTTCCATGGGGCACATAAACCTGAACAGGTCCGTTATTCATTGTGGGACAGCTGAGCAGGGGCGATGACTTACTCTGGAGAGATGGAAGGTTCATTGAAGAGCAGACATCTGTATATACAAACTAATAGATCAGAATCTGTCCTGTGCCCCCGGAAACCAGAGGGCTGCTGAACATGTGTTACCACTCAGCATTCCTGGCACTGGAGCTCACTGGGCTTACTGAGGGCAGGCATGTCCACTGGTTTAGTAAATGAAGAGCCAAGTCTTGTGGTGATCTCCCAGTCACGGTCTCCTTCCTCTGTCCCCTGCTGTCCTGCCACATGGATTGGAGTGAGTCAGCCTGTCATTTTGGTACCCTTAGGTGCGTAGGAGAGGAAGCATGAGGCAGTGGATTGGAAAGTGAGAGGGATTCCCCAAATCACTGTAAACTACATAGTCTGGCCAGGCAGGTGGTCAGGTGACCACACATGTCACTTCACTACAACCTCACTTTATCTGAAATCAAATCTGTGTGGTGAGATTCTCAGTGTTGCTGCTGAGGGTTCTCTCTGTCCCAGTGGCCAGCACATGTCCCAGGGATTTGACACAAGGCGGAGGCTGTGAAGCAGGTGTGTTTCTGATCAACCCATCTCTCAAGGCTGCATGTGACTTGAAAGGCAGGTTCCTCATGGCTGCAGTGTGTAGACCTGTTTTGTTTTGTTTGGGGGCATGGAGAGGCTTTATGTCTTTCCCCCATTGGGTGTCTGCGTTGTGCAGTGGTGGGAATGTCAATTCATAGACCCAGGCACACAAGGACTAATGTTTTCTTTTCTTGCACCCAGTGAACTGCTGAGCAACTTACTGGGTTCTTCTTCCAGAGTTGTGCCCATATCAGTCATGGTTGCAGCTGACATTCCCCCGTCCAAGCCAGCATGATCTGTCTCACTAAGTACAGCAGCTCTGCTTCCACAGCAGGCATCGCTGGTGCAGAGAACACCATCGCCGGGGTCCGCATCCCTTCTCGATTCTTGTTCCTGTCTTGGCATCCTGCCTGGAACCTGAGTTTATTGCCAGCTTTCCAGGTCGCACCAGCCTCGCTTCCCTCTCTAGACTGCACAGTTCTCCTTTCTCTTCCTTCCATCTTTCAAGCATGCACAGATGTTTCCTCTGAGCCAGAGTCCACACAGGGGAAAGCCTTTATGCAAACAGTGTGGGAGCACACAAGGGTCATTTATGAGGTGTGAACGTGTGTGCATGTGCACAAGTGTGTGTGTGTGTGTGTGTGGTGTGTATGCATGTGTATTGCATGCATGTGTGTATGTGTATGGTATGTGGTTTTGTTTGTACATATGTTTGTGCATGTGTGCATTGTATGTGTGTATATGTATTGTGTGCATGTGTGTTTATACATGTGTGCACTTTGTGCAAGCATGTGTATTGTGTGTATATGTGTGTACTGCATGCATGTGTGTATATGATGGAGAGAGGCAAGGTGTGGAGAAATAACTGCCAGCTCAGTCACTGCCCACTGACTGCTGTACTTCAGCACTATGACAGTGAGACTTGGCTGAGGCTGAGTGCCTACCACCTAGGAGCTTACCTTCGTCATGAGGGGCACAGCTATTCCTGAGATTTAATTAATCACCTCTTTGGTGTTCTGTGGAAAGGGTGGCATAGAATGAGGTTATCATTTTAATACTATCTCTGCTTGAATTATGGAAAATGAATTGAGGATGAGGAAAATAAAGCTAGAGTCAGGGAGACCAGTAATCCCACCAGAAATGATGACTTATGGCCCAGGGTGGTGGTGATGGTTTGGAGCAAAGAGATGGGAGTGGAGGGTGAGTTGGGCGGCATTTGCAGTCAGGGCACACATAGTATTACTTTTAGATCTTTCAAAAGGTGGAGACTCCCAATTCCCTTCCCTTCTTATGACTCTGACTCTTGTAGTGAGGATTGAAGGGTAATTATGGCCCCTTCCCAGATTGATACCACCAATTTTACAGGTGAACTAGAGAAGGATGTAGTGTTGATTGGTCCAGGAGGTGGGGGAGTTCCCCAGGCAAAACCCGATTTCTAGGTTCTGGGGGCTGATTCACCCCATGAGCTAGAGAGAAGATATGGTTTGAGTCAAAGAAACTGAGAAGTAATCTTTTAACTATATTACAAAAGGTACCATTGATAAAGATGGTTGCCTGAGAAAGGACCAGCTCTGTAATTTGTGGGGCCCAGTGCAAAATGAAAATCAAGGGCCTCTTGTTTGGGCATTATTAAGAATTTCAAGATGGTAACAGAAGAACCTTAAACCAGATGTGGGGCTCTTCTCAGCATGAGTCTTGTGTGACTTCTGGGTCAGGCATCCTGCCCATGAGACCAGCCATGGTCTAAGACCTTTCTCAAGGGTTTCCAAATGCCCTTATTTATTTTCCTAATGGAAAAGTAGACGTGGCAGGAACAGGGTGAGACTCAACCTGCTTCGATGCTTTTCCATCTCACCTGCAAACATTTAAAGTTAGGAAAGAGTAGTATTGTATCATAAATTCTTTCTCCACATCTTCAGGGATATTAATGTGCACAGTTGACTCTGATCCCATCAACCTCTGTCCTTTGCTGTTCATTTGAGAATCTCAGCCGAGCTCCTTTTCAGGGCTGCTGTCTGTTGCTATTATGCCCTTTTATTTTTAAGTAAGGGAGAGCACAATAGACTCTCAGGCATGTGAAACTCTTCATAGAATGTTTCCTTATAACGAAGCCTGAAGATTCAGTACACACACACATTGATAGAAGATTCGTTAGAAGTTGGTGTATGAACTCAAACTAGCTTGTTCTACTTAAGTGTCTTGTCTCCATTCATTATTTTTTCTTTCCAATGGCATGTTTAGGTGAACCATTTCAGAATGTCTGTGTCTTCCTGAGTTGACCACTTGGAGTAGGTTGATGGTGGAATAGTTTCAACTGTGAGTTTATCTTCACAAGTTGCCCCCCTGTATTCGCAAAGCTTTTGCTTAAAAACTACTTTTTTTTTTACTTTTAGAAGAGTAATTTAAAAACATTCCAAAATTAAACCTTTCCAGTATAAAGGCTAATTGCAAAATAGACTTTTAGAATTTGAACCTTTAGTTATCTTTCTGAATCCAACCATGTAAATACCATGTTTTTTAGTATTAAACTGTATCCTGCAACCTTACTAAACTCACTTATTTGTTCTAGTAGCTTTTTTGAGGATTCCATCAGATTTTTGACATACACAATCATATTATCCACAAATAGACAGTTTTATATTTTCTTTCTGAATATGTATGCCTTTTTTTCCCCCCCTTGTCATATTACACTGGCAAAATGTCCAGTCTAATGTGAATTAGAAGTGGCAATGGAGGGAATTCTGCCTTTTTCCTGATCTTAGGATTATATTAAGCTATAGATTTTGTGTAGATGCCTTTATCAGGTTGAAGAAATTGCCTTTTATTCCTGGTCTGCTGAGTGTCTTAATCAGAAATGCATATTGGATATTGTCACATGATTTTTCTGCAGTTATTGAGATGATAAGGTGGATTTGTTCTCTTTTTTAGTTTATTTGTAGAGAATTACATTGGTTAATTTTCAGATGTCATGCTAACTTTTATTAAACCTATTTGGTCATGAGATATTATACCTTATGCTTTGGAATTCCTTTGTTAAAATTTTGTTTTTTAAATCTAATTCAACTTCTGCCTTTTCATTGTAGTATTTACATAATTTACATTTAATGTGATTATTAATATAGTTATATCTAATTCTACCATGTTGCTGTGTTTTCTATTTATTCCATCTGTTTTTTTTTCTCTTCTAATTTTTGCCTTGTTTTGGAGATATATATATATATATATAGTTTACCTTCTTTGTTGGCTTATTAGCTGTAACTCTTTTGTACTAGCTATTTTTATTTTAAAATGTCATTGGTTGATTCTTATATGTGCCCTGACTGGGGATCGGTTCAGCAACTTTGGCGTCTTGGGACAACACTCTAACCAACTGAGCTACCTGGCCAGGGCTACTGTTGTTATTTTAGTTGTCTCTTTGTGTTTGTAAAATAAATCTTATTTTTGTACCCTTTACCATCCTTTGGTATTATACCACTTCACATATAAGAATCTTATAATAGTATACTTCATTTCTTCCCCTTGACCTAGGCACTGGTATCACACATTTTATTTTTGCATATATTATAAAGAGCACACCACATTATTATTTTTGTTTAAACTGTTATTTATTTTTAAAGACATTTAAATAACGAGAAAAATATATTATGTACCATATAGTTACCATTTCTGATTTTTTTGTTACTTTGTGGTGATTCATATCTGGTATTATATTCTTTCTGCTTGAAGACTTTAATTTTTCTTGAAGGGCCAGCCTGCTGATGATATATATTATTTTAGCTTTTATATGTCTGAAAAAGTCTATTTACCTCATTTTTGAAAGGTAATGAATTCTAGATTAACAAGATTTTTTTTTTTTTCCCTGTAAAAACTTATATAACTGGTGTTCTCCTGTTTTCTTACTAGCATTTTTTTCTGGTGATAAATTTTATATTTCTTATCTTTCTTTATACATAGCCTGTCTTTTTCTCCCTTTACTTTTAAGATTCCCTGCTTATCACTAGATTTGAGCAATTTGATTATTATTTTCTGTACATAATTCTCTTCATTTTTCCTGTGCTTGGGTTTTATTGAGTTGTTTTGGATCTGTGTGTTTGAACTTCTCATAACATTTGGACAATTTTAAGCCATGAACTTCAATTTTTTTCCTTAGTTACTCCAATTATACATTAGGCCACTAGAAGTTGTCCCACCTATCACTGGTGGTATTTTGTTCTTGTTTTTAAATTATTTTTTTCTCTGTGTGTCTCATAAAGGATAGTTTCTATTGCAGCAGCATCCTTAAATTCACTACTCTGTAATTCCTCAAGTCCTGACCTGCCATTTTCCCATCCAGTGTATTTTTCATCCCAGACATTATAGATTTCACTTGGAGAAATATAATTTAGTTTTCTTTTACTCTTTTGTTTCCACTTAACTTTTTGAGTATATGGAATACAATTATTGTTTATTGTCTGATAATTCTAACCGGTCTGTTTTAGTTCTGCAATAGTTTGGATTGGTTTTTCTCCTCACTGTATATTTGATTTTCCTGCTTTTTTCAGTGCTTGGTGATTTTCAGTGGACTCCTAGACATTGTGAATTTTGCATTTTGAGTGCTGGATATATTTTCCCTTTCTAGAAATATGTTTGAGATTTGTTCTTGGAAACAGTTTGATCCTTAATGGTCTAGCTTTTAACATTGGTCAGCAATATTCAGTCTATAAGAAATTATTCCTTGCTGCTGGGTCAAGACCTTTCTGAGTACTCACCTCACTGCCTGTGAATTGTGAGTTTCCCCACCCTGGCTGGTGGGGCAGGCATGGTTCCCTGCCCTGGGGAAGCCATCCACTGTTCTGCAGCTGTTTCCAGAGGGTCCTTCCCCAGGCCTCGGGCCTCAGGCGGTTTGCTCAGACTTGGTTGGTTGTTACTCTGCTGAGCACCCTTGAAGGACACCGATGGCCTTCCAGGGCTCTCTCTCTGTGGCTCTCTTCTTCCTGTGTTGTCCTGAGGTGTCTGTCCTTCCTAGTCTCCCTGCATTCTCCACTTGGGTCTTCCTGGGTCTGTCCTCCTAAAACCAGTCCTGGGAACTCTCAGAGCAGACACCCAGGACAGTTGCAGAGCCCAAGTTCCGGTCTCTCAGGATCACTCACCTTCTTTGTCTGATGTCTAGTGTCTTGAAGACCATTTGTTTCACGTTGTCTGTTCAGTGGGTTGTTGCTGGTGAGAGTCTAAGTTCAGTCACTGTTGCTCCATTTTGGTTGGAAATGGGAATCCACTTTTTCTTCATTCTTCTCTTTCAGTTTTTCTATCCCACAGTCTTCAGTTGATGAGAACATTAATTCCCCTCTTCTTACCCTCCCCTACTCTGCTTTGACATGTGTATTTCTCTTTATTCTCTTCACAAAAGATAGGCAATAAACCTACTATGATTCCTCAGAGCAGCGACACTATAGACACCTGTCTAAGGATCTCTGCTCTCTCAGGCCATCAGGACCAGGGCCTTTGTGCACAGAGCTCCAAATGACTTCTTCAAGGTCTCAAATGCAGGGTGCTGGACCTGAGAGTTTTGGGAGAAGAAAGGAATGTCAGCTCTTTGGTGGCCAAAGTCAAGATTGTTGTGTTTTAAAATTTGATGACCTTTGCATGCAGTGACTTTAATTATGAGAGTACAGTACATGTACTGTACTGAGAAATTTTAACTATGAAGACTAATTATAGATGATGGGGAAGATAGAAGTGAGAAGGAAAAAGACAAATAACAGACTCAGCCAGGAAGCACATCTCGGGGGAATATGAACACTTGACATGGGAATCTGGGACCTCAGTGTCCAAAGTGGAATGCCTGTGTTTCAGATGATCCACAAGGTAGTGGTTGTAAGAAAAAGATTTAAACTTATTTGTATTGAAATAAATAACTACATGAAATTTCCCTAGTACAAAACATAGATGGGTATAAACACCCTCACCTTTTGCAGATGTCACACATGATGACATCACCAGAGGTCAGTATGTCCTCCTGGCATCCTCCAGCTGAAGGGAGTGGTCAGCAGCGCAGGACCTTGAGATCGGGAACCTCGCATGTCTGTTGGCTTTTGGCATTTTGCTCCATGTTGCGGTTTCTGAGGGCCTCAGTAAATTATTTTGCAATATTTTGTAATACTTTGTGGTGAAATGGGACACTGCTGTGCAAATCGTTCATATCCGCAAAGATGTCTGCTTGTTTTATAGCAAGCTTCTGACAGGGTTGTCAGCCTTAAAGAGGAGCTGAGTTGTTTACAAAAGGACACGTGCTTCTGATCTGTTATTTATGAATGAGAATAGTGGCTGAAGAGTAGGGTATTAGCAGATATTTTTGGAAAAATAAGTAAATTTAATCTTATTTGAAGGCAAAATGATGTTATAACAGTGCGAATCTCTTTAAAAAGGAACCTGTACTATGGAGAGAACGTTTTGAAAATGGATGCTTAGGAAGGTTGTCCTTGTTATGTGATTTAAAATTTTTTCTATAAATGATATTTGAAACCTAATAAAAATTCTGATTTATCAAATAAAAAATTTGGAAACAAAAAAGCTTAAACAGTTTTAAAGACTGTCAACAGTCCTGCCGATGTGGCTCAGTGGCTGAGCATTGACCCATGCACCAGGAGGTCACTGGTTCGATTCCCAGTCAGGGCACATGCCCAGGTTGTGGGCCCGATCCCCAGTGGGGAGCATGCAAGAGGCGGTCAATCGATGTTCTCTCTCATCGAGGTTTCTATCTCTCTCTCTAAAATCAATAAAGGAAAAAAATTTTTAAAAAGACTGTCAACATAATCATTTTAGTGGGTTTTGAATCCATTTATTTAAAAATTGTGTGTGTGTGTGTGTGTGTGTGTGTGTGTGTGTAAGTGTAAATTTAACACCTTCTGATTGGTTTGTAAGAGCATCTATAGCATTTGGGATGAGTGGACATTTATTAGCTGAATTTCAGTTAGAATCTTGGCATAGCCTGTAGAAATAATTGAAAAGTAAGTGTTATAATTTAGTTACAGTAGCCAATATAGAAGTTAGTCTTCTTCCGTTTTAGATGAATGTTTCTTTGAGAGGCATCTTTTCAACTATGACAGGTCTTAAAAGCTAGTATCAATATAAATTGAGCTAAGAAATAGAGCTTGAAATTGCTCTATCAAAAGTGTCAAGTAAGATTTTTAAAAATAATAAGTTATATTTGAAGATGTTTCTCTCACTTTAAAAACATTCTTAATATATTTTAGAAGGAAAAAAGATTAGTAATATTTAGATTTAACAAGTATTTTAAATTTAATTTTTAAATTTTTGTTCACATGTGTGTTCCATAGTTTTTACATTGTGTCAGTACATAATGATGTGTGTGTGTGTGTGTGTGTGTGATTACTGTTTTTTTAATATTTTTTTTTACTGAAGAAATGCCTGATCACTAACATTTAGAAAACCTGCTGCAGACACCACAGGACACAGCACCACCTGCAGGTGGGGGAAGAGCACTGACACTTTTGAAAGGCCTGTTCATATGCCTGGACTGTGATAGGCATTTGGTGCATTATCTCAGAATCCTCACCAGAGGTCTGCAGACCAAGTGTCATCATCACAACCACATTTTGTCAGGAGCCTTGAATTTTTAAACATGTGTCACAGGTCTGGGCTCACATCTATAGCAAGTGCTGAGCCTGAATTACATTAAACCCAAGGTCATGTGGCTGCAGGGTGCCTGCTGTCAAGTACTCCTCCTTCCTCCATGAGAAAATGGTGGGTTTTAATGATGAGGCATGTGGAAAAAGACTTGTTTGGATTAGTGACATTTCTGTTACCCCCTCTCTCAAGTTACAGTGCTTAGAGTCACTCCAACATCCTTGGACAATTAAACTGGTGAAATCCTAATAGATGGGAGATTGGCCGAGTGAGTGAGGTCTGGGGTGCGGTTCCAGCCTTCCTCTTGGAGTGGACAGTGGGAAACATAAAGTAAGAGGGAATTAAGAGTCAGGACAGGCCTGGAGGTGGGCAGGGCCCAAACACGAAGCCCACCATGTGGAGGGTCCAGTGCTTCACCTCGACTCTCAGTCAGGATGGTTCTTAGTCTGGGATTAAGGTGTTTTCTGGGCAGTTTATGATCTTTCAAAAAATGTGTGTAAAATTATGAGTCTCTGCATTTGTGTGTTTTAGAAGAGGAAACCCATAGCCTTCATCAGATCCTGAGAGCCTCTGTGACCAAAAAGTAGTCTCATTCTAGTGTCTTTTTACAGTAATTGTCATCACTTCTGTATAGAGTTGACCCTTTAATGCTCTAGGCTTAGTGCTGAGCAAACAGACAAAGCCATGCTCTGTTCTGTTACTCAGAGGAACAGCATTCCGCAAATGTAATTGGCTAGTTGGTGGTGTACTTAAAATAGACGTCGAGACTATATTGAACAGTGTATTACGCTACACAAGATCCACAAAGCACAAGCCTGGCCTGGCTCAGCCTGCAAACCTAGCGAGACTTTTCAAGATATCCTTCTCCTTGACAGAGGACAAAGATGGGCAAAGAGACATAAACTCTTCTTCTCATCAGTGGATTGGGTTTTAAGTAGGAAAGGACATCATTATGCTTGTGTGATGTGTATGTGTGTATGTATTACATATATATATGTAAAATACCTTTTGCAGTTATATAATCATATATAATGTTAGATATATTAGATATATAATATCTAATACAGTCAGTTCTCATTATGCACAGTTGTTACTTTTATAAAGTCACCGTAAACACTCACTTAATAAATTGTGAACCACTGTTCCTAAGGGAAATACAGGGTTCGGTTCCTGTGAGCTTCTGGTCACAACATTTTCATCAAGCAATCAATATATAACCTTGTTTTTTTTTTTCTGTTTAAAGACACCTTACTTAATATATGTTGTTGATTCATTAACATTGAGTTCACAGCCAAGACCAACTAAAACTTGTGCCTGAATGAAGCTTACCTAACACATGAAGCTTACCTAACACATGCATTTTCCATAGCCACTCACATTTAGGAGCACTAGACAGCCCTTCAGCACCATGCTTGGGGACATTTTAAACAGAGAAATCACAAAAAACAACAACAACAACAACAAAAACACACAGAAATGTGGAAAATGTGACACTAACTAGACTGTGGAAAGGACACATTTACAGCCTGAAACAAGAAGGCAGAGTGTTGCCTTGTTAAACCTCAGGAGACTCGGAGTTTTTGGCTGCTCTGTGCATATCCACAGATGACAGAAAGCAGGATAAGTATCAGATTTGGGGTTAGAAGTATACTTTAGCAAGTAGGCAAATTCACAGATACAGACCCTGCAAGCAGTGGGCATTGACTGTGTGTTGATTTTATTGGCTTTGTAGAAGATGAATGTCAGAAAGGAAGGCGTTGCATTCTGTCTGTGAAGGATGAACTAAGTGATGTTCTGCCCTTTCTCTTACTGTGTTGCCATGTTTGAATTTGATTTTTGAGACCCTGCAATGTTGCAGACATTGCTGAGGACAGGAAGGTTCGTTAAGACACAGGTCCTGCCTTTTAGTTGCTTAGAGCCCAGGTAGGGGATGGACACGTAAATAAATAAACCCCATATGGTAATAAAAAGGTGGACTGAAGTGAGACCAAATCACGTTTTCTCTCCAATGTCATGGAACTCTTATCAAAAGTACTTCCAGTAGAGCTGGATTTTTAAGGATGACCAAGACTTCATTAGGTGAACAGCAAGAAAAGAACCAGGTGGGTAGTGAAAACAGATGTTCCCAGACGTGAAGATGTGAAACAGCTCAGTGTGTTTTGGAAATTATAAAGACTTCAATATTGTCATACTGTAAAATATTAGGTGGGAATGGAGGATAAAAACATTAGGTGATACTGGAATTTTTGGCAAGAACCACATCAAAGGACCTTGGTTGGCCATCTAAGGATTTGGGATGTGAACCTGTAGGTGAAGAGGAGGAGGCAGGGAGATACATCATTAGAATGTGCTTTAGAAAGACAGCCGCAGAGATACTGAGGAGAGTGGGTTACTAGATGCAACAGCACTAGCAGCCTGGACTCCAGGAAAGCTGCTCTTGTTGTTGTCTGGTGAAACCCAATGAAGACCTGAGCTAAGGGACTTCAGTGTTGATGGACACAGAGAGAGATTTTTTAAATAGATACGGCCTAAAACAGAAAATCTAGAAATCTGAAAACAGGTATCATTCAGTTTGGGTTCTCCCTTCAGTGTAACATGCATTGTTATATGCATCATTTACAGTCTACCCCCTGCCTCCCTCCTTTTTAAAAAGA
Source organism: Tadarida brasiliensis (assembly GCA_030848825.1). Taxonomy (NCBI): domain Eukaryota; kingdom Metazoa; phylum Chordata; class Mammalia; order Chiroptera; family Molossidae; genus Tadarida; species Tadarida brasiliensis. The sequence continues at coordinate 77,672,071 of CM061270.1, forward strand.
GGAACAGACATGATGGAATTTAGGGAACATTAATAAACTGTATCTTACTAGAATCAAACAGGAGGCAGGTTAAGATTTGCTGAAGTTGCCCATAGTAAGAAATAAATAAAATACAGTTTACAAACAAGAAAAACAATTATAGTGTTGTCAACTGTTGTCATTGGGACTAACTCAGCACCAGCAGGAATCCCCAACTTGGGGTTCAGTGAAGAAGAAAACTTTATTCAGTGTAAAACAGCTCAATTCTGACACAGCATGGCTGTGAAAACAGCATAGCTGTGAGGTGGCCCTGGGGCCAGGCCCCTCTCCAGCTGAACACTTTGCTTCTTGCTGGTCTGCTGTGCGCTGCGCTGTTCTGCTCCGCTCTGCTCCAGTCTTCTCTGTTCTGTGCCCGTCTTGCTCTGGCCTGTGCTGCTGTGCTCTGCTCTGCTCCAGAGAGACATCTTCAGTGTTTTAGCTCCAGCCGAAGAAACAGTCTTTGGTTGAAAGGGAAAGGGCACTTTCAGAGCCAGAGGGTTGCTGACTTAAAGAGACATAAGTCCTTGCCCCTGGTCCCTGATTGGTCTGTCCGCGTGCAAATAAAGACTCCAAATCTTCACAGTTTGATTGGTCCAAAAAGCACTTTCCTGATTAGTTAGAATGGAGCTGCTCTAATTGGTTGGAGCTGCACAGCCTTGATTGGATGGGGGAAGCCTCAGTCCTATTGGTTGACAAAGGACTCCAGGAACTCCTCTATAAGGGCTGGCTCAGCCGCAGGAACACAGTGCAGGAGGCAGGTCAGTGCAGGCTCTTCCCTGAAATGCAGTTTACCTGAGAGGCCCCTGTGCAGAAATGGCTGCTTGGCTCCGTTTTTTAAAATTTGTGCCGTTAGCCACCAGCAGGCCTTCTCAGTAGGTGCCTTCTTTCTCAGGGGCCACAGTATGCAGTAAGTGTTTTCTATTTCATTTATAAGAATGTTTACTTTCAGCTGTTAGCTTTCAATAAAAAGCTCTATTGTTTACTCCTGTATTAATGACTGCATACCATTAAATATAGGGCTCAAAGTATGGTTTTGGAAGGTTTTAATATTTTCAAAAACTAAAAGTTAATTTGTCATTTGTGATAAACTACAGAATAAGGACTTGAGCTTAAAATACCACCACCAATGTTAAACTTAAAAGTGGTTAAAATAAAATAAAAAACTATTAATGGCAAAAGTAAAGTATTGTTGGGTCATTTAATAAAACAGGTTAGATCATTTTTGAGTTGGAAAATGTACTGGCCCATCAGGAGTGCAGATCTCATCCAAGCCTATCCTGAAGCAATGGACATGTCACCTGATTCCAAGGGACAGCCTCCCGTAACTGCTCTGTATGCACCATTGGCACTGGGGCTCCAATCAACCATTTATTTCACCCCCACACACTTTGTTCCAAAGTTAGATGTTTATGGAATTTTCATGTATTTTTTTCCTGCTTCAGTAGTTGGAATGACAATGTATCAGGTATATGAAACACTTCTTTAGGTCAGTCCTGGAGGGCCAGGTATTCATGCATGGTACACAACCTGCCATATCTTACTGATTAAATATTAACGTGCTCCGTTGGCTTCTTCAAAACGCGCTGATTTTGAGCAGATAGATGCTCTTGGGAATTGAATCTGCATGACACCGGCAGGAGCCAAACCACATCATGCACAGAAACCCCTGATCATACTGGTGGCTCTTCCTGTGCCGCCCCTGAGCTGGAAAGTTTTCGTTTGTAGCACACCAGAGCACGGCCACCTGCGTGCGAAGGACCTGTCACTTTGTCAGTCGTTACTGTGTTCAGGAGCTCCCTCTTCAGAAGAGGCATCATGTGGTAGAGTGCAAGGATTTGACCTTAGAAGGCTCAGCCTTTCCTCCGCACTTACTACATAAACATGGGCATGGTAATAAGGGCAGTGGCCCCCAAGAATAATGAAATTGTGGGTGAAAATGGGAACTGCTCTGAGCTTCATTTATTTTTAGAAGTCCCTCCTGAAGGCTTCCGTGCTGCCTGCCTCTAACAGGGAATTTGCATCGTGCAAGCATGTGTGTGCTTTGACGGCTCCTCAGGCAGCTGAGCAGACTGCACCGCAGGTGATGTACTTCAGCGGTCTGTCCCCAGGGGAGAAGGAAACAGTGCTTCAGTGAGAGGGGGGAAGGTGGGCCTGAAGATAGCGCTAAATAAATGAGACCGACACCTGAGTGGAGACCAGTTCTCGTGACAGCGGTTACTGCTGAGCACACAGCCCTGTAATGTTAGTAGCTTGACACACTAAACATATGTTCCTAACTCAAGTCACATGAGTTCCCTGGTTGAGAGGAGGGAGTTCTGCCCTACACAGTCATTTGGGGTCCTGTGCTCTTTCTATCATGTGGCTTCACCGTCCTCCATTGACCTGTGAATGGACCAACTGACTGAGGATGTGTACTGGAGATACTCATGAGCTGGTGTGGATTGCTGCCCTTCACTCTGCCACTGCATTGCTCGATGAGGTCCACTTCTCCCTGCAAGGGAGGCCATCAGTGCAGGGTGGCCGTGTGCCAGTAGGAAGAGGAGGACCCAAATAGCAGCTCTGCTCCTCGGTCTGCTTTTAGGCATAGTTTTTCTGAAAACTCTGTTACCTGAGGAAATTGACATTTAAAAATATCAAGTGAAAAGTGTATTTGGTTTTTAAAGCCAAGGATGAACATTTCATGAGAAGCAGACCATACTTTGTCATGTTGTTGAGGACACTGTTTACCAAGATCTCATAATGTGCTTCTCCCACATCTCAGACTTTCTCAAGCCCACCTAGTTTTTGTAGCCCACATTTAAAACTTGATTCTGTGAAGACTGAACTTAACCCTCTTCCATAATTGATCTCACCTCTCTCATTGTCTCCGTGGCAGTTGCATGTAGGTTTCTTCTTTCTTTGCTGTCACCCTTCTATGCCCGTATATTTCGGGTATGGCTCTTGAAAGCAGCATGGAGTTGGGTTCATTTTAGTCCAGTCTGATACTCTGTGACTGTTAATGGTTCTCTTAGCAATTTCTTATCTCAATGTAATTACTAATGTGCGGCATCCTCCAATTTACTGTTTTTTCACGTCTTCTATGACTTTCTTCTTAAATTTATATGGATTTGGTATTTTATACTATTTCTTCTTACCTCTATTGGCTTGTTAGTTATATTTTCATTTACTGTTCTTTATTGGTTACTCTGAAATTACAGCATGCATTCTTGAGTTATTAAAATTTAATACCGAGTGTTTTTCCACTTTCCAAAAATTCAGTGACCTTATCAGTGCTTTAACTCCATCTATATATCTCTAGTTTGTGTGTTATTGTAGGGGAAATAATACATGTATCACATGAGTATGTATTAAACATAGTTATTTCCTTACAAATATATTAAATCCTATATTACTATTTTTATTTTATACAGTGAATAACTATTTAGAATTATCCACATATTTATAGTTTTGGTTGATCTTTGTTTCTTCATTTATCTCTGAAATATAATCAGATTCTTCTTCTAACTAAAAAAAACCTCTTAGTATTTTCCTTAATATGGACATACTGATGACAGATTCTTTTGTACTTTATTTGTCTGAAAATATCCTTTCTTGACCTTCATTTTTGAAGGACTTTTTTTCACAAGACTGGCTATTACTTTCTTTAAGTACTTTTCATATAGAATTCCATTGTCTTTTTTAGTTCAGTTATTTATTTTGAGAAGTTAGCTGTCAGTAGTTGCTGATAATGTTTAGGATTTTTTCTTAGTATGTGGTTTCAGTAGTTTTATTGTGATGTGTCCTGGTGTGCTTTTCTCTGTACTGATCTCATTTGGAATTCTTAGTGAATTCAATTAGTATGTTGATATCTTTCATCTCTTTGGAAAATTCTTTTTTATTTTTAATCCTCACCTGAGGATATGTTTTTATTGATTTGAGAGAAGGAGGGAGAGAGAGAAACATTGATGTGAGAGAAACACAATCAGTTGTCTCTCATACGGGCCCCCGCCAGGTACCAACCCCACAACCTTTTGGTGTACAGGGTGGCGCTCCAACTAACTGAGCCACCTGGTCAGGGCACTTTGGAAAACTCTTAGCTTAATTTTTTAAAATATTGCTTTTGCTCATCTTTCCCTTTTTGTTTCTTATTCCTGTTGCACATGTGGTAGAGTTTTATTAAAAACCATTTTATACCTAGATGGCACTGAGGTCCTTTACTCTAGGTCATAACTATGAAGTGCAACCTGAGATTCCTTTATATTCTGAGAATTCCTCTAGCTCAGAGGTAATCCAGAGGGTACAGTATTACCCATAGATCTCTTAAATGGCCTCCCGCAGCCTGGGTTCACTTTTTCTGATCCACATGCTGATCTGTTCCACCCTGCTTTGCTTTCCAGAGCTGATACCATCACAGAATTTATGATGTGTCAGCTGCAGACTGCTGATGAGTGATTTTCAATTTTTACTCTGGTCTTTTCTTAGAACTTGCCAGATATATGTAGCTTACCAAAGATTAGATTATAGGTTGTGTGGATTGATAACATATCCCAAAGCACCACAGATAGGAATATGGAGAGCGAACCTTGTGCATTTACCTCATTTAATAAGGTTAAAGGGCAGAAGCATTTGAGCTGTGGCAGACGGCGTGCAGCACTGCGAGGAGCCCAGCATTCTGACACGCAGGTACACGGCTTCACTGTCTTTCAAACAGTTACATTTTCATGTTTCTTAATTAGAAAATATTTTTGGCAGAGGTGTTGCCTTCATCTTCAAAGTCCAGAGACAAATGGTTTTCTAATCCAGACACTGACTTGAGTACCTGAAGACAGTGGGAGTGCATGTTTCTAAGTGAGGGTCTGGCAGCTCCAACATTAAAATAGCAGGATTCCCAAGCACGTGTGTGCTAACAGACAGGTTTTGAAACCTTGATTTACGAATTCTCAAGCCAACTACACTTAGCTCCCCGAGGGAGGGGCCCCCTGCAGGCCAACCACTGACTCTGCCCTGACCCTGGACTGCAGCAAATGTCACCCTCTCCCTGACCTCAGGCTCCCACAGCAAAATATAGATCTTTCTTCACAGTGGAGAACTGTGCAGACCCCTGGATAAGGCTTTGTGCTCTGCTAGGATCAATTCAAACTCAGGGTGACAGAATAGAGAGATGAATGAGACATTTGAGACGAAAGCCTGAGAACTGAACCAGCCTGCCAAATCAGGATTATGTGACAGTGTCTCCCCACTGCTGGTGACAGTAGATGTCTTTCTGCACTGTGTGCATCCAGGAGAGTTCGTACTAACAAGTAACACTGGTTAAAGGGTGAAGAAAAAAGAAGCAAAGGCCATAATGGTGATTTTGAATCATTTTCCTAGAAAGCTTCCATGTGTTACCTCACTGTTCCTTACGACCACTTTATAAAGTATAGAGTGGGGGGTTGAATTCTAGATTGTGTTCTTCTGCTAGACCACACATCAAGTGTATCTGCATTGAATTAATTTCCTCTGAAATATGTTTATATTATAATATGTAATAATTCGGGCCAGCCCTTCAATCTTAGAAATCTGACCTCAGTGGGAACGTCACAGCGGAACGGGAGAGAAGATAAGCCTTCTAGCCCCAGAGCAGGCTGTGTTCCACCACACGGGTGTTAGAAAGTCAGGGGTTCTGCTGCGTGTGAGTGGGAACAGCTGGCAGGTAGGGGCAGCGTCTGTTTTTGTCTCTCATCTCGTCTGCAGGAACAAGCTGGGGTCTGGTCCAGAGAAGGTCTTTGGTAAATATTTCAGGATCGAGTTAACGACTGTACTGAGGCTGTGCCGCAGCACTTGGCCATGTTGGTGGGTGCTGAAAGTTGACTTTATGAAACCTGGGCTAATCTGAGTCCTGAAGGTTCTTCCTGCGTGCCATCTTCTGCTTGAGAAGACGATCAATGAGAAACGGGGTGTGGTGACATCTGAGATGAAACAGCAGAAGTGGATGCCCAAGTAAGGCTCTGTCTTCTGTCTCCACACAGTCAACTTTTTCTGCTGTTTACTTACATACAGCTAGTCATAACACATGTTTCCTGAGGCCCCAGCACACATAGGGCACGGGCCCAGTCTCCCTGCACGAAAGCATGTGCACAGCTCACCCCAGCCAGGTTCCCATTAGCAGCACTTTGTCTCCACCCAGTGGCCTCTTCCTCCAGGGAAGTGGAAGCTGACCTGCTGCAGGCTGTTGAGGGGTCTGCTGTGTGACCTCAGTACAGCAGCGGGGGTTGGCGTCCAGTTGTTTAGTCAGGTTAAAGAGCACATCACAGGATGGTCTCACATGTTCTTCATAAGGAGTATGTTCTCACATTCTTCAAGGGTCTCTAATCCCAACGAAGAATGAGTTTAATTTACTGGACAAACTCAACTCTGACCTGCCTGTTTCACCCTTCCTTAGGAACTGATTTTTATAAGCTGCCACCTAGAAGGGATCCTTGGTGTACAAGGTTCTCAGGCTCTTTCATTCTCTTCCCCTCCGTCCTGAACCACCAAAGGAAGCATTCTGTCAACTTTTAGGGTTTCCAAAAATATGCCACGCATGACATGGCCTTCAGTTGCCAAGGAAGACCTTATCTGAAACATCTTAGAGAAATAGATATGTGCAGGGGAGCTTTAAAACATTTAGTGTAGTTCATCTCTTCTGAGATATGACAGCCCTGTGCCTCCCTCATGTGCTATGCACTGGGCACTGCAGAGACACCAGGGGACAAGGTGGGCAGGTCCTGGACTGTAGTGAGCTTTACTCTTATAGGAGAAGAGAAGGGATGAAGAATAGTAACTAATGGAAAATTACAGGGCTGGTACAGAGAATAGGCCATAAGTTTTTCCATAGAGAGAGGTAACCAATTCATAAACAGAATTGGTGTTTATGGTAGAAGAAAGGGCATGTGCAAAGGCCCTGAGGCCAAATAAAAAAGAGTTCAGTGCGTGCATGTGTGAGAAACCACAAAAATCAGTGCACTAGAGCAGTAGTTCCATGGGTTTTGGTTCCAAGGCTCCTGTGTACTCTCTATTCTCAGGACTTGACTTTGGTTTTGTTTATAAGGCTGACAACTACCATATTAAAATTACAACTGCTTTTCTTAAAATGTATTTATTTTAAAATAGCAACTTAAAACTTACTACGTATTAATATAACTAATACAGTTTTATGAAAAATAACCGTATTTTTCATATCAAAGCAAAATTATGAAAAGAGAAATTGTTTCACATTTATAAAATTTCTTTAATGCCTTTCTTGAGTAGTAAATTCTCATTTGCATCTGCAGTGAACATAATGCATTGAATTGTTTTGACTAAAACCTAGGAAAATAATCCAGTTGGATGAGGGACAGCCTCACAAACTCGTTGATGGGGCCTCATGGACCCCCTTCATTGTGCCTTGAAGCCGCGAGAACTGCTGTGGCAGAGCATTGTAAGTGACACGAGAGGGCGAGGTTCTTATGGCACGTTGTAAGTGTGGTAAACAGTGTAGGTTTTGGAAACCTCCAGTGCAAGGAAGAGGACAAGAGTCCAGTTTTTAGCAAGGCAGTCTTGCTGCTGGGTGGAGGATGGATTGGTGGAAGAAGGGATGGATTTGGGGAAGCCAGCTGGGGAGCTGTGGTTCCAGATGACGGCTGGGGAGGCTGGTGGCAGCAGCTTCAGTTGATTCTCACTGCACCACGAGGGACCAGGCTCACCTACAGGGGTGAGAGAGAGTCTGCACAGGGATGGCATGTTCTGGGTCTCGCTAACCATGTGTTCTAGGGAAATTAGATGCCCAGGTGTGGCAGAATGAGGCTTTTGTATTTTGCTTTTGCTTTGGAAATCGATTTCAGAAATGGCATCACTCACAACTTTGACCCACTTGCGTTGGGCCAGCTCATCAGCAGAATGACAGCTTCTCTCTCATTTTCCTGAACTCCTGCCACTTTCCATCAGCAAGAGCTGAGAAAGCACGAGCATCTGCCAGCCACAGATCCCCAGGAGAACACCCCGCACAAGAAGGGATGTACTGGAACTACAGGCTTCAGATTTCCATCTTGGTTGTGCCTGGTGTGGGCACCGCAGGGCTCGTCTTCTAGGCCATGTAAATAGATTAGGAAACACGAGGGCCCACAAATGAGCAACTTGGCATTACGTACCACAAGGCTTGTGTGTGACTGCAGTCTGTGTGTGTGCCCACTGTAGGTAAGCTCGTGTTCCATCCAGAGGTCAGACGGGACTGCACTCTCAGTCCCTGTCCAGGTGGACCCACTGTCAAACAGCAAAATCTTTTCTTAGAACTTGAAACAAATCAGATCTGAGTCATGTTCTGTGGTGGGGCTGTCACTGTTACAATGAAATGTTCGTGATACTGAGGAAAATGCATTTTTTTGTTTATTTCATGCATAAATGTAGGTGTTTTAATACAGGAAGGAAAGTGTGTGCGAGTATGTAATTCCTAGTAGTGTGATAGTGCATTTCTTTTTCCTGCATAGGCTTTATTCAGAGGTGGTTAAGGATTGCAACCAAGTGTTAACACCCCAGTCTGTAGAGGATATTTCAAACTGTGTTTGATATAGTAATGTAGACGTAAGCACTATATGTGTGTGTGTGTGTGTGTGTGTGTGTGTATACACATATATATGTATATGTATATATATGTGTGTGTGTATATATATATATATATAAAAAACAAATATACAATATTACATATGATACATAGAGGGAGAATTTGTCTTAGAACTTGTCTTAGAATGTTCTCAAGTTGACTGTAAAATAATAGGAATAACAAAGAAGGCACTCACTCGGCATGTTCAGTTTGGAGGACTCTTTGGGGTGCTGTTCAAGAAGAAGGGTTTCAGGAGGAGGAATGGTCCACAGGACTGGGCAGTTCTGGCTGAGCAAGCACGCTCGTGTTGAACTGAGCGATGGGTGCAGCAGTGACTGTGTATGACTTTCCGAGACTTATTTTTAGCTGACTCTCAGGTACTTGACCCTCCCTCCCTTCTGCAGTTATTTTATTCCCCAGAGCGTGTCCCCTCTGCATTCATCCTCATTGCCTCCTCCTCCCTTCCACTGGGTTCAGGTTGCTTCCGCTCTTCTCAGGCCATCAATACAGAGCTGATTGGGAGCTGAGCTGTATAATAATCAGCCTCTCAGCAGCCAGCCCCACGCTCGCCTCGTAATTAAGGCCTGATGGTTGTGTTGATGGCAAATGGCTTTGTTCTCGTGTCCCCAGGCTTGATTGCTGGTTCTCTTCTCACCTGAGTCTGACCCATGCTGCATTGTGCCCATGATTGCTGCGGTGCCAGTGATTGCAGCCCTGGCGGGTGACATTTCCAGGGAGCACACTCTGCTGGGCTCCAGAGGGAACTGGCAGGACTGATGGCTGGGGAAGCTCATCAGAGGTGGATTTAGGAAATGCCTGTGAGAGGTGGGAGCCCACGGCCAAATACCAGAGCTTTCCCTCTGACGTTTGCTTTTACAGAGGGACAGGTGCCTGTAACCTGCCTTACCTTCTGTCTGCCATCCAAAAAGGACTGGATTTTGTGATTACAAATTGCAATTTAAAAGGTTCATTAAGGGCAGGTCTAGGTGTAATACCCCTTTAAAAAGTCTTTATTCGTTGTCTCTCAAAAAGAAGGAATTAGAAGCAAATAAAAAATGAAGGGACTTTAGTCAGATGAAATAATATATTTGTTCCACATAGAGTGCATTGCTTAAAATTTGTGTGTAACTTTAAATTGTCTTAAATCTCATTATGCATAAAGTAGTAGAATTCACTACTTCAGCAAACGTTTAAATTATAGATAGCTTTCTATAATTTAGAGCAGGTAAGATCATCCAGTTGAACTTGGTATTTATACATGAAAAGAGCAGCCCACAGTGGTGGGACATTTGTCCGAGACCACAAAGTTCATACGAAACAGAGCCAGAGCCAGGACCCTTGTCTTCGAGATGCTTGAGCAAGCTCCCACATCGCCGGGCTCCTCCTGCCTGGGGATAGTTGTCGGGCCTCACGCAGAGTGTGTTCCTGAGCGTGCACCACGTCTGCCGGTGCACCCTGTCCTGCTGCTGCACCGCACGGGGGAGTCCGACCTTCATCTCCCGATGGCTCGCTTTTGTTCAGACATCACTGGGGGCGTGTCAGAAGGAATGGTGAAGGGCCCTCATGTGCTGAGATCTGGGTCAGAACTCTCTGTGTGGCCCTGGATGGGTCCTTACAGGGCCTCATCTTCAATTTTTCCACCATAGAAAGAAATCTTAAGTATGTGATAGTATAAACTGCTTGTCATTTCTTTGATATATGTTTTTCATTCTCATACAGATTTACTCAAATTGTCTACATTTGTCATTGGGTTTTATTATCTAGATGGACTTTAAAAGTAATTATTTAAGCCCTGGCCAGTTCTCTCAGTGGTTAGAGCGTCAGCCCGCAGACCAGAGAGTCCCGGGTTCGGTTCCTGCTAAGGGCACGTACCTTGGTTGTGGTTTGTCCTCGGCCCTGGTTGAGGTTGTGTGGGTGGCAACCAGTCGGTGTGTGTGTCTCTCTCACATCGATGTTTCTCCCTCTCTCTCTCTTTTCCTCCCTCTCTCCCTCCTGCTCTGAGGATAAATACAAAAATGTCCTTGGGTAAGGATAAAAAAAAAAAGTAATTATTTAAAAGTATAAGACAAGAATTTTCACAGACTTATTGCTCAAGAAAAGGCAGACATACCAGCTTGCAGTCTGGTGTTACGGTTGTGGCTGTGTACCCTCCCCCTCACCCCACACCAGTCCCGTATAGGGCGGGCTGACGGTACGTGTGCACTGACCTGTGGAAAGGGTTGTGGCACAGATGTGCCTGGATCCCGGCTGAGAGGGGCCTGTTTTCAGAGGAACAGGGCTGTTGTTACAAGGCACCTGTGCACCAGTGCTCAGAGCAGGTTTCTCCTACTTCCCCTGCCTCCGAGACCCTGGCTCCGAGCAGCTGTGTGCAGCGGAGTGTGTCCCTGGATACAGTGTGGACACACCGGGGTCTTGAGGTGGAGGGTCAGGTTAACTTCCCTTCCAGGAGGAAGCATGGTCACTTAGGCATCCTTGTGCTCCACGTGTTGACCTGTCTAGCTGATTGACGTTCTCCTCTGGAGGCTTCTCCCTTTTTGTTTCATATAAGACGTGCTGAAGTGGATTACTTTTGTGTGGTTGTTTTTTCCCTCTTGGACTTACCCATGAGCTGATGGAAGAATGAAGCAGGTCACTTTTCAAGTGCCTGTCTTTTTTCCTTCTCAGTGTAGTTTCTAATTGTTTTAACTAAACAATCTGAGCAGAAACAGAGTAGAAGCTCTCATTGGGTGCCTGTGAGACCATTGCTGACCGATGTCAGGAAGCTCCCACGGGCAGGCTCCTTCCGACCCGCCGGCTGTGTTGTCCCAGTCACTCTGGCAGCCCTCGCAAGGTGGATGGCATTCCTACATCACCCCTGTTGCCGAGATGACAGAGCTGAAGCCCAGGGAAGTGGGGAGCTTATGCCAAGTCACCAGGTAGTGACGGGGTGGGCTGTGACCCCTCAGTGGCTGTTTGCAGAGTCTTGAACTAAAGCTCTGAGCTGTGGCATCTCTCACCACGTCCCTCTGGAATCACTATAACCTGACGCCCACAGGTCGTGCAGAGATAGATGTGTGCGGTCCAGTTTCGTCCGGGAGTGTGCTCTCCTTTAATTACAGCTGATGGGGGAGGGACACTGTTCCATCACAGAAAGAGCAGAACTTTCTCCCCACAGCCAAGGGTCACATCTGAGTGTGGGTTTGTGGGGTGCAGGCTGGAATCTGGTGCCTGGCTGCTCAGAAGAGATTGGGCAAATGGGAGTGTAGGATATTTTTGTCTGAAGGTTTTTTTGTTGTTTTGTTTTTAATAAAATCATCATATGAAACTATGTCAATTTTTTTTAAGTTAAAAAAATACTATGCTGCCTAAATGCAACATTTTAAAATGTAGATATTTAAAATGAATATATGCATAAAAATATAAAATGAATATATGCATAAAAATATAAACATCAGTGGGAGAGCCCTCAGGTCTTCTTCCCATATTTTCTTCTGACCTGTTTGGCCACACTGCCTATTTCCATTCCATAATCTGTGTGTGCTGCCTGGGCTCTGGGCTGCTTCTCACTCACCATCTGTTTTCAACACTTACGTGCATTTACACTGAAAATGTGTCCATTTATCATTGTTAGTAATTATATAGTTTGATAAAATCTTAGTCATTATCCTGTAGATATTAGCAATATTTCCCAAATTTTCGAAATGTGAACATCCTTAGCTTCATCCATATTTTTCACATTATCTTCCTCCTCCCTCCCTCCCTTCATTTCTTCCGTTACTTCCTTCTGTTTCCTTCCTTCTTTCTTCCTGTCCCAAGAAGTTAAATTATTAGGCAAAGATATAGCATCCATAAAAATTTTTGAATTAAAATTTATCAAGAAGGAATTTACTGCCCTGGTCGGTTGACTCAGTTGGTTGGAGTGTCCTCCCATACACCAAAAACGTTTCGGGTTCAGTCCTCAGTCAGGGCACATACCTAGGTTGCAGGTTCGATACCCTGTCAGGACATGTATGGGAAGCAACCGATCATGTTTCTCACATCGATGTTTCCCTTTTTCTCTCTCTCTCTCTTCCTCTCTCTCTAAAATCAATAAAAAATATATCCCCGGGTAAGGATTTTTTAAAAAAAGGAATTTACTTTTGCACATTCCTACAGATTTTAGCTATGTGTCCGAACTACTTTTTCTAGTATGTATTTTGCAAGAAACTAAATCTGGAATTTTGAACTGCCATATATTGATACCTTTACAAATAGATACAACTATGGAGAACATTTACGAAAACCTTGATCTCTGCCTTATCACACTGAGACTCTTCTGACCTAGTCATAACCTACAGGGCAGCAAGTAGAGTGTACTTTTAAACATCCAAAATACCACTCTCTTCCAAGCTTTGTGAGCAGAAAGTTTTTCTGTTAATATCGATGTTAGAGCCCTGAACAAAGCAAGCCTTAGGGAGCACGCATGTGCCCTTTGTCCTAGAGTGAGGCAGGGGTGGGGGTGGTGGACACTGCCCCTGGACACCGCGAGGCAGGTGGTGGTGGCTCGACTCCGGGCTCTTGCTCACAGGACCCTTGTCCCCATTGCCACACTGCACCCCGCATCTCTGTCCCCATGTGCACCACCCATTTCTCCCCCACCCTCTCCTCCCACAGTTACTGTTCTAAAACGTAAGCCTGATCCTATGAGTCCTCTATGAAAACCTTTGACAGTTCCCTGTAACCCCTCAGGACCTACTGTCCACACACAATTCTCTTTCATCGCTCTGCCTACTATTTCGTTCCTGGAAATTTCATCTGTTCCTTTCTTACCTCAGATGGTACACCCACTGCAAGGTCAGCTGTCCACTCTTCCCAGAACCCCCCAGCTCCCATGGCAGAAGCAGCTCACCTCTTTGGTGACCCCGAACACTCTGTGTGCATCTCCAGTGTGGCATTTCCAATGAGGGCGTGATGTTCAGTGGGTACAGCTGTCTCCTCTCCCCACGAGGGGCTGGGCCCTGGCTCCTAACCCTGTCTCAGGTCTTGTTACCGTCTTGGTTCCTTTCCCCTGGCTGTGCTGGTTCTGGGTTGTGCTCTCCTGGTGTTTTGGTTGACAGCCAGGAATTCCAAAGCACTCCTCCTTCCCTGTGATCCAGAGGGAGATTTCCACAAGACAGTTGCCAAATGGAGAACAGAGCACACCTTTCTGGTTACTGCAAAGTATTAGATGTGCCACAATATTGTGCTTTGATAAGTCTGGGCAAAAATGTGCTTTTAAGTTATCTCTCCAAATTCTACATCCAAATCCTTATGATTGCTATACTCTGGTGTCTCCCTTGTTGAAACAAGAGATTGAAAATGAGAGTGTGTGCATGTGTGTGTGTGAGACAGAGAGTCAAAAGAGAGAGACCAGACTTAAGTATTAGCTGTCCTAGGAGCATTGTACTTCATGAAGACAAAGTCTTCAAAAAAACTAATGTTCAGCGTGGCCGGTGTGGCTCAGTTGAGTGTTGACCCTTGCACCAGGAGGTCTTTGGTTTGATTCCCGGTCAGGGCACATGCCCAGGTTGTGGGCCCAGTCCCCAGTGGGGGGCATGCAGGAGTCGACCAATCGATGTTCTCTCTCATCCATGTTTGTCTTTCTCTCCCTCTCCCTTCCTCTCTCTCTCAAATCAATAAAGGAAAAAAAAATTTTTTTTTAATTAACGTTCAAGTCCGGCCCGTGTGGCTCAGTGGTTGAGCACTGATCCATGCACCAAGAGGTCGCCGGTTCGATTCCCGGTTAGGACACATGCCCAGGTTGTGGGCCCAATCCCCAGTTGGGGGCATGCAGGAGGCGGCCAGTTGATGTTCTCTCTCATCGATGTTTCTATCTCTCCTTCTCACTGCCTCTCTCTCTAAAAATCAATAAAGGTAAAACATTTTAAAATTAACGTTCAAAGGAATGGACTTCCCAATGTAGTGGTTTGGGGGTTGGTGTGGGCATGGGTTTAACTGTCTGGAGTTACGGTCCTTCTCAGGCTCACTGGAGCCCATCCCACAGGCAGGTGTGTCCTGTCCACCTTGCAGACAAGGCCCCTGATTGCTCTTCTTGTTGGTCACAGTCCCCCAGGTCCAGTCAGGTGAGATGATGCAGTGAAGGTCCCTCCAGAAGTGTGTTCCACGGGGTACTGGATGCAGCTGCAGGGTGGAGCTCTGCGCGCGGTCACGCTCAGGCAGGACACTGAGCTCTTGCCAGGCCCTGTGGTCTCGGGAGGTCCCCTTTCTGAAATCTCTCTCTGAAAACAGAGTTAATGATAGCTTGTTTGCCCTGTCCTCAGGATTGTCTTGAGGGTCAAGTGAAATAATTATCACGAAAACCTTGTAGCTTGGAAAGGTCTTTTTCTGTCTCTGGGGAAGCAGTTAGTTGGAGGATATACTTACACAGAGGAACACGTTTCTCATTTGGCACCTTCCTGTGAGCTCCTGTGAATGCAGTGCTGTGAGCCAGCAGGCCCCACCCGGTCTTTGGCATTGCCACTCAGCAGTCCACCAGCAGTAAGGGCGCTAGGTGTGCCCGTGCCCTCAGCATTAGAACTGTCTGCCCTGGCCGTGTGGCTCAGTGGGTTGGAGAGTCATCCTGTACACCAAAAGGTGGGCTTCGATTTGCAGTAAGGGCATATACCCAGATTGGGAGTTCTATCCCCTGTTGGGGCATGTATAGGAGGCAACCGATTGATGTTTCTCTCTCCCTTTTTCTTTCTCCTAAATGAATTTTTAAAAAAATTAAAATTTAAAAAAACTTTATAGTTGGAATGTGTGACTCTAGTTTAAGTAAAACTAATAACATATTTAAGTCACGTTCTATGATCAAGCCCTTGACAGACAGTAATTTGTATATATTCTAAGAGAGGGGAGTGCCGCTCCAGTTTGTTGTCTACCGAAGGATCCCTGCAGTTCCGTGCAGTTCAGTGAGCAATTATAGCGTAACTGAATCCATGAAGTTGCAGCATCCCAGAACTGAGAGGAGGTGGCAGTACTCTCGTGAGTGCAAGCACACCCGCGTCCAGTGACCGCGCTGCCACATACTACTCCTGAGACAGACGCGCGGTTCACACAGATCTGCCTTTGTCCTCGGCTCTCCTGATACAGATTGTTGGTGCACAACCCCCTCATCTTTTCACAGATGGTGCTGTGGTCCGATGTGTGTGGCCCCATATTCACATGTGAAATCCCAACCCCCAGGGTGATGGTATCAGGAGGAGGAGGCAGAACCCTCGTGAATGGGATCAGTGCCCTTATACCAGAGACCCCAGAGAGCTTTCTGGCCCCTTCCACCGCATTAGAACGCAGTGAGACATCTACAACCCAGAAGAGGGCCCTCACCTGACGGGCTGCCACCTCCATCTAACTTCCAGCCTCCGGAACTGGGAGGAATGTGTTTCTGTTGTTTCCAAGCCACCTAGTCTGTGATACTTTATTATAGCAGCTTCAGCAGACTAGGACATAATATGTGCTAAGTACTTGCTGGATACCATGAGGAATTCACAGAATAGTAAATGCCTGTATGGCCGAGGAACTCACAGTGCACTTATTGTTATTACAATTTATTCATTCAACAAATTGCCTCTTGTGATATAAAGATGACTTGGAAACTTCCATCTTTCATAACAATTACAAAAACAGCAGCCAGCACAAGAAGCAACTGCAGAGTGTGCTGGCGCTGGCAGATGACATATACACAGTGATGTTCAGGGTCATGCTCTGTTAGGACTGGCTGGAGGGTGGCTGTGGCCATGATTCAGAGATAATGGTTTCCTCCTCAGGTCTGGAGTGATCTGGGAAGTCTCTGAATAGAAAAACCTTTGATATGTAACTAGAGAATGACATGGACCAGAGTGAGCAGGTATCCTCCGTATATGAGGACACCGAGGAAATGCAGTGTCCTCAGCTAAAGGTCACATGGGGCAGTCGTGAGACTTAAAACTTAAGAGATAATTTGTCACCAAGCTTTACACGGCCTTGGAAGCCAGGCTAAAGAGGATGCTTCTAGTTCCAGCTCTGCCTCTCACCAGCTCTCACTAAAGCAGGGCGCTCTCGGAACTTCGGTGTGCTCACCTGTCACATGGGCGTAATTTACAGTTAGTGTGTGACACACTCAGCTTTGCATTGTGAAGCATGTGTAAGATGTTACAAGTGAAACTTCTCTTTGAGTGGATTTATCACTGAGAGTGGGGTGACAGAAGCAGCAGTTTCCAGACTCTTGTCACAGGATGGGGAGAGGAGGAACAGGACTAGGGGCCAGGTGAGGACTGTGAAGTGACCTCAGCCAGGAGGTAATTAGGATCCAGACCAATGAGGAAAGAAAGGACAGTAGGATGAGGCCTCTGAGTCCTTGGTTGGGGTTTATTGGGACACTGCCTCTTGGAAGGTTTGATTTCCGTGAGTACCACTTGTTTCCCCGTGGGTGGAGGTATGAGTCAGAAAGCCTTAGTGGGTAGACCTAACCACTGCTGGGGCCAAATCTCATAGGGCCAAATCTCATAGGGCTTCGATCCTGACCTCACACCCAAGGCAGCTCAGACAGGGAAGGCCTATGAGATGGGAGCTTGGGACCGGGACCCTGCTCTGCAGCTGATGGTGGTCCTCGCCCTTTGTGAGCCACTGATGTTATTCGTTCATGTGCCCTAAAGACCACAGCTTGGTGCTATTGATAAAATGAGTTGAAAGTAACTTAGATTTCTCTACAATGGTTTTCACATAGTTGGTGGAGGTGCCTTGTCCTGGGTCTGTTCATAGTTTCCACGTCACGTCGGGCAAGTTATTTAGCTTTTCTAGACTTCAATGTCCAAGTCTTCAGAGGGGCGGTGACATGGCCATTAAGGTTACTTTCATTCCAACATTCAGAGACTCCAAAAGCTGTTCTACCTTGTGTGTTTGTTGCTCGGGTTGTGGGTTGGTTATAAATTGTCACTCTGCATAAGTGCCTGTAGGCTCACAGCCGACCCAGGGAGCTTGAGAGCCTGATGGCCCTGGGGCTGGCCCAGCCACTGGAGTGTGGGCGCTGGGTGTCCAGAGCAGCCCTTTCCTTCCTGACACAGCACCGAGTGGCTTTGTTTTAATTGCCTCCATATTTAATTGTCTTTCTATATCATTTTGCTTATTCTGGAAGAATATTTTTTAATGAGCTAAGATGATCTAGTTGGGCCTCCATGAATTCTTGTAGCATTGTTGAGTGGTGTGTAAACGGTCAGCAGACCCCAGAACCAGTTACAGATACGCTATGAAGCAGTGAATGGTTTGGGTTCTGGAGAGAGCAAGTTGCTTATAATTATTATGTGACTTTGTAAGTCTAATTAACCTGAATTTATTAATCACTTTTTATAGCAATTGATACATAACTCCTCAAATAGTAATAGATCTATGAAATGATATTTTTCCAGTTTATTTTGTTACATAATTTTACATGATTTTGCTTTGTCACTAAAATATAAACAATTAGCCCTGGCCACATGGCTCACGTCATCGTGTATACCAAGGGAGTTTTGGTTTTGATTCCCGGTCAGGACACATACCTAGGTTTCAGGTTAGATCCCAGGGTGGGGTGTGTACGGGACGCAAGTGATCAATGCTTCTCTTTCTCTCTCTCCCTCTCTCTTCCCCTCCCTCCTTCCCTCTTCCTCTCTTCCTTCCTCTTTCTCTAAAAATCATTGAAAACATATCCGTGCGCGCGCGCACACACACACACACACAATTAGAAGTATTTAAGGTAAAAAGTGAAAGTCCTTAGTCCTCAAAATCCCACTCCTTTTTCCGAAGATAACCTCTATTAAACATTGGGCCTGGACCTGTTCTAAACACTGTCCGTGTGCTCACACGTGTGCACGCATCAGTATATGCTCCAATGCCAGGTGCCCTGTGCAACAGTGGGGTGCTCCCTGCTCCCTGCCCCCTCATCCCTTTGCTCTGCATCCTGGTGGCTCTGCCCTGTTGAGACACACTCATCAGCATTGATTACTTACCATAGTCTAACCAGTCCACCACAGATGGTTTTCATTTTTGATTATGCATTGTACTGCATTGAACAACTGAATACACGTATCTGTGTGTACATGTGACTAAAACGTAATTGGTGGATACAGGAGCTGGAATTGTTAGGCTAGGGTATGCACATTTTAAATTGTCATCCACACGGCCAGTTTCCTTACAACATTACAGTTCCCTGTATAGGGTGCTGCTTACAACCTGTCCCCATACCACAGATAGGCTGCAGCCTCACTGCCCTTTCCTCTGCATCGGGAGCTGAGTTTCCCTTCCTGTGTTAGTTCTGAGAACCAATGAGATGGTGGATTTAGCTGCAGGTCTAAGCTTGGGAACACCTCGTAATCAGAGGAGAGCTGGAGGATAGACATGCATATGATGCTCTCTCTATAAAAGCTCCAAATCACATATTGCACTTATTGATATCCTTTATGTCGTCAGTTAACACGCTGGAATCAGGGGTTCCTTGCTAAGAGGTTTGGGTGATACTATGGGAAACACTGAGATTGGAAAGGCCATGCGTGGAGGATCTGATTGCACTTTCTTACTTGTCAGAAATATATCCCAACACTCTCAGTAATGGAAGTCATTGGGCAGATATGTGTGTGATGGATTAGATTCACAACACAGAGAGGAGAGGTGCTAAGGATTTAGAAATGGCATGAAGGTAATTTTAAATCTATTATTCTTAAGATAGCCTCATTCGTTTACTTCTTTTATTGTATATGTCCTGTTTATTATCTCTGTCTTCTGAAAATGATTATCTTTCTTTTCTTTGAAAACCTGGAAGTGGACGTGTCCTAAACGTTATCACCAGCTGGAAGCTAAATTATCCTCTCGTGAGCATATTCTAAAACAAAAACTAAACCAGGGGCCTGTGTTCACGGAAACATATTGCATTTGGCACAAAGGAAAACAGTCCTTCTATTAAAACAGAAAAGACTGATGGAGAACCTCCTACATGCGGGACAGCACAAACATCTGTTCATGTCAGCCCAGCCACTGTTCTTGAGTCTATTCGTAGGTGTGGAGGGCAGAAACCAGCCCAGGGCAGTGCACATGCAGACCACGGTGAGCACACACTCTGCTGTCATTCTGCACCCCCACTCTGACCACTGTGGTACCCAGAAGAGCTCGGACAGAGCAGTGGCCTTCTACAAAGGCATGCATGCAGGGAAGCCAGCCAAGTCAGGCAGGGGCTGTGCCTTGGCTCCTGGAGGCTCCCCTGAGACTCTGCCTGCCCCAGAGAAGAACTTCCTTCTGACTGTGCTGGATGGAGTGTCTGGCTCCTGGGCACTATGTAAGTCTGAGGAACAGCACTGTCAAAGCACTTCCTTCACTTTTTAACCAATCTCATGTAGAACTTTTTAGGGAGAAAAAGAAAGGCAGGAGACATCCCTGCTGGTGGATAACCCTGCAGTGACTCAGACTGCCAAGAAGGCACATGCATGTCGTTTAAGCACAGCTCAGGTGATCAGAAGGTCATTTTGATAATGAGAAATGTCAGGAAAGAGCGGTGGCTGGGACAGGAATGTCCACAACCCAGTATGGCACCTTCTGGGAAAGTCACAGGGAGCCGCCTCCTGCTCTGGGCCTGGGGGACGGCCCAGTGCTTCCTCGATGCTCCTGTCAGCAGCAGGGTCCTGTGCAGAGCAGTTCCTGGTGTCGCTTAGCTGGCATTCAAGCTGTCACTGTGACCCACTGTATAAACAAACACAGAGAGGTGACCTGAGAGAAGCACACCCTTGTGCAGGTGGCTCACCAGCCAGGAAGCCATGTCCAGCGCCATCACGAGGCAGCGAGGACTGTGCTGTTTTGATGTTTCAGAGCTGAAGGAAATACTTTGTGTGTTTAGCCTAGCCCCATTATTGTCCTAGAGAAACCTGAACTTCAGAGAGGTTCACTGGCTCAAAAGATGGTCACACCAGCATTGGCTAAATAATGCATTAATACAACTGTTCATAGAGTTAAGCCATTGTATTATGATTTCAAAGTCAATAATGTCAAGTTGTATATGTAACTGCCTTAGGAGGATCTGATGGAGAGAGCAGGCACGGATTTCAGAAATTTAAAATAATAGAAGTCGAGTAACAGTAAATATCCTCCAAGCAGACACTTACCCTCACGAGCCCTTCCTCCCTCCCTCTTTTCTCTATCTAAAAAGGTCGATGGGAAAATATCCTCAAGGGGAGGATTTTAAAAAATTGCAAATCACAATTTGTATTAAAAGCTTAATGTATAGTAATATTACTTCTACTTCTTTAATTTTAAATAAAGTCTTTCTTTTTATCTCTATATTTTATTTTTTTTCCATCACCATTTATCCCTCCATACCCTCTTCTACCTCCCCCCACTTCCCTCCCCCCATAATCACAACACTGTTGTCTATGTCATGAGTTCTTTCTCTTTTTTTCTTTTTTATTCAATCACTTAACATTTTAAAATCTTACAGAATAACTCTAAATTAGTGATTCTAGACTTTGACACAAAATAGACATATTAACTCTCATTCTGTTTTTTTCAGGGTAATTTAAAAATCTTTCTAACTCCATGTGCATATTTATGAATTATTCTGTTCTTTATGTGTTCGTTTTGGTAAATCCTTATTAAGAAAAACAATAAAATTTGTGTGGTTGCATTTTGTAGGCTGTCTGTGTATTTCATAGAAAATTGTGTGTTATCCTATTTGAAATCCCCCTTGCTAAGCACCCCGAATATTTTCTTTATGGCGAGGTAACACGCAAGGAGTGGAGCACAGTGTCTTTTAGAGGATTTATGGTAATGCTGTGGAATGGAGCTGATCAGGAACAGCACGGAGAGCCCTCAGGGTCCTTCATTTGCCTGACACACTTCACTGCTGCCCATTAACACTTCGGCTGTTATTGCCGTAGACTCGGTTTAATGAGCATCTCTGAGTTCAGAGGTTTGCACCAGAAACAATAGCTTCAACCACTGAGGCACCTCCTCTCTCCACTTTCTGATATTCCAGTTCATCTTTCCTTTGTGAAGAAAATAAATCCTCTCTTAGGCAGTATAGTTTGAAATAATCTGGGTATTTTCTTTTTCAATTAAAACAATCAGTAGTTCCTGATATTGACACAGTGTTGCCGAGAACCTTGATAGAGAGTTAAATAAACTCTAATTTACATGAATGAAGATAATGTCTTTTGTTGTTGTTCTACTGAAATACAATGGAGCTGACATTTGGAACCACCCTTGTCATCTCCAGATTATATTCTGTTATGAATGAATCACATTATTTCCAAGAAGTAATTGTACATCTAAAATATTCCTCACTTATTAAATTGTTCCTTAGCTACATCAAAGTGTTAAAGAAGGCAGCAGTCTTACAGATTGGCTGGTAATGGGTCCATCTAAATAGTAAGCGCACTTAGTTTGAGCTTCAAACCTGGACATGTATTTAAAACTGTTAAATATCTTGGATTTAAAAGTAAATTAACTGAATGTTTAAAACCAATGTCTACTTGTCCATTATGGCCTTTCCCATCAGCATTTCTGAGTAAAATCATTGACACATTTCTTAACGCGCAGTTACCTATCTTGAAACGTAACTCTTTATTGTAAGTATAGTAGCACAAAGGAGAGAATTCTCATCAGTCTCCCCTCTGCTCAGGTAGTTATTATGTTGTTGTTTTGTCTTTTAGAAAATGAACCGGAAGAAGAATTGGTGAAGTCACGTCCAGTTGGCATCTCTGAACTCCCAACTCTGACCCGCTGAGGCAGCAAAGTCTGACGCAAAGAGCACTCACCAGGCAACTGAGTTCAGGTACCTGCCCCACAGCTCTCTGGGGACTGTGCACAGGGTCCTCTCCATGCCCCCACTCCCACTGCTGTGAACCACTACTCCCTGGCTCCTGGGAGGTGGTGAAGAGTCTGTCAGGCATCTTCTCCAGATAGGTAGTTCACACTAAAGAGCCATTTGCAGTTAAAGTAGATGATACGTATATTGTTCTTGCTCCTGAAGCTCCACAGAGTGGGACAGCCATGCATCCTCTGGGCTCCGGGAGGGTCCTCTGGATCGCCAGTGGGAAAATGGTACCGGGCCTCCGGGGGGAATGTTTCACATTGAGTCACTGCAAACAAATCCACACTTGCTGCACAAGTAACTGGTTAGTAAAGTTAGTAATTGTAGTAAAGTTCGCTAATTATGCTTTGGAGTATGGGGTGGGAATCAGCACATGCCAAGTGATTGCTGCTCAGGCAGCACGTTTTTGAGGGCATCTTATAGGCTGGAGGGGTGAGCATGATTGTAATGTGTCTTAACTCCCCCTCGGCAAAGTCTCAGCTTCTGAATGTGTGCATGTTACTGACTGTTAATCTCATGCCCACATTTGGGAGTCATTGTGCACACGTGACTTCGCTGGTGAAATGGTACGTCCTTAGGGTGCTCGATGGGGAACTCTGGCATGCCGTTCAAGGTTCACTGTGCTATAGTGATTTATTTGTCTGCCGACTGCCCCATTTGCCTGTCTGATAATGGAACTACTTGCTGCTACGTGGAAATTAGATGCTGGGATCGTCTTCCATATGCTGCAGACGTGTGGATCCTGCCGTCTTCAGGAGCTTTATGACTGAGTGTAATAGGTCACAGTTGTTCTAGTTATTTCCTCGTCTATGCCCTAGTCACTCTCCCCGAAGAAAGCACCGCACGCATGGGTTCGGGTTTGAGAACGCATTATGTTCGGTTGTCATTTCCCTGGAGTTAAAAAATAAGGCCTGTTCACATGGAGCATCAGACTCATGCTCAAGTTTGAAGTCGGTTCGCGTTTCGGGCTCGTAAGCGTTGCACGCATACAGGCCGTTGTGTTTTACCTGCTCTCCTTTTGTCATGTGAAAGGCCGTGTGATGGAGCGCTGTGAAAGCTTACTGTTGAAATGTGGGTTTGTTGGATTGACATTTCTGACATGGAGTTAAACATTCATATTTAAATGGTTATTGACATAGTTTACTAGAAAGCATTCAAATACAAATCTCACCATGAATTAAATAAAGCAAACCAAAACAGTAAGCTAGTTTTCAAAGAAAAACTCATACTTATACTGGACAACCTTGGCCTTGAATAGGCTTCTTAGTTAAGGCATCCCATTGGCTCTTCAGGATGGACAAAGACAGACAAGTTGAAGTTGTTGAGAGAAATGAAGAGATTCCAAGGTTTCAGCAGACACTAATCTCCTGTTTTGCACTCTTGACCACAAGCCTGTCCACACATGACCACAAGTGTGTCTGTCTGGAACACCCCAACGGGCCCTGGAGGTAGCAGACTCCCCTTGGTGTGAGATGAGCTTGACAGTCCCCTGAAAATGGCTATGGGTCCCCAGGCCAGGGAGATAATAGTCACTCAGCAAGATCACAGCCGTTACTGCTGATCCGCTCAGTCTCCACTGCAGGTCAGCAGTCGTGAGGATGAGCTCTGTGAGCACAGTCACAGGAGAGCGCTGCGCAGACGCAGCTGAGGACTATGCTTATGCTCTGTGATTTGTCGATATTTCTTATCCATTCTTTAAAGATTAGGGTTTGGCCCTCAGGAATAATCAATATTGATTTGCTGTATGTCATAAATACATTAGTCCACAGATGATGAAATAAAACAGTGAATTAAAAGAAACAGATTAGCATTCCAAAATGGAATTACTAATGTGTCATAACAGTGGCTTCTGGGAACAAAGTATGAATCTTCACATGATCACCTACAAAATGAAAATGTACAAATTGTTAGCATTGCATAGCTCAGGGAATCCGACTTCTGTGAGGGCCAGGCAGCAGAGAGCGCAGGCTCCAGGGGCCCTGCACTCCTAGGGCTCCCTGCGCAGCCCCTCCTAGGGGCTGGCAGGTGTGGTGGGAGCCCCACGTGGGCTTGGTCCTCTGGCAGGAGGCTGCTGACCAGGTAAACATCCAAGTTAGCAGTTTCTAAATAACCACAGTCCCTTTTGGAAAACAGAATGTAATTCTTACTCTCTTTCAAATCTCCTTTGTTGTACACTGGCACAACAGAGTCCACAGTCATCGTCTGCAGGCAGGTTGTTCCACAGAGGAGCACGTGGCTGTTGTGTGAGCTGAGGAGTCAGGATTGAGCTGAGATAGAAGGCAACTAAGCCTGTCAGAAGGCTCAAGAGAGCAGATTTGTTCTCTCTGCAGAAGTCAGGGTGGCACCAAGAAACCCGTCATATTTTTTTTTAATCCTCACTTCAGGATATGTATGTTTTTTAAATATGATTTTATTGATTTTTTTTTTAGAGAGAGAGGAAGGGAGAGAGAGATAGAAACATTGATCAGCTGCCTCCTGCACACCCCCTACTGGGGATAAAGCCCACAATCCGGGCATGTGCCCTGACTGGGAATCGAACCGGGACCTCTCAGTCCATGGGATGATACTCCATCCACCGAGCCACACTGGCCAGGCAGGATATGTGTTTTTTTTATTTTTTAAATTGATTTTTAGAGAGAAAGGAAGGAAGAGAGAAAAGAGAGAAACATCAATTCAAGAGAGAAACATTGATTGGTTGCTTCCCTTACACACCCAAACCAGGTATCAAACCCACAACCTTTTGGTTTATGGGATGACGCTCCAACCAACTGAGCCACCCAAACAGGGCAAAACCCATCATATTTAAAGAGGAGACCGTTTTCTAGTATTTTCATGCCTATGTTAACCTGTCTGCCAAGGAATATCCTGAAATCATCCTGAAAATTGTGTGGGACCTAAAATCTAATTAAAACCATTATCCAGAGGTATTATCCCACTCAGACCCATAGGGAGATATATGTGTCAAACCCCCCAAACCAAAAGAGAACGTCTCCTATAGAGCTTCCCGATCTCTCTGACTCCGAGGGGTGTGGGCTGTGAGGAATGCAGCGCTGCACGCAGAGGAGAATTGCTTCAGATCGCACAGGCCATCTGTTAGGGTCGTGAGAAAGGGGGTTTATCTTGGGAAAAGGCTTCAGTGATGCATAGGTTACTTTTTAAAAGGGTATTTTGGGAATGCTTCGAACTTTCTGTCTTGGGGTGTGCATCAGTCGTAGGTTATTTGGTCAAATAATGATGACAGAATGTTGATGACATTTTCACTGACACGATTTCCTAGAACACATGTGTCTTTAAGCAGTACTTTGGCGATTAATAAGCTATCTCAGAACAGATCAGAACAGGAGAAAATGATTGAAAGAAAAATGGTAGAAACATAGTCTATAGACAGGTACTCCTGCCACATTGCCCTGAGCAGTTAAGAAAAGTCTGCTAGTCCCACAAGTAGCTTAATGTCAAGTAGAAATTTGGGTAAAAAGTTGGAAGCAGTCAGACCAGGGAACAAATCGTAATTCTAGCACACTGTCTCTGTAATTTTGGAGAAGTCCTTAACTCCTTGAATCACCCCTCAGTTTCCCCCTGAGTTAAATGGGCATCCTCATTGCTTCCTAATGGGACTGTTGAAAGAGTTAAAGAAGACTTAAAGTACATGAGGGTTAGATCTAGTCCTTGAAGCCCAGAAGGAAGTCTCGCCCTTTGAGCAGCCACATTGGTTTTGAAGTGGGCAGTGGGCTGCCTTTGTGTCAGACTCAAGTACATGGTTCCCTTCCCAATGGCATTGCCTGAGCAGGGCATCGCCCACTGGGTCTCGTGTTCTCGGGATGGGTGGGGTAGCGTTAGAAAGCATCAACGTGGGTGGCCTCTCTGATACTTTGGAGAAAGAAGCTCTTGAAAAAGGGAGAGTTGCTGGAAGGCAGCTAATCCATGAACAGTCTAGAAAAAACATTACTTCTGGATTTGAGATAGAACATCACAGGGAACTTCCTCCTCACCTCAGCTTCCTATCAAAAGCTGTTCAGTGTCAACTCGACATTCAGAGGGCATGGGGCTCCTGGTGACAAAAACAGTGTCTTATTTGTATCCCAGCTCTTAGCACAGTGCTGACTGGGTGCCGGGCGGTGGGTGTTAGCTCATCAGTGAGTGGATGAATGACTGTGCCACAGGAAGGCTTGTTCTTGTGTTTGTGATGCACGTGGAGTGATCTCATGTGAAGGCAGGGCAGAGAACTTTCTGGACTGTATCCAGCATAAAACCATAGATAGACACACACACATACACATGTTTTCGGTTTTTTGTTTTTTTACTGGGTAGTCAAAGGTGGTAGGAAGATTGACCTTTCACTTTATGCTACGATTTTTCATTTAATTTGCTGGTGAGTGCACATATTACTATTTTAACCAAAATCCAGTGCATTTGCTCACACACATCATGTTTGGTCTTTTCCACCAAACCCCCTTCTTGCCTGAGTCTTCATGAATGTCCCTCTTTGCTCTCTGCAAATCCACACACTTGACTCGAAGACCTTGAGCGAGGTCATCTGTCTTCTCGAGTGCTGCTGATTCTGTTTCTTACAGGTACAAGTGAGGGAGGGTAGTTAGCTTATTCTAAAAGAAATAAATGCCTATTTTTAAATAAAATGTATTGAAAAATTATTGCAAATGTCATTCATACACCTAAATGTATAATTTTGTGCATTTATGGAACATATTTTTGAGTCAACTACTACATGCCAAACATAGATACAAGTGTGGAATTATAGAATTCTGCTGCAAAACTGTTCATGTTTAACCATTTAATTAAGGGTGAGGATAGGAGGACACATACCGGAAAACCCCACAGAAATCAGCGCACACTGTGGGAAAGAGCTGTGCAAGTGGTTTGTACAAAGTAAGAAAGCACAGTGCGGTGCCCAGTGGGAGAACGTATGTGTTCCTGGAGAAGGCACCAGGGGTCCTAGAGCATTAAAGCTGGGGCCGCACTCCACGGGTGCTCTGTGCTTTTCAGACAAGATGTGGATAATTCTGACATCTCACTAACATCTGAACGGACCCAGGGGGTTAGAGAGGGGTGGGGCCTGTGAGGTCAGGTTCTGTTCTTGCGAGTTTAAGCAAGGAAGAGACATGAGCTGACCTTCCTTTGACAAAGACGGTGTGAAGGATGGATTGGAGGGGCTAGGCCAGGACTGAGGGTAGAGTCTGGCAGTATCAGGCACTCAGCAAGGATGGGGCTGTGGGGATGAGGAAGGGGGAGGTGGCTCGGGGGTCCTGAGGCGTGGAGTGCAGACCGCAGTGGAACACCGTGAGGGGACTTGTGGCTCACTCAGCGCAGCCACGACAGCAGGAAGAAGCCACACAGCCCGTCTCTGGGAGCCTCCGTTTTCCCATCCACACAACAGGAGAACGTTCTTGGCATCAGTGAGGAAGGCAAAAATAATCCACACAACAGCAGTGCTCAGTGGCAAGCTCCTTAAATTACAGTCATTGTCATTATTATTCATAAAGAACCGAGACCTCCTCGCTGTGCCATCAAAGACCAAGGTATAAGTAATCTGATTTACATCTGTGTTATGCTTTCTGCTCTTCAAATCGGGGGCCTCCACTTACCACGCAGACATGAAGATGCGCCGTGAGCTGCGGCAGAGCAATCTCAAGGGTGTCCTGTCAGAGAGAAAGCAGGGTGCAGAAGAGGAGCAGGGACGCACGCACATCTGCCTGCATCTGTCTGCAGTCCTAGCAGGGTTGGCAGGATGTGGAGAGCAGTGTGCAGTCACTGCACAGAAGCAGGCAGCTGAGGGGTTCTTGTTGTTTTTATTCATTTATATATTAATTTCTTACTTATTTTTGAACCATGCAGATGTAAAGGAGGAGGGAGGAATTAGAGAAGGAAGGAGGGAAGGAAGATCACCAAGGAACTAAGGAAGGAAAATGCAAGGCAGGGAGCAAATGGATAAAAGGAGAGAAAATCTCCCGCCACATTCCCTAGTTAACAGTGTATGTATACCAGACGCAATTACTTTTTAATAACTTTAGTTTTCCCCATAGCTCTTACAATATTTCACGCAAGGTCTTCTGTCTAAAACCCTCTAGGTTAAAATTTGTTTTACAAAATGTAAACTAAGATACTATATCATTGCTTATTCAATAATAAAGTTAAAATTTAAAAGCCAAAGTTTCAAAATTATTAAAAGAAATTGTTTTCTAAAGTAACATTCAGGACGTAACTATGAGATGACAAAAACATGGAAAAAATAGCAGCAGTCATAAAATAAATTTTAGAATAATAAAGGGAAAGTGATTTTATATCATAGTTATGTTTTATACAGAAGAGCTACAAAGAATGTGTTATAAACAATTGGGGGAGATATGAATATGGACTGGATATTTTATGATCTGATTGAAACAATTAACTTTCTTTTTGTTAAAATTACCCTTAGGTTATGTAGGAGAATGTTTTTTGTTTCCACATAGGAGATAAATGTTGAAGGATTTAGGTGTGAGTAGCCATGATGTCTGTAACCCACATTCCAAATTTTCAGGAAAAAATGTGTGGGGAGGTTGTGTAAGTGTGTATATGTGTGTGTGTGTGTGTGTGTGTGTGTGTGTGTGTGTTTGTGAGAGAGAGAGAGATCACATGTGTGGTGTGCATGTGTGGTGTGTGTGTGTGTGGGTGATTCATGTACCCACTGGTACTTGGCAGAGGGTAATATGGCCCATGAAGGTACAAGATAGCCTTACCGCATCCATTTCTCTTATTTATTTACCTCTTAATATTCATTTAATGGTGCCACTGATAGTGTGGAACTCACACACTCCTTTACTATTCCAGTTAAGATTAAACTGTCTTTGGGTGGAATTTTCTGAGCCCCGCTCCCAGTGCCCCAGCAGAGCCGATCTCGTTAGTCAGAGCTCCATTCTGAGCATCACACGACGGGCCTTGTACCTGAAGAGACAGTTCCAAGGCACAGCGTTTATTTGTGACAGAGCTGTGAATAGGCTTGCATACAAGGCCTTCCTACTCTGCCACTGCTGTGACTTGTGCAGTGCCTGATCGGTAAGGTGAGCGCTCCTGTATCAGGGCACTCAGTGTGGCGATCTGCATACATGGAGAGGCATCTGTAAAGGCCCGGACACAAGAATTTTCTCCTTCTGAGAAAAGCGTGCTTGCTCTTTGAAAGTTTCATCTATCATCAATCCGTAGCTTATCTCTTTCTTTCACATGCTCTGAAATTACTAAGCAAAATGTCAGAATTTTATGAACACCATATTTCTTTTAGTTCATTCTCACAGAAAGCGAAGGGATTGTTAGTTGGTCAACACTTCTGGAGTGGCTGCTACATGTGAGACATTCGGCTAGGTCTCTTACAGGAAAGCGAACAGGAGAGCCGGCATTGACATCTCAGTCACCAGCAGCCAGGTGTTGGGGTGCTCAGTGGGGTTGGACCCACGCAGGCAAACAGGGTAGGAGAGGTTGTGATGCTTTGCCCATGGTGCAGAGGCCGCGGGCACCCAGACAGGTGCATCAAGCGAGGAATGAGGTTAGAACAGAGGGCAGCCCACGAGTGAAAGCCTCAGGCGCGTGTTCCGATAGGACAAAGGAAGCCACCCACGGGAGGAGGAAGTGAGCACAGGGAGGAAGTGGGGAGAACAGCAAAAGATAAAAATTGTGGACCTAATTCTATGAAGAAACAGAAAAACAAACCTCTTCTGTATGGCCTCGAACACTCAACCAGCATTATTAGTACATCATTGTGATAAAGTCCTAATTCCCAGATCCATCAGGAAGGACTAAATCGTGTTCACTGTTTTTAATTCAGTGTCCATATGATAACTATATCGATATGAAATGTATGTGTACATCTTCAAATTATAAAACCATGTTGTAGGGTATTGAGGCTATGTTTGGTGCCTCGGTGTTATCCCGTGGATGAGAGCCCATGAGGGAAAATACTTGTCTTCAGTGAACATGACAAGCAGCAAGTCTGCTTTTTTCTTGTACATCCCAGAAGTGTATGCCTGGTCACATTGTCTTCTTTGCCAGGCACCTTCCTTGGTCCCTGACAGGTTCAGGCAAGTGGGTGTGAGGGTCATCTTGCTTGTTTGTGTTGTTTTGGTTTTTTATATTTTTCATTACTGCAAGCAGAGGGTATAAATTCCATTTCAGTTGTAAATCTTTAAAATTCTTTGTCAGAAATTTGCAACTAATGATTTGTTCTTACAGGAAATACAAATAAGTATACCTTGGGCAGAGAGGATAACAGGCAGCATTCTTAGCAGTTGTGAGGGTGTAATGAGGTCCCCCACCCCCAGAACTTGGAAAGGTGGCAAAGTTGCCCAAGCACCTCTCACCATCAAAATATGCAAAGCCACTTGAGAGTGATGGGCTACTTCTAGTGTGTGTAAAATTTACCATCATCTGGATGAGTCAGGACAGACTAGGCTAATTCACAAGTGAACTCAGAAACAAACTCAGAAAGCATAATGGTAAAAATGTATTTCTTGCTCATATCACAACCTGATGCAGGTTGGGCAGCCCTCCATTCTGTGGCTTGGCCATCTGGAATTTGTGCTGCTCCAGAAAACAGTGGGGCCTTGAGGATTGCACGGGACCTTTGGGGATGGGCTGCAGTGTCCTCAGTTGGGAGTCAAATGCCAGATCTTATCCTGTCTCGAAGGCAGCTGGGAGACATCCTTGTGGGCACGTCATAGGGCAAAAGCTGCCGTGGACCCTTGTGGGTTTCTTCTGTCCTGCCGAGTTTCCTCCTGGGTAGGTCCTGTCCCCATGCATCTCATTAGCAGTCTGACTCCTGCCAGGGCTGTCTGCCAGGGAGGGGCGTGGAGCTTGCAGATCAGAGTCTTCCCCTCAGATACATTCAGGTTGGGTCTTCCCTTTGAAACTGGTCTGTGAACTTGGGACTCGGTTCATCGGAGTCCATCCTGAGGATGCCACCTTGTGTGTACCTACTTCTGAAACTACAAATGTGGACCCTGACCCTAAACTGTTTTTCAAAGGGTGGTTTCAGGACCACCTACATTAGAATCACCTAGGTGCTTTTTTAAAATACAGACTCATGATTTCCATTCAAGAGCTGTTATATCACAATTTCTAGGAACAGGGCCTGGGTATGAACATTTTAAACAAATACCTCACAGATTCTTACGCACATTAATGAAGAGCTGCCGCCCTAAACCACAGTCATCTCACCAAGCCAGCGAGTCCCGTCTCTGCTCCTGGACGCTGGCTTCCCACTCAGTCCTGTGTTTTCCCCACAGGTCCAATGAGCCTGGTTCTTTAATTTTTTTAAAATTTCATCTCTTGACCTGGCAAATATGATTGCTCAGCTTTCTCTTAAATTTTTTTATTCTTTTTACTTTTTTATTATGGAACATTCAACACACACACAAGTGGCAGTGAGCCCCAATTACACATCTCTGAGCCTCAAGAAGGGCAAAACTCCTTTCCTCTGTAGCCCACTCATTCTTCCTCTGCAAAACATGGAAATCAAGTTAGTGCATAATCTATCTAGAAATACTTCAGTATGAATTTCTAAAACATGAAGGTTCTTCTTGTAAAAGCATAACCCTTATCAAACCTTAAAAAAGGTCTTAATTATCCTCAAATATCCAGACAGGATTCAAAGCTTCCAGATTGTCTCACAAATTTATTTCTGTAGAGTTAATTTGTTTGAATCAGAATCTTAAGTGAGGCACACACTGAGTCTCACTGACACGGATCCCTCTTTGACCCACATGGTTTTTCTTCCTTCTCCCTGCCCGTCTCCTGTCCTGTAGAGGGGCTTGCCATCTGGACTTGGCTGACTTCACGCCTGTAGTGTCATTTAACTGGTTCCTCTGACCCCTGTGCTTTTTCTGGTGGTTTGATCCGAGACCCTGTCAGGTTCAGATATGATTTTGTGGGTGTTGTTCTGTCGCGTCTCAGTGAGAAGGAAGCATGTAAGGTAGGATTGGCTCCCTGTCTGTGAGGTCCCAGTTGACAGGTGGGTGCCTGGGTTGTTCAGGTTGTCATCCTGATCCATCTGCTAGAAGGTTGCCCATCAGCCTCTCACCTGATTTCAGCAGTCAGTGAGCTCATTGCCTAGATTCAGTATTTCTCCTGGTTTACAAACTTATGTTCTATCATTTCTTATTCACCTATTAGCTAGAATACTTTTATATAGAAAATGTTCCTTTATCAACTAAAAATCCTTTTGTATAAG
This sequence comes from Tadarida brasiliensis, assembly GCA_030848825.1. NCBI lineage: Eukaryota > Metazoa > Chordata > Mammalia > Chiroptera > Molossidae > Tadarida > Tadarida brasiliensis. The sequence continues at coordinate 77,704,678 of CM061270.1, forward strand.
AAAGCAAGATAAATGCCTGTTTTCTTTACCCAAATAATGATACCCTTTCTCTTTTGATGAGGACTATAAATTCTAAGAAGTGAAAAGGTATTTATTCAGCCAAAATGTGATATCTCCTGAGGCTTTGTATGCAGAGCTTAGTCTTTTTATGTACACACTAATAATAATGATGATAAAAATAACAACTGAACTTTATTGAATACTGCAGATGGTATGTGCTGTGTGGTTGGCACATGTATCACCTCACTTAAACCTCTCCATGGTCCCATGAGGCTGCTGCTGATTACTTCTGTCTGCAGACGGGGAAACCAAGGCTCACAGAAGGGTGGTTGCCTCTTACGTGTGGTCATATGACTGTCGAATGGCAGTGATGGGTCCATCCTCTGTGCCTCATATACGGGTGGTCCAGCCCAGCACCTGAGCACTTCAGACTTCTGAGTTCATCAGCTTCCTGCCTGTGTCTGCGGGCGAGGCGAGACTGGAGGAGCAGCACGCAGAAGAGCACCCCCAGGGTGTGCAGGCGATCAACAGGTCCGAGTGAGCGTGTGGGCAGTCAGGGTCGTAGCACCAGGGCTTGTTTCTCAAGGCCATCTGATTGCTTCCCTGGGCTGCAGGCTGCCGGGCTTCCGTGTGAGGACTTGCTCATGGTGCTTTCATTCCTGTAAGAGACGCTCTGTGCAGGGGATATGCTAAAGCACCCTGTGCTTGTTAGCTGCCAGCCGCTGTTGGTCTCAGCACAAGTGTGTCCACAGTGGGTGCTTGCCTAATGCGCCCACCTCGAGGCTCCAACTCTACTGTGGTCTGGTGAGGGGAGCCAGGCTTAGAGCCCACACCACATCTGCTGTGTGGATATTTAAAGGGTGTGTCCACAGCTTCTAGGTGAACGCTTTTCACCGGGATTCAGTGCACATCTGTGCACTCGTCAGAACACTCGCACTGTGAACAGGGTCTAGTCAGCACAGGTGCAGGAGAGGGGCCTGAGAAGTGGGACAGGCATAGTCGGCAGTCCCCACCAAGACTCAGTACAGACCCTGAGTTACCTTCCTCTCTGTATTTTTAGTTCAGACTGAAAAACAGGCCCATGATCGCCATGCCAACAGCCCTCCCGCTTCTTCCAGCGTTGCCCTGGGCAGAGATCCTGGCTTTGCCTGACTTCTGGGGCAGATGTCTCAGGAGCTGTCCACTGTCCCTGTGCTGGCCATTCCCAAAAGCCATTTGTCCTTAATGTGAGACGAGGGCAGGCGAAGTCCTCCTTTCACGGTAGGAGTCCACTCAGAGGAGGTTAGACTCTTCCACTTCCATAAGGCTGGTTATGTCCTGCCCCAGCCCAGGCAGCAGAGGCCCTGGCTCCACCTGCTCCGTCCCCTGTCAGTGAGAGACAGGTGTCATGAGTCACTGCCACTACCTGCCTATTCCTCCATCCATGCCTTCACATCTGGTGTCAGGCGTGTGTGTGCATGCATGTGTGTGTGCCTTGTGTGCACTGTGTGCTTGTGTGGACTCATGTGTGCCCATGTGTGCGTGTGGTGTGTGGACGGGTGGTGGAGAGGGAAAGCAGAGACAAAACTGAGTAAAGGCTCCTGTGTGCTTAGATAGACCCCAGTGTGAGTCAGGACGGGGCAGAACCCAGCTGAGGCTGCTGCTCCCACCATGTGCGAGTGCAACGCAGAGCACGAGCGCAGGACACGTCTCTGAGGGTGCCGCAGGGTTGAGGAGCCACCCAGGATGGCAGCCTGGAGCATGCAAATTACTGGTGAGGCGGCTCCGTGCCAAGCATGCTGTTACACGGCTCCCTGTGAGTCTGCCAAATCTCTCCTTGCAGACTTTTTTTCCGGAAACAACGGCAGGATTTCAGAAGCTATTTTTAATCTGCCTGGCATGAGCCAAGGTGTATATAAGATTCTTTTCACTGATAACACACAGACCTCTTGGCCAACGGCTCTGGTTTTCAGGACAGGCATGTTGTGGGAGCAGTGGGCTTTGGACCTGCCAGCCCACCCAGAATGTAGATGTCTCTACGAGGGGAGGAGGTCATTGGAGAGAGCAGAGTCGGAAGGGATGGGGCCCAGCAACAAATAGGGACCCAGGTGTGCAGTCCCGTTTGGAGTGCAGTGCATGACTCACATCTGGAGTCTGTAGGAGGCGAAGGTTCCGAGAGTCTGCACTGGCTCCCGTTTCTGCTCTAGGTAAGAGTTTGGCAGACAAAACCAGTCTATTCATACGAGGGGCGCCAGCTGTCACATAAAACCCCCCAAACTACCAGTGTGGTAGCAACCTCAGCATGCCTATGTGGTGACAGATACCTTCTCTTAAAACTAAACGAAAGCGAAGCAAGCATCCCTAGCCTATAAGCAAAACAGATACATAAAGTTACGAGAAGGAAAACAATGGCAGTTTTACGCTCTAGGAATATTCACAGAACATGGATTTTTTCCCAGCCTTCATCTGGTGAACTTCTCGTGGGCCTCTGACTTGGTCAATGAAAGGAAAAGGAACGAACCTTTAGCCTTGGCCAGGTGGCTCCATTGGTTGGATGTTGTCCCATGCACCGAAAGGTTGTGGGCTCGATCCCTGATGGGGGGCGTGCAGGAGGCAGACGATCGATGTTAAGCTCTCATGTCGATGTTTCTCTCCCTCTCTCTAAAAATCAATAAACTACCCTTTAAATTAAAAAAAGAACATTTAGAAACAGTGTTCTTTGTGACAGTTGTAGTGGAATTGAAAGAGCGGCCTTTAAAGCACCCCCCCCCCATTCCCTGAATGGGCAGCAGGCTTCACAACGGTGACGTAACGGTGTTTAATGGTGGTTTTGTGGAAGTCTAGGCCACAGGCACATCCATTTTCCTAATTACTAGCTAAAATTATGAGCTACCTGATGTGTTCTTGTCAAACGAATGGAACAAATCACGAATAATATATATCTATATATACCGCTTTTCTTTTTAAAGTGCTTTTACATACACTATATAATTTCATTATGCAGTTTTAAAAGCTGAGATAAAACCTAAAAACAAAGCTAATGATTGTTCTTAGAATTTTATACAGTGCATTCACTCATCTGCGTTATTTTTTATTTTGTAAAAAGTCTCTGAATTCCATGTTTCTAAATGAGTGAGAAACCAGAGTTGGGGAAATGGACCTCACACTTCACCAGCATTTCAAAGGGACCCGTGTTTTGCCAAACTAACTGTAATAAGATCAAAATTCTATTGTGCCTAGATTGGCTTGAAGGAAATCATGGATTTTCCCCCAAATTGATGGAAATAAATGGCAAAGAACAGTTTTGTGTTCATAAGAAACCTTGACTAGGTCCGACTAGAACGTGCCTGTTTTTTATTCCTCTTCTGTAGCATCTCCTCTTGCTTTCTCTTCTCAGCAGGCATCTCCCCAGCCTCCTTTCCTCATGCCAGGATCACCTGCTCTGCCCCAGACTGGGGAGAGGGTGCTCTCAGGCTTCCTGGTGGTCCAGAGCCCACCTCTGATATAATAGTCTGTATCTGGGTGGGATATGCTGGCTCCCCGACTCCCCACCTTTACTGATTAAAGGACAGACAGAAAAAGAAGAGAACCAGCCTTCAGCTCCTTTAGGAAGGACACAAGCAGTTTCATGCCTTCAGTGAACAGAGGGCAATACCCGTCTTCTAACCTGCGGTCAATGTTCACATTAGGCTTTTTCACACTTGCTCATGAGAATTAAATAGGCTGAGTTTTACTGAAAATGTTTTACATAAAAACTGGCAATTATCTGTTTATTTACATATGTAAACGTAAACTTCTGAGAATAGGTTCATCTTTTTTGGTCTAATTTACAAAGCACTATTTCTTTCTTGGCCATGGTGTTACGGAGGACAGCAGAAGGTGACATTTTTAGGGAACCAAATTTCTGTCTGATGAGTCAGTGTTTGTCATATGCAGATCTAGGTGGTAGTTACATCAACTTTAAGACTAACAACTCATTTCTAGGGTACAGTCGGCCCTCGTTTATTATAGTTAGCCCTCGTTTATCGCGGTTAATCAGTTCTAGACTCTATCGTGATAAATGAATTTCCACAAAGTAGGATTCTTTATACGGTCGTCCCTCACCACTTTGCGCTTCGACTTTCGCGGCCTCACCCTATCGTGGTTTTTTCAAAAAGCAAAGTGGAAATAGTTTGAAAAAAACCACGATAGGGTGAGGCCGCGAAAGTCGAAGCGCAAAGTGGTGAGGGACGACTGTAGACTGCTTTGGGTGAGTTTGACTTCATAATAATGGAGGGTGACCTGAGAATAAAGGAGGTAATACTGCATCCCTGTTTAGTGCTGACCCAGAAGATCATCAGTAAGTGGTAGGCATCTGTAGATACAAAAATGTTTTCATCTTGCGTTGCTTATCTTAAAAATGGGGCTTCAGAACTACATTTGGGTCACGTAAGGGCTCTGAAGGTCGGAGACTTCACTCTTGTGGCCAGTGAGTCCCATCCGCGTGACCCAAGAACTGTTGATGCCTGACAGTGACATGAGCCCCTTCCAGGAGAGAAGTGACTCCTTCAGATGCTTTAGATGTTTGGTGATCAGTGCAGATGACCGCTGTTTACTTGACCAATTATAAAAATCCAACTTGATACTTTTTGGAGAAAGTTGTCTGAAGTTAAGATTTATCAACTACAGCATTTACTTTACTCTTTAGGTACTCAAGTCAATGCCTCGCTAATTTCAAGTGCCAACACAGATTATTTTTAAGTTTCCTAGTGATTGAGTTAATAAATCTTAACTAATGGAAACATTACTTAAGCAGAGTGGCTCACTCAACAGGTGGTGAGTGGGTTTAAACCCCAGGGCCAAGAGACCTGCACGTTAGCAAGGGTTTCTTCTGTCTCTGTATCTGGTTAAGCATGGGCCTCTCAGTGCAAGCACACACGTAGGAGAACACAATCCTCCCACTGGGGTGTTCACTACCCTCTGGTGCCCGCACTGAGCACCCCTCTTGAAGAAGGAGGACATGGACTGTCAGGCCGCACTCCAGGCCCTTCCAGGCAGCAGTCCGCCCTCGCAGCCTTCTCTGCTGCCCTCCCGTCCCTGCACCCTCTCTCTCCTCTCACCAGCACCGGCCACCACTTCTCCCATTTCCTAATGCGCAGCCCTCTGGCTCATCTGCATGTCCTCTCACTGGCCCCTCCTTCCACCCATGCTCTGTCTGGCCCATCCAGGCCTGCTTCAGGTAGTCTTCCTGTCCTCACTTCATAGTCAGTCTTCAATGGACCGCCTTGCTCACCAGCCTAACCTAAGCTGAACTCACCAATGTCACTAGTGGTGTTCTGGTCTCCAGATCTAATGAACATTTTTTAAATTTATCTTTAAAAAAAAAAAGTATCTTTATTGTTTAAAGTATTACAGATGTCTCCCTTTTTCCCCCCATTTGACCTCTTCCACCCCCCTCCTGCTCCACCCAGGCCTTCACCTCACTGTAGTCTGTGTCCGTGGGTTATGCATGTTTGCTCTTAGGTTTATCTCTTCCCACCCCCGCAACTCCTTCCCTCTGCAGTTCGTCAGCCTGCTCCATGCTTCCATGTCTCTGGATCTAGTTGGTTCGACAGTTTATTTTGTTCATTAGCTTCCACGTTACCTTGATGGGTCTCCAAACTGCATCTGACATGATTGCTCTCTCTTTAGAGAGATTCCCTACCTCCTCCTTCTCCATCACCCTCTGCTTTTCCCTCCTTCTCTCTCAGCTTCTTACAAGGTGGGCATCCCAACCTGACGTTGCTGCTCCCAGCTCTGCATGCAAGTACCACCCACATGCGAGGACTCATAAAGCTGCACCCTAGCTCCGCCTGCTCCCTCTGAGCTCCAGGTTGTAGATCCAAGACCATGCTGACTTGGATGCAGCTTAGACACCTCAAACCCAAAGCCGAATGTAGCATAGCCCTTCCTCTGAAGGCCCTCCTCTGTCTTCATTGGACGCTGACATCGGGTTCTTCCAGTGACAGGAGCACGAGCTTCCCTCCACCGCTCACACGTTGTCACACCTTCTGGTTGCAGCTGCTCGTTCCTCTCTCCTGCACCGCCAGCCCGCGTTCTCTCCCTGATGGGAATTTCACGGTCACTCACCTGGAGCACAGAAAATGTCTGCTAACCCATGCTCCTTGGTTCAACTCGACTGGTTCTCAAAGCTGTCCTCCACATGTCTTTATAAAAATGTATGGGGTCTGAACTGATCCATGCCTTGGCCTCCTCCAGTCTCCCAAAGCCCTCACATCACAAGGGGATTGAATTCTGTAACGTGGTCCGAGGTTCATGATTCTTTGGCCCCGTCCCCTCTCCAGCTGCACTTCACAGCATGTGTCCGACCTGTTGGGGTTCAGCTGCCTGGGGGGGTCCCTCCAAACACACTGACGTTGCCTGTGCATGCTTTGCATTTGCTTTCTGACTTCTGCCTGGAGTGACACTTTTTCATTCAAGCTTTCTTCCTACTTGCCATTACATCACTGGTCACCTCCTCTGGGCCCATCTCCACGTTTGCCCTCTGCTCCCACAGACTGGTTTGGTAATCACCTTAACTTCCACAGCACTTAATTCAAATATGATAATCCATTGCCCATAGTATTTTACTTCTTCTTAATACTAGATTAAAAGGCTTCCTTAGGGCTGAGAACAAATCCTATTTTCAGCTTTGTCCTGAGGTCTGTAGGGCGTGCCATACAGTCCGTGATTCAGTACTCAGAAGTATTGAAAGTGCTCAGAGTATTGATTTTGTGAGGCGGTGACTTCTTCCCTGACGGTTTTCCCTCCGCATAAGCATGTAAACTGTGTGTGCACACTGGCTGCCAGTACATTCTGATTTCCTTCTTCTGTCCCACTTAGGACAATGTTCGTAAAAACAATGGTCTGTTCTCACTTTGGTTTATGGTGCTATGGAAAAATATCTTAATTTTTCCTTTAAGCCACAAGTGGTTTAGGGATTGAGTTCAATGAAAACATTAAAGCTGATTAAGCTACAATTTCTTCCTTTGAACATATTCAGAGAATGGTGCCCACTGAGCTGTCTTGGTCAGAACAGCGCTTTCGTTTCGACATGAAGGTGTGCTCAGGGCAGCAGCCCTACCCTTGGGGCACCCCGAGACCCCCGGGGTGCCCAGACCTTGGACTGCATCAAACCATGTGTGCTGTGCTTTCTTCCTGTACGGACTCACCTGTGATGAAGCCTAATGCATAGATTAGGCGCAGTCAGAGATTGACCACAACAACAAAAATAAAAAGAGAACACCTGTAACAATTTACTGTGATAAAGTTTTATGAATCTGGTCACTGTCTCAGGCAAGGGTCCCAGCTGAAGTCTTGGTATGAGCTCAGTGTTTTCTGGTGCAACACGTCGTCAATCCAAACACGTTTTTTGGTCTGTCTTCCGCCACAAATGTAATGCCTTTTTCATTTTAACTCAGCACTTATCATGCGCTGTGGCCGAAACTTTTATAGTTTGAGGTGTGACAGAAAAACTAGCAGGAATTTCTTTTTCATCCTTCACAATTTCACGGATAGAAGGTTCATTCTCACCACAGATCTCAGCATCCTCAGCTTACGATTTTTTCCTTATTAAGTCGGGAACCTTCATCTTTCACTGAAAGGAAGCTCTTTCCGGCTTCTCTTGGGCACATGGGAAATGCCACCTCACTACCCTGTGCTTTGGCGCCGTTATGAAGTAAAATAAGGGGTACTTGAAGACAAGCACTCCACATGGTGACATTGGTCGATGACCCAGACGGCTACCAGGTGACGAGCAGGCCGGGAGCATCTGCAGAGGGTGATTCGTGCTCTGGGTTGGATGGAGCTGGACAGTGCAAGATTTCATCAAGCTGCTCAGAACTACATGCAATTTAAAACGGAAGAATTGTTTATTTCTGGAATTTTCCACAATATTTTCCGGCCACACTTCACTGCAGGTAACTGAAACCACAGACAGTGAGCCCGTGGATGAAGGGGGACTACTGGGTAAACTTGACCATCCTGAGACATTAGTTCTCAGAGCCAGGCCTGAAAATGTCTCTGATTATCTCCCTTTTCCCTCTCTCCCTTCTCTGTCTTGTTCCCCATCCCTCGTTCCTTGTTGCTCCCTCCCTCTGCCCTCCCTTCCTTGGGGCAGGTAAGGAAGAGGGCTTAATTTGGGAGCTCCACATCAGAAGCCTGGTTGTATATTTTGCATCTTTGAAAACAAATAAGATGGAAAGTGTTAAGCCATTAGGATGATGTAAGTAAGGAATTCATTTCAAGGTGCTAGAAGGAACAGATACCTTGATGCTATTAGGTTAGTGCTCAGAACAGATTATCATCATCTGAATTACGATATGATTTCTAAGCAAAGTTCAGTTGTATCAGCGTCAGTTGCCCCATCTGTTGGAAAGAGACCAGCACAACCGGGACAGAGAAGGGGCCGGCGTGCGCTGCAGCCTTCAGTGTCCAGTTTCAAGTTAAACATGACTGTTCTTTCTAAACCACCTAACAACTGCAGTGCATGGGCAGTTAAAATCGGAATTTAAATTTTACTAACATTTTTTACTAACATGTACTAACAGGAATGACTGTTTTTGCTTAGTTTTAAAAGATGGCACAAAGTTAAGATGTAGCATAATTTATCTGTACCTATGAGGTTGGTCATCTGTTACCTGAATGGTTTCTGTTTCCTGGAGGTATAGCCCCGTCCCAAGGAAAGTAACCCTCAAAGAACCCTTAGAATGTCGGCCCCTGTCAGCTGGGTTTTCAAAGGCCAGCTTCCTCCAGATCACCGAGGCCTCACGCCCCCTCTCCCTCTGCCTTCCTTGGGGAGAAGCTCTTTAGTGCCTCTGACCCCATAAAGGGGAGTGGAGGTTGGTGGTGTCCGAGGGCCAGGGGAGGAGAGGAAAAGCAAGCACGTCCTAGACAGGTAGCAGGTCTGAACTCAGGTTATGATCCAACGTTGATGGTACAGCGGTTGAGTTAATGGTAGTAGACAGTCAGCAGGGACTGGGCAGCGAGGGCCCAGATGGCAGATGGTGACACTGACCCAAGCAACGAACTCAGAGATGGGAACATATGCAGGCTGTTTCAGGCCTGGGGCCCTGGGGTCTGCAGCAGGGTTTGGGCTCAGATCTCAGCCCTTTGCGGGTCGCAGGTGGTCCTGCCAGGTGCAGTCATGCAGTTTGAGGCTCGCTGTTTCTTCCGTGGGTATGGGTGATAGTACCTGCTCTGCAGAGGCCTGCCAGCAGGGAGTGAGGCAGCCCCAGGAGGAGCCTGGCTGGGGACTGACAGCCGCTCTGAGCAAGAGACAGCTCTGATCTTCTCCCTCCGATCTGACAGCATGAGGGAGGCAGGAGTCGGTCCACCAGCTGTGTTCATGGTGCAGCAGTCCGGATTCCACTGGACTCGGTTCAGGTAACGCTGAACCTGTTGCACTAACCTGCCTTTGGGCAAGCGTGTTCCGCCGCTCTCCTGACCTGTGCCTCCCTGAGTGTTGGTCTGAGAGAGCGCTTAGCCCAGCACAGGGCAGCCAGCCTTAGCTGTCCTTCCCTTCCCACTGGGGCCGAGAGCTGCATTCCTTACTCCGCTCGCCTGTTTTGTGAAGACACTTTCCCCTTAAGTTCCTTAGACCTTACCAGCCTCTCCAGGGGTAATTTTAGTGATTTTTATATGTTGCTAAATTTGCCCCGTTCAAATAGAATTAAGAAACAAAGGAAGGGGGAAAGTACAAGAGAGAGGTGGGAGGGAGGGAGGGAGGGGAACATGCACAGAGCAAAACTAAGGAAGACATTCCATGAGACTTGGCCCCCTCTTGGTTACAACAGCCACCAGAACATATCACATCATTGAATGAGAGTGAGGCTCGTCCCACCCAGATGGAACTAACTGGACCTAGGAGGACCCACGCTTCCCAGAAGTCTGTGACCTAGGAGCAGGGCGCAGTCTGTTGTCCTGGAGCAACACGTATACCACAGGAAGCACACTCCATAGGGTGTGATCGGGCACCACAGATGAGACCCGCCTTTTGGAGATCCACACTGTGCGTTAGCCTCATTACAAGTGCTAAGAAGCCATGCCGTGAAAAAAACCTGTTTCACATCGTTTACCTTGGCGTTGTCGGCTGTATTTGACTCTAGAACATTCTCTCTGGAACAGCTAACACACAGCCATTTGCAGAGCACAGAAAGGAGAGAAAGGAGAGCAGACAACCCTGCTCTCTGACCCTGGCCCCTTGGTGCTGACTCCCTGTGGTTTCATTTGGGAACTAGGGGAAGCCCCTCTTGTCCTCCACCCCTCTTGTCCTCCAGCGCTGTCTTGTGCCTTCAGTCAGGCGATCTTCATTAGACAGTCTGCCAGTCTCCTCGACATCGCAGGTAATTTATTCAGGCACCAGGCAGCATGGGGTTGGTGAGCCCCTGGAGGAGGCGAGAGGTGCGATCGTGCATCCTCTTCAATTACAGGTGCGCTCCCCATTCAGGTGGCCTCTCACTAATCGCTTCTGACAGAATTCTCTGTCTGGTTCTCAGAACTACAAATTCAGCTGGCATTTAAAGTTTGTGGTGTCTGAGTTTTTTTCTTGAGGGAAAAGTGAAAGGCAAAGTGTGTTAAAATTCAAAATTGGAAATCCTTCTAGTAAGCAGGAGACACAGCACCAGATGGACTTGTGTCTTTAAATGACAGTGAACTGCTGTCTGGTGCGGGGCCTCCCAGGTGGACGGAGCTACCTGCCATGTGCCCCAGCTGTCCTCGTCTGGGACATGGGCATCTGCTTGTGTGGGTCTGTGACTGCCCTCTCAGCTCCCACAAGAGGTCATAGGCTATCAGCATGTTGTCGACCTCTAACTGCACAGCCCCTAATTCTCTCACTTTAAGGCCGCAATCTAAAATGTTGATGGCTTCTGCTGGAAAGGAATTGTGCCTGACCAGAGAGTTAGCTGTAGGTTCTCATGACTCATTCACCTTTAAAATTCCACAAGGACAAACCCAGCCTGCTGTGGTTCCTGGTGGCAATGACATCCTCCCGAACCCTCCAGGAGCCTGGAGCCCCGTGTCCCAGTGCAAAGGTGCTGCCGCGCACCATTCTGAACGCACCTGAGTGCTTCCAGTTCTTGTTAAACGCGGACACTGGGGAGACTCGAAAGCATCCGCTGAAATGGCTGTCTGATTGTGTAATTCGGGATCGTCAGAAGGAGACTGCACTGGGAACACGACTTGGTCATGGGATGCTCATCTCCAGAGGCCTCTGTCTGAGAGATTTGAAGGCACTGGGTCTTTTCAAGCTGCTAGCAACGGGAGTTCACCTGCAGCTCCCGATGGCCTTTGAATGCTAATAACTGCAGTCCCGCTGTCACGGGCTCATTGCTGAGCAGTGCATCTTGAAGCCATCACTAGGGTGAGATGGTTTCCGATGGGGAGTGGCAAACACTCCAGAACCTTTCCTTCCACTCTGTGTAAAGAACTGACTTAGAGTCTCACATTCCAGTGTGGCGGCAGTGGAAGACAGTCGGGGTCATGCTGGGCGCTGCCCAGAGTTTTGTCCCTGAAACACCAAAGGAAACCATTAAAAATGATCCTGTGTCAATGTGGTCCATGTTTAAGTGGGTGTTGGCCCATTGATTAATCTAGGACAAACGCAGGAGGAAAATTAAGAGAAAGCATGGAAACAAAAGATGTTTACCATGCAGATCCACTTGTGAATCTGGCATTGTTTTATTCTTCCTGATCACAGTGGCTCCAGGACCGTCCAAGCTTGCTCTGGACAGGGGACATAAAAACCTGCGGCATTTTACAGATGTGTCTTCTTGCCCATTTAGCTCCAGTGGTCAGATGTGCCTCTGGGGTGGGCTGAGAAGCAGGTGAAACCCTGAGCACAGCAGACCAGGTGACCCTCCTCATCAGTGTGCTCACCTCAAGCTCAGACGGTAGCTGCTGTCGCTCTTGTGTCCGGCATGAGCCCAACACCATGCGTGGATGGCCTGTGGGAGCGTGCAGCTGTCTCACTGTGGTGCCAGCAAACCCATCCCCTTAGTTTCCTTGATGTTAAGGGAAAAAGACGCACTAATCTCTAAGCCAAATTGCGTCATACTTGGTAAAAATTATTTGAAAAAATAGATTGCCCTCTGTGCTTACCTAGCAGTGTCGCTTTATGAGTTTCTATGTGAACTGGGCATCTCCAGGTCCTGACACCATGGTGCAAACAGCTGTACACTCGAGAGAAGAAGCTGGTGGACCCAGCGATCATTGCTGTGTGTGGTGGGGCTGCATGGCCTGTGGGCCCTTGTTTCCAAAGAGTGAGTGTGGGCAGCGGCTGGACGGCACTTCGTGTTCCAATGAGGGTTGTGTGAAACTCTTGCCCAGCCTCTCATACTCATGTCAGCACCCCTGAACTGCCTTCAGTTTTAAGCCAAATTTATTCATGTAATTAATGGATATTTATTAAAACCATATATTAAACTCTCTATATTTTTAATATATAAATATCTCTTGCTGAGAAATATATAATAGATTATAGAGTATATAAACATATATTGATAAATATATATTAAATATTGCCTAATATATAAAGATTTATATGTTATTTTATTACACATATAATAAATAATATCTATATTATTTACCTAAGGGTTTTTTTGTTTCTTTTTTGTTTTTTTGTTTTTAGAGAGAGACAGAGAGGATGAGAGAGAGAAGCATCTATGTGAGAGAGAAACATCGATCTCACTTTTGCCTCCCATACGTGCCTCAACCAGGGATCAAACCCACAACCTATGTGCCCTGACTGGGAACTGAACTGCAACCTTTTGATGTACTGGATGATGCTCCAACTAACTGAGCCACCCGGCCAGGGCTAAGGTTTTTTAACCACCATTTTGGATCTGCCTTTCTGACAATAATGAAACAGGAGACACATTTTCTTCCTTCCTTTTCTGTATCATCTTCCACCCTCTTTATTGTGCAACTGTGCTGTCGTCTCCCTCGCTCACTCTGTTTAAACCTGGCCCCGTGGGGACCCTTTGGTCCCACCAGTGCAGCACAGGAAGGAAGGAAGCCTTGCAGAGTGCTATTGGGCCTCCACTTCAGGCGCAGAGGGCTGTGCAGAAGGACTCTCAGGACCCAGGCCCCTGCAACCGATTCTGTTCCCGTCTCTATGCCCTTCAGGGCCCTGGTGGCCACTTGTCAAATCTGGTTTTATTTTATTTTTTTTTATCCTCACCCGAGGACATTTTTTCATTTTTTGTTCAGATAGAATGGGAGGGAGAGAGAGGAAGAGAGAGAGAGAGAGAAATATCGACGTGAAAGGGACACATCGAGTGGCTGCCACCCGCACGACCAACCAGGGCCGGGGACAAACTGCAACCGAGGTACATGCCCTTAGCGAGAACCGAACCCAGGTCTCTCTGTACTGTAGGCCAACTCTCTAACCGCTGAGCCAAACCCGCCAGGGCAAATCTGGTTTTATTTTTACATAATACCGTCCCCAAAGGCCATTTGTTCAGGCTGTGTGCTGTCTGTGAGTCCAGTGCGAGCACACCTTCTGAGGTAAGCATGCGTGTGTGTGCATGTGGGTATACTTTTGTAAGAAAGCAAATATTAAGATAACTACTCATGATCAGAGCTATTTTATAAGTCTAATTATCATATTTTCTATCCATTAAATTTTCTATTGTTTTCCTAGAGAAGATTTATAGGAATAATTACATAATTCAAGGCATGATTTATTAGAATATTTTTTAGGGTTTTTAGGGCAAGGGAAGTGTGTTATGTCACTGAAGTTGTGACTGTGTATTTATTTATTCTGCACTTAGCTGCAGCCTCAAGATGCTGGCTAACCAGTAAAAGTCAATTGAAAATTAAAATTTTTAAAGCACATTATAAATTTTCCTCGCTCTTTTGGTCCTTGAGAAATTATTTCATGAACTGTAAGTATATGAACATGGGCTGTTTCCAGCTTCCAAGGAGGTTGAACTCTGTAAGTTCATCAGAAAGGCGGGCGCTTGATGCTCCCAGGGAGTTCCCCTCAGAGGTGGGACATGCTTGTCTGCAGATCCCAAACTAGTCTGCACGCCTCCTCCTCGGACTGCGGTGTTGAGAAAACACAGTATGGGAGATGCAGCGTGGGGCTCGTACCTCCAATCTCACCACTCTCTCATGCTTCTCCAAGTAGTTACTGACCACAGGTCAGGTACACAAGGAGCAGGAAGTCAATGGCGACTCGACAGGTATATGTATTACTCGCAGTGCACAGTGTCATCTCCTTCCCGGTGGACCAGCAGGCCAGCCCAGTCCAGCGAGCGGGAGCGTGTCGGAGCGTGTGATGATGAGGGGCTGTAAATTCTATTCGCAGCTTCTCCTCTCTTGAGATGGTCCGCACAGCGGTGGTCAGAGTGGCAGTGCTGCAAGGGGGTGAGAGAACAGAACGAACCCACGGGTCTCTGTCCCCCTGGGACGCCTCTGACATCTCACCCACACTGATGCCTTCCAGGCTATAGATCCAACCCACACAACCCCTCCCCACACTGCCCCTCCTGCTCCTTCCTGCCCAGCACGCTCCCTTCAAGGTGACTGACCTCTGACCCCACATCAGCCTTAGCAACCCCACACAGGTTTTGGAGGGGAACAGTCTCTCAACACCTGGCATGTAAATGACTGAGATTCCAAACCCTGTGAGAGGACCGAGACCCTTAAGGAGAAGCTTTCCCATCCAGTGGGATCCTGAGCTGGCAAAGGGGCAGGAGCTGTAACAGTCTGGGACATGTGACTATGGGAAGGAGCCGTCTGAGCAGACCACTTCTGTCTGGGAGTCTTTCCCACAGACCACCTTTCTCTATGTCTCCAGCAACTTCTGGTTTTCTAAATACAGAATCTACAACTTCTGTAAAAGTTACACGAGTTTGGTTTGCCTCTGTGTGTCCTCAGCTTACAAAGCAGTGGGAATGGGGTCCCTAGCTCCTCAGTGCATGCAGGTTTCTTTGTAAGATTTCACTGCACACACGTGTAGCCATGGGCATCTGGTCATGTGTGGGCATCGGGCCCTCCAGCACAGCCTGTGCTTCACATTTGCCCCGTGGTAAGATAAGTAAGCATGGCTCAAGCAAAATTGTTCTATCAAAATATCTGCGAAGTGAGTACTATGCATGACATATGTGGGGTATGAGAATTTTGAGAAAAGAGTAATATTCAAAGAAGGTTAGAGAGGATTATCATGTTAATGCCCGGCCCAGTGTTCTGCATACCAACTGTGTCAGTGAACTTTTGAGGTCAGTGACTTGGTTCTTTAGATAGACAATCACAAGTAACAACACAAGATGAAACGTTAAAGCCAGGAAGAGGCTGTCAGTATCCTGAAATTTAACGTTGGCAAGAAAGATAGGGCTATCATATCATAGTTTGTGTTGTGCAAGAAAGTATAAGTGATATTCATTCTTAACTTTCAAGAAGAAATAGACAAAAATACCTTTTCATTTTAAAGGAAAGATGTCATTTTCTTACATTAACTAGAAAGAAGACATTAAACTTTACAGTAGAAAACAGCCCTCAGAATTTCATAGTAACAGATGAAGACAGGCTTAGGCTTGTTATTGTAATTTTTTAAATCTACAAAAGCCTGTCACTCAGTACCCCTCCCTAGAAATTCTGCCATGTTTTCAAGGTTCTGTGAGCAAACAACATTCTGAACTAAGCTTTGTTTCACTGCGGTCCACCGTGGCCTTTCCAGCATTTGATGAAGATCGAGTTACTGGGCTCTAGCTCCGAACTGACTGAACTGCCATGGCCCATGGACGTATGGCTATTTGTAAAAATCAAACAAGTAGTAAAAATCCTCACAGAATGAGGGTTCATGACATAAGAAAGGATATCATTAGCCCTCAAGGATTGTTGACAAGATTTTAAGTAGCTGTCTCTTCTGATGGTAGGTGTTTAATCAGAAGAAATGCTTGCATTTAACAGTGATGTCCACGAATGCGTGTCAACACTTTTTCATTGTTAAGGCTTTACAGGCTTCTCTTAAATTAGGAATTTCAGTCTGCAGATATGTGTGTTATAGCAGATAATTAAATACTACGAAAGAACAAGCAAGATGTTTAATTTCTGCTGGGAGAGATTTCTCCCTAATTTAGTTTACATGGTACTTTATGTTGCACAGTCGTTTGGGGTAGACCAGATGCTCATCTCTGGGCCAGCGTCTGGGTCGTTGCACCTGACACATGGAACTCGTACTTGTCTCCAACTAGACCTTGAGCTCCTAGACAAGGAGGGTGTGCTTATCTTGCATGTGTGTTCCTACCGTGCTCCTAGCAGTCAGACTTGAATGAGTGAGCGGCCTGCACAGTAGGAGCTAAGGACAGTGTCATGCACATCTCCCTGGAGGAGAGACTGCACAGGCTTCAGGAGACTGGCCTCCTGTCTGACCACATTCATAGGTGATGAGTGATGGAGTAACACCGACGAAAACCCAAAGAGTAAAAATCACATAGATTTACTAAAATGGAAGGTTTCATAGTCAAAATGAAGAGATAAAAAGCATGTATTGATTTTAAACCAAAAAGAAATGGGTTATGCTGACAGTGGGGTCTCTGGAGGGAGCGACCAGAGAGAGGCATTGTCCCATGTCTCCATCCCTCAGCCACGCTCCTCAGAGCTGCAGGAGGCATGTGCCTGCCAAGGAGATTCTCAGCCTGGGTTTGAAGAACTTAGTTTGCTGGATATCAGACCTGATCTTGTTGGTGAGAAGCGGAAGAATTGAAGTTCTTCACTCCTTGGCACCACATTAACTCTTTCAGACCACAGAGGTGTCTGAACAAAGGAAATGCGGTTTCTGAAATGATTGCTAAGAGTCGAATCATGAATTTGCCTTCTAAAATGAGCAGGTCACTCTCCTTTGCTCAGTAGTCTCATTTTCTTTACCAGAATCTCAGGTTGGAGGGCCATAGTGAGTGAGAGCCAGCAAGGAGCCTAACGAACCACACAGCTGTCAGTGTGGAGCACATGAGGACCCACTTCACTCTCTCTGGCCACCTCCTCACATGCTCTTTCTCTCTGGTCCTTTGGTAATTTATTGATGGCTGCATGCTACCACAATATATAATGAATACTTTCTCTATAGGTTGTAAAGATCCAACATTCTTATCTATGCATTCTTCTACTCATCCATCCATCCGCCCATCCACCTATCTGTTCTTCCATCATCCATCTATCCATCCATCCACCTATCTATCCATCTGTCCACCCATCCACCCACCCATCCATCCATTATCTGTCCATCCATCCATCCTCCATCCTTGTATAATCAACAAACATATTTCAGGACTTGTCACATTCTGGGAAAGAATGGTGAAAAGTCAGGAAAGGTCCCTGCCCTTGCCAAGTTAACAGATTAGTATTAAATAATTAGAATGAACTCACAGATGTATAGCAGGGTGAGACCAGGGCACTGAGAGCATGGGTGGAGGAGCCCCACTCTGTGTAGTGGTCAGAGCCTTCAGAGGCAGGCAAAGAGGGAATGTGTGAACTGGGAGCCAGAGAGCTGGTGCACCTTTGAAGAAGGGGGAGAGGTTCCTCCAGGCAGAGAGCAGCTGGGACGGGTGGGGAGAAACGAGGTGAGGGAGTCACTCCTCTGAAATCCACGTTAAGGCAATTGAATCTGTAGCCACGTGTGAAGGAAGACATGACTTCAAGCAAGGGATATGGTCACATTTATTTTCTCATGATGACATCCCAGCTTCCATATGGGTAGGTGGGTCTGAGGGAGCAGACTGAACGTGGTAAGGTGTCTGGGACACTTGCAGCCGTCTAAACAAGGGACATAGGTGGTCTGGACTGAGGAGGTAGCAGTAGAGACAGCCGTGATCTTCTGGCCAGAGATGTTTAAGGGACAATAAACATTCTGATGTGGAAGCAAGGAGAGTATGATTCCCAGGTTCTATATGAGCTGTTGAAGGATAGTGAGGCCAGTTACTGACCTGGGACACACAGAGGGAAAACAGATGCTTAGAAAAAGGCGTCAAGTTTAGCTGTAAAAATGTTAAATTTGTATTTATTGTTGCACAAATGCCACACCTTCAGCTATTTGGATGGAGTATCCAGGCAGGTGCACCGTGGTGAGGGCAGCACTAATAGTTTCGAAGGAAAATTGCAAGTTTTATTCTATATCACATGTATATTGTGATATAAAATTGAAAGAAATCAATCTTTTTTAACTCATAAAGTGTTTGTCTTGTGTGTGTACTGGGGTGTGGGGTGTGTCCATAGCACATGAGCTTAGTGGGGAGTCAGGGAGGTTCCCGTGAGATGAGCACTGCGCATCATCTGGTTCTCCCACTGCTGCACATGCTGGAGAACTGGGGGTGCGCTGTGATTCGCAGAGTAACTGCAAAATGGATCATCCACTCGTGCCCTTTTGAAATTAAGCGTCCTGTGTATTGAGATGGGAACAAGAGGACGTGGCTCTACATCAGCTCCCCGAGAAGAGGTGCTGTCTGCTCCTGAGTTACTTTGGGTTGGTTCACAGAAATTAATGTCCTTGGCATTTAACCAAGAGAAATGACTTAAAATTAACAACATAAAAGATAAGCATATTTGAAAATTATGAGTGGAGTGACACTGATTGTTTCAATAGAATTTTTATCCTTTTTTTTGCTAAATTCTCCACTTTATGTGCTTCATTCCACGTTTCCTGTAATTTGTGGATGCTGAGTGAAGCTGGTCTTGATTAGCACTGATTGTGTGTAGAAGGGTCTGGCTGCACGTTTTAATGCCCCCTTAGGGCGTCTCCGAGCTGCGTGCTGCGCTCTTCTGGAACTTGCAGACTGTCTTAGAGATCAGCACAGCTGGGTAACGCTAACATGCTAGCTGTCATCCCAAACATTCGAAAAGCATCATCTGATGTGTCCATTCTGTCCCCAAAGAGACAGCAGTTACAGGAGGACTGTGAGGAGGGAGGAGGCTTCTCTTCCTTGTGAGGACGTTTCTTGTAAATTAGCCATTGTCAGCGCGTGTGCAAAAGGGAAATGGGGCCGAGAAGAGGCGCGGGGTGTTTTTAAGCTGAGTTACCAGGAAACCCACTAACTATCTAGCAGGTCACAGACGTTTCTGATTATAGTAGAAGCCCTGGTAGGACATATCTTTTAATCCATGTAGTTCTGCAGACTCCGTCTCTTGGTGTCACAGAGATTGGCTCCTGAGAGACTGCTGAGCTCTGCTGAGAAATGACAAGTGACCTTCAGAGCCACATTCCAGAACCAGCGGCCCTGCGTCTAAAACAACAGGCCTCACACTGGGAACCAGGAGTCAGGGTGGGCCCTAGACACCCAGCCTGTTAGAAGCACTGTGGTTTCACGGTTAATTCTGACCATCACTGCTGGTGGGAGTCCTGCCGGTTGCCCATTATAGATGGATCCAGCTCGCCATGGCTATATTCTGTCCCCTCCCCCCACATCATAAGCCTGCATTATACATTAGCCAAGCTCCTAGCCTCTCATTTAGTTCCCTGTATGCTGGGTCACCTATGTGTCTATATGCCCAAGGGCACATTTATAAATCTACTCAGCAAATAAATAAACTCTCCATGTAGATCCCTCACCAATGAAATAAAAAAGCAATTTTTTAAAAATAAGGTGACATCTATACTGAAAATTACGAATATGCTTGTCTTTGCTTCTTGTAAGCTCGTAGCTACAAGACTAAGTGTGCGCTAACTGAATGTCACAGGCTGATTCTTGTGCATCTGTGTGCTGGGCGAGTTGGCCCAATAACGCCCACCTTGACACTGATGTATCGCCCTCTTCCTCTCCAGAGTGTCCCCCAGCCACAGGTGAGCAGCTATGGCTGGGGGTTGCCTGCTGCCCAGTCTTAGTGGTTTTGCTTCCTTTGAGTCACCACAGCTTTTCACAGTTAGGGTAAGGAGACCCCAATGTGGCATTGCCCAGGAATAGATAGTCCTTGTGAAGGTATATCTTCTCTGCCCAGATATGCCTCTTGGGACACAAATCGCACCTCTTCAAACTTTAACCTTAAAACTATTTAGCGATGATACCTGTTTCCCTTCAAATACTGACTGTTGTTTTAACATTTTTAAATTTTTTTGTTTATTGATATTTAGAGAGAGTAAGGGATTGAGAGAGACATCAATTTGTTGCTTTATTATTGATGCATTCATTGGTTGCTTCTTGTATGTGCCCTGACTGTGGATTCTTTTAGCACTTTTAATATTGAAATTCTGATTGGATTCCTTTTTTTATATTTATTTATTTATTTTTAATCCTCAACCGAGACATTTTTGCATTTATCTTCCGATAGAGCGGGGGGGGGGTGGGGAGAGAAACATCGATGTGAGAGAGACACATCGACTAGTTGCCACCTACACGACCCCAGTCGGGGCCAGGAACAAACTGCAAACGAGGTGTGTGCCCTTAGCGGGAACTGAACCGGGGCCTCTCTGGTCCACAGGTCGATGCTCTAACCACTGAGCGAAACTGGCCAGGGCTTGATTGGATTCTTAAACATGTTCATGAAAGCTGCTTTTAAGGTTTTTCTTAAACCTGTATTTCTTTTTGAATTTTCAAAGATAGAATTATGATAAACCGAGCAAACAAAGGTATAAAGACAAAGCTAATATTATTATTCTCATTCTGTGCAGAAGTTCAAGTTTACTTGTATCCTCCCACAAATGCATCTATGTCAATACAAACAAGTATTTTGGTAAACAGTGGGATTGTGCTATAACGTTCTCTGTAACTTCCATTTCTTACTTAATCAGATAACTTGGACATAGATTGATCTGATCAAATATCATGGTCTATCTCATTTTTGCTTCAACAACAGCAGAATATTCCGTGATATATGTTAGCCTTAATTTATTCTACCACTCCTCTGTCGATAGACATTTAGGTTGATTCCAATATTTTGCCACTCCAAAAGGCCCTGCCATAGATACCTTCATGCACGTGTACCTAGACACCTGTGCTTTTATTTCTGGAGAAGGGATTCAATGTATTGGGCTTTTGGGTCAAGGGGAACATCATTCAAAACTTAATGCTGTCGGATTTCTCCAGTGTTCCAGCAATCAGT
Organism: Tadarida brasiliensis; assembly: GCA_030848825.1. Lineage (NCBI taxonomy): Eukaryota > Metazoa > Chordata > Mammalia > Chiroptera > Molossidae > Tadarida > Tadarida brasiliensis. The sequence continues at coordinate 77,725,708 of CM061270.1, forward strand.
TTTTTCACAATAGATGTGGATAGTGTAAGTCTTGAACTTTTGCCAATTTCATTGGTGAAAATGTTATATGACTTTAATGTACATTTCTCCGATGCTAAGCAGTCTGAGCGTCTCTGTATTTTTGAGTGTTTGTGTTTAACTTGTGTGACTTCCTGTCTCTGTTCAGGACCCTTTTTCTACCAGGTTGTCTTTTTCTTGTCAAAACTCAGAATGTCTTTCTATTTTGGAGGATGTCAACTCTTTTTTCTGTCAAATATCTCAAATATTTTTTCTTAGACTGTCATTTCACTGCTCAGTACATTTATGGTTCCTTTTACCATAAAGAAATTTTTAATTTTTATGTAGCCAAATCTGTTGATTTAGTGGCTTATGTCCTATGTTGTTTAAGCAATTCTTCCCCATTTAAAAATAATAGTCACCTAAAGTGTTACCAATGTATTGACAGCTCTTTAAGGAATGTCTGTCTTTATTTAATGAGAAATTAATATCTGTGTATGTGGTACGTTGTTCTCCCTGTTTTCTCCCATGTGTACCTCTGACTTGGCTGGCATTCTGATGGGTGAAGCCATCTTTACTCACTAAAAGGCAATTTCATTGCCCTGGCCAGGCAGCTCAGTTGGTTGGAGCATCATCCTGATACTGCAAGGTTAGGGGTTTGATCCCCGGCCATGGCACACACAAGAATCAACCAGGGAATGCATGGGTACGTGGGACAAGTCAGTGTTTCTCTGTCTCTCTCTCATCAGTCAGTCAATAAAAAGCCAATTTTATCTTGTTCACATTATATACATATGGAGCTGTTTCTAAGTCCTTATTCCGTTCAGGTGAATTTTCCCCTTTCTGTGCCATTAGCTTGATAGCATTAGCTTTACAGTGAGTTTTAAATATCAGTAGAGCATGACTTTTATGTAACTGTTTGCCAGTTATCACATGTAAACTTATCAAATACCTCTCCTTCCCAAATTAACCTGTGTGGGGGCTGACTAGAGACGCATTAAACCATACTTATGAATTTCGATGACTTTCTCTGGAGTATGCTGTGTCTTTCCATTCTTTCAAGTCTGGCTCTACATATGTTGATTTACGTCTGCTTTCAATTTCTCTGTCGATGTGGCGGTTGCTAGTAAAAAAGAAGCTGGTAGCCTTGGCCGGTTTGGCTCAGCGGTTGGAGCGTCACGCCTGCGGACCAGAGGATCCCAGCGGTTCCCGCTAGGGGCACGTACCAAAAAAAAAAGAAGAAGCTGGTAATTTTGGTATATTTTCTTGAATCTGATTGCCTCATTGAGTTCCCTACTAATTTTTATATTAATCAGAAGAGTTTCTCCTATTTCTTTGGGGTGAAAGCATTTCATCTGTGAGTAAAGCATCTTCTCTTTAACACTTTGCACATCGTGTTGGGTGATCACTCCATGCTGACTGAAGCCTCCTGCTGGCATTGGCCAGAAGTGCTGGGACACCCGTGTCCTTCCCCGGACTTCCTGCTGCGCCGTTACCATCTCACCGCTTGGTTAGATCTGTGCCGCCGGGTCTTGGGGGCCCCTTATGTGGGCTCCTGATTGGAGATCGCTTAGAATTTTATCTATATCTGTTGCTTTTTCATCATCTGTTTATTTTTTATTTAATTTATTGGCATAATAATTGATTTTGGTAATTTTGTCTGAATAAATCAAAAGGAAATGGAGCTACACAGTTGAGCTCTGTTAGGACATGTTCTGCACAGAATGACCCCTGTCGCCACGGCTCCTGTGCAGGTGCTCTGGGGGATCCAGCCTGTCTGCATCCCACAGCAGCCAGCGCGTTAGGCTTTGTGGGCCACGCTCTTCACGTTTTGAAGTTAAAAGGTTAGAAGCAAAGATTTTACTGAAATGTCAGAGCTAGTGAAATGGGAGTAAATCCCAGATATGGTTATTTGTTTGGTTTCCATCACTGTCTTCTTAACACCAGAAAGGATTATATATAAAAATATATATATATATTTTAATCCTTACCTGAGGATATTTTTCCATTGATTTTTTGATAGAGTGGAAGGGAGGGAGGGAGGGAGGGAGAGAGAGAGAGAAAGAAATTGATGTGAGAGGGACACATCAATTGGTTGCCTCCCACATGACCCCGACCAGGACTGGGGATCGAACTGCAGCCAAGGTACGTGCGTTTGACCAGAATCTAACCCTCGACTCTTTGGTCCGTGGGCCAACGCTCTAATCGCTGAGCCAAACCAGCCAGGGCTATGTATTTTTAATAACTATAACTTTTATGATATTTTTCAATAAAAATAATTTTACATTATTTAACCTAATTATCCAGTGAATCTGTTAGATAGCATTATTTTATTTTCCTTTATTGATTTTAGAGAGAGAGGAAGGGAGAGGGAGAGAGAGATAGAAACATCGATGAGAGAGAACATCGACTGGCCACCTCCTGCATGTCCCGCATTGGGGATTGGGCCCACAACCAGGGCATGTGTCCTGACCGGGAATCAAACTGGCAGCTGGGTTGACACTCAGTCACTGAGCCACACCGGCTGGACAGATAGCATTATTAATACAGTTATTTTGGAGAAACTCATATGGGATTAGTGATTTACTTAATTTTATTCAACTGTTAAAGGGAAAACCAGATTGCACCTGTGTGTCTCTGACTCATAAGTCCAGACCTTCCCGTGGCGTCACTAGGCACGTGCGGCTGTTGAGCAGGTGCAGGGGACAGTAACTGGTTTTCACCTTCTGGTCAGGTGACAGGTGCGAGCATGCCTCTTTGTGTGCCCCCCCCCCCCCCACCAACTTGCTCAGTGGATTCATTCCAGGACCACCGCACAAGAACAGGAAGGACAAACTGCTGAACTGTGAAGCTCACAGCTCAGCCTCCCAGAGGTCATGCTGAAGAACAGACACAAACGAGTGCAGGCTGCCTGTTTCCACTGTTGGAAGTCCAGTGGAAGGACGCAGGCGTCAGTGCAGTGGACACTTCAGGAGGAGTGTGGAGGAAGGTCTGGTATGTGGGCAGCATCTGTTTGGTTGAATGTTCTTCAGAACGAGCTGATGAAAATAAGAGTATCCACACATGTAAAGCTCTGTGGAGTTGTCAACCTAATGTCGAATCACTAAGCAGTTCACTACATGGTGTCGCCTCTAAGCACAAGAGCTTTTACAAGTCCTTTGCTCTGTGTTTGAGTGAACAGCATCACCTTCAGTGAGAGGGTTCTTTGGCTAGTTGTGGGAGAGATTTTCAGATGGTATGTATGTGCATATGTGTGTATTTCAAATCTTACTCTAAAATATGTATAGAATTTAAAGCAGAATTTACTCGTGTGATGGATGTTGTATGGCAGCTTAGTTTGTCAGGAATGCATAAGCCAGAGAGCTGTGTGGAGTAGAGAAACATTGGGGGTTTTCATCACGAGGAGCTGTTGCTGGTCTGAACTATGTGGACGTGTTTGATGTGTACACTACAGAGATGATGCGGGCAAGTTGGTTATACATTCTCTGCAACTCACAGAAAGAAAATCTCAGGAGTCAAAAGAAATGCTGATATAGATGTAGTCCCTGCTCTAAGGAAACTCAGTACACGAACATGTGAACTTACGGAACCTGTGGACGAAGACTCGTCACTCAGGACACTCCCACAGCAGCAGGTGTAGCCTTAGAGGGAGGCATTTCTGGAAGACACTCAGCAGAGGGAGAAAGGCTGCAGCAGACGTCTCTGTTTCTCATTGGCTCAGATGAGGCTGCACACCCATTTCCGAGCCCGTTCCTCTGATCAGAGTGGCACCTGTGTTGACTTCCTTAGACTCCCTGTTCCTGACCAGTCCTGGGCCAAGGGGAGGATGGGGTAGCCTGACAAACCTAGCCTGGTCGGCCCCCCTCCTTCCTCTGGGCCCCAGCCTAGAAGCATCCTTCTGGAGTGGAACTACAAGGTTCCTTTAATTCAGAACACATCTAGTGCAGACATTGTAATGCCTTTGGTGTGATACTGAGCACCATCGTTGGTAGACCAGATTGCTATCTCCATATCTCAAAACAACCTGCTGAAGTAGTGACTGTGGCCTCAGAGCAGGTTGACCAGAAAGACAAAGAAGGACTTTCCAGGCTGGCGGAACACGTGGGGGACTGGATCCCGTGTGATCTAAGAGTGGCGCTTGGATCCCCACTCTTCCTGCTGAGTGAGCGCCCCTGAGCCTCACCAGCCCTTGTCAACAGTGGGAAATACACTTAACAAGAATCTGCACTCCGTATGGAAATGTTTTGTAGGTCACGTACGCCATTATTCTCAGGACTGATTCTTGATTTGTGGCATTGTGGCTGGAGTAGATACAACTGTGTGTGTTTGGAAAGTCAGTGGAAATATGACCAGTTCAGTTTCGAACTTGCTTCCTTATATTCGATGTTGTGGAGGTTGATTTTGTAATATGAATGGTCTGGAGCACTTTACTTCTCTGTTTGCTTCTGATTTTCTCCCTTAATCAGCTACAACACAATGTGTACCAGAAAAGAATGCCATTTTATAACACTTCATTATTTCTCTTGAAAACAAAAATATTGTATTATATTTCAAATTACTTCCTAATTCATCATTTTTGTTAAGCTTAAGTTTCCATGTAAGTCTTCATATACCTGAGGAGTATATATTTACATGTCTCAATACTCACGCTTTCCAGAAATGTTTATTGAGTATGTTATATGCTGGGTACAGCACCTGATCCAGGATACCCAGGTGAACAAGGGCACACATCACCTGCTCTGTGGGGCCTACAGTTTAGTAGGGATACATATTTAAATCAAGTAAATATATATGCTTATTTTTTAATAAAAAGAATCACTAAAAGTTCTTAATTGATTTGCTTTGAGGAGAGAACTTAGGAGATGGTGAAGGCTTTCATTCTTGTTCTGTACATCCAAGGACTATTTAAAATTCCTAATCTTTTGCCTAGGTTTTATTTAAAAAATCATTGCCTACTCAGGGAGATCATGGGGATGTGGAATTTTTGTATGAAGTGGAAGTTACGAATGTCTTGTAACGTGGCTGTACTTAAGACTGGAATTTCACAGTGGTATAATTAGAAACACTACTACGTTTGGGAGGCCATAAGAGTATGGCAGCATTGATGGTCTAGTCTGTGGTGTTGAAAGATACTCGTTGAGATCTGCAGATGAGCCAGAGTTAACCAGGGGGGTGAAGGAGGGTCGGCTCCAGGCAGGAGAACCAGGACATTCTAGAGAAGTGGTTCTCAACCTGTGGGTCGCGACCCCTTTGGGGGTCAAACGACCCTTTCACAGGGGTTTCCTAAGACATAACAGTAGCAAAATTACAGTTATGAAGTAGCAACAAAAATAATTTCATGGTTGGGGGTCACCACAACATGAGGAACTGTATTAAAGGGTTGTGGCATTAGGAAGGTTGAGAACCGCTGTTCTAGAGGGAGCCAAGTGCCTTTGAGCAACTGAGGGGGGCCAGTGAGGTGAGGCCTGGGGCTGGGAGCTGGGCAGGAGATGGGGCTGGAACTGCAGGCCGGACCCAGGTCATTGAGTTTCTTCTGAACTTGCTGAGGAGCTTGGCTTCTCTTAAGAACAGTGTGCCATTATTGGAGGGTTTATGCAGAGCCAGATATGGATCTAAGGGCCTGTCTTTGTGGCAGGACTCAACCTGGGCCGCTGCGGCAGAAAGAGCAGAATGGAGGCCATGACATTGGCCCTCGAGACTGGACAAGGCGGGGGGTGTGAGCGGTGACACCCCAGGGACACGCCCAGCTGTCTTGTCCTGCAGGTGGTGGGAGATGCCTGGGACAAGATGCAGTGCAGCTTGGACAAGATGTTTTAGACTTCATTTCTGTATCTCAGAGATTACACCTCGGCTGCCTGTTAAGGAGACCTCAGCTGACTGCGGGTGAAGTTTGCCTTTCCAAGTTGATGTTCTGTGGGGATTCAGTCACACGGGGAGTTCACTTGCTCCATGTTTGTCGAACAAAACAGTGGAGGATGCAGCCTCCTGTGGAGCAGGGAGCCCTGACCACCTGCGTAAGGAGCAAGGGCTCCGAGGTGGCCCTCCCTGCACATCAGGTGGGCAGTGCGACCAGGGGCATCTGACCAATGGTCCAGAGCTCAGCTTGGACCCTGGAAACAGCGCCTGTTTGAAGAAAGCAGCCGTGCAGCCTGCGTCTCATTTAGGAATCGGACTATCACCCTGCATTCCCACCTCAAATGGTGTTGGTGACAATCACGAGACTCAGCAGATCGTAAAAACTGTTTAAATCCTGAAACATTGTACAAATACAACAAATATTGGTAGTTTTATTGTAAAACTGTCCCAACCTTGCTCCGTGGCTCTTGTATCTCCAACTTGTGTGGGAGATGCATTACGTAGCACAGCCCTTGGGCTGAGGGCCCCGAGAAGCAGTGAGAACTCAGCAGGGAGACACCTGTGAGCCTCAGGGCTTTTGCAGCATCTTCGTGAAGTCCTCTCTTTAAGTTCCTGCTGCCCCTTGTACGACTACCACTCGCTCCGGGGCTTAAACGTCATGTCTGCTCTCTGTCACTTCTGGAGGTCAGGCGTCTGGAGTGGGTCTGTGGGGCTGTGTTTCCTCGGAGGCTCCGGCAGTCTGTTCTGGCCTCATTCCCCTTCTGGAGCCACCTGCACTCCTAGGCTCTTGGCCGCAGTCCCAGCGGCCATTTCCATTGCCACACCTCCCTGTTGGACTCTCCTGTCCCCCTCCCTCCCTCACAGGGACCCAGTGATGACTTTGGGCACGCTCAATAATCCAAGACAATCTCTTTTCACCTCAAGATCATGAATGTAACCACTTTCGCAAAGTCTGTTGCCATTTCTTCCCACATGCCTGATTCACAGCTTCCAGGGATCAGGGCTGAGATGTCTTTGGGAGAAGGTGGGAGGGGTATCATGCTTACCCACCAAAAAGGCACAGAACAGCTCCAACAAGTAACAGCCATTGAATCCCGAATAGATAGAAACAGTGTAACCCAGGATAGGCCAGCCTTCGTGACCCCATCTAGGAGTGGTTCCACAGCCAAAGACACAGGGTCCAGCAATTCTGTACTTGCTGGATGCCTCGGAGGGGACCCCACGGTGGGCATTCCACAGAATTGTTGATTTCCATTCTTTCTCCCCACATAGCTATACCCAGACCTGCGATCTCTCCCCCTTTCCCACGCTGCTCCTTCCCACAGCCTCATAAAGCCCTGTCCACATGTCTGGTCAGTCTTCCAGGGCTCTCTCTCTCTCTCTCTCTCTCTCCCCCCCCCCACCACCCTTCTCCCCCATAGTCCCATAGTTCTCCAGAAAAGTCTAGGAAACCCTCTGGCACAGCCAGGATCCTCAGGAGGGAAGGACAGAAAGCTGTGTGACACCCAGAGTAGTCTCTGACAGGGAAGAGAAGGGACAGCTTGCAGTTCACACACACCGATAGGTGCTCATGTCCCAGGGTTATACCACAGCCAGAGTGCAAGTAATTTGCATCTTGCTCTAAATATTCTATTTTGTTTAGAGCATTGAGGTTCTTGAGAACTTGACCCTGTACATGAATTGCTTTGTAAAGCATAGTGTCATATAGATGTTGTGCATGTCCTCCAGTCCTCACAGAGAGGGTGCGGACTTGCTTCAGCAGGTGGCCGGCACATGCACACAGGCTGAGGAGCACAGCCCTGGGCATCAGCTGTTGACTGTGCTCCGGGCACTGCTCTGGGTGCTGCACCGGTCTTAATGCACTCGGCCTCCCCAGCCCCTTTGAGGACGTAGTGCAATTCTTCTCACACTGCAGATGAGCAGACAGGCACAGAAAGATCAAATAAACTCTCCAAGTCCACATACGTAGGCGCAGGTAGCACTGGGACTCAGGTGTGGACAGCCTGAGGCTGGTGCCAGCACATGAGCCTGCAGTGGACCTGCCATGACTTTGTCACCATGTGTGAGCAAATCCAGACACTGCTGAAAGGAGGAGCACTGCAGAGTGAAGTAGGGGCAGACATACAGTGTGGCTTGCAGGACCCATGCTGACTGGCTCATTCCTCTTCCTCCTGCTCTTGGGGGGGGTTGGGGGTTCCGGGAAAGGACATTGGTGGGCCGGCAGAGGACCGTGTTTTTGACAGAGCGACCAATGCTTGTGAAAGTGAAAACTGGAACCAACTGGGACTTGGTTCTGTTTTATCTCTAAATGATTACAGGGAAAGTTGATAAAAATGACTAGGCACAATTATTTTTCATGTTAAATAATTTTTAAGAGTGAAATATAAAATGATAAAAATGTAAAAACCTGGCAGTTAAATCAGTCGGAATTGCGGACTTGATCAGAGGCAGCATCTTGAGTTCCTCCCCAGAAACAGTTCTGAGGCACCAGGTTCCTTGGGTGTCCTGGTTGGTTGTGGCAACTGCCGCCCCCTGGTGGCTGAGGGTCTGAAACTAATATTAGCTCCGAGAATTGACTTTCAGGTGGAATCTGGGAGCAGGTAAATGAGATTCAAGCACCGCTCCCATGGTGCGCTCTCAGGGAAGGTCAGGTATTGTGAATACCCAGTATTTCCCGTGAGCTAGGAGCCCTACTATTCCAGTGAGAGGAGGACCCTGCACCTTCCCGTGTGTGCGTGCACGTGTGTGTGATGTGCACACGCTTCTCCACAGCCGGGAGTGAAGAGTCGGTGTGACCCTTGATAAGCACAAATCAGTCTATCTGAACAAGTCACAGTCCATATTTCCCGAATTCCAGATTTTCAGCTCCTTTTCAGCTCCACAGCAGAGGGTGTTTGTAAGGACACAGCTTGTCCCTGTTCTTCACCAGGGTGAGAAGCACGCCTTCAGGGTGTGACGACTCAGGAATAAGATGGTGACATAAAGGACGAGCTCTGAATTGACTTTACAATTTTTTAAATAAAAATAACCAAGCCCGTAATAGAAAGTTTAATGTAGTGGGAAGAGGAGAAAAGCAGAGAGGTTAGTACTCTTTTTGAAACAAGTTAGCGTATAGTGAAGCCGTGAGGCCCCTTACAAAGCAGTGTGCTTTGTTCCTCCACGCAGCCTGCATACATGTGGGGACACGCGTTCCGCTGGTGGGGACTGTGCTTCCCTGAGCTGAGTGGGCAGGTGCACAGACCACTTCCAAGGTGAAGGAAGCAGGCAGCATGCATCCCTCCTACAGAAAGCTGATTGAAGTGAGCTTGATTGTTAATAAAACCCATTCCAATGAGGTGCACAGGCCTCCGGAATGAAAGCCTCTGACCATGGATGTGAAGAGCTGAATCCCACCCCAGGTCTGTGATGGGCTGAGGGAACTCAGCCATCCAAGTTCCCTTTATTCCTTGTTACACACACAACGCACATGGGCACACATGTTCACACACACAAGTGTTTCTTTTCCGGGCCTGTCAGTAGCCAGGAACAAGCAAGTGAACTGGTGTTCAACCCAGGCTGGCCTCTACTCGGAGCCCATACCCTACATGGCACGCACACTGCCCCTCCTGAAGTAATTAAGATGACTTTCTCACAGTGTGGAAGAAGACCATTTAACCGTTGAAACGTGCTTTGGAATTCAAAGACGTAATCCAGGGTCCTGCACTGAGATACCTTTTTAATATATTCATTACACTAAAACTGAATTTTTAGTTTCCTTTAATTGCTTAGTGGTTAATGACTCCCAAATAAGATGAGATACGAGTTTTCACCTTACACCACATCTTTCAGAAGTCACTGTTTACCGTGGACGTGAATTCCCTCGGGCCTCTTTATGTGGCAAATGGCACTTTGTGGTGTTCAGGGCCGTGTGGTTGGGCTGCCACTTGTTCCAGCTGGTTGTTCTCATGCTGCTCTTGGTATGTGCGCGTGGCCCCGGCACACACCCTTTCTGTTCCACTGCAAAACGTGTCCCGTTTTCTGTCGGTGTGAGGCTGTGTCTGTGGGTGTGCAGAGCTTCTGTGTGACTGCTAACCCAGCCAGCGGGCAGATGGGCTGTGCTCATCTCCAGGTCCTTGCCTAACTACATGGCTGGGTATTTAACCTAGTGACCGCACTGGCATACATTGTCTTAGACCTGGAGGCAGCTCAATGCCTGGGCACTTGCTCTCGGTCACCCGCAGAGCTCCTAACTTAGTCTTCTCCTTCCACGAGAGGGCTAGTTATTCTGTTTATCTCCTTTATTGTATTATGGGAATGCCGGCGCACTAGCCTGATACAGCTGTGTCGAGTATGCATTTGATGTTACCTTGTGGTGGTTTATCTTTAGGGGAGGGAGTGGTAGCTGAGCAATAATGGCTAAACTCAGGTACTTTTTTCTTTTTGTTATAGTAATTCCAGTTCGATTTGGGGGAAAAAAAAACCTCCAAGAAAAAATAGCTGGGATTATTTTATACTGATTGGTAGTACGTAGAGGGCTGTACTTGACAGAATTTGCTGTTATTTCATGCAGTATTTTAAATATGAGAAAATTTCAAGTATTTCAAATGGCAGCCTACCATAAAACCGGATTTGAACCCTTTTTAATTTAAATTTGGGTCTCCTTTTAATTGGTTTTATGGTGAGTAGGTACCTGAGTAGAATTTCTTTAGGCATTTCTGAGATCAATGATTTTGATAGCTTTATTCAGCCTTATTTATACCTTCAAATAATATTGAAGAAATGATTCGTTTCAGTTTTTATGTGTCAGTGTTTTTCTTAAGCTCCCTTCAGTTACGCCTTCAACTAGGATGTGATCATCTCAGTTGTTTTATTGATTAATATATTTGAACTTATGCTTGAATTTTTTTAAACAATTCTTCACAGTAAGTATCTTGAAGGAAATTGGAACATGCTGCTTGTAGGACCCCATCAGCTTTTCCATTCTGAGTTACTCTCCCATCTTCATTGGGCACCATTCTATTGCGAGGGATGCTTTTGCATCCCATAATTTCTATTATAACTCTTCGTGTGGCCTTGGAACTAGCTAGGACTCAGGAATCATTATAATTGACTGAATATAGATATAGAACAAAAACTGTTAAGTAATTATGTTCATCATACAGTGTGTGTGTCTACATGAGCATGTATGTGTGTGTTTGTGGACATATATGTAGTATTTTGTCAGTGTGTTGAGTTCATTTCCCAAACACAAGCAAAACAATAAGCATTAAAAAACGAGAAGCATTGTCTGATTTTCAGACTTCCCGTGTCCAGCAGTTGTTGACCCTACTTCCATCACTTAGAGATAGTGCCATTTTCTTGGTGTGGGCAGCAGCCTCCTCATTGTCATCTAGCTCTTAATTCCAGTATGCTTAATGTTTTCCTGTAGCTCGTTATGATGATTCTCCTCCAATCAGTGCAGTTCATATAATTTACTGAGAATAATTAAGGGTCAGGGAAAAGCTGCATCCAAAGGGAATGCCATCAAATTGTCTTTACATGTGTTAGGGCAGGAACTGTGTCCTGCCGTCCAGGATGTCACCCTGCTGACCCCTGCTGGTCAGGCGCCTGCGGGTCCTGAGGAGGGCAGCACGGAAGCGGGCCCGGGCCCTCTACTGCTGCCAGCTTCGTCTGGTTGTTCTCCGGAGTCTTCATCACTGAAGTTTGTCAGATGGTTGTTGTCTTCAAGGTAATGAGATGATCACATCTTGTTTGGTGAAGATATCTCTCCATGTCATTTGGACTAAAGGTGGAGGACATCCATGAGACAGTGAGGAAGTCGCTGCCTGGCCCAGGTGAGAGACCTGAGGCTCTAGCGAAAGTCGGGCAGAAGGCATGGAAGGAGGACAGCTGTGAGGGTCCTGCAGAGGGACAGGGCTCCAGACAGTGGTCCTCTCTCACCGCTCTGGGTCAGGTGAGCACAGCTGCTCACGCCATTGCTGACAGTGAGCAGATGCAGCTAGAGTCTCCTCAGGGTGTCTGCTTTCATGTCCAAGGTGGTCCTTTCTCACGTCTGGCCCTGGACTGGGAGCTGAAACAGGCAAGGGCTGTGCCTGCTCTCTGCACATGGCTTCTCTTGGCTTCCTCGAGGCCTGGTGGTCGCAGGTCGTCGGAAGCTGTATGTGATTGGCTTCCCTGGGGGCCGATCCCCCATGTGGAGGCTGTAAGGCATCTGACAGCCGAGTGCTAGAAGTCACACAGCACCCATTCTGCACTGTACCCGTCGAAAGAGAGTCACAGGACTGGCAAAGAGTCAGGAGACAGAACTACACAGGGGAGCGTACCAGAAGGCATGACTCCCTGGGGACCCAACTTTGAAGTCATGATTTGCAGGGGAACTGAGTATGAAAGGCGGAAAGAGAGGCAACTGCACATGACTCCGAGGACTGCCAGCCTGAGGACCCGGGCCTTCATCTTGCTGAGATCTCCTGGGGTCTCGGGTAAAATGAGGAGGGGCAAGGACATGGGTTTAAGGAACACCTGTGTTTAAGAAATGAGCCCGAGTGTCAAAGAAGGGAATGAAGTAGAGAAGTCTTCTTTGGGAAACTAAGGTGGAATCAGGAGGAATCAGGAGAAGGCCCAGCACAGCAGCCCGCGGGGAGGCACCCAGATGGGGACCTGCATACAGCGCTCTCAGCCCGAAGCGAGCCACTCCCTTGTCCAGCTTGTCTCCTTACCTGGGCATTTCGGGGTACTACGTACAAGTGTATAAAGTAGATACTCAGGCATGATCCACCCACTCTTGTACATTTCTATACCGGTCTTTACTTGCTTCTATGTGATTGCCAGTGTAATTCATCCTACTGTATCTCCGGGATCATAGTAAGACTTCCTGTTTACACTCAATACAGGCATAATTTCTCTTTGTTAGAAGGATCTTTGAATTTGCCTTTATTTATGAATTCCTTTGTTATTCTGTAACTTCTCAAAAACCAATACATGGAAATGCCTCCCAATTCCTCAAATCCCATGTAATTCCCTGTTCATTTCATCACCTGGTTTTCTAAAGTCACATCCACCATTTCCACTTCCCTTCTACCCACCTCTGGGGACAGATGTGTTGTGTGGGTGTGGTGAGGAGGCTTGAAAGGAACAAGCTGTTGCACTCTGTTCAGTGGAGATGCTTCTTGGTACCAGGTGGACATGCCAAGGAAACAGTTGTCCACACAGTCTGGGCCTGTGACAGCAGCAGGGCCCACGCACACATGGAGAGTCAGTGCCTATGAACGGCTGGGGAGAGGCCATAGATTGTTCTGGAGTCTAGGTGCTTCCCCAAGGGCCCCCTTCAGTGTTGGTGACCCGCTGCGAGGAATGTGGGCTGCTCAGGGCTCACAGATGTGTCCCCTCCCACGGGGACCAGCGGTAGGATTCCTCCCAGGAGGGCCTACAGCAGGACTCGGGGTGAGGCTCCCTCAGCTGTTAGGTGGGTGTGGGTGCTACTCAGCTTGCTGACAATTCCTGGGGTTCCCTTCCATGGAATTCTCCTGGGGGGAGTGTTCAGAGAAGGTGCTAGCAGGGCCATACCTAACAGCCTCTTTGTTAGTGTAGATCAGTCTGTGTAATTAGGACTTTGCAGTCAAAGCCTTCATACCTCATGATTATTATAATTGTCTCTGAGGGACAGTTTTGACATCGGTGAAGTGGAATGCACAGACTTTGAGCAAGTAAGAACTGACCGAGTTGAGCTGTGCCCCTTTGCCCTTTTCTGATTGCTCCAGAGTACAGACGGGGGCCGCAGCACTGGCAGGACGGAGGGAGGGACCACGAGGCCGCAGTACGCACAGCCTGAAGAGGGAGTGCATCTCACACTCAGGGCTTGACCACAGCCGTCTGTGACGTCCTGTGCGGTGTCACAGAGGCACGGCAGGGGTGACAGATACAGCCCGCAAGTCTAAGAGCCCACAGATACTCAGCGTCAGATAGGACAGAGCAAGGACACAAAGATCGTAGGGTCAGATGCACAGATGCCCGGATAAGGCACAGTGAGCATGACGGTGACGCGGTAAGTGGGGAGAGCACTGAGAACATATGGTGGATGGGTGCAGCCTCCTGCAGTGGCTGAGATCATGACCTGTGCAGCGCTAGCCGGTTTTTAAACAATCCTGCTTTCTAATGCCTTTGCCAAAGAGTGGCTTCCACTGGCTTAGTGTCATTTAGTGTGGTGAGAGAAAGCAGGGATGTCCAGAGGTCCCTGTGCCCTCCCAGAGAACTCCCTGCAAGCTGGCAGTCCTGGAGGGGAGGCAGCCCTGTGTGGAGAGAACCCCAGCCAGCAGGTGAACAGGAAGAGGCTAGGATGAAGTCAAGGAGATAGTGGAGCAGAACAGAGGGGTGTTTCTGTTCACTGTGACCCAACTTGGAGGAGCACGAGAACTAGGAATGGCATTGCCCAGTTGTTTCTAAAAACCTTCTGAATATCTGGCAGTGCTGAGCTGGTAAGCAGCACAGTCTCACCCCTGTCCCTCCTCCATGCATCTCAGATATTGGGAGTGTCCGTGTGTCAGGATGGGCTTTCGGCGCTCGCATGGAAGGCTGCTCGGAATGCGGGTCCTCTGAGTGTGGTCGCTCTGGGCTTCTGCCAAGGCTCTTGCTGAAATAGTGTAAAACCGCATTTGTCTGCACTCTGAGCTCCCAGAATGACAAGCCAGTGTGTTGTCGTGTTGCTAAGAGCAAATCTCATTGCCACTAGCTACTGAGGCTCGCATCAAACACATCATTAGACATGGACTCAAGTAAACGTCCGGTCTTTGTGGACCTGAGTCAAGAAGGGACTCCATCTCAGAGCTCTGAGAGCTGAGTTGCAGGTCAGATGACTGTGAAAGGCCAATGGCTGACCCCTGGGCAAGCACAGTGTAAGCCCCGTGTCACTTCTAGCGTGGCCTGATTCCATTGTCTTTTTCTGTTCTTCCACCTCTGGGGACACAGCTCTGCCTATGTCCCTACCACAGGCTCCACCACAGTGCGCAGTCTGTCCTGAGCGTCCCTCTTCCCTCCACACTGGCAGTGAGCTACACAGCCCGTCGTTCTCCCTGAAATCTTGATGACCAACCTGTTTGGTTCTAAAATACTTTGTTATTGTAGTTGCTGCCAATTACAATAGGGCAAGAAATTAAGTGATATGGAGATGATAGCATAGGTTAAAGACCTCGTTAAAAGACCCCCATCCACTGCTTAGACGTAGCTCCCAGAAGCTGTCCTTAGGTGTTTGGATGGTTAGTTCTTCACCAGAGGTGGGCAAGCTTCTTCTGTAATGAGCCAGGGGGTAAGTCCTTGGGCTCTGACAGCAGATGGTCACGGATGCAGATACTCACCTCTGCTGGCTTAGCACAGACCAGCCACAGACAACGTGAGATGGATGGCATGCTGCATCCAGTAAAACTTTATGTACAAAAGTAGCTGTGGGAAGGATTTGGCCCGGGGGCTGTGGTTTGCAGAACCCTGCTTGACTCTCATGAGTGGGTTGTGGTTGACATCGCTGGCAGGCCTGCGTGGGATTGGAGCCCTCTGCTAGGACCTGGCTGTGAGCGTAGGTGTCATAAGTTATGTTTCTAATTTGTTTCCTTTTTTCCCCCCACCATTTATTGTTTCTAAACTATGTGCCAGATCTTGGGCTAGTGCTTTATAGGCATTGTTTCGTACAGGGTAGTCCTCACCATGCTGTGAGCCAGTGCAGGACAGTGATCTCTGCTTCGTGGTGGGGCACGCAGACTGCTCCCAGAAAATGGACTGAGCCAGGCTAAGCTGCACCCTCCTCTCTGTCTGCCCCCGGCCATGCTCTCAGCCACCACGGCCTACCTCCGCGCAGTGGAAGGAGCCTCTCGACATCAGTAGGTCACTGGCTGGAGGATATGGGCAGGTTTGGGGCACATGACAAGCCCAACGTTGAACATACTACATTTGAAATGGCTGTGAGGTCCCTGGTGCATTAAATGCTCTTATTTTTGTTTGTTTTCAAGAAAGTGAGAGACATGTTCTGAATACTTCAGTGTAGCTGTTGAAGTCCTGGAGTTAGGGACATGATGGATTTCACTCATGGAGATAGGTTTTATTTTAATCAGGATCTTATTTATAGAGGCTATACTGATTATACAGCTCAGTCAAAAGGAAAAAGTGCAGCCATTTACAATAAACCCTTTATCTAGCTCTTTCTAGGATAATCCCTCTATTTATTAAAAAAAACAAAAAACTGAAAGGTCTGCAAAGGAAGCAGGTGCGCAGTGTCCTTCTCAGGGCTTGACCCCAGCGCGTGAGTGTTGCACTCTTGCCGAGTGAGCACGCAGGGACCCTAGACTCCCCTGCACTGGTCACGTGGCACAAATCAGAGGGTGGGTTCTCGATTCGAAGGTGTTTCGTTTTGGTTTCCACCAGAATTGCTTTGGAGAAGTACATAGTCCCTGCTTACCGTCATGAGTCCTCCTTCCTTGATGTAAGACATGCACTGCATATATTTAGGCTGACGTTTTCCCTGAAATGACCGCACAGACATACACAGAATCCCAGCTTTATCCCATGTTATCTCTTAGGGTGATTTGTTGGGGTCCTCGGATCTGGCAAGAATCTCTGAAAACTTTACCTCTCCCCAACATCAATTTATTTTGCAAATATGTAGAAGTACAAAAGTGATCTATAAGGAATTCTCAAGAGTGTAGCATGCATGACTTTCATTTTTTATTTTTTTATCCTCACCTGAGGACATTTATCTTCAGATAGAGCAGGAGGGAGAGTGGAGGGAAGAGAGAGAGAGAAACATCCATGTGAGAGACACACATCGACTGGTTGCCACCCACATGACCCCAACCGGGGCGGGGACAAACTGCAACCGAGGTACGTGCCCCTAGCGGGAACCGAACCCGGGACTCTCCAATCCGCAGGCCAACGCTCTAACTGCTGAGCCAAACCAGCCAGGGCCGCATGCATGACTTTTGAAAAGATTTGAAAACTCTACAAGGAAGATGTTACCTAATCACTATTAACCCAGCCACCACTCATACAGTCTTGCTTAAAAAAAAAATAGCATCTTGTCATAAGAAAAAAAATAAGAGCGTGGTGAACATGTAATAAAAGCAAGTGCTCATATGCCATGGGTGTAAATGAAGAGGGGAAAAAAACCCATGTTATTAATAAAGTTTTATTATTCCTCTAAAGTCCAGGTTAACAAAGCGGGAGGAGCAGACCTCATACCCTAGTAGGTCTGAGGGTCATTTATTGTGCTTCGCTCTGGCCACACGCAGTGACAGCGGACCCTGCGCAGAGCATACACCCTCCTGGGCGTGTCCAGTGCCAGTCTGCACCTCCCAGAGCACAGAGGGGCCATGAGGCTTCAGACCCTCACAGTCCACATTGACATGCTTATTTACTTCGGCTGATTTTACATGGGAACTTTCACAAAACTACACTGGTAGGTTACATTTTCTGAAGATTATGTGAGTCATTCTTGTCTTAGGTATAAAGTATAGCCATTAATAAATAAAAGTACGTGACATTACAGAATATGAGAGAATAAGTAGCTAATTTTTGAATAATAAAAGGGGTTATGACTATGATCCAATGTATTATTTTTCAACAGTAATCTGATTTCTCCAGTTGAAGGATTTTGTAATTGGGCTGAATGACCTGAGAGTCTATTTGGGAGGGAAAATTTCTCCCTCAGGGACAATAATAGTTGCTAAGGATTGAGACTTTGGATGGAACCATATAAGGAACCATATTAACTTCTCCAGGCATAGTATTGAAATTTTCCCCCAATGCCCTCTGCCTGGGCCGTGGAGGCCCCCGCAATCCACTGGGCACAGTTGTCTCCATCTAGGATCTACTTGTTCTTGAGACAACTGTGCCCAGTGGATTGAGGCCTGGGGTGGGTGTTTCTAAGTTGTGCTCAAAGGCTTGATGCTTATGACTGCAGAAGGGTGAGGTACCAACGGGACAAAGGTCATGAGAAGCAGTAGGTGTCAGACACATAGCTGCAAAATACGTGAGTGTCTGCGACATCTGCTTGGGCCCCTGGGAAGCCAGCTTCATGCCAGTGCCGCTGACATGGGTTTCTCCGGGACGTCTTGTCCGCCGAAAATGTCTGCAGTGTCCCCTCCTTAAAATGCACTATTTGTATTTTTCCTTTCTTGTGTTACCCCTTGAGGGTATTACTTAATTCTTACCTGAAACTTTAATTTTCTGATTCTTCTCCTAATGTGGTGGTCTGGTGCACCCCCTGGCTGTCACTCACAGTGGACCGCTCTCCACCTGCGGAGAACCTGAGATCGAGGAGCTGGTGCCTCTGAGACGTGCTGCAGTGCTCTGCGTGGAGCTGGCTTGTTGGCTGCTTGACTCCATTTTTCTTATTATTATATGCATTTTGAGCTTATCAATTATGTGCCCCAACTGCACAGTACCTATTTTGAGGAGATAATGTGATTTTAATATAACTCGAGCAGCACAATTAGTTTTCATTTTTATTATTTAAAAAAAAAAGTCTTATACTACATTAGTTAGTGACTTTCAGGTTGTGTTAGTATCAGAAATTCTAAACTCTCTTACAATGAATCTCACAGATGCACCTGAAAGCTACTAATTGGAAAAGACTGATCAGAGGTGACCCCATCATCTGCAGAGTTGGGTGGGCTCCAGGGAGAACCCAGTGGTACAGAAACCATTTCCCACACCACAGCGTCTGTAACGGTGGAACTTCAGGTCGGTGATCCCTCGATTGCCCGCCTCACCCCACTCAAAGCACCCAACCTGACAGCACTTGCCTGGCAGATCAGTGTGAGGTTTGCTTTGGTTCCTCCTGAAGCAGGAAGCACCGTGCCCACAGGACGCGCTCCATCCCGGGAACGGGTGATCCATAAGGAATGCCTAATAGTATATCCTGTCTTCCTTTGAAAAAGATTGGAAAACTCTACAAGGAAAATGTTGTCTAGTCACTATTAACCCAGCCCCCCCGGTACAGTCTTGCTCAAGAAGATAAATTAGCATCTTGTAATAACAAAATAACCCAAAAATAAGAGCATGGTGAACACATAAAAGCAACTGCTCACATGCCATGAGAGAGAGGGATGGGAGTGTGTGGCCAGGGAGGCCAGCATCCGGGCCAGCCTGTCTCCTGCATCAGAGCTGGGGCGTGTGCTGTGCACCACCGGAGCCCTGTGCACAGCAGGGCCGTCCCGCAGGGGATGTGGCGGGGACACTGCGGCACTGTCAGAAGTGGTCCTTGAACCTGACACTGCAGCACTCAGCGGATTGCATGGCGCCCGTGTCGTCTGGCTGGCTGGTGGCCACGTCATCACTCAGAGGCCATCCCCTCTCAGTGGCGTGGCCACACCGCCGACTCCGGGGCGCCCCAGGCTAGCTTCCACAGTCGGGGAAGAGCAGAATGTGCTGCATGGAGGACAAGCGAGGACTGAGCCCCGCAGAGGGGCTCTGGCACAGGCAGGGATCAGCTCGTTGTGGCTGGTGAGGGGTGATTGATTTTTAAAATGTGGCCTTGTGGAAGCCATTGTAAATATATTTGTCTCATGCCTCTGTTGTTGCAGTGATGGGTGAGGCTTTTCCACCCCACACATCCACATCCTCACATGTAAGTCACCACATGCAGAGCTTTCTCTGTGAAATAATGGGGAAATATGCAGACTTCTTCTGGCACATGTGAACGTGTGGAGGAATTTTCTACACCTCCTCTTGGGGATGGTGTCCATAGCAACAGGCTCTGCTGTGAAGGAATCCTCAATTAGCACAGAACACACGGATGCTGGGTGTCACATTTCTGGGCACAGTCTTCATTTGTACAGAGGTTTCAAGGCATTTCTTACTTTATGACCTTATATGAAATTAATGTAATTTATTTTTAAACTGGCTATATTTATCATGCCCAGGACTTTCATACTAACATTGAACTGGAAAACCATCTTAGCTATTAAAACTAGGCACGGGATGCACTTAGACGCAGTGCAGGGAGAGGAGCTCCTCCTGAGATGGAAGAAAGCTGGGCTCCATCATAGCCCTGGGCGAGGGCTTAACCTGCCCAGGGCTCGGTGCTCTGGGGGTGGATCAGATCTCTGTGGCATGTTTATCTGAGAACCGAGCATCCACAGTCCGTGGCGTACAGGCAGTGACGGTGCAGAACGCACAGCAGACCACCAACCACCAGTCTGTCCCTGAGGGGCAGGCACCTCTGTGTCCGGCCGGCAGACACTTCCTGGGAGGGCCCTGAGAAACCAAGGACAGCGCGTGCATGTGGGAGGCTGAGGATGCGCAGGTGAGGAGAGGCTAGGCAGGAGGAGGATTTTTCATAGTGGAGCACTGTTACTCTCCAGTTTTAAACCATGTAAACAAGTTACCTCTGAAAATGTAATTTAAAAATAAATATAGATATGTCTCATCTGTGAGTCTCAGGCTAATGAGTAAATTATAATTCTCATACAGTTTTGAGGTGTTATTCAGGCATTTATTGATCAAGGACATCCATGTCACTTTGCCAGCATCTGCATAAACAAGGCTTCTTCTAGAGGACATCTCGGCAGCTACACAAGTATGACATGACCATGGAACAGGTTTACACAGTGGGGGTGCGCGCACCTGCCTGGAGGGACTCGGACGAAATAAGATGACAGCAGTATGGGGGATGAGGAAGGTGTTCTAGAGACGTGACCCAGGAAAGAGCATGCCGGCAGGATGAAGAGCATGGGCTTAATTTGTCTGGCAGTCAGGAACCACCAACGCATTTGCAATGGAGAAGTCTAATCACAGATCCTGCTTCTGGGGGAAGGTTATGCCTGGTGATACCCTCACATAACTACTGCGGTGATAGCTGACGTTGTACCATTTATGAAACAGGTGTGATCCCAAGCACATTATATGAAGTACTTTAAATGCATTATCTCTTTAAAATTTTTTTTATTTTTTATTACAGTTGACATACAATATTATATTAATTTCGGGTGCACAACATAGTGATTAGACATTTATATAACTTAGGAAGTGATCACCCCGATAAGTCTAGTACCCATCTGACACCATACGTCATTGTTACAATGTTATTGACTATATTCCCTATGCTATACTTACATCCGTGACTGTTTTTATAACTGGCAGTTTGTACTTCTTACTACCTTCCCCCTTTTCACCCATCTCTCTACCCCCCTTCCCTCTGACAGCACATTCGACCCCTGAACAACCCTATCTGTGGATGGATGGGTGGACTTATGGATGGATTTAATGCCTGGGAGAACTCAGTTATTTTATAATTAAAATTTCATTTTACATGTATTAAAAACAGGCTCTCAGGGTTGAACAGCCAGCATTTGGTCACATCACGTGACACAGCAGGAGAGGGTCCTTGATCTGAAGCTTTCACGCCTGGCCAGTCTCTCAGAATGCGGGAAAAGGGCATATAGTGTACAAAGTACCAGTCAAGTTCAACGAGGGATTATCTTAGGGTGACAGTGATCTGTATCCATCTGTACTGAAGGACAGTAGGTAATGTTGCCAGACAGCCATTCTGAAGGTGTGGAATCCTTGCCCCTCTGATCAAGTAACACCCTGACCAAGAAATTAGTCTGGTCAGTGAGGGCGCCACGCTACAGGTGGGCCTAGATGTTGAACATTAAGTCTATGTGCTGTTGTACTTATGTTGTTTATTTTCAAAACTGTGGCAAACATACTATAAACTAGGTCAACATTTAATCTGGTCTTAGGTTCAGTGTGGAAATACAAGGCCCTGTTTCACTTGTTCGTCCCTGTAGGAGCTTTGAGCCCGGACTTAATGGAAGAGACCGATGAGTGTAGACTGGTTGAGAAAAGCCATGGTGAATGCCAGGGACATAAATGGTGCCAGTGGATGTGATCACCAGAGACAACCATATCAGGCAGGCATACTTTAAAATATGTAAATAAAAATGTGAATTCAATGGTCTCTTCTGTGTGTGTGCAAGGATTGTTTTCTAAAACGCATTTTTATTTTGAGCTCCCATCCCGCTCTGTCCCCCTCCTTTTTCTCAAGCATTTTTGTCTGCGTTCCCAGGGTTCACTTATTACTGACCTGTGTGCCAGCAGGAGGCAGGGGAGGAGAGCCCCCTCTAGTTCTTGGTGTCATCAGTCAGAACGCCCGGGGTGCCTGGCCTGCCATCGTCCATGCACGGTGTTACTGTGGTCAGCCCAGGCAGGCCTCTGTGGACGGTCTTTGTTGTGGGGTCACCTCTCCTGGACTAGTTTCTGCAGTGACTCCTTCCCTGTTCTTCTAAATTGCTTCAATTCAAAGACTAGAAGAGACTTTGCCCACCTTCTGCTCTTCTGTCCCTTCTCTGAGACAAAATCGTGGAGAAGCCCCGCCTCCTGGTGATCATAGGCCTCCTGTCTGAGGGTGGGATCTGGTCCAAGTCAGGATGGAAGAGGCTTTGCACCCTCGACCTTCTCGGGAGATGCTGCTGCTTCTCGCTGGTCTGGGGTCTTTTCAGTTTCCTTAGGCTCCAAGAGTTCCTATCTATGCAAATAGCAAACCTGCCCACTCAGGTTCCTGTCAGAAAATAAAATGGAATAATTTATATAAATAAAAGAAGATTGCCAGTCTTCCTGAGATCTGAGTAAATAATAAAACTCCACTTCAGCTGCATGGCTCTGTGCAGCTGACCTCCAGCAGGGTCTCCCTTGACATTGGCGTCTGTCTAACAAACGTAGGTGAGCTGTGGACAAAGGCTATGCTGTTTCACTCTTTGTTGGGTGTCCTAATCAGAGCTTGCAGTGAAGCGGAATGGGTTCTAGTGCGTCAGCATCTGCACCCCACTTTCTCACCACAGTGAGCAACGTTTAGCTTGAAGCCGAGTGTGGTGTCCATCTCCACCGAGAGCACAGGGCACGTGCCTGCGTTGTGCTGGAGACGCTGACTTTGCTCTGCACTGGTTTCCTGGGGAGATTCCACTTTGAGAGCTATTTGCATGAACCTTTCAGAGGCTTTTGTGCTCAAGGTTTTATAAGTTCTTTACATTCCTGATTTTTTTTCAAAATGAGAAACCCAAATGGACCTGAAGCGCGGTCATCGGCAGGACTGGCAGGTGGTGCTCAGTTCTGTCCTGGTGGAAGCAGAGACGGCTCCCTGAGAAACAGGTCACAGAGTGCGACACACGGCAAGGTCTCGGGATGCTGAGAGAATGAAACGAGCAGGCGTGTCGGCCATGTCGTAACAGTGACTGAAACCATGGAGTGAACATTTCAGCCAAAGAACGTTGTCCTCCTGGGGTGCTGTGGAGCATGAGGGGCTGCTGGGCACAGGCGTCGTCTTCATCTCGTGAAGGCCCCTCCCAGAGTCAGGCTGCCTCCTGCCTCGGGAGCCCCAAGTGCGCTGTGGACGAGCGGCCCCGGGAAGCCCTGTGCAGCTGGACCTTCACGCGATGCTGCGAGGCGCACCCTGCGCCCCAGTCCAGAAAGGAGGCTCCAGCGCCAGCCGGTGTCAGAGGCACCTCTGAGCCATGAAGGGAAGTCAGGACACGGGAGAGGGCTTCTGAGCAAGCTGAGACACAGAATCAGTGAAGAATCCCTCACTTTGGTGTGTTGAAGGAACAGCAGAAGGGAGCGGGAGCAGGTCAGCGGCCACGGACTCCAACCTCACAGGGCAAGAGTAGAGAAGGAGCAGCAGATGAGGACACATGGCTTCTAGTGCTGGGCAGGACGCGGGGACTGGCGCTCAGCGGGCCCACAGGGCTGAGCATGCGAGCCTGTGAAGTACAGACAGGAGGCCAGGCCCCGGAGAAGGAGACTGCAGCCCTGCCTGCCACGGAGGGTGCCATCCCCTCGGAGCATCAGCCCGCCAGGCAGTGTGGGGCAGAGAGCTCTCCACGGAGAACGTCCCCGAGAAAACTGACAGTAGGGATTTGTGTTCAAGTGTGAATCCAGCACCTCTGCTGAGGACACTGCCCTGCCGCTCGAGGTCCCTGCCTGGCATACAGTAGGTCCTCATGGATGCTGGCCGGGTGGTGAACTCATTCCAGACCGTATCCACATCTGCTACCAGACCCTTCCGCAGAAGGGATGGAAACCAGCATTCCTGCTCTGGGGTCCCCAGAGAGCTTCCGTCACGATCATTTCCTCCCAGTGAAAGAGAAGCGTTCACTGTGTTTTGTAAGGATGGGCAGAACTGAATGTTACAGCCCACAGAGGGAGGCATCATAGGAACTTGGAGTGTGCAGTGGGTCATCCTAGACACAGGAGATGTGAGTGGACAGTGTGCCAGGTGCGCAGTTTAAAGGAATGAACTGATTCCAGCCATGAGGAGGAAGACCAGGCAGGCAGTTCATGATGGCTGTGTGTCTGGAAGTGAGCAGAGCAAGAGCAGCCAATGGCACAGACCCTGACGTGCCTGCTCGGTGCCGAGTGTGCCGGTGGCCCACACTCCTTCCCGCCCACCGTCCCAGGAGGGAGGCCCCACTCCAGAGTGAGAGCCTCCCACTAGACACCTCTAAGCACCTTGGGACAATCAGCTTTGAACAATCTAGTGAATAGAAAATAGTGTGGGACAGATATAAATCCTGGCTCAATGTCTTTTATTTCTGACCTCACGGTATCAGTTGGGACCACCGTCATTACAAGGTTCAATTGGGACAGAATCTACTTCCCAGCTCACCCAGGAGGTGTTGGCAGGGTCCAGTTCTTTGTAGGCTGTTGGACCAAGGCCTCGGCTCCTTGCTGGCAATTAGCTGAAGGCCGCTGTCTCCCGTGCCTCGTAGCCCAGCAGAGCAAGAGTGCAAGTCAGTGATCCTCAGCAAGCTGGGACTCATACTGTCATCTAGTCTGGGAGGGGACATCCATCACTTCCACCATGTTCCCTCTTCGTGAGTGGCCATTCGGCCCAGTCACACCAAGGACAGCATTCCTTCCTCGTGGCGTGAGCCCCTGCAGGTGAGGCATCTGGAGGCGGGTAGAATGGATGCCTGCCACCCTCTTTGAGGACAGGAACCCAATTTTCTGTTCCCAGTTAGCTCTCTCACTTTCTTTTTTTTTTATCCTCACCTGAGGACATTTTTCCATTTTTTTGTTGTTGTTGTTCAGATAGAGTGGGAGGGAGAGAAAGGAAGAGAGAGAGAAAGAGAAACATCGACGTGAAAGGGACACATCGAGTGGCTGCACACCCGCACGACCAGGGCCGGGGACAAACTGCAACAGAGGTACATGCCCTTAGCGGGAACTGAACCCGGGTCTCTCTGGACCGCAGGCTGACGCTCTAACCGCTGAGCCAAACCGGCCAGGGCAGCTCTTTCACTTTCTCACAAAACATTCTGTATGTACATACAGTGGTCCCCCCTTAACCTGTTTCCACAGTTTCAGTCACCCGCACTCAACCGTGGTAGAAAAATAGTAATTGGAAAATTCCAGAACTATACAATTCATATGTTGTAAATTGTGTGCTGTTCTGAGTAGTGTGATGAAATCTCCCCCCGTCCCCTCTGTCTCACTTGGGACATGTACAGAGTGGTGATGCTGGCCATTCGCTCTGCCAGAGGGAAGCTGTGAAGTGCTTCCTCCAAGTGGAAGATGTGTGTAGGGAAGAACACAATACAAAAATGGTGCGGTGCTGTCTGCCGTCTCAGACATGCTGAGGATGTCTCAGAGCAGGAAACACATCCCCCCAGATGGGGTGGGGCTGCTGTGGTAAATTGTCACATCACCCTCTCCCTGGACATTCATTTCCCAAATCTGCACTCCTGTGCCTAGTGCCCTCTTCTCCTTCCTAACCCCTCCTGTCCTCCAGTGTGTGATCTCCCTCTTCTCCTTCCTAACCCTCCCGTCCTCCAGTGTCTGATCTCCCTCTTCTCCTTCCTAACCCTCCTGTCCTCCAGTGTCTGATCTCCCTCTTCTCCTTCCTAACCCTCCTGTCCTCCAGTGTCTGATCTCCCTCTTCTCCTTCCTAACCCTCCCGTCCTCCAGTGTCTGATCTCCCTCTTCTCCTTCCTAACCCTCCTGTCCTCCAGTGTGTGATCTCCCTCTTCTCCTTCCTAACCCCTCCCGTCCTCCAGTGTCTGATCTCCCTCTTCTCCTTCCTAACCCTCCCGTCCTCCAGTGTCTGATCTCCCTCTTCTCCTTCCTAACCCTCCCGTCCTCCAGTGTCTGATCTCCCTCTTCTCCTTCCTAACCCTCCCGTCCTCCAGTGTCTGATCTCCCTCTTCTCCTTCCTAACCCTCCCGTCCTCCAGTGTCTGATCTCCCTCTTCTCCTTCCTAACCCTCCCGTCCTCCAGTGTCTGATCTCCCTCTTCTCCTTCCTAACCCCTCCTGTCCTCCAGTGTCTGATCTCCCTCTTCTCCTTCCTAACCCTCCCGTCCTCCAGTGTCTGATCTCCCTCTTCTCCTTCCTAACCCTCCTGTCCTCCAGTGTCTGATCTCCCTCTTCTCCTTCCTAACCCTCCCGTCCTCCAGTGTCTGATCTCCCTCTTCTCCTTCCTAACCCTCCCGTCCTCCAGTGTCTGATCTCCCTCTTCTCCTTCCTAACCCCTCCTGTCCTCCACCAGTGTCTGATTTCCCACTGCTTGCTGCTGAACTCTGCAAAATTGTAGGATTTCAGATTCTTGTTAAACTAATTTGCTGTGAAGAGGGACTACCTTACAGGAAAGATGGTCAGCAGTTGCACGTGTTGGGTGGAACTGTCACCCATTTTATGTGGTTAATTCAACCGCTTCAGACTGTGTTGGCTGAGTCCCTCTGCCTTGGTGCCTGTGTTTGTCACTTGGAAAGGAGGTGACAGAGGGGCAGACCACTGCCGATTGTGCAGGCCCCTCACACACAGCACCCTGCTGCCAGCCACACTGCTTGTCAGGGAGTCTCATTGGTTGGCAGCACTCATCAATCAACTAATTGCTCCTCAGGGCAAAGCTAAGTGAGGATTGGCATCCATGAATGTTGCAGCCTTAAAATGTCGAGAAAGCACAGCAGTTGGCTATGGCAGACACATCTTTAAAACGGAAATGTTCCAATGGGCTTAGAGTGTGTTGTGTGGAAAGTCAAGAAGACACCTTCTACACTACCCCTAAAAGCAATAACCAGGTCATTCTAGTCGGTATACCTTCCAGGACCCTGAATTCTCATGATGACTCACTTTGGGGGCCCTGATGAGCCCGACCACAAGCTGCATCCTGATGGGGGGAGGGGCGGGGTTGGCATGTGTGGTGCAGCCACGCCTCCTGCTGGAGCTCTTCTGCCCTGGCGGGGGGAGGTCCTGGGCCAGGAGAGCGTTCTTAGGGAGGAGGGCCTTGGAGTTCGTGCTGCCCAGACGGTCTGAAAGCTATTGAATTTACTCCTGCACTGCAGTGAGCTTTGCTTTCCATCTGGGGAAACCTCAGAGCTGTTCCCTTGCTCAATGAAAGATTTAAACATCTGGCCCCAGTGTGGGCTTGTGCTGTGTGGACAGCATTGTGGTAAAATGGCAGTGTACTATTCTGGGACTATCGGTTTTAAGCACCAATAAGCATTTTCACATGATTATCGTATTATTATTAACATTATAATGTTATATGCTGCATTTGGAGGACACTGTTCTTTCTCCGCGATCAATTGTAAAATATTTTTGAGCTATTCCTAGAAGGAAACAAACTTTCCTGACTAATGACAGCATGGCCCGGTCAGAATCTCGGGTGTGGTGTTCCTCACAGGAAACATGACGACCGGTGCAGTGTTTATTCACAGCATCAGCATTTGCTGATGTGGAATCTGAAAAGTGAGTTTTTAAAATGGCTCTTTAAGAGATTAAGAAATGAATTAGACTTAGCGCTTATGTTATTAAAGATCTCCATAATGTTAGACAACGCTTGGTTCAGTCCAGCGTGTATGCTTCCTCTGAAAGCTTGAGAACTGAATCAGGTCCACGGGCTCAGCTTCTTCCTTTGTAAAAGAACCCTGGGTATTATTTACTTAGCAATTTATGTAATGCTATATTATGTTGTACATAATATGTGTGCATGGGTGAGGGGGTGTTGACAGTATTAGACCCTCAAAACATGCCAATTAATAGATTGCTATCATTCTTTTGACCATCACCCCAATTTTACGTGTGAGGAAATTAAGGTGTAAAGAGGTTGAGAAGTATTTTCAGCCTCTGAAACTAGAGTCTTGGTTTCCTGAATCTTCGCAGAGATCTTTACATGTGAAGCAGTCAGATCAGTCAGCCTGGAAGCAGCTGAGGGCGTGGGCGAAGGGATGAGTGAACATAGAGACTGACGGCTGGCGGGAAGCGACGGAACCACGTGTGCTCATTTAATTCCAAACACATAAGAGCTGCTTGGTCCCCAGGTGCCCCATGTGGAATTCATCAATTCATTAGTAGTTATTTCCACACCGTCGAGGAAGCAGTTGGTCAGGCCTCGCCACAATGGGTCGCAGAAATTTCTCTCGGGCAGTCGGCAGGGTGGGAGGTTAAGATCAAGAACCGTTCTCCACTCCTGAAGCACTTTCATGCCTGTGGATGAATTTTAGAACCTAAAACTGAAGAGATGCCACTGAGAAAGAGCCCACTTTATCCCTTCTCTATGATGGAAACCCATATTTTTATGCCTTCATTGAGGTTTATTTGAAATCTCAATATTTATGCGATTCTCCCAGTAAGAGTTTGCAGTCCAGTGGTTTTTAGTATGTCCACAGAGCTGTGCACTTCTCGCTGCAATCGAAAGTTAGCTTTTCAGTGCTGCCCATTAGCAGGCGCTTCCCCCAGCCCTTGGACACCACTCATCTGTCTGTCTCTATGGATTTGCCTGTTTTGGACATTTCACATAAATGGAATCAAATAATACAGCTTTTTTTGTGTGTGTGATTGGCTTTTCTCATTTGGCATAGTTTCCAAGGTTTATCCCTGGGTAACATGTACCAGCACTTCATTCCTTCTTACGGATGGATAGTATTCCGTTGTGTGCGTCTACCACAGTTCATCTATGCCTTGATCGTTCAATGGAGAGCTAAGTTTCTTCCATATTTTGGCTATTATGAAAAGTGCTTCTGTGAACGTGTAGGTACAAGTTTATGTGTGGATGTGTTTTCATTTCTCTTGGGTGGAAGTGAAATTGTTGTGTCATATGCTAACTCTGTGTTTAGCATTTTTTAGGAACTGCCAATGTCTTAACCAAAGTAGCTACAGTATTTTACATTCTCTCTTGCAGTGTGTGAACATCCAGTTTCTCCACATCCTTACCATCATTTGTTATTTTTCTTTTATATATATCCAATAGTCATCCTAATGGGTGTGAAGAGATAGCTCATTGTGGTTTTGATTTGTGTTTCTCTGATGACAGATGATGTCTGGCATGTTTTCATGGGATTATTGGTCATTTGTCTCTTATGGAGACATGGCAGTTCAATCCCTCTCCTCATTCTTACATTGGGTTGTCTTTTAATTTTGCATGAAAGGATTATTTTTATACTCTGGCTACATGTCCCCTGTCTACTGTGAGATTTGCAAATTTCTTCCTACTCTGTGTTGCTTTTCCATGTTCTTGGTGGTGTCCTTTGTCACACACAGGTTTTAGTTTTGATGAAGTTTGACGTATGAATGTTTTCGCTGTGTTCTTGGTGATGTTTTTAAGACACCATTGCCTAATCCCAGGTCACGAGGTTTCCTTCCATGTTTGCTTCCAGGAGTTGTATAGCTTTCGCTCCTACACTTAAATCTGCGGTCCATTTGAGTCCCTGTTTGTGTGTGGTGCGATCTCAGAGCCCAGCTTCATTCTTTTGCCTGTGGCTATCCAGTTGTCCCCCCTCTGTGATTGTGATGGCTTCTTTCCGGATTCCTGGTTCTGCACCATCCATCTGTGTCTGTCTCTGCACCAGCACCATGCTGCCCTGGTCACTGCTTCCTGTTTTTGTAGTGGGCTTTGAAATCAGGGAATCTGACCTCTCCAACTCTGTTTTTCCTTTTCAAGATTGATTTGCTTATTGTAGAGTCTTGCTTTTCCATATGAGTTTCAGAGTCCACTGAATAATCTCATTTTAAAGACGCTGGGCTTTTGGTAGCTTCTGCCCTGAGTCCTAGATTGGGGGCTGCTTCATTAACAATGCTAAATCTCCTGACCCATGGACATGGGGTCCTTCCGGTTACCTTGGCTTTTTATTGCTTGAAACAGTATTTTATAGATTTTAGTTTATATACCTTGCTCTTGTTTTGTTAAATTCTGTACATTTTATATACCAAATACAAAATGTATTATGTGGCCACTGAATGTTTGGCTATCTTTTTTTTTTTAAGTTCTTGGAGTTTTTTGTATATTTATGTTTGTTTTTATGCCTGGCTTCCTAGGTTTCACACCTGATAAGTATAAACTAGTGGTCAGTCAAAATTGGCTCAGATTTTCCTAAATACACTGTGTGAATTATCTTCTACCCTGTGCCAAGGGAGTCTGTGTGAGAAGGTGTGCCTTCAAATCTCAGCCTCTCACAAGACAACCAACCTACTGTCACTCCTGCTGTCCAGGGCTCAAGGCCCCCAGAGTGACCAGGGCCCCCTTGCCTCCGTGTCTTTCCTGAACACACACATGGTTTTGTGTAGGCCAGCACCTTTCAGATACACAGGCATATACCACAGCTTTCCAGAGTTCGCTGTTATTGCTAATTCTCTAGGGTCTCCTTTGAAACTCCCAGCCAGGCCTCTGTTTGCCCATCTGAAGTCACAGCCTTAGGCATCTGAGTTGCCGCATTTGCTATTGTTTTGGTAACGCCAAGAAGGGGGAATGAAAGGACATTCCAGGAGGAAGAACATAGCATGGGAACACAGGTGCGTAAGGACATGAGGTGTGCATGCACTGTACTCAGGCCAGAGTCATTAACGTATATTGTCCAAAACAAGCATGGCCGGAGACAGAGGCTGGAGAAGTGGCCTGCAGTCACCTATGGAGAAGTTTGGATAATGAGCTGAGGAGCATGGGTGGATGGGTGGATGGGTAAACGGGTGGATGGGTGGGTGGACGTGTGGACGGGATCTGTAGTCAGTGGGAACCCAGAGAAGGGGTTTAAAGGAGGAGAGGTGTGAATGTAGTGTTGATGTCTTCGTGCAGGGAGCTTCAAGACGGGTACCACCGAGGTGGGGGAGCAGTTAGATGACGTTTGCTCATCTAGTCGACAGAAACTGAGAGCCATGACTCAGGCAGGAGTGGGGGCACGAGGAAGGTTGGATAGCTTGGAGAGGTGTCTGGTAGAGCTGAGTGTGAGGAGAAGAAAGCCGCCTGCAGTGTCCCAGGGATTTGTTTTGCAGAACTGAGGACAGGAAGTGCACCTTCAGTGGCAGGGCAGTCAGTGATGAGCTCAGGCTGGAACGTGGTGGACTGAGGAACCTGGCAGGTAGTCCAGTAGATAATTTCGGGTGTTTGGATTCACAATATGGGATTTACTGAAGTGCTCAGGATGTACTTGAGAATGTTCGTACTTACAAAGCCCTGAGATGTGATGCGTTTGCCACGGGTGAATAAGAAGAGTTTCCAGAGGCCACTAAACCTCAGAGAACATCACTTTGTAGAAGGAATCAGAGCCCAGCAAAGACACACAGGATGAGAAATCACCAAATGCTGTCATGGGAGCAGCACCGGGCGGGTCTCAGAATAACACCTGGGCACTGGTGCTCATCTCCCCAGGGAGCTTGACACAAACCTCTTTTGAGAAACACAGCAGCCCATGCTACAACCTGGAGCCCGAAGTTTGAAGCCTGTATCTGTGATTCTGTACGTCCGTCTTCCTGCCACAGCACGGGTCTCTGCCCAGAAGTCCCAGATCCATCTCAAGGTCATGCAGGACAAGACTGAAAGCATCTGCCCCCACAGCCTGCAGCTCCCCAGGGTTTCTGATCTGTGCATGCCTGTGCCCTCAGGGCCTGTGCCCAGTATGAGGCCCCGTTACCTCATGCCTGGGCTGCTGCGCTAGCCTCCTGGGGAGTCTGCCTCCCTCTAGACCTTCCTCTCCTGGGCAGTTCTTCACGTTCCAGCTGGTGTGGATTTCCAAGGATGCAATTTCTATCATCCAGGGTTCCACACTGGAAACCTTTCAGGGTCTGACTTTCGTTAGAACAAAGTTCGAACACCTTTCTCTCCCCCTTTTTTGGCTTATTCCAACTTACCCCTTAAGTCTCAATACAGGTGTTACTTTTTATGGGAAGTCTTCCCTTACCTCCAAAAACTGAGAAATCTGTCATTCAGTGTGACCCCGTAGCATCCTGTGCCTCCCTCCTTTGTACCAATATTTGCGATACCGTGTGGTGATGACCCACTCGTCAGTCTCACCCACTAGACAGTAAACTTGTGGAGGTTAGCGTCAGGTCAGCACCTTGCTTCTGTATTTACCCTTAGTGCCTGGCCTGTAACAGCACTGGACTACTTGGTGGGCATTTGATTGAATTAATCAGCGATGATTAAACATTATCCTAATCTAATTATTAATGGAGAGCTGCACGGCACTTTTATTAACCAGTAGCTTATATTACTATATGCATTTTAAAGTAATGTAACTACATTTCTTTTAAAACCTTTCAGAAATTCAAATTGGCTTTTCCCCAATTAGTTAGGATTTATGAGGTTTTACGACATATTAACATTTTTATTCCATTGGCATAAATCAGAAAGTCAGTGCAGGATCAGGATTTTTCTGTGCATTGAATTCTAACTTACACTCTCCCATTTTTTTTTAACTTGAGCCCATGTCTTCTTATCCCACCAGTATTCTTATCAGTCATTCTTGCATTGTATGAGTATCATTTCTTAGTTCCTAAGTGTTTGCATTGTTTTCTGTCTCATTCGATTTTCAGAGTGATTCACTGAGAATGCAGATAAAGTATAATTATAGACAATTACCATATATAGATATTCCGAAAGGTGTTAAGTGACTTTTCCAAGGACACAGTAAATAATCATTTAGGTGAAACCAGTATGTCTGGTGCTCCTTTCATTCACGTTGCTTCTGCCTTTTTCTTAAAATTAATATTTAGGTCATTGATTTCTTCCTTTCATGTAAATGAATTATTATAGTTGGTGCTTGGCCATCTCACAGTGTCAGATTTGAGAGAGGTGTTTCAGGACTTGTTCAGTGTGTGGTATAGTTGACGCGGCAGGTGCGCACGTGCCCAGCACAGACACAGCTCACAGTGAGGTGTGTGGGCCCACGCCAGAGCCCAGACAGCTGTGAGAACAGAGACATGCGCGAGGACAGGGACATGCGCCAGTGGTGAGCTGTCACTGCAGGGCTCACTCCCCTGCACGGTGCGGACTGCCGGCAGAGGAGCACTGGGCTGATTGGACTTGAGTGCTCCCGGTGCTCTGCACCCAGCGGTGGGGGTCCGAACGTGAATGTAGACAGAAATGGGGGTGGATGGACGGCAAGCTGATGGGGAAATAGAAAGAGAGATGAATGGCCTTGAAAGGGAATAGGAACTTTCCCTCTGGGAAGAGTAGGTAAGAATGATGCATTTACTGTGAAGGCCAGGCTCTCTTGTTCAAATTGGCTGCTTTTCCCCACCTCTCTGAAAGATGGTAGAGACGGAGCGGCAGCCTGATGTAAAGGGGGGTTTCCATTTGCAGAGGAGACTTTTTCCTCCTAGTCACCAACTAGAGCTAGGGTGCTAATAGTTAGTGACTACACCCCCCCCCCCCCCCCCACACACACACCAGAAAAGCTAAAAGAACACAGGTATTTGTCTTCAAAACAAAAAACCACTTTCAGTATCTAACCATGAAAAACAAATCATAACCTCTAAGGTGTGATAGATTTGGCCAGTTTAGTAGCATTTTAGGGGCATCTTCATCCCACATGAAAATAACATTAGGGAAGAAGACGGGAATGGGATCTTTCAGAGCTAGCGTAGCACCAAGGTAAAAGTTGTTTGCTAAAAATCATCAGCTTGATTTTCAACATCCGCTGAGCTGAAGTCTGGCCTTGTGCCAGCTCCCTGAGCCCTGGAGGGGGTTCTCAGAAGCCCTCAGAATATGTTGGGGTTTTCCTCTGATCATTTAAGGTGATTGATCCCTCAGAACCTTAAAGACCTTACCCACCGAATGTCTAGAGCACTGGTATTTTTTATTAAAGCTCTATATTTATTTCTTAAGATTACTTTTACAAGCTGCATTTTGTTTGGGAGGTAAAATACTCAGCACTCTGACTGGCATGGCAACTGTACAGGCACAGCTGTGATGGGATTCATAGGCCGGCGACCGAGTTCACCACCACCTAAAACGTGTCTCAGAGGCTGAGACGCCCTCTAGTGGGGCCTGTGGTGGATGACAGAGGTCTTGGTCTGATTTACCATCCTGTCTTACTCTCTTCCACAGCCACCCCAGGGGGAGAGCGCCTCCCACACAACCCACGGAGTGTGGGGGCAGGAAAGGTCTAAGGAGCGAAAAGTAACCAAGTTGCCTCTTTATTAGTTGCAGTATTTCAGGAAATGTAGAGATTTAGAGATTGAAGTGGCTCATTGACTTCCAGGTCTACTGTATTCCACTCAGAAATCTTTGTATTTTTTATAATTTGTCAAACATGGAAATAATCTTGTCTGCTCAGCGTTATTGTTTAGTCAAGTATTTTATTGGTTGACATTCATGTTTGGTCCAAAATGTGTGTTCCTTTTAACCAGCTAATATTAAAGATGAAAATATATTTTTCATTTTGAGATTATTTTTGTATAATTTTGTGGCATTATAGATGATAGGAAATACTATTTTTTAAATTTATTTTTAAAAATGTATTAAGTTTATTGGGATGACATTGGTTAAAATATATAAGTTTTAGGTGTACAGTTCCATAATACATCGTCTGTAGACTGCTCTGTGTGCTCACCCCCAAAGTCCAGTCTCCTCTGTCACCATGTACTTGGCCCCTTTACCCTCTTCACCCTCCCCACCCCCTTCCCCTCTGATAAACACCTTTCTGTGTCTGTCTGTGTCTATGAGTTTGTTTGTTTCTTTTGTTTGTTCATTTGTTGCTTTCTGTTTTATATCCCACATATCAGTGAAATCATACAGTTCCTACCTTTTCCAAATGACTGACTTTGCTCAGCACAGAACTCTCAAGATCTATACATGTCGTCACAAATGGCCATGTTTCATCTTCTCTTATGGCTGAGTAGTACTCCATTGTATACATGCATCTTCTTTATCCAGCCATCTGTCAAAAGACACTTAAGTTGTTTTCATGTCTTAACCACATGAATAATGCTGCAGTGAACATAGGGGTGTATATATCCTTGTGAATAATGTTTTCAAATTTTCTCAGGTAGATACCCAGAAGAGAGATTACTTGGTCATATGGTAACTCTACTCCTAATTTTTTGAGGAAACTCCATACTGTTTTCCAAAGTGGCTGTACCAGTTTATATTCCCATTAACAGTGTGTGAGGGTTCCTTTTTCTCCACACCCTCTCCCACAATTGCTATTACTTGTCTTACTGATAATAGCCATTCTAACAGGTGTGACATGGTAGCTCATTGTGGTTTTGAATTGCATTTCCCTTATAGCTAGTGAACATCTTTTTATATATCTGTTGGCCATTTGTATGTCTTCTTAGGAGAACCGTCTATTCAGGTCCTCTGCCCGTTTTTAATTAGATTGCTTGTTTTTTGTTGTTGTTGATGAGTTGTATGAATTCTTTATGTATTTTGGACATTAGCCCCTTGTTGGAGTTATTGTTTGCAAATATCTTCTCCCATTTGGTTGGTTGTCTTTGTTTTGTTGATTTATTTATTTGTTATGTTTTGCTATGCAGAAGATTTTTAGTTTGATGTATTCCCCAGTCATTGATTTTTGCTTTTACTTTCCTTGCCTTTAGGGTCAAGTTCATAAAATCCTCTTGGATATAAAGGTCCCTAAGTTTGGTACCTTTTCTGATAGGAAATACTGTTTTCTGATAGGAAATACTGTTATCTTTCAGACATTTACCTTAAGGTAAATTGTTCAGGAATATGTTTATTTATAAAGCAAGTAATACAGCCCTGGCTGGTTTGGCTCAGCAGTAGAGCATTGGCCCACAGACCAATGAGTTGTGGGTTCGATTCCGGCGAAGGGCATGTACCTCGGTTGTGGTTCGTCCCCAGCCCTGGTCGGGGTTGTGTGGGAGGCAACCAATTGATGTGGGACACATAGATGTTTCTCTCTCTCTCCCTCCCACTCTGTCTGAAGATAAATAGAAAAATATCCTCGGATGAGGATTGAAAAAAAATAAATTAAAAAAATAAAAAGCAAATAATACATTAATTTATTGAAGACACAAATGCTCACACTTCAGAGTTTTCGTAAATATGAAAATATCCAGGAAAGGTTATTTCCTTCCAGGGAATTCTTTCCTGGAAGCCAAGGGGTCCCCTGGATTGAGTAGTGATGTGAGTGTCAGGAGAGTGAGTGCCCAGAGTCCCATCTCACCATGACTAACTTGCTCTATAACTTCGGCCCAGTTCCAAGATTTGTATTTGCTCCTTGATGCTATGAGTGTTGTTTTATAGATGAGCTTTCAAACATTCTAGCTCTGGGACTCTAACAGGGGAAGCTCTCCATATATGACAGACAGAAGTGGGGTTCTTTTGTTTGGACATAGGGGTCCTCACATGCTTCCAGCTAACCTTCCGTTCTCTCTGGTGGCTTCTGAGGAATCCCCTCCAAACCACTAGGCATCATAGACCACGGAGCAGAACCACTGGACCAGGGACTTCTACGGTTCTGTCAAGTTTTAGCATTATCTGGTACTTCTCTCGTGATCCAGAATCAAACCTCTAGAAAGTTGTCCAGGATCTCTGTAACACTTGGCATTGTCAGACTGAAACAGACTACAGTGAAGTGGTGGGAGAAGAGTGTCTCGTCATAGGCTCTCTGGCGTCTCTTTGGTGAAGAGCCATCAGTCTCTTCATCTGTTTATGATGTGTGTGTTTCCTCTTTGGTGAAATGTTTGCTAATATTTTCTGTCTAGTCTTTTATTGTATTGAGTATGTTTTTCATATTTATTTTTAGTTCTTTATATATTTGCATCAAGAATATATGTTCCAATTTGTAATTTTTTCACATTCCTTAAGGTATCTTTTGATAAAAAGTTCTTAATTTAATATTGTCAAATTCATTCATTTTTTCCTTCATTCGGCAATGCTCTTGGTACCTTGGGTTTTTTCTTAACTCCAAGATCTAAGAATGTATTCATCTGTGTTTTCTAAGAAGAGTCTTAAGGTTTTGTTTTTAATATTTAACCTAATCTATCTTGAATTCTTACATCTTTATGTAAGATGTAAGGTCTGTTAGAGAACCATTTCCCAGTTCTAGTTATTGATGTGAGTCCCCTTTGTCCTCGTTGGACACGCCTTCTCAGTCCCAGAGCTGCCTCACAATGCCCCTTGGCCTGGTCACAGCCTCTCTGCTCTGTGCTGTGGGTTCTTTCATTCTCTCTCCTCGGTCCCCCCAGGCTTCATTGTTGTAGCTTCAGAAGAGGTCCTGAGGTCTGGTTAGCCATCTTTCCCTCCTGAATTTCTTCTTCCCGTGTGTCTTAGATACTCTTGACCCATTACTGTCCCATGTAAATACCAGGTTTCTTACAACACCCTTTTGGTGCTTTGGTTGGGATTGCATTATCCATTAATTTGGAGAGAATTGACATTATCTAAATATTAAGTCTTCCCAATCGCGATGAGATACAGCTGTCCATTGTTTTAGAGCTTCTTTAATATCTCTTAATAAAGTTTTATAATATTCCCTGTAGAGTTAGTGTACATCTTGTGTGAAATTTAGTATATACTTTATATTCTCTTATACTAACATAAATGCTTTTCTGAATGATACTCCCATAAGTGACAGTGTGTATGCGGCTACTTTATTAATCTCTGGTTACAACTGTGTCATTCCTTTTGAGTACAATGGTGGGGCAGGAATAGAATTACAGTGGTTTCTTTTCTACTTTTCCTCCCATAGTTGTGAGGGCCCCAGGCCAAACCACTCCCACACAAGCCACATCTAAATTACCCTCCCAGTTGTCTTCAGGTCTTGATGTTGCCCCGCTCACTTCTCTTGGAATTGGTCTTGCTGTAGACTCAGTGGTCTTTCCAGTTTAGCCTTTT
This sequence comes from Tadarida brasiliensis, assembly GCA_030848825.1. Taxonomy (NCBI): domain Eukaryota; kingdom Metazoa; phylum Chordata; class Mammalia; order Chiroptera; family Molossidae; genus Tadarida; species Tadarida brasiliensis. The sequence continues at coordinate 77,763,588 of CM061270.1, forward strand.
GGTGAGAATGGGAACCCAGATAACTTACATTCACAGTAAGTGCAGAGTGTTTATGGACAATACATGCAACAGTGAAGAGCTGAGGTTCAGAGAGGTCAAGCAGTGTCTGTGGCCACCCCGCAGGCAAGTAGCAGGTCTGTCCTGTGAGACGGAGGTTCCCACGGTCCTTGCCTTTGGGTTTGTGAGGCGTACATGAATTGATGTTTATATATTATTGACCATGCCTGGGACAGAGTGAGTGCTGTGTGAGCGTTCTGGTTATCATCAACATGCCTACTGCTCTGCTGATTTTCACCAACATTCCTGCCCGGTTTAATAAGAGAAATCGGGTGTGTCTCTAACCCTAGTACAAAGTATCATTTTGGTGCTACACTGAAAGTTGAAAGTGTTTTGGTATTTAAGGACTATAGATAACATTTTTAGGAATTGAAAGAAGGTCTTTTGGGGGAAGTGGCAATTGAGTTGGGCTTAATTAAATGAGGAGGATTTAGTGGAAAAGGGATGATTTCAAAGGAGAGCTGGCGTGAAGGCAACACGAGGCGAGGAAGCACGGAAACACACACATCTTGCAAAGGGACAGATCATTCCTGCAGAACTCGAGGGTTTGCATTTTCCTGCTGTTCTTTGTGCCTAATACCTTCTTTAGGTTATTTATAACTTCCAACTGGAGTTTTAGATCGTGTGTGTCTGTGTAAAAGGGAGAGTTTGTTAAGCCCTAGCAAATGATAAGGTGCAAAAGAAGCAGCATTTTATAAGTTCATTAACAAGCAACGTCTCCTGCTCCATGGGTAAATAAATGCATGCTCATATTCGACTAGAATGCAACGGAGAATTGCTCTGCTGCTGTGGAGTGCAGGGAACATGGGCTTCCCCAGCCAGCCAGGGGCGGACTTTTTCTCCCACCTTGGGCAAGCACGGGAGACCCTGTGGTCCCACAGGCCAGTGAGTCCAAGTGGGGGAGGGCGGTTCAGAGGCTGCCCTGGATGAATGGTTTAAAATGTCAGGACGGTTTCAGGCAGGTGGTCAGTTTAATCACATGGCAGTTCCATTAGGTAGGGCTGCCTCTTTGGAAGGATTAATACACGAAGCAAGATAAGGGAGGATGCCCTGGCCGGTTTGGCTCAGCGGTAGAGCGTTGGCCCGCAGACTAAAGAGATGCGGGTTCCATTCCAGTCAGGGGCAGGTACCTCAGTTGCGGTTTGGTCCCTGGCCCTGCTTGGGACGTGCAGGGGCAACCAGTCAATGTGTCTCTCTCACATCTCTCTCTCTCTCTCTCTCTCTCTCTCTCTCTCTCTCTCTCTCTCTCTCTCTCTCTCTCTCTCTCCTCCCCCCCCCCTCCTTCCCTCCCACTCTGTCTAAAGATAAATGGAAAAAAATATCCTCGGGTGAGGATTTAAAAAAAGAAAAGATAAGGGGGAAGATTATGCTGTTAAGGTTTAAGAGTGTGTACATCTTAACTGAGTGTGTCTGACTGTATTTAGTCCTGACTCTTCAGTATCATGATTAAGACCTTTTGTTGAAGACAGAGGGCATCTGTGGGTGGGAGAGGCACTCACTTGGCACAGGGACCCTGGTGCACAGGGATCCCTCACTCTGTCCCCAGAGCCACAAGCCCCATCCCTTTTCCTGTGGCTCTAGTCGCTCTGCCCTCCCCACACCAGAGCCCAGGTGCTATCATAGATACATGCACAACAAATATCTTTTTACATACTGGGGAGCTAAACATCAATGACAAAACACCCCATTTGAGAAACTCATAGTCAAGGTAGATGCAGAAACCAGCGGATTGGTGCACGGGTCTGCCCTGGACATGAAGGCGTGTTGGCTGGTGGCATGAAGCTGAGGGCTCCCTCTTGGGTGAACAGAAACTTGAAGGGACTCGAGGCGGAGTAAGCAGGCTTCATCTTGGCACTGGAAACAGCGAGGCAGTGGACATGGCATATGGTTTCACGGCGCACCCTCCATCAGGCCTCATGTTGCAATGGAGGTGCAGTCTGGACCATTGAGTCACCGCATGGAGGACAAGTCCCTGGACAGCAGACCTGTGTTTGTCATCTCACGTTGCTCTGTGAAAGAATGATGCTTCTCTGTCTCCATGATCACAGATGACCACTTCTACTTCTTCAATTTAAATAAAGATTCTCATCTCTGTGGTTGAGATGTATGTGCTTTGCTTTTCTGTCCTGTTCAACTTGTCAAAAAAAGCAATGGTTTGGACAATGGCATTGATAGCACCCTGATTGAATATGTGTGTGTACAAAGCTGGGCGGGATGGGGATTATGATAGGCTACATCTGTCAGTATGGGATCAGTGAAAACAGGTGTAGAACTCTTCAGTTCAGAACAAAAGAGAAACAGCTGTGCGAATCGTAGAGAAAAATGGGTGCTTCAGAGGCAAACTGTGTGTTGTGTAGGCACATCCTCCCGGATTCTCCAGTCCCGATTCCGTGGAGACTGCGCATTTGCTGCCTTGCGCTGTCTTACAGTGATCGAGATTGTGGACAACCTGTAGCCGCGCAGAATTCTTGTCCTAGACTCGAAAATAAGTGTTGTTGTTGGGAGTTCAGCTGACACTGTGGATTGCCAGTTTTGCATTAGTTGAAAATTCATTTTCCATAGTCCTAATCTGTACGTGTGTCTGTTTTTGGAATCTTCCTTTGAATGGTAGTAACATCTGCTTGGTTCCCTCATTAGATAATGAGTTTTAAAAAATCTTTAATGTGTGTTTATTTTCTATTCATATGACAATCATGGTTTCACCTGATTTTAAAAGTTATCCTTTAACAAAACAGAGAATGGGAAAATTTTGGGTAGCTGATACCATATTTGATAAAGATTTGAAGTCTTGGTTGACAATAAATTCATTGTAGGTCGCTGGTACAGTATGGTTGTTGCTTTGGTTATTTGGATCTTAAGTACTTAATTTAGAATCACTATTCCAAGCCACTGGTCAACTTTTCTTATTTTTAACCCAGTCACTTGATTGATAATTGTTGCTATAAATCATGTTTTGAAATCTGGTATAGCAAGCTATTTTAGTTGTCTTCTTTAAAGGAACACTTCAGATGAGTTACACTGTGGATTTATCAGAGTCTGCGATGTGTTCCTTTGGGGTCTTGGTGTTGCATGAGGCCTACAGATACTTGCTTCGGAATTATTGTCATTACTGCTATATTTGGTCTTTCCAGTAAGAAGCAATATATACCTTTCCAGTTATTCTTCTCATTCTTTTTTCTCCCATTAGGAGTTTTATATTTTATTTGAATAATTAAATCATTTATGTCTTGAAGTAAATAAATATGCATTTAATGGTTTTAATTGTTTAAAAAAAAGAATTTTTGTTAACCGTTTATTTGAATATTGTAGCTGTTACTGTAATTTAATGAGGTTTTAGAAGTACATTTCTTTCTTAATTTTTATTTTATTAAATCCAACAGCCAAATATTTTAATCTAAATCATCTCATACTTTATAATGAAAGGTAATGGGAAAATCATTTAATTGAAAAAAATTACTTTTCAACAAGCTTCTCTGAAATGTACTTATTTTACCCAAAAGGACATGTCTGTATCTGTCTGCACGGATCCTATTACCATTTTAGGTGTTCCATAATGTCAGTGGTTCCGTCTAAAGTGTCTTAAGGTCCTCAGACTCGGAAGCCAGTGACCGACTTTGTTCCGTCATTCCCATGGCATTCGCTTGATCACTCCCCTGGGCCGGAGCGTGGGGTGGATTCAGGTGAGCGTGAGGTGCCGCCCTTCTGCTGGGCAGGTGGGCTGGGCATGTGGGTGTGGGCTGAGGAGCCTTGGTCAGGACCCTGGGGCTGTTCCAGCCGCCCTAGATTACTCCGCCCTGGCTTTGTTCTACTTGGGGGGAGGGGTGGTTTGATGGGTAAGGAGTATTAATTTTTTAAAAGACAGATGAACTTTGAAGATACAAAAGTTAATTGCAAGAAATAAAAATTGTGAATGAAGGAAAAAAATTGTTATTCAGGATTTTATGTATTATTGTGCTGAAAGACGAAAAACTGCCCTAACGATATGTTCACGTCTCCGCTCTGAACACGGACACTCATAGTCTCTGAGGAATGTGATGGTAACATCCTCTTGACATCCCTGTTGTGCTCTTTGTGATAATAATAGGTTTGTCCCTAAAATGCATAAAAGTACTTCATGTGCTGCAACTGAAAATTAAAGTTGAGTTTACACCCGGTTGGTCCCAACTATAGACCTGTGGTCTAGATATTGTCAAGTACTGTAACTATGATTATGCAAAAAATACATATGTGGGAGTTTTTAATAAAAAAAACTCAATTGGAGTTGATGTAAGGAGGATTATTTTTATTTTTTTCAGTTACAGTTGGTCCAGTATTAGTTTATATTAATTTCAGGTGTGTAGCTTAGCAGTTAGATACACACGTAATTTATAAAGTGATCCCCTCGATGAGTCTACTACCCACCTGTCACCAGGCATAGTATTACAGTATTATTGACTCTCTACCCTGTGTTGTACTTTACATCCCCGTGACTGTGTGTAACTACCAATCTGAACTTCTTACTCCCTTCACCTTTCTCACCCAACCCCCAACCCCCTCCCATCAGTTTGTGAGGATTGTTATTATGCTAATAAATACATATGTGAAATCTCTGTCCTAAAATATAAACTAAATATAAGCGAGAGGGCAAAAGGTGACTGAGTAAAGCCAGATTTTGCAAATCACCAAAAATGGAAAAAGAACCAGCCTTAAATTACATTTCTGTAGTGTGGAGTGGCCTAGAAAGGATGGGACGGTAAGGGCCGTGAACCAGTAGCTAAGCGATCACTCATCACCACTTCACGAACTGGGAACATGGTGTCGAGAGACATGCAGTAACTTGCCAAGGACGCGTGGCTCAGGAGTGGGAGAGTGGGGTCCCACTGCTGTACGCTCGGTGCATCCTCACCGCCCGGGGCTGACGTGGGCACCTCCCAACCCGTCGAAACAGCTGCGCAGAGCCCCGGGGTCCAGCAGCCACCCCGTGTGGACCGGCTCCCAGCAGACTGTCTAGTGCTGCCCCAGCAGGTCTGAGCTGACAGCCAAGGACCTCCAGATGCCTGGCAAATCCTCTGGTAAGAAAGACCAAAACAAACATACAGAAAAGAAGCAAATGGGAGGAAACAGAAACTAAATCAGAAGAAAAAAGAAGCCACACTAACCTCCTCAGAGCTGTGGAAAGAAACCATTACACTTAACAACAACAACTAAGACTTCAGGTAGAGGAGGGAGAAGATGATTCAAGTAGCCAAGAGATGACTTGGAAGTAAAAATATGAGCATAAGATTTAGGTTTTGAATGTCTCACTGCAAGGGTAAGAAGGAGAAACTGAGGCTACCCGATTGGGACGAAGAGACAGAGCTGGCAGCGGAAGCTGAGCGCCTGTCTAGTCAGACTGCCATCTGCATAACAGATGCCCCGGTGTGAGCGGACAGGGAACACAGGCAGAAAGGAAACACTGAAGAAAGAAGTGATGAGAACGCCCCTGAAGCATCGAGGGCCTGCAGCGATGGATGGACACAGATCCGCATGCCCACCCTTACCAGAATCTCGGAGCACTGGGAGTGGAGTTCCAGTAATGTGGGTCTGGGCATCTAGGGAAAGGGGTACGGAGAATCCTCACGGTGGGGAGACAGTGGAGTGAAGCCTTCGGACGTCTGAGGGAGAATTACCCCAACCTATATGTTTTACTCAAACATTAAAGAAATGATGAAAAATAATCTCCCAAGACCTTACGTTAGGAAGCTATGGGAAAATGTCTTCACCTATGATGCAATAAACAGCAGATGGGTGGCCAGACACCCTGGGGTACTGGTGAAGGGGGTTGTGCTGAAATCCTTAGGGGACCCCAGTGTGAACAAGGCCAGATGCAGCACGGGACAGCTGTCCTGAGATGTCCCCAGGGCCCCAGGTTGACACCTGCTGTGCCCACTGGCGCTGAGAGGAGACTAGAGCTGGCAGAGTGGGGCAGTTCAAACTCCTCAGGGCGCGGGCACCCAGCACCGTGTCAGTGAGAAAACGTGGGGTCCCTGTCACAGAGCTTTCACCGTGGTGACAACAGAGCATCGATGAGCAGTCTGATGGAGTGTCCCCTGTAACTGTCTTGGGGGCAAGAAGGGTGAGGTGGAGTGGGAAGGTGGGCGTTAGGACGCCACAGCCTGTGCTCAGCGAGGGGAGTGCCTGGACGGGTGCTTCTTGGCAGGACGTGGCTCAGGAGCAGCGAGAGGCTCACTTGTTCAGGGATTCGGAGGTAAAGGCCAAAAGAAATGGCTGGAAGAGGTGGGAGTCTCTCCCTCTGGGGAGCTGGAAATGGAAGGGGTGATATTTGAGAAGCACTGTTTTTCCTAACAGGCCATATGCAGCTATTTGACCCTTAAACTCTGTGGATGTATAACTTTGATGAAATACATACTAAATTTTTAAAAAATCGGTGCTTCCTGTTGTTCATCTTGAGGCTGATCATTGTAGCCTGGCAGACCACAAAAGGTCTGGACTCTGGAGTTCTGGGGCTCATGAAGAAGGGCTTCCTGGAGCCCAGGAGTCTGGGGCCTGGTGAGCAGGAGAGGAGAGGGGATGCCCTCCTGCTGCCTTCCCTCAGGCAGCCACACCTTTGCTGACACCCCTTGGTGATAGCTGTTCCTAAGCAGCAACCAGTTCCCCAGGGGTTGTAGGTTGGAGCAGGGAGTCTGGAGTCCATGTTGGCAGAGGCCCCAGTCGCAGCTATTTCAATGTCTGTGTCTGAAACTGGTAAACTGACTCCATTCTTGTTTCCAGCAGAACCACTTTGAGGGGTTCCACATGGGATTCCAGTTGGTGGGTGGTTCGGCCAGAAACTGGAGGACAGTGGGGGTGCTCAGAGCCTGTCTCTCAGCTCTTTCCCCTTTGGCTGTGAGGCTGACATGGCCCCTGAGCAGTGTGATCGTTCTTTAATGAGAGCCAGGCATCGGAGCCCTGTGCTCATAACGAGCCATTAGTAGAAACAGGAAGCTTGAGAAACACTGGAAATACAAATGAACAAGGAGTGCGTTTGCCTGGAAATGATCCCCACCAGCTCTGTAACTTACATTCACAGGATCTGATCTCTTGTATTACAGATCACCTATTTCTCTGGCGTTTAAGAAGATAAATTAAAAGAAAAAACAATAGAGTGAAAATTATGTCAGAGTAAGTGTTTAACGTAGTGAGAATAAAGATAGCCCCGGTTATAATTACACGGAGAAGAACTTGCACGTATCAGCCTGGGACGTTCTTCCTACCTCATCACTGAGAAACAGATTTAGAGAAAAGGCAAAAGGAGGAAACAGAGGAGGGAGGGAGAGGGAGGGAAAGAGTAAGTCTGATTTTCTTTAGCCTCTGTGCAGACATTTTAAACAAAAAGTCACTTATGTCTAGTTTTTATGACAAGATATATTATGAAATTTTAATCCATCCCTTAACATATTGTCAGTCTAAAAACTAAACATAAAATAATCACTCATTCTTGAATTTGGGGACAAATACTGCTTTTTATTTACTACATAACCTAAAGCAATTTAAATAGTACATCCTTGTTAAATGAGAAAAGTCTGAATCAGTTTTTCTTATATTGTGAATATTAATAAAGATAAAATGAATGTGGTAATACAACCATTAGTAACACACGGATCTAAGACTAAGTGTACATTTGTCCATTCACTCGTCCCACCTGCTTGCTCAGTGTCTGTTGTGTGCCAGACATTGTTCTGGGCTCCCAGTGTTAGAAATAACTTAGATAGCACCGTCTCTGCCACAATGCAGTGTCATTTTTCAGTGGAGGAAAACAGAAAATAATTGTATAAACATACAAACAAATGACCCAGAAAGGAAAATTGATACACTGGACTTCATCAAAACTAAAACCTTTGTTGTGCAATATACCCTAAGATGGTGAAAAGACAAGAAACAAATTGGGAAAAATATTCAACAAACAAGTAGTATCTAGAATATACAATGAACTCCCTAAATTCAATAGTTTTAAAAAAAAAGAACTTAGAAAATGAGCAAAGGCGTGGACAGACATTTCACCAAACAGGATGTACAGACATACAGCAAATAAGCACATGAAAAGATGTTTAACCTCATCACCCTGAGGAAAATGCAAATTAAACCCACACCTGTCAGCACGGCTGACATAGAAGATAGTGACAACACACATTAGGGGCAGCTCTATCCATAGTAGCCCAAGCCTGCAAACGACCCTGGTGTCCTTCAGCAGGTGAATGGTAGAAACTGGGCAGCCGCACCCTGGAGTCCCATTCAGCAGTGAAGGGGGAGCAGCCATCCAGACACACAGCAGCCTGGAAGGATCTTCAGAGAATTAGGCTGAATGAAAATCGCCATGCCCAAAGGTTACAGAATGTACGGTTGTATCTATAGAACATTTTAATTTTTATTGAGATATGATCAACATATAACATTATATTCATTTCACACATGATTCAACATTTGTATATATTGTGAAAATGTTATAACCTGATGGCGAGATAACCAGAGACGCGTGGCCGAATTGTAAAGGAGCACTTTATTTCGCCGGCGGGCTGCGGAGGGCATAGTTTCCCCTCAGATCAACAGCCCCGATTCTTCTTACTCGGCCCATTTTAAAGACAAAAATTCCCTCCTCCTTTTGCCCCCTCCTCTCAGGGAACCAGTACAATAGTGGGAGTGACAGAGACTACAGAAGTCAAAATTAGCATTATTTACCGAAGGCATAAGTACTTACAAGTACCTGCAAATACCTATACTCAGGAAACTACAAATGCCTCCCAACTCCTGGGGCAACTATAATCTTAGGCAAAATTCTTTTCTGTCTAGGGATAATTAACCTATTATTGGAAGAATATCGAGGAATGTCTATTGGCGACAAAATGGAGTCTTTTAGTCGCTTAACCAAGGGGCCTACATAAAATGGAATCTAGTTGCCTTAGCCTCGGGCCCAGATCAAAATGATCACTCCAGTAAGGGTTGTCAGTGCCCACCCATCACCTCATGTAGTTAAAAATTGTTTTTCTTGTTATGAGAACTTTTAAGGTCTGCTCTTAGCAACTTCCAAATATACAGCACAGTATGGTTGGCCACAGTCACCATGCTCTACACGACATCCCAGGACTTGCTTATTTTATAACTGGAGGTTCACACCTTTTGACTCCCTCTGCCCTCCCCCGCCTCCGGCAACCAGCAGTCTGGTCCCTGTATTATAGAACATTCTTGAAGTGGCAAATTATAGAAATGAGGAAAAATTAGAAGTTGCAGGAGGAAAAGTGTATGTGGTTGTAAAGGTGACACGAGGGACCCCTGTGGTGGTGGACACGTGGACTCAACACGTGATAATCATGTAGATTACACACACACACACAGGAGTACAGGCAGAACTGGGGCACCTGAACCAGGTCAGTGAGTGAACCTGTCAGCATCCTGTTGTGATGATGAGCTGCAGCTTTGCAAGACAGTGTTACTGGGGGTACCAGGTTTGAGGGTGCATGAGATCTGTTATTTCTTACAGCTGCGTTGTGAATCTGGAAACAAAAAGTCTAAAAGAAAAAATGTGTAGCATAATTTCCTATGACAAATGCCATTAAAAAGGCCTGTGTGTTACCTGAAGGACGGTGGTGGGAGGAAGGTGTCAGTCCAGCTCCAGCTGAGGACAGTGTGACTGAGTCTTCGAAGGTGCTCCCACCTGGCTAGTGTGTTTGTGTCTGCAACTAAGCTCCCCACTAAACACTTCCTTTAGGAGCCCATCCTGGGGATTCCATAAGTGGTCACAAGCAGCGCATGTGACAGAAAACTGGGAGCAGCCAGAACCACAGGTACAGAACCCTTTCCTCTGCACCTGAACTGGGACAGGTGATGTCTGGTTGGACCGGTCGCTGAGGGAACTCAGGCATTGTTCTGTGTGTTCATACACAGTGGAAGGTGTTTTGTGAAGAGGGATCAGCTCAGTGTATTTCATTCTATTTTTCTAAATGCTACTTTAAAAAAGAAATTTGTATTTACATACCAGTTGTCTTAAATCAGGAGATGTGTGTATGTTTGTAAGAAGCATCATATGCCCTTTGAGGGTGTTTAGCCTGTGATCCACTTGGCCTTGACTTCTTTATCTACAGCTCCTCGGTAACTCCGGAGGAAAGTGCCTGGAGAACAGATCCCCCTAGCAGTTCCCCTAGCAGACTTTCTTCCATCAGAGGGCAGGTGTCCCATGTCTGTGGGTGAGCAGAACGGAAACTAGGAAAGGAGCCCATCACCCTGTCGCTCGAGGATGGGAGGACAGAGACATGACATTTGGAAGAGCAGCCTCCATGAAGAGATGGGCAGGGCAGTGCTCCACGTGGGAAATGGGCAGGGCATTTCAGCTCCCTGGCTGGAACGTGTGCTCGGGATATGAAGCATGCCATCATTGTGTCCACTAGCCTGCCCCCTCGGGGTGAGCATGAGCGCCTCCAGGTCTTTCCCTGTGCTGTCTTCCAAGAACCACAGGGATCCCCCACTGTCGACGACTCCTGTGGTCCATCTAGAAAACACTATGGGATGCTTAAAGCAGTAGAGGTGCATTTCTGGGGTTACCAGATGAGTACGGCACTGTGTGAATTAATTTAATAACATTTTACAAAAGTGTGATTTTTTTGTAACAGTGTTGGCAGTGTGTCAGATGGAGTGGCTCTGTTCTTCAGCATCCGATCCTATTCGTGTTTTCTCAGTCACTTAATTATTTTGCTTTATGTTGGTTCATTTATAAGATTTATTTAAATGTGTCTATTTGATGTTCTTCATATGGTGAGAATTAACATGCATTTTCATAAAACCACTATATTGAATACCATCCAAACCATTCTTAGCCAATTTAGTAACATCTCAGAACGTATTAAAAATAACTGTGCCCACTATATAAACTAACGATAGATTATGTTTAAGGCCTATTTTAAACACTATATCTGGGTGTTGCTTTATAGTTAGAACAAATAATAATTTAAATTATTGAGAAGTTGTAGTTTGTTTTCTTTTTTAATTAGCAGCTAACATGCACTTGTAAAGTCTTCTAGATGGAAAGAACTGCAGCGTACCTGCTGTCTTCATGGTGGACAGGGACAAAGAACCCGCTCGCCACCTGCTGGGGAGAGAGCTGTGCCTGTATGCACAGACACATATAGCTGCTTCTCTAGTTGGCCTCCAAATATGTCACACTGCGTAATACCTGTTAGACTCAGTCACAAAAATAACTCTTACACATAGTTTTGTAAGAATATGCTTTCAGTTTTGTGTAGTTTTTACATCACAAACAGTAATTTAGTTTTCTAAAGGAGTCTCCTATGATGAGTCATTTATCGGAGATGAACTGGTGTGATGCGAGGTGTATCTCCGCTGTCCTTCCTGTAACATCTGCGTGGGTCTATGCGCTCACCTGCTTATCCTGACCCCGCTATCTTCAAGTGCATGTAGGAATTTTGTTTCATGATGAATATCAACCTCATTTCTCTGCCTTTTTATTTTTCTCTAGAGTGACCCACATCTGGTGGAAGAGGAAAAAAAAATGTAGCTGTCGAATCCAATCAAGTGTTTATATCTCTCAAATTATCAACATCCCATCAAGAAAGGTCCTGGTGGGTCCCACAGACGTATGACTGCCCGAGGAGACATGTAAAGGTAATGGTCCTGTGTCCTGCTCCAGGCTTGTGTGCAGCCGCAGGTCTGGTCTGTTTACCTCCAAAAAACATAAACATGGGTTTGTGAATACAGGTTTTTTATTTGCCAAAGAGCACAGTGTCCCTTCCTTTTAATAAACAAACTCAACATCAGGTCAGGTTTTGTGATCCTTTCTAAGCATAGACTCGGGTAGCTTCTGTGATCTCCTCACATCACCCAGAAATAATTTCATGGCCGCCGTTGTGGGTCTGCTCCCACTTTGGCAGTTGTACAGATCAGCTCTGTTTCCCACTTAGTCCTGTTTAGGGACACTTCGTCTTTAAGGGAATGAATCAGGTTTTTAATTAGGGCCTTGTTTGCATAGCCCAAGGTCCTCCTGGGCCACTGTCGGTACTCTTGGGCACCCCGCCTTGGTGCTGCTGTGGATCTGGGAGCCGTGCTCCTTGCAAAACTTCAGGTTGTTAAGGTTTTTCTTTTCAGAATTGTTTAAATGGTAGTAGAACATGAGTAACATAAAATATTCCGTTCAGTCGTTTTCACGTGTACAGTGCGGTGGTAGCTGTGTGGCCATCACCACCATCCATCTCCAGAACACCTGTATCTTCCAAAACTGTCCTTCTTCCCCATTAAGCAGTCCCTCTGTGTTCCCTTCTCCCCCATTTCCTGGCAACCTCTATTCCACTTTCTGTCTCCATGACTCTGAGCACCCCAGGGAGCTCCCATGAGTGGAATCACAATGTTTGTGTTTCTGTGGCTGCCTTCTTTTACTTAGTACATCTTCAAGGTTCACCCTTGGTGTTGCATGTGACAGGATGTCCTTCCTCTTTAAGGCTGGATAGTATCCCATGGTCTGGGTGGACCACAGTGTGTTTATCTATTTTGAAGACTGCTGCTGGGAACATGAGTGTGCACATCCTGCTTTCAGCCCTGAGTGTGTGCCTAGAAGTGGAATTGCTTGTCCATGTGCTGGTTCTGTTCTTGATTTTTAAAGAGCTGCCATCCTGTTTTCCATAGTGGCTGTGCCGCTGTGCACCTCACCAACAGGGTGCAGGGCTTCCAGCTCTTCACGCCCTCGCCAACCCTTGTTTTCTGTTTCGTTTGTTTTCAGTAGCCATCCTGATGGTTGTGAAATGGTACCTTGTGGTTGTTTCGCATTTCCCTAATGATCAGTGATGTGGAGCGTCTTTTCACTTGCTTTGGCCATTTCTGTCTCTTTGGATAACTTTCTGCTCAAGTCCTTTGCCTTAACTGAGCTGTTTTGTTGTTGTTGTTGAGTGGTAGGGGCTGTTTACATATTCTGGATAGTAACCCTCCTCAGACATGTGATTGGCAGACATTCTCTCCCACCGCAGTGCTGACTCGGGGGAGCCCGTTCACCCCGGTTCCGTTGCTGCCTGTGCTTCTGGTGTCCTAGTCAGCAGGCGTCGCCCAAACCAGTGCCGGGGGACTGTCCTCTGCCTTTTCTTCACACTTTTACTTTACAACACGGTATGGTCTATTTTGAGTTAATTTTTAGTTTTGGTATCTTACATGGTGTAAGTTAAGGGTGAAACTTCATTCTTTGTATGTAGAACCCAGTTTTGTCAGCACCATTTGTTGAGAAGACTGTCCCTTTCCCTATTGAATGGTCTTGGAGCCCTTGTCGAAAATCATTTGGCCATATATGCAAGGGTTTCATTTGTAGGCTCTCTGTTCTGCTCCATTGCTCATATGCCTATTTTTATGCCAACACCACAGTTTTGATTAGCATGGCCTTGTAGCAAGTTTTGAAACCAGGAAATGTACGACCTCCAACTTTGCTCTTCTCCAAAACCGTTTGGCTTTGGGGCCAGTCCCTTGATATTCCATATGACTTTTAGGGTGGGTCTTTCTGTTCCCACAAAATCGACGGTGGGATTTTGATGAGGATTGCATTGAATCTGTAGATCACATGGCAAAGTTTCTTAATGAAATAGAAACAGAGGTTTTTATACTTTATAGTCGTGAATTTCCCGATCCAATTTGAACATGGACCCTACCGTAACTCATTCTTTTTTTCAATTTGAAAAAAAGATTCAAATTTTATTACATAGTTTTTTCTAAGCCTGGTCTGATGGACAATAAGAGATTATATAAGAATGTTAGCCCGGCCGGTGTGGCTCAGTGGTTGAGTGTCAACCCATTCATTAAGAGGTCACGGATTCGAATACCAGTCAGGGCACATGCCTGGGTTTTGAGCCAAGTACCCAGTGGGGGGCATGCAGGAGGCAGCCAGTCGATGTTCTCTCTCATCAGTGTTTCTCTGTCTCTCCCCTTCTCTCTTCCTCTCTCTCTCTAAAATCAGTTTTAAAAAAGAATGTTAACTATAGAGTTCTATGAAATCTGTACTGAGAATGAAGATACAGTTTCTGTTTAATTTCTTAAAACTCAGCCTTTGGAAGGCTCCTGTTCCCCAGAAGTGATTCCTTGGTAGAAGGCCACAGGTGCCAGGCTGTTCTGCATGATCATCATCAAGGGTGTGCTGCTCCAGCTTTCAGTTCATTGTTCTTGATGAGAGACTGGGATGCAACCACTCAGGTGTTCGGACAGACCCCAAGAGCACTGTCAGCATTCGTGTTGTGGGAAGGCACAGGACTCTGGAGGGTGTGGTTAACCGCCTGCCTGTGTCAAGCTGGTACGATGAAAGCAGTCGAGACTGCACCCTGGCGTGTGCGCCAGCACTAGGCACTCACTGCGGTCCCCAGGCACTGTGAGTCTGAGTGGTTCCTCTTCCCACTGTGGGGTCGGGCAGGGGAGGTCAGAGCACTTAAGTGACTCCCAAGGTGACACAGTGAGTGAGCGGCCAGGACAGTGCCTGGAGCAGGCTGCCATGCCCAACAGCACACAGGGCATCTTACTTAGGGATCTGACTCTGACACTAATTACGAATTCCAAGTAGTCCTCACATTTCAGTCGTTAATCCAAGTCTGTTCCAAGCTGAATATAAATATTCAGAAGGTAGCATTAGAATAAAATATGACAAAAAATTACTCCAAGAAAAGGCTTTGATCACAGTGCCCTTTTTCTGTCTCAGATACCAAGGAGTAAATGTGTATTAATCATTTTTTCATCCTTTTCTCATTCATTCAACACTCTGAGATGTATTTTGTGCTAGGAACTCTTCCAGGCTCTGGAGATGCACAAATGAATAAGCTGTGGTGATGCCCTCACAGAACCCACAGACTGAGCAGACGTAAGGCGTGGCCCCCAGGCCCCTGCCAGGGCAGAGCTGCGCCTGTCCTTCCTCCATTCCAGAGCGCACTCCCTGGCCCCGGATCAGCAGAGGTCTGGGGGAGGTGATGTAAGAGGACACAGAAGAAACCGTAACTCTGATTAGAGGGGTCAAAGATGTCTTTGAAGAGGAAGGTGACCCCAGACTGGACCTTAAAAGATTAGTTCACTAGATGGATGAATCTGGAGATGACTTACTAGGTGGAAGGAAACACAAAACCCAGGGACAGGAAGAATCAAGGCACAAATACATAGACAATGGGCACTTGGCACCTACAGCTCCGTATTAGGACGAAGGACTTCATCCCTGGTGCTCGGGTTTGGTGTTGTAAAGTGAGATGTGTGCTGTGTGGTCCTGCGGTCCACGGCAGAGAGAATGCGAGACCATCGATCTCAGTGCCCTTTCAGATGGAGTCTGTAATGGGGTGGCTCACTCCAGGGGTGGGTCCACCTGCTCTTGGTCCTAGAACTTGATCTCCACCGGCTCTCTGCTACCACCCTGTCTGTCTCGAGTACCCAGTGTCATTGTATTCAACTGTGCACTTGTTGAGACTGTGGATCCCTAGGACCATGTTTCTGATGGTCTTGATCTTCAGATTACAACTCAGAATCAGCAGCGCTCAGGTGGAAGGGCCTGTAGTACCAGCTGCCATCCCTCAGCAGCAGCTTTTGAACGCAGCCCAGTCCCACAACCTTCACACACCCAGGTCTCCCCATTGCAACCCCCTCACAGACCCCCACGTGTCACAGGCCCTGTCTACAGCTGCTTGCTTCCTTGGCATCCTCAGCTAAGGAGAACTTTGAGTCTTGCTCGTAGGGCTGAAATAGAAGCACCATAGACCACGATTTAGATGTAGGGCACTTTTGTGCTAGTGTGTCCCAATGGCACTGTGGTTGCTGAGCCGTAAGCACCTGTGGCGTCTGCAGCTGGCGCCCTAGCAGACCAGCTGCCTCTGAACTGGAGCCCAGAGCAAACCACACTCTGCATCCCCCTTCCATGCTAGAGCCTCTCCTAAGAATACAGTCCGTCTCTGTCTCCCGGAAAGCTCTGTGGGTTGTCTTCTCAATGGCGACTGTTTAAAGAAACGTGCACCATTGCACCATGCGTCCAGAGGAGGGATCTGCTGAAATAGCTCCAACTTCATAAATCTGTGCTCGTTGTCCCTTCAAAACAAATTTATTTAAAACAGCTACCAAGTGCCAGGAGGTCCATCCTAGCACTGCCAAGAGCCACCTGCGTGCCTTTGGGCCAAGTCCGTCAAAGCCTTCCTTTCCCTCCCCAAAGCGTACGAAAGGGCTGTGCACAGTCACAGGAGCAGGTTCCATGAAAAGAGCGTCGACTACAAATGATGGTAATGGTAGCTAACTATTTATTAAATATCCCCCAGGCGCTAAGCTTGGTTAGGAACGCGCCACCCCGCATACTCCACTCAGTCCCCAGAGCTGCCGTGGAAGTGGTGCTGTGCTCACCCACGGTCTGTAGTGGAGGAAGCGCGAGCAGAAGGTAAGGGCTTTGTCCAGCGTTGGACAGTCAGTAAATGGCACAGATAGGGTTCAACCCGAGCAGGCAGTGTAACTGCCAAGGCAACATTCTTACCTGGGCGTGCCTCTGCCAGGTGTCCAGGGCCCTCTGCAGACCGTGCACGTTGTTACTGTGTCTGCTCCACATGCACTCACAGTGTGCGTGCTGTGGATGTAGAGTGTATTTACACACAGAGCTCACATACAAACACATACACTGTGAACGTGTTGTGCATAAATGTACATATGCACAGTTATGTGTACAAATAAAATACAAATACATACACTTATACCTAAATATAGTAATATCACTTGTTTATGTAGAGAGATACAGTGTGTCACATGTAGTATGTAGGCACCGTGCCTCTGTAAGACTGAGGTCGACACTAAGTCACACCGATTCCCTAGGGTGCGAGGCCGTCACCACGTATACCACTACCCTCATACACCTTTCCTTGTAAAACAGCCAAATACTTGAGTCACATTTTGTCAAGATCATCCCTAAATCATGAACAAATGTTTTTTCACTGTGTATATAGTAACTTACTCATATTGCTTAAATATGTCTATGATTTTCATTACCCTTCATTATAACAGTATTTATTACAATGTGATGTTATAGACTATTACAGAGAGTAAAATATAATTAAAGATTTTGAGCTTTGATTTTTCTGGTGTTTAGTGGAAAAGAGTAGAAGTTAGCATTCTTCATGACTGGTAATATCAAAGTCATGGACCACTGCTGTCATGTGAAGGAGTGTACACATTGCTAATCCCGGTTTTCTGACCAGGAGTGGGATAGAAATTGCAAATCACGACATTTCTTTCCTCCTTACGGGGAACTGTCGTCTCTGTCAGTGGGTGTTTTGATTGAAGCAAAGTTGGGATGTAGGTGAGGTCATGTGGGACCATAGGTTACTTGGAGGGACTCAGATGTAGGGGCAGCCGTATGTTACAAAGGGCTTCAGACATCCAGGGTACCTGGGGGACAGAAGTCAGGAGGGCACCAGAGAAGAGTGTCTCTGCTCTGTGGAGTGTCCTTCCGCTGTGGACGGAGGTCTGCCCCATGAGCCACCTCCCATGTATGCACACGCTCCTCACTCGTCCTCGGGGACTGTGAGATTGGGAGGTCCTGGCGATGCCTAATGCCCCACAGGTCTGGGAAATCTTCAGGGGGACTTGGGTTTTCCACACACAGATTTCAGAGCTCCAATTCCATTGTCTCCTCTTTCCCCTTGAAGTAGAACCAGAGTCTTCCAAATCCAGATGCCGAGAGAGCGCAGGGTTTTGCTCAAGCTGCACATTCCAGTTCAGTGCACCTCCAGCAGCCCTGTCAGCTCGTGGTCGCAGCAGACCTTCGTGTAAGTGCTGGGGTGGAAGACGGTGTGTGTGCTGAGGTTTTCCCTGAGATCACTGGTGTCTGCTGCTCTGGGCATCAGACTGTGTCCTGAACATCCCAGGAAACAAGCAGAAACGTTGGTCGCGCAGGTGCTGTGTGTGGTGTTTGGCTCGGTGCTGTGGCCTGTGCCTTCCAGAGGAGCTCATGGTCTGAGGCCCAGCTCTGTCCTCTGGACCACGCAGAGGGTCCTTTGCCAGTTCCCTGTGGAGACTAGAAATATAATTGTCTGCTAAAACCTGTGCCTGGTAAGACACCTGTGTCCTGCAGCCTTGCTGGGGGATTTTGTGCTGGTGGGTTAAGCTGAATGCTGACTTTGTTTGCCATTTTCATATTTATTCCCCAGTAATAGTTTATCTTCTTATCTTGGGTCTTGACTTTTTTTTTTTTATCCTCACCCGGGGACATTTTTGCATTTATCTTCAGATAGAGCGGGAGGGAGAGAGGAAGGAAGAGAGAGAGAGAAACATCGATGTGCAAGAGACACATCGAGTGGTTGCCACCCACACGACCCCAACCGGGGCCGGGGACAAACCGCAACCAAGGTACATGCCCTCAGTGGGAACTGAACCCGGGACTCTCCGGTCCGCGGGCCAATGCTCTAACTGCTGATCCAAACCACCAGGGCAGGTCTTGACTTTTTTTGAGAAAAAGATTTTGCAGCATCTTATTTGTAAAGATCTGCCATCATTAGTATGTTTGGTAAGGCACGTTCTGCTGAAATAACTGGGAACACCTTCCATTTAAGCTTTTACAATTAAACCTCCTTGTCTGCTGACACCAATAGCACCTTCTAGGTGTGGTTAGCTCAATTTCTGCTGTTGTGGAAAACGGTGTGTTGAACTTTTAAACTTCCTCCCAAACAGTGGAAACTTGGAACTTAATTCAATATTTGCCAAAGAGTGCTACTATTTAATGATATATACTCTTTCTTCTCCCTCCTAGAGGAGAATTTTCAGGCAGCCACATCACACAGAAGTCTAGGGTGGCCGTGGGAGGCACATTTCTTTCTTTGGGAGGAAATGCAATGATCCTCACACGTATCTCTTTCCTTAGCCTGTGGACATGCTCTACTTGGACCTGGGTAGAAATCACGTCACCCTTATCTCATAGGCAGCTTCTGTGAACAGTTTAAATCCAGTGCGAGATTCATGGTGGGAATCAGTAGACAGCCCTCTCGTGTCCCTCTGGAATCTTGGCCGGCCCCACACAGGGGCCTGCATGTGAACATCTGGGGACTATAAACAGTGTTTTAAAGCCCTGGCCTGTTTGGCTCAGCAGTTGGAGCATTGGCCCGCGGACCGGAGAGTCCCATGTTTGGTTCCCGCTAAGGGCACATACCTTGGTTGCAGTTTGTCCCTGGCCCCGGTTGGGGTCGTGTGGGTGGCAGCCACTCAATATGTCTCTCTCGCATTGATGTTTCTCTCTCTCTCTTCCTCCCTCTCTATCTGAAGATAAATGCAAAAATGTCCTCTGGTGAGGATAAAAAAACAAAAACAGTGTTTTAAAGAGGAGCACACGTCTACACGGACAACAGTCTAAGGCTCCAAAGAACTGGCCGTGTAAAGACACTCTTTCCTCAAACTCTCTTGACATTTTTCAAAGCATAATGAATAACATAATACAGTCTTGAAAGGGGTGTTAAATTTACACATAGATAACATAGAAGCTAAATAAATCAATCTTCCCTAATCAAAATCCCTTTCAAAAGACGGAAATTTTAGTGTATGCATTTTTTAGTGTTGTATTAATAAACAAAACAAGCAAATAAGAAACAATCCCATTTGAATAGAGCAGAAACAGGTAGACTTATTAGCATGTTAAAGTTAACAAAACATATTAATTAAAAATGGATAAATGTAATGGGAAGATATTTCAGATAAGATACAGAGAGCTTTTACATTAGAAAAGAAGCTCACCCTCATTACATCATAAATTCAAATTAGAGTTACAGTATCATAGCATCGATTACCTATCAGCGGGAAATAACCGGACAGGTTGATGGTGGCAGTATTGGGGAGAGTGTTATAGACAGTCATCAGCAAAATCAGTGACGCTCAGAGAGAACGTGCCCTTCACGGTAGCGGTGACACTCCAGACCCGTGAGCAGCGTCGTGCTCACAAAGCTGTGAGAAGCCTCCGCCTCACCTGACCTGTTCCGGGACCGCGCAAGCCCTTTGAGCTCTCCGGGCCTTGGGCTCCTTTTCTGTGTGTCAGGTACTCATGGTATGTTTGTCTTAGAGGGTTGTGGGGAGGGTTGGATGACTTAAATGGCATTTGTCACCAAGTAAGCATTTTAGAAGCAGTGGTGACATTATATGCACATTATAGACTTGTTGGTAAGAACAGGGGTTTGGAAACAACTATTTACCCGTAGGAGAGTGGTTAAATAAATTGTCTCATATTCATGCAGAAGAACCCTAGGAAGTGTTCTTTAAGTGAGGGGCTTATGTGAACCTAGCCCAGCACATACCATGAAACAAAGAGCTGCAAAGCTGTGTATAGTGTTACCGTTCATTCATGGGACAGGTGACCACAGGTGCTTGCGGTGCATCGTGTGTCGGGAGCATGCACAGCTCACCTCGGAGGGAGGGTGTTAGGTGACGGGGTGGAAGTGTGTCTTTACATGGCCGGTGCTTTGGAGCCTTAGACTGTTGTCCGTGTAGACGTGTGCTCCTCTTCAAAACATGTTTATAGTCACCAGATGTTCACGTGCAGGCCACTGTGCGGGGCCTGCCGAGGTCCAGAGGGACACGAGAGGGCTGTGGCCCTAAGGCCCAGACGCTCCCCCCGCAGGTTATGTGTGCTCCACGAAAGGTTGACAGAGTGGACCAGGCAACTCATGGTACAGGAGAGGGTGGAGTAATGTCAGTGCCAAGTCAGAGGACCAGCTTCTAGGAAGAAGGTAGAAGTCCAGACACTTCAGTCGTTGTGGGCGTGATGGAGACACAGTGTTCCGCCAGCGTGAGCAAATGTGCTAAGGCAAGGAAGCGTAGGGCCAGTCTGGAAAAGAGGCAGTTTCTGATTTCAGGTGTGTGCACAGTACAACTGTGTGAGCAGAAGACAGGAAAATTGGGACAGCTGGTTGTCGGGATCTTATTTAAGACCCTTTGCCTGCTCTCCCGAGAAAAAGCTGTAAGGGGAAGTGGATTCCATCCACATGAGCGGTGTTCATTTCTCTGGCTGATACTGTGCACCACGAGCAGGTGGGTGCCGCGTGCTGATCTCTGAGTGTTCATCCTTGGGGCCCTGAGCTTTGCCCCCGCACGCTCGGCAGGAGCATCCTGGCTCCAAGGCTGCTGCTCCAGCACTTCCAGGAAGGGTGCAGGGTCCCCGCGCTGTGCCTGCTGCTGTCTCTGCGCAGTGATGGATGAGGGCAGTCTCCCCATCGTTTCATGGGAGATTTGCATGCGAAACTCTCATGAGTGCTAGTGGGAGCTTCCTGCATAAATCTTAGTGCGGGAAGGGAAGAAAACAGCCGTTTCTTTTATTCATTATCAGTTTTCTTGCTCAAGGCTGCATTCCTTAGGTCTGGGGGCTGGATTTGGTGGCTGCCACGTGCCTTTCCCTGAAGCTGCCAGAGCTCTTCATGTGCACGGAAATGGACCACATACAGGGTTCTGAACTCACAGGTCTCAGCACCACCTGCGTGTGCCGCCGTCCTTGCCAGTGCAGCCGATCCAGCACGTCCCATGTGTCAGTTGTACCTGCTGTGAATGTCCTTCTGCTTGCTGATAACAGGGCTGCGTCCCAAAGAGAGGTGGGGGTGAGGGATGGGAACACGGAGTCCTGTTGTGAGCTGAATTCTTTTTAAAGGGACCATGCACACTGATCCTTTGACAGGGCTAGCCGCTGTAGGGAGCTCAGAGGGGGTTTCGAGGAGGAGGCCTGGACTGGCCCTGCCACTCAGTGGGTCCGTGGAGAACATCAATGTGAATGTTTAGAGGAGAGTTGAGCCTTTTCTAGGAGGGCATCTGAAATGCCAAGACAGGCCTCATGTCGCCGGCATCTCACGGGGAGAATCTGCGCTTCTCAAGCCTGTTGAGCACTCTCGATGGTTGTCCTGAGTGCGTGGTGTGGCCATCACATGGTGCCACACGCAGAGCTTCAGCGTGTGCGCTGCGGGAGTTGGGAGATGGTTGGCAGGGTTTCTGGCATGGGCATAGAACTCATTGGGGATGTTGCAGGGCAGTTTTGGAAGTGATGACCGTGAGCCAGGAGCAAAATCTTCAAGGAGTGGGGGGGTTCTGGGTTAGGGCAACCCTGGGAATCTCTCTGAGTCTTGGATGAGCTGAGACTCAAGGCTGGAGGGTTTGAGGGAGACAGAGAGGTGGTGGAGGAGCGGGAGGACGTGTGTCCCCGCAGGCCTCCATGCGAGGGGCTGCCGAGCTGCAGGCGGGGAGGAGCCTGGGGAGAAGGTGCTGGCCTCGAGTTCCAGAGGCTGCCATTGAGGTGACTTCAAGAATGAAGCGTGAGAAATGGGATCGGACGGGGACAAATACCGAGTGAGTGAGCCTTTGAGACTGAGCCTAAAGCTGCAGAATGACTTGAGGGCCTGGGCTTCTGATGGCCTCTGAGCTCAGGGAAGATGCAGGGAGTGGCAGGAGCAGGAGGGAGCCCTGGCTGATGCTGCCAGGGGGGACAGTCGATGAGAAAGTAACAGGAATTTCATGGGCTTGAGCCTTGTCAGTGACATGTTAGAACAGGGTTCCTAAGAAAGAGTGTATGATCACTGTGGCTTTGAGCACAGAAATCATTTGATTGCTTAATAAAAGGTAATTTGTATCGCAGGTTTTTTGTTGTTGTTTTTTTTGTATCCTCACCCGAGGACATCTTTCCATTTTTTGTTCAGATAGAGTGCGAGGGAGAGAGAGGAAGAGAGAGAGAGAGAGAAAAACATCGACGCGAAAGGGACACATCGAGTGGCTGCCTCCCACATGACCAACCAGGGCCAGGGCCAAATTGCAACCTAGGTACGTGCCCCTAGCGGGAAGTGAACCTGGGTCTCTCTGAACTACAGGCTGACACTCTAACCGCTGAGCCAAACCGGCCAGGGCTGGTTATTTTAACTTGTCTTCAGAGTTGACACAAAGATGCAATACTATGGTGTGCAGACAAGATCTGCAAAGATTGATGGCAGTGAGGGTGGGGTGAGAGAGCTGGGGCGCAGAGAGAAGCTGCCTGGAGCTGTTCCCTCAGGAGAACCGGGCATGTTTATCGCACAGGCTCCCCTGACGGGGGACCTCTCTGCAATCACAGAGTCTTCACATTCGCAGGGACCACATGTGACGGTTGAAGGAGAAACATGTTTGTTATGAAAGACTTTGTCTAGACACTTGAAAACCATCTGCATAAGCTGTAGGTACTTGGAACCCTCCCCTCCTTCCCAGAGGATGATGAGAGTGACACCAGGGATATATATGTCATTGTGCCCACGGAGGGCGGTCAGCTGACCAGGCGGCCACACCGCCTGCTGCAAGGATGAGGACACCCTCACACTCTGCCCCGCATGTGAGGAGCTGTGAGCCCAGGGTTCCTCAGGTTTGTCCAGCAAACATTTGATGAAAGGCAGAGAACGTCAGCAACAGCCTAGAGACTTGGTTGCTATGGGGCAGTGGAGACGCCATTGAGAAGGGGCTTCATTTGTCAGGTGAGACGGTGTGGCCTCAACGGAGTTTCTGAGTTTCTGAGTTTCTGAGTGAGCGAAGGATGGGTGGGTTCCATTGCCTGGGCCAAGAAGACACGGGGGACAGAGACCGGTGGCAGAAGTGAGGGGTCCCATTCTAGACCTGGAGTGTTGAGAGCGTGCCGAGATACCTGCATTCATCCCTCAGTGTTCCTGTGACTTTAAAATCACAGGAAGAGCACGTAATCACTTAACCCCCTGTCATGTTACAGTGACCATTTGGTGACTTGTCCATAGTCATGAAGCTGCTCGGGCCAGAGCCCGACCAGACCCGGCTCACCCCACCCCCTGTGCTCCCTGCTCAGGTGCTACGCGTGTGAATGCATGTGGCGGTCCGAGGTACTCCGCGCAGCCCTCCTTACTACCACCTGACTGTCAGTGTGATGGCGGGGGCATCCGGGCACAGAGTCAACACCCCCAGCAGGCTGCTGGGGCTGCTCAGAGCGCCCTGTCCTTCACAACACTTTCAGTGGGGGACAAACAGCCAGGACAGTGAGTCACCTTCTAGGGGTTACTTAGGAGTCCCCTGCTGCATGTCTTCTCAGTTAGAGTATGATGACCTAAAATCAAAATTTTTAACAGGATGAAACCTAGAATTTTAAAAAATGTGAATTCCCAATGTCACCTTCAAGTATTAAAATTAGGCTAATTTCCTCCGATGTCAGACAACGTGCTCCCCAGTCAGTACCTCTGTGAACAGGTAGACCTGGTGCCCCAGAGTCTAGCGGGAGCCCTGCCCCGGCCCAGGGGTTGGAGCCCGGCTGCATGGAGGTGCCCAGGGCCTGCCTTCTACCACCTCCTCCACCGTGGCGTCCCGTGACCAGGGACAGCTCCCTTCACCTCTGGCTGCAGTCCTCTCCTTCTCCCTGTGACTCTCAGCCCTACTGTCTCTGGGACCCTGCTTCACGCACTTTGCTGTAGCTTCACCTCCGTGTCCCCACTGCTGTGGAGTCACAGAGATCCCGGAGAACCCTGAGGTCCCAGGTGCACTGCAGCTCCACGATGCCAACACACCCAGTCTCCAAATGTGGGGAAAACTACGTTGATTCATACCATTGAAGGGGTGTTCTTGGGTTCTATAGACATGCTGTGTATTGGAGCTGGTGCTGAAAAGTACATAATCTCAAGAAGATAAGCCATGCAGATACTTGATACAATACAGAATCGTTAAGGAAGTATGTCCTCACAGTGTGGGAGACTAGAAATGAATGCTTATATCAGAAATCAGTTAGGACTTTGTAAATCTGATTTCATGTTGAAAAGTGGAAACAGCTGGACCAGACATATGTGGGCACCGAATTGCACAGTCGCTCCGGCTAGAGTCTAAGCGGAGGCATATCTTAGGGTCGACCAGGCACGTAACTGACATGATACATACATCTACCTGTTCAGACTGAGTCCTGGTGTCCCTTAACTGACACTGTACTTTCAGGGACATCTGTCCAAACCAATACCCACCTCAGGGCCCTCGAGAAGAAGTCTTCATCCGTCATGCTGTCTGCAGGTGCACATTCACTTACAAATACACTTCTGAAAAGAAAGCTGAAATAAAGTAGCTTAACTTGATTTGTATTTGCTTTAATTATAGTTAAGTCAAACGCTTTCTCTAATTCATTTTCATGAATCTTTAGCACCCAGAACAACAGAGGGTGTGTGCAGTAGGGACAGTGAGACCCCTGCCACAGTTGTTACAGTGATGAAACCGGAAATGAAACGTCAAACACCTAAGAGAACCCACCTCATCGCCAGCCCAGTGAGTGCTGGCTGAGACAGGTGACTGACCCTGGAGGAGAGGTGCTCAGTGGGCCCTGCATCTGTGACGCAGGAGACTGGCTTTCTCTTTCTCACTGTAGCTCCGCCCTCTTCTTCCCCATCAGGCATGTCATTGATTGTTTTAGATTTTTGTTTGGCTTCATGTGTCTTGTTCTGAGTATGGGTTTGAATATAATTGCCATAGGTCACACTTCCTTCTTAAAAAATGTATCCAGCATACAGGTTTTGGGAGGGAGGGGAGCGGGGCAGACCTGAATGTTCTATGTAAGTGTATGCTAACGTCCTGTGGTGAGCCTCACAGGTGAGCCCACCAGGGAGCTAAACACTGCCACATGCTCAGGACCACGGGGGCATTTTATTTCCCTGTTGAAAATGATCAGATCGCTTTTCTCAAAATGTCTCAGAATTCCCCAGACTGTTCCAGTTGATGAGAATAGTCACACTGGTGAGCTTCCAAGTTATCTATGCCTTTTTATAGAGAAATCCGTGTAGACGGTTCTTACATGTGCTGGTCTTACTCGGTTTCAGCTCGGTGGCTACCAGTGGGCACTTCCCTGTGAGAGGCACTGTGCTGGTGCATGAGGCACAGCCCTCACGGCCCAGGACCTGGCTGCTTGCTGAGCAGGACGACAGAGCCTCCTGTGACTCTGCCAGGGAGGGAGCCACCCAGAAGTGCGGTGGCTTATGGGGGATGAGTGAGAACCCAGCTGCCAGGTCCCCGCCCCCACCCACTTCATCCATCTTCTATGGTGGGTGTCTGTATAAGGTTTAAAATAAACAAACAAACAAAAAAAAATCCTGCAGTGAAGACAATTACAGTGCACAGGATGGTTTAGACTCCAGTGGAGACTTAGACACTGACCTGGCCAAAGCTGATGGGGTAGCTGGGCGCTGAGACCGACAGCCCAGACTCAGATAGCTCCAGTGGGACTGGGAAGAAGGTGTGGGAGGATGCCAGAGTCATTTCAGGGCTAAGACGGAAAGTCTCCAAACCTTGCAAACAGTAAGCAGGAAGAGAAGTGTCAGTGTTGACTTTCTGTTCAAGGAAAGGTGACAGAGTATTGAGGGCCACGACGGAAGCGGGCGTCAGTGCTGGTGGCAGTGAGAGAGGCAACTATGAGGCATCCTGGGTGTCTGGGTGGGGAGATGAGGCAGATGCTAGAAACCGAGAGAAGATTTGATGACAAAACAAGCTTGCAGGCAAAGCTTTATGAGTTATTTAATTAGAGGTAAAAGTTAAATTCATGCAGTGAACAAAATTACCAAGGATGAAAGTAGGGACTTGGGAACAGAGTTTTGGGAGCATCTTAATTTAGGGGCAGAAAGAGCAGCTTGAAAACGAGGGGTACATTACATCCACCACAGGAGAAGGGCCCAGGAGCAGGAAGAGATCAGACCTGTCAAGTGCTGGGGTGAGAAACCTGGGTTTTGGGGTTTGGGCACCTTTTGGGAAAATAATTTTAGTAAGAGCAGTGGCAGAAGGTAGATACAGCATGCTGATTTTTGGATTATAGTCAAGATAAAAAAAATTCAGAATTATTTGAAAATGGCATTTATTTAAAGGGAATTAGTTTGAAATTAATGTGTAAAGTGCCTTCTCAGAAGAGAGTTCAAGTTTTCCACATGTATGGAAAGCAAGCTGCCCTGAGTTTTTGTTTTAATTGAGGGACTTTAAAATTAGGCAGTTTTAAAGGGACCTAATGCAGCGAATTTCATCCTATCACTGTTTTACACTTCTTCGAAGGACAATCTCACCCCAGGAAGTACATTTGTTCATTCTATGTTTAGCTGAAAGTCTGTGGTTAACAGCTGAATCACTGTGACTCAGGCCATGTCCCTGTATCCAAGCCGATCGTCCAGGACTGGCACTCTGAGAAGGGGGTGCAGCTCCCGGGTTCCTTCCCGCCCAGCTCCGTGTCCTCCATGCTGTTTGCACAAGTGAGCGGAGCAGAGCAGGCTCCCTCTCCATCTGCTCCAGAAGGGGTGAAGGGTGGGGTGCCAGCTCCTCTGAGCCAGGTGCTGGTCTCCCTCCCACACCCTGAGGGCAGGAAGCAGCCCCCCCCCCCCCGGAGAAAGCCTACACCAGTGCAGAACTGGTGAAGAACAGGAGGGGTGGATGAGTTTAGCCGAGGCTTAGAGCACAGACAGGGCTCCAAGAGTGGACAGTCCACAGGCAACATCCAGTAGCCTTTGGTGAAATGCCCCCTTTCCTTAACGCTAGTTGTGTGCACAGCCACGGTGACCCGCCAACAGGCCTCTTCAGTATGTGGCTGAGGGTGGCAATTGCTGCCAGGGATGTGGAGCCTCCTCAGACTGCCCAGCCTGGGCTTGAATGCTTCTGCCTCCTGCCTGCGCCCTGCAGCCCTGCGCTTTCTGCAAAGTCCCGCCCTTCTCCTGCCAGGTGACCTGCTCCCTCCCTTCCCCACAGGTCTAAAGCCACCTAGCTCACTTCCTGTTTTCCCTCTGACCTGTGCCCACGGGTTACCTCCATGCCTCTGCCTCCGTCCTTCATCCTGACACTCAGGGACTGTTGAGAGCTCAGGTGTGTGACTGTTGGCTGGTTTACCTTCATTTTGGATTCCAGCTGTGGCACTCCTCATTCTCCTCAGGTTGTGGGAAAGGCTCAGGCTGGCACACAGGGTATGTGGCAAAGAAAAGTATAAGCACTGATATTCCGAGATCTTCACTGTTCCATGTCACATCCGTTTTTCCAGAGACAGCTAAGGAGTTTGCAGGGCCCGTCGGAGTGGAAAAGGGCAGTTTGAAATTTGCCTACAATGCAAGGCTGACCCAGAGTGCCAGGCCTCCAGCTCCTTCAACTCCATCCAGATAAAAAGCCCTCGGCCTGCGGTCCAGAGAGACCCGGGTTCGGTTCCCACTAAGGGCATGTACTTGGGTTGCAGTTTGTCCCCAGCCCTGGTTGGCTCGTGCAGGAGGCAGCCACTCGATGTGTCCCTTTCACATCGATGTTTCTCTCTCTCTCTCCCTCCCTCTCCCTCCCACTCTGTCTGAACAAAAAAATGGAAAAAATGTCCTCGGGTGAGGATAAAAATAAAAGAAAAGCCCCCAAAAGAGGTTGTTGTCATGTTGTCAGTGGCTTTGAAATAAAAGCCAGGAATGGAGTGAGGACGGTCACAGGTGGTACCAAGACCCTCCTTCCCAGAGCCCCAATGGAGACCCTCACCCACAGACTCCAGGCAGAGCCTCAGAAGCGTGGAGGGAGGGAGCCAGAGATGGTGCGTCTGTCTCACAGCCTGGAGGGTGGAAGTCCACCTCTGAGACCAGGGTCACAGGCTGGTTCCTTCTGAGCCGAGAGGGAACCTCTGCTCGCAGCCGCTCCAGCCGGTGGGGTTCCCGGCAGTCCACTCATTGCTTGGCTTGTAGAAGCATCACCCAGTCTTCACATAATGGTCACAGTGCGTTGCCCCTGCCCGTGTTTCTCTGCCCAAATTCCCCTTCTAGAAGCACGCCAGCAGTGTTGGATTAGGGCCACCTATGCTGTGTGGCCTCATCTTCACCATTTGATCTGCAAGGACCCTGTTCTGGTCACAGTCAGAGTCCTGGGGTGAGGACTTCGGCAGGTGGATTTATGACACCCAGCTGTACCCATAGCGAGTAGGTGTAGTGAGGCACAGTGCTCGCGTGCGTGTTGGTGGCACAGCTGACACCGTGCGGGAGGCTCACCCCGCAGTGGTCGGGGGGCTGGTGTCTCTCCTGCGTGGTGGAGGAATGGCCCTGCCGGTGAATGACACAGGGCGCACTGACCCCTGAGCACTTTCCCGTTCTCAGCAGTGCTAATGCTTTGAGATAAAGTGGCCCAGTCACTGCTGGGTGCACACGGGTGGATGAACCATCTTCCATCACATTTGACCACTTTGACCTTGGCAGGTTGCAGGCTGAAAAATGATATTTTTTAGATGGATGAATAAGGACGAGGGTTGACCGCATGCATCAACATTGTATATAGTTCTGACCCCAGAGAAGGTCTGGTAGATGGACCAGAGGAAAAGAAAAGGCTGAAATGCCTCTCAATGTTTGTTCTGTCACCTTTGACCTGGTTGAATTTGTGTTTCTTTTTATTTAAAAACTGTTTAAGATGAATACTATGGAACTTTTATCAGATCACTTGCAGGTGGGTGTCTGAGCTCACAGGTGGGACAGGTGCTTTTAACTGTTTGGGGAGGAGAAGAATCCCAGCTTATACCTGCACAACCCTCCTGACTTCCAGATGGAACAGATGGACCAGCACCAGGGGCCAGTTTAAACTGTGAAGGGATCACTTACCCGCTACTTACAGCCCTTTGAAAACCTGCCACGCTCAGATAGGAGCAACCCAGTCTGCGGCACCAGAGCCTGCGAGGATGGCCCCGCTTGTTTTGTCCTTTCCCTACACTTCTCGCTCTCCCTGGGCCTGTGCTCTGGCTGTGTCCTCACGCTGGGGAGCTCTTCACTGCTCCTCACTCAGCCATCTGTCTGTCCTTCCGTGGGAACCCAAGCACCCCTGCCTAGGAAAGGCACATTCCTGCATCTAAAGCAGCCCTCCCGTGCTGTCCGCATCCCGCTGGCCAGTTCCTGGAAGGTGTTCGTCCCTTTGCTCCTGTTTGTCCATCTTCACTTGCACCATGCTGGACACAGAGTTAGTTCAGCCCGAGGCAGGGTACTCACTGGGCCCGCCGAACCAGGGATCCTAGTGTGGAGGGAGAAGCAGGGTCCCATAGGACATCTGTCCCATCAGCGAGAGCTATTTGTCGTGCAGGAGGGTTGAGGAGAGGATCCTGGAGTGTGGGGAGCCCTCTCATCTGCAGCGTGCCCAGGGAGGGGAGACAGAAGCGCTGCCGAGCACTCGTGTCAGAGCTTGACCTTGGGTACAGGGAGGCTGCAGACAACGCTGCAGGCCAGTGACAGACCCGGGAAAGGTCGGCTGCATGTTTAGCATGAAGAATAAATGTCCAGAACAAATATCAACAATGTATCCAAAGGCAAAGGGCACAGTCGCTAATTCATAGAAGGGGAAGGAGAAACCGTGGCAGGAGCCAGCAGGTGGGACTTGGGACCTGTGCACTGACTACAGACCCACGAGAGCACTCCGGGCAGTTTGTTGGATCTGTTAGGTTCCAAATGTGGAGAAACCTGAGTATCTGGGCCCGAGGGGGAGACAGCAACAAGGATGTTTACAAGGGCAGAATATGTTTAGAAAAAAACAGGAAACAACCTGAATTTTTATCAAGACATTTGATAGTCTCATCAATTATGTGTAGCCCATTATGGAATGATAACCACCAATTATGAAATTCGAAGCAGAGTTTGTTACACTCACATGGAAATGTTTCCAACTCTAACAGAAAGAAGGAGGACTGGAGAACAGAGTAGCGTTCATGTTTCCAAGTGAAGTCATTCTGTGTAGTTGCTTGTGTGGTAGGGCCGATGGCATTTAGGTACATGCGTGTGAATTTAGGTGTGTGTGTGTCCAGGTGGGCGTGACAGTCACACAGACACTGATGGAACGACCACAGCGCCTGCCTCCTTTAAAATGTGGTTGAAGCAGGTAGATGCTTTCTCATTACCGTCTGCATAGTGAGACCCACACGGAGAAAGTTGGGGTCCGCTTTAACTGGATGTGAGCTGGCCGACAGGTGGCAGAGCTGTGGTTGAGACTGACAGGCCAGCTCAGACACTGGAGGCATGTAGTAGTCTGTTCGAGGTGCTTTCGTGTCACGTCCTTACCACGTGTACGTATGTGTACACAGTTCACATCATTACTTTGCTTTACTTAGTCAGCAGGCCAGCCTCTCCCTCTTGAATCAAAATGCTGTTTTTCCTTTCGTTGTCTTTTAAGTCTGCCAGCATGTGTTTCCCAATGCCCCCGGAAGGTGCCTTACCCTTCAGCAGCTGCAGAGAGCTACAGTGGGTTCCCACTGATTTCTGCAGAACCCTGGATCTCCGAGGAGTCACCCCATGTGGCACCTGTCAGTGGGACGCCCTTTCTCTCTCCTCCCCTTGCTCTTTTGCCCTGGTCAACCGTGTGGGTTCCTTTCTCTGAATAACGTGGCAGCCGGGCAGTGATGAGCCTCCTGCGTGTGCAGGGAGCAGGGCAGCCACGCGACGTTCTGCGCACTCGCTGTTCTAGCTCCCAGACGGGAGCTCTGCCGGGCAGCGCCGAGGAGGCCCTGCTGTGGCCCGTGTGCAGTCGAAAAGGTGCAGGCCCAAGGTGGAGGAGCTTCCCCAGGTTGCCCCGCTGGCTGCCGACAGTCACTCAGCTTCTCCTGCCGTGGCTCCTGAGGTTTAAAGCACGGGGACAGCAGCCACCCTCCGAGTGCGTGGCTCCTGTAGGGCCGGGTGAATGAACATGGAGGCTGCCTAAGCCTCCCAAGGGCTGCATGCCTCTGCCCCCTATCGCTGTGATCTGGCCCTGCGTTCAGTCCCCGGAGGCAGAGACACTCTTCGAGGTTGTGGGTGGATGAGGCCTTTGCATCCACCTTTTAGCACTGCAGTGTCTTAGGACCCGCGCCCTGGGTGAAATCCACATGGGCGTGATGATGACCCTTCGTGCACCAGGACCCTGTCCTTTCCTGGTCCCTCAGTATGCAAGTGCCAGCCCCCTGGAGAGCCTGCATCTTCAGTTAGGGTCAGCTCCGCGCCGCAGACGCGATGTTGACTGGAAGAGTGCCCTGCTCCGAGGCACTCACTGGGCCTTTGCACATGAGAGCAGAAGTCCAAGTTCCCTACCCAGGTGTTCAGGACCCTGGAACCTTTTCTTCCTTGGGGCCGGCCACCCTGGCCTCACACTCTGGCCACTCTTCTTCCCTCCTGCCAGATCCTTCTGTGGCAGCACCTCCTGCCCTCAGCTCCTCGGGTTCCAGTTCTCGCTCACTACGCCATCCATTGCCCTGCCCGCTGGTTCCCTTTGCCCTCTGTTCCCTTTGCTCCCCCACCCCTTCTCAGCCTTGCTGTGCTCTGGGCTCTGGCAGCGTGCACGATACAGGAATAACACGGAGCACAGGTGTGCTTCCTGTCCTGCTGCTGACAACAGAGGCCTGCTCTCCCTGACGCAAGAGCGGGTGGAGGGGACGGGAGGCCAGGACCTCTCACACCCAGGGCCAACTCCAGCTCCTTCTGCTTGAGTCTCGGGACCTGGAGCTTGCTGTGCTCTGGTCCTATTCCAGTCACTCTGCCCTGGGACTCCGCCCCCTGCAGAGGGTGGTTATTGTGTGCGCTCAGTGCACGGGCTGCGGGAGGGCGAGTCCCTGTTTGTCAGGGCCCTGCTGGCAGAGCTCCACGAAAGGTGCTCGGAGGATGGCTTGTCATCAAGGCATTACATCCCCGCTTGCCGATAGAAGGTGCTCAAGTCTCCCCAACCGCTGGGGAGAGAATGCACACCCTGCCAAGGGGGGGACGTGAGTGACATGAGTCGGGAGGCACTGTGCTGGCTATCAGATCCGTGCTGCCCCATGAAACGTGCAGTGGGGCTGTCTGCACCCAAGCGGTCTGGGCAGGAACGACTCCTCTGACCTCAGACGTGAGCGTCAGGACAGGAAGTGCCTTTGTGCGGCGACATGGAGATGCTCTGCAGAAGCCACGGCATTTCACGCTGACACCATTCAGTTCCCATCCCAGAGCCCACCCGGCCAGCTGGACTCTCGCGCTTCTCGGGAATATCGTCCCTATTTTGAGAACTTCAGCAGAGCTAGAGTGGGAGGGCAGCCTGCCTCCAAAGCGTCACGGGATACTCGTGTGAGCTGAACCGGGGCTACTGCGGAGGCACCGTGACTGACAGTCAAAATGACCACCAAGCCAGACTCCACTCAAGCAGTGCAGGCCGAGCGCCCTCGCCCCCAGCACCCAGTGCCCCGCTGACAGACAGCCCTGAGGCTGAGGTGGACAGGACCTGGTCCCCAGGAACAGGACGGGCTGCTGAACCCTGAGGAAAAGGACCCTGAGGGTGCTGTTTCTACTTCGGTCGCTGTCTCGCCGCCTGTTGCTCAGAAGGAGTTAAGAGAACGTCGATGTGATGCGTCAGTGTTGTGCTGGTGGTCTGTGACACTGACTGACTGCAACGTCGGTGTCACCCTGCAAGCCCCTGAGCGCGTCATCTCTTGAGCATTGCCAGACTCTCAGTGCACTTGACCTGTGCACTTTAGAACATCCTGGAGAGGTTTTGTTCCAGTGAGTCACATGCACGGGAAGCACTGGGTCCTTTTGAATGAATGAGCCCTTGGAATAAATACCCGCGGAGTTGTTAGGTGGGATGCATTCACATGCTGCCAGCCAAAGGCTCATCCCGGACCACAGGACTCACACTCCTCGCCTTCTGTCTCAGCCCTCCAGGTGTCCTTGCTGGGGCGTTTGCACAGGACGCACAGCAGGGGGAGGAGTCCTAGACTTGCCAGCCAGTGAGCTAGTGTCGGTCATGGTGCTCCCTCTGACTGCGGCAGCTCTGAGCAGACGCCACCTCTCTGTGCCCGTTTCTCCCTTCCCACCATTAGCAGGGAGTTTGGTTGATGGCAAATGACAGTGGCTAGGAAGAGGGTGTTCTTGAGCTCTTCTAGCTCTGCAGACTTCACGAGACCAGCCTAGAATCCTCTCCGGCAGAGCAGAACATCTCACAGCACAGCTGACTTAGCTGGCGGGGCAGGCCCTCCCAGCGGGGCTTGTTCCGGACAGGACCACCTGAGCATGTCCTGGGTAGACCCTTTCTCAGAGCAAAGAGCAGGCCCCAAGTCCAGGAGACTCATTCTCAAAGGGAACTTCTGTCCATGGATAGGCAAGGAGACTGGTCCTGGAGGAAGCCCAGGCCCCTGCTGTCCCTGCAGAGGAACGTTCTGTGTTTGATTGCTTCCTGACGTGCAGTGCAGTCATTGGGTGCTTTACACTGTTGTTCATATTTTGCAGATGGAGAAATCGAGGCACAGAGAAATTAAGTGACTTTGCCATAGTCACAAGCTGGGGAGGACCAGGATTAGAGCTTAGAGAGAACCCCCGACTCTGGGCCTGTGTCCTGCCCACGGGGTCACGCTGCCTCCATCCCTGGGAGAGAAGACTTCCTTCAAGGTAAAGCGTGGTGCCTTCGCCAGGGTATGCAGTCCCCACGAGGCCACACAGCCCGTCTGCACAGCGAGCTGGTGTGCCCTGTGCCCTGTGTGAGGGACTGACCGGCGCTCCCAGGTCCTGACGCGGGTTAGACGTCTGGTCTGGACCACCCCTGTCAGCAGACTGCTTCCTCAGACCTCTGCGTCCTCACCTTCCCATCTTCCTTCCATCTCACTTCAAGTGTCTCTGCTTGTCCTTTGCGACATCCCTCCCCACCCCCCGCTGCCTTGTCTTTCCATGTCTGTCATCTCTCCCTCTCTGGGGGCACATCGACCCTGTCCTGGGGTTTAAAAAGAAGAGAGAGCAGTTTTCTTTCTTGAACACCCCCCCTTAGGCTCTTACCTGTTTCTGCCCCTTTGAGGCCAGTCCTGGGCAGTTCTTGCCTCGTGACCCGTCCATTGTAGAGTCTATGGAGGTGTGGCTGTGGTCTTACCTTCCTCCCGAAACTTCTCTCCAAAATTCCCCTTAGATCGCATTTATGAACCCCAAATTCAGATAGTGAGGGCAGAGGGGGTTTGAGCATCATCAAGCCCCACATCCCCCCATCTGGTGGATGGGCCCCCACAGGACAGTTTCACCTGCATGGCTTGACCACTCCCAGTGAGGCCAGATCCCATCCAGTGTCCCCTTCAAAGCCCTGTCGTCCCAGCTGTCTGCTTCCTTCCCCCGCCGCTCTTCAGCAACTCTCTCCTCTTTTGCCTTCCATCACCCACGGATTTTTCAGGTTCTCTTCCGGTCCTTTGGATAGCTCTTCCTCTGCGGTGCGTCTTATGTCAACTCCTGCCCTCTGAAACTCCCTTAAGTGAGGGAAGGCGTGTGTCTCATTGGATGAGTCTCTGCCACTGAGAAGGACATGCTGGCATTCAGGTGTCCCACAGTGACAGCCCAGCGAGGCCACATGGGCCCTGCAGCCAGGGCATTGCCCCCCACGCAGGGCAGCTCAGTTCACCAGGTTCTTTTAGACCTACTGTGTGCATCCGCATCCCTCTGCCCCCCCCCCCCCCCGTAAGCACGTGGGAAACCTTCTTTCTGGATGCCTTGCACATGGATGAGAGTGCGACTCACAGGGTGAAGGGCACGTGGACAGAAGTACACTTCGTTTGGATTCCAAGCCCAGCCCTTTGTCGCTGTAATACGTGTATGCTGCTCATTTACTCTCAGACATTGTCATGTCTCCCATGCACACAGGCATAGTGCACAGATTGCACTTCTGCTGCTTGTAGACACGAGCTCCTGTGACTTCCGTTCTCTGTTCTTGTTGTATTGTCTGCCCCTTACAAAATAAGGAGGTGAATTAAAAATGTATATATATAAACTAGACAATCACAAGGATAATTTAAATGTTGATATAAATGTCCAGCTCCATCAATACTGTCCTATGTCAAAGCATATTTGAATGCTTGAGTTTTGTTTTCTGTGCCGACCACTGCATCAGAATTGCAGTTCGGGAGCAGTGGGGTGGGCATGCGACACAGCCCGACCGTCTCCGCGGCCCCTGCGCTCTGCCTGGCAGGCTGTGGCTCCGCCTGTGCGCCTCCTTCAGGCCATCCTCCCCCCTTCTCTTCCGCTGAGGGCCAGGTCTGCTGAGGCAGCTGAGAGTCGAGGAGGCACCCTTGCTGTGGGCTGCCCCCAGGCGCACACGGCCCCAGGGGAACAGACTCGGCCAGCCAGGGTGGACGTGCCGGCCAAGGTCAGGACTGGTTATTGGCTGACCTACATTGTTTACCTATATGTGGGGGAAATTACCACCAGCAAAGTAAAAAGAAAAAAAGCTAGAAGAAAGTACTTGCAACAGATAAGATGGGCAAAGGGGTTAATACCTTAATATGCAAAGAGCTATTACAAATTGATGTGAAATTTTTAAAAAAATTTTTTCTTTATTGATTTCAGAGAGAGGAAGGGAGAGGGAGAGAGACATAGAAACATCGATGAGAGAGAACATTGATTGGCCGCCTCCTGCATGCCCCCCACTGGGGATCAGGCCCACAACCTGGACATGTGCCCTGACTGGGAATCGAACCAGCGACTTCTTGGTGCATGGGTCGACGCTCAACCACTGAGCCACACCGGCCAGGCTGATGTGGAATTTTTAAAAAGAAGAGAAATAAGCAAAGGGTGAAAATAGTAACTGCATAGCAGAGGAAATGCCAGAGGCCGAACAGAAGAAATGCTTAACCTCCCTCGTGCTCAGGCAGAGACGAAGCAGTGAGGCTGTGTGGTGCTGTGTCACTCGCGAAGTCAAATACCTGTGGGATCCGAGGCTGATGGCACTTGGAAAATGGGTATAATCATACATTACTAAAGCATCACGTTTGTTTATACATTCTAACAGCCGTGACAATATCATTTTAGAAAATCATATTATAGAAATATGTGCATTGTGTGTATGATATTTATTGTACCTTTTTATAGTGGAATAAAGCAAATAAATGAAATAAAGTGACCTAAATATCCATTTGTAAGGGGAATTTACAGGAATAGTTGGATAAATTACAGTATATGCATTATGGGGAGTGTTATGTATCCATTCAAAAAATGAGCTTAATCCACAGACACTTACTGGAGAGAGAGCTGTAATTTTGGTACATGAAAAATAGCAACTTAGAAAAGCTTGTGTAGTGGGCCTGCTTTTGTAAACAGTACGCATCCCTCGGAGGAGGAGGTTGGCTGCAGGGAGAGAACTGAAGGTGACTGCTACGCCCCACCCTGCACAGCTGGCGTGTCCCGTGTGCACTTCCGGAAGGAGAGGCAGACGATGCTGTGGCTGGACTTGAACTGGTCCACAGGGATCCATTCTGGATTCTCCCACGATGGAAACTGACAGATAACATCAGAGCTGTAAATGTGGTGGGTTGACAAGGAAGCAGAATAGTGGGGTACAAGCACCCGAGACTGTCATGGGGCTCGTCCTGACAGGTCTGGTCCGAGCTCAGTGGTGTGCGGGGAGATGGAGCGCAGTGGCCGCAGGAGACGACAGCTGCAGAGCCAGAATGTGACAGGTCATTCGACAGAGGAACCGGAGGAGACTCGGGTTTCAGACAGACAGAATGATCGCTTCAGTTATTCAGTAAAACCATGGGGAAATGCTGGGCTGTGAGCAGACTCTCTGCTAACAGGTCACAGGACGGGGGAGCTGTGGCCGTGGCAGAGACCGGTGCTGAGTGTGGGCAGCGGCCAGAGCAGCGAGAAGACATCGTGTTCTGGAGGCTGCTGTGCCGGAAGGAAGTTCTGTGAACATGGTTTTCAGCAAACTGGGTGTGAGGTGGCGACCCTTTGGAAGCACCTGGAAATGTGGGACCGAGATTTAAGTGAGCAGGTGTCACGACTCTGGTTAGAACCCACCTTAGAACAGGGAGACATTTCTGAGACATAACTCAGATGGAGCCCAGGAGCCAGGAAAGTGGGCCGAGCATCGAAATCCTTCCTAAGGGGTGGAGATTGATAAGGCTTTGGGGTTTAGGGAGTAGGTCACCGTGGCCTCTAAAACAGATTTTAGAAGTGGCATCCAACAGGGTGTGAAGTGCCTGGGAGAAGGGTGGGTGGTGGGTGCAGACGCTGTTGGAGAAGGAGAGATGCGGCAGTCACTCAAGGGTAGAAAGCAGAGGGGCCAGGTGAGAGGAGCAGAGGAACATGGGGGAAGGGAGGGGAGGCAGGAACAAGCCCTCAGCCGGCAGGCTGGGGCAGTGGTCGCACCAGACCAGCAGTGGTGAGAGGGGACTCAAAACCCTGGCGAAGAGTGCACTCTGTTCCCCAGGCACAGGAGGAGGTGGGCATCAGCAACGTGTTCATTTTCTTTTTTTGCCCAGAATTTCTGTTTTCTCTTTTCAGTCCCTCTTGCGTCTGTTGGCACTGACCTGCCCCTCCCCATGCAGCACAGGGACTTGGGGTGAAGAGGACCATATCACTGCTACCATCCTCACTGTTCAGGAAGTGGGGGTAGGGGGGCAAAGGAAAAGTAGGCGCAGGCAGACCAAGGCTTTGTTCCTGTTTTATTAGCCGAATTTCTCCTTATTTTCATCCTGTGAGGTTGGATAACTAAAACTGGAAATTATAAACCATGATGCCATGAACTGCAGACCCGCTCCTCTCCCCTGACTCTGCAGCCTCTTAATAATAATGCCATTCTTTCTCTTAATGTAAATAGGGACAGAATTCCTAAATTTTAACGTTCCCACTACATTAATTTCACTAAAACAAAATTTTGTCTTATTTTGGAAAATAATATTTGTCATAGTGCCTTTTCTGAACTATATTCAAGGACGACTACAGTACAGAATTTCTGGTTCTCGCTGACCTTCACAGGTGGTGCTGCTGTCCTGAGAGTAGGGCCAGGTCTCCGTCACCCAGGGGGCAGTGATGCAGCGGAATGAAGGTGCAGGCGAGCGTCTGTGTGCAGCATGATCTGCGCACTGCATTTTGCCGGGAGCTTCTCAGTTCCCTCTGTTACTCCTCTCCCCAGACTTCCTCTGTCACGCAGCTCGGCACACTGAACGCCAGCTCTGCCCTCTGCAGCCTGCTCTTCCTGGTGCCCGTGAGCAATGACATGGCCAAAGGTGGAGCCTCAGGAGAGGAAAGAGTCGCCCTGGCTAGTTGGCAGATGGGTGACTGCCTCCTGGGTCATTGAGGGCGGCTGCGGGCAGGGAGGATGGAGCTCGGGCTCTGGACAGGTCAGAGGGGTCTTCCTCGGAGACGGGACCCAGCTGTCCCGCCTGCCCGTCCCTGTGGGTCCCTGCGAAAGGAGGGCAGGGAGAAGGTGGGCTCCTGCTCCTCCCTGGGGTTGCCCTGGTGCCTGGAGAGCCCACAGTGCCCTGAAGGAAGCTCCTGGCGCTGAGTGTGGGTAGTTGGCGGGCGTCTGCACTCGGCCTGAGGACAGTGCACGTGTACCAGGGAGAAAGACAGGGAAGACGAAAGCCATGAAGTGCATCTGACTCCAAGGGCAGAGTTGACATCCACAAAGTACCTCTCTTCGGTCTCTTCTGGTCACTCTGAGAGCTTTTCTTGATTCAAAAGTAACTTTTTTAAATTCAAGACTTTTCTTCAAGTATAACATCATTTAAAGTTCCCACAAAACCTATCCTTGTAAAAATAAGCACCGCATTTAAAAATAAAAGAGCACTTTAAGGACGATGTATCTAAGTGTGAGGTACTAGAGACAGAATCAGAGACGGGCAGTGGTCACGGGTGGTGTCCTCCGTTCCAGAGCTGGCGAGAGCCGAGCGGGGCCAAGGCTGCCGCCCTGTGGCCTCCGCACATGGTTCCTGTGGCTCTGCCTCGGGGCCACGAGGGAGACCCCTCAGAAACAGTCCCCCTGCTGCTTCTACCTGTGGCCATCTGGAAAGAAGCCTTCTCTTCGTAGTCCAGGCGGGCGGGGGGAGGGGTTCCTGAGGAAGCAGACACGAGACAACACCCCTCCGTGTCCCTGGGCCCTGACCTGGCACTTTCAGATGGGAACATTGGAAGGTGAAAACCTGCCTCTCCTTTTGGGCTATGGATTGTATGCTCTCCGCTTAATCTGAACCTTGCCGCAGTGTTGCATTTCGAAACGTCTGTGTAGAAGCAACATTTAAATCAGTTTCCATACGTCATTGTACCGTGTCCTTAGCTGCGGAGGAAGAGAGAGAGCCGTTGTTCAGTCTGCTGTGGTGGTCGCTGTGCTAGATGCTTTTTCATACGTTCTCTCCTGAAACCCTCGCAGTGAGGAGGCTGACTGACCTGTGACAGCGCCCTGAAATTCAGCGGGCTGAGCGATGGGATAGACCATTGAGGGGCAGCAGAGTGGCCCCCAGATTGGCCCCACGGTGGTGGGAACGTAACATACAGCAAGAGCTCTTCTGGATTAGTGGGAATGGACTGTTTCTTAATGAGTGGTTAATGGCAGAACCAACTGGCCATCTGGAAGCAAACAAGCTTGTCCCCCTGTATAGAGAAACAATGGGTTAACATTTTAAAAGTAAATAAAGCAGTTCTCATGCAATCATATGGACAGTTAGCTAATGAGGCCAAGTGTTTCAACGTAGTGCCCACAGGGAAGAGCCAGCCTCACCCCTGTCCCGGTGGTGCCGCGTTCTCCCCTGAGCTGCAGCCAGCAGTCACAACACAGGCTTGCTCTCAGGCACCGTGTGTGAGCGAGGGGCTGGCCATGGGAGACCGCCTCTGTCCCTCCTGGGAAGGGTGAGCAGCCTGGTCCCACTGAAGGAAGGCCCCTCGAGAGCCCTGGGCACAGCCCCTCCAGGGCCCTGGCACCAGCTCAGTGTCTGCGAGCCTCAGGGTCTCTGCGCCTGCCCTTCCCTCCTCTGCCTGGAACACCCCTCCCCAGGCAGTAAGACTGGCAGCCTGCAGTGAAGCTCTGACACCCAGCTCTGGTTCAGCACCCCAGGAAGCCTGTGCGCACTCCCCTGAACGGTCGGTGCGGCCTTCCTGCTTCGCACCCGCCTTGGGAACACGTCTCAGCCTGTGCCCCGGCCCAGAGTGCTGCTCAGTTCTGAGTCCCCTGAAGAAGAGATGGTACCCACCCGTGTCCCCGAGCGCACTGTCCCCGTGGCCGCCTGCCTTCCCCAGTGCTAGCCTCGCTCCTTTGGCCTGTAGGCTGCTGCAGTGGCAGTGTTGGGGTTCTGCGTGTGGAGAAACAGTGTAGAGCGCTGATGTTGGCCAGAGGGGCCATTGACATCCTGCGGGTCCCTGTGTGCCTTGGTGAGGGTTCCAGAGCTTGTGCATGAGCTCAAGGGACAGAGGAGACCACGGCACAGCCTTGTGTGGATCGTCCTCAGGGTTTCCTCTGTCCATTTCCTTCCTCCTGTGCCTCTCTCTTCCCTGGGTGGCCATGCATTCCAGGTGCTGTGGTGGCCCTGCCTTCTTAGGTGACTGTCACCTCCTCGTGGTTCTCCTGACCCTACTCCTGCTCCCTCTGCGCTCACTCAGACCGCTCAGGAGTCACTTTCTAAATATGCTTGTGAGGCCCCCACCGCCACCGTGCTCAGGGGTGACAATAGCTGTGAAGCCACTGGGTTGGCTGCGCCCCTCCCTCTGGTCCTGCAGCCCCACCCCAGCCCCCTCTGCTCCGCACCCCCATCTTCTCGGACCCGTCCGCCTCCTGCCACCTCCTTGACCTGCCATGGTCCCAGCAGATGGCCTCACCCATCCAACAGCTCTGTGTCCAGGACCCCTACATAAGCTTGGGTTCGCCTCCCTCCCTCCCTTCCTTCCACAGCTGCAGACCCTTGAGCATCGCAGCTTTCCCTGGGAAGCCTCCTCTCAGAGCCCTGCTTCACACTGGCTCCTCTTCCGAAATTCTTTTGTCATCGACTCTCCGTCTTAAATCTGAACACGTGTGTCTTCCATGGACGATCTTCAGACCATTGCATGAGCTTGTGTTGTTTATTGCATGTATTTCTTATTTCCCGATGCCATGCCCGGCACACAATGTTACTGAGTATTTCATGGTCAGTTGAGGTGAGCGGTACCTCGGGAGCCGCCGCATGAGGCTGCGATGCC
This sequence comes from Tadarida brasiliensis, assembly GCA_030848825.1. NCBI lineage: Eukaryota > Metazoa > Chordata > Mammalia > Chiroptera > Molossidae > Tadarida > Tadarida brasiliensis. The sequence continues at coordinate 77,805,476 of CM061270.1, forward strand.
CCGTGTCCCGTGTGGGGAGCCTGCCCCCCAGCAGAGCCCACGCATCTGACGGGGCTTCTTCATCCTGTGTGGCCTTGGCTGTCACGGACTGTGGAGGGAGTCACGTCTTGTGGCAACGCTGGTCCCTCGGACAGGGCACAGAGGTCACGGGGGTGAGCGCCCTGTCCCTGCAGTTGGGCTGCCCTCTCACTGCACTGCTCCCGTCAGCCTCGCTGTGTGGCCTGGAACCCTCCTGCTGTGCAGATGCCACGTGCGAATTATTCCCACGTTGTGGAGACATTTTGTGCACAGAGCACCACCCACAGTCACCCATCCAGCAGTGTGTTCCTGGCTCAGAGATGACATGAGAGGCAGGGGCTTGGTTTCAGGGCCCTGCACCTGGACCTCTGCTCGGTGATCATGGGCAAGTCAGGCCCAGGGAAGATGTAATAAAGGGACCTTCCTCACAGCACTGTGAGGGCCGCAGTCTCCAGTGTAAGACGTGTGGGCTACTGTGAGCAAAGGGCCCGTGTCCCTGAAAAGCCCAGTGTGGATGACACCCCAGGAACCCAATGGCAGTGGGGGTCCCCCAGGCACAGCACAGTCCTGTGATGCCCACTCCTGAGCAGAGCACACCTTCCTGTGCACAGGGAGAGTCCAGACACGCATAGGTACACATTGAACCTTCTGTTACTTTCTTGGTACCAAGTTCAACTTGGAATCAACCCAGACGTGCCCTGATCAGCCCTTTCAGAGGGGAGACAGGTTCCACTCGAGGCTCACTGCAGAGGCTCGGCCTCCTGACTGAGCTCCCTGCAAGGCCCAGGTCTGGCCGGTTATTTCTAACACGTTTGCACTGCCGATGCTTTCCCCGCGTAGAGGCCTCCCTGCACAGAGGGAAACAGGGTTACAACTCTGTCCCTAAAATGCCAGGGCACAGCTCATGCCCTGCTGGCCTCAGCGTGCAGGAGAAGGACACTGACCGCCTGCTAATCTATCCCCAGATGGAGGTGGATGCCGAGGAGAAGCGTCATCGCACACGGTCCAAAGGGGTTCGAGGTACGTCCACGCTTCCGAGTCCTTGAAGGCCCCACCTGGGGTCACCTTCACGCTGCAGAAGCTGTTTGCTCGATTCGTTCTGACTGCTGCCTTGACACCACCCTCGGGACTTTCTGTGGAAGAGGGTGCTTGTGGTAGATGATGCATTGTTATCTGTTTCCCTCTCTCCACAGTTCCCGTGGAACCAGCCATACAAGAGCTGTTCAGGTTAGTGCTCTTGGTAAATGTGTCCCCCATGCCTTTTGGAAAATCCGTGCCTTTTCATGGGTAGACTGTACTTCTGAGTTCACGGTGGCTTGCTCAGGGCCCACTGCATGATGAAATCACCTCCCCCTGAGACTCACTAATGAAAAGCTTCCCTAACCTCCCCCCCAAGGTTTTGAGTTTGTCTCTGTCCGACTGTGTGGCCCTCCTCCTCTGTGCTGTCACTGAAGCTCTCGGTCTCAGTGGCCCTTGGCGTGCAGCACCGTATAATGAACTCTTTCCTCTTGCAGCTGTCCCACTCCTGGCTGTGACGGCAGCGGTCATGTCAGTGGCAAATATGCAAGACACAGAAGGTAATGCTGCGTGTTCCACGTGTGTGTCTGGTGGCTCAGGGACACAGCCCCTGTGATGAAGTGAGTGGGCAGGTGTTCTTGGAGAACAATGAGTGTTCAGCTTTTTTTCCCCTCTGACGTGAACTCAGTCATTGATCTCTTTTTTTTTTTTTTTAATTTTTTTCCTTTATGTATTTTAGAGAGAAAAGAAGCGAGAGGGAGATAGAGATAGAAACATCGATGAGAGAGAACATCAATTGGCCACCTCCTGCATGCCCCCCACTGGGGATCGGGCCCACGACGTGGGCATGTGTCTGTCCTAACCGGGAATCGAACCGGCGACCTCTTGGTGCAGGGGTCGATGCTCAACCACTGAGCCACACCGGCCAGGCAGACATTGGTCTCTTGTACAGGTTCTCAAAACGTCAGCCACTCTCACTGATTCGTGGGGCAGAATCTGTGGTATTTCGTAAGATGATAGAAATTAAGACCAGCCTGAAACTCATTTTGCCTGCGTGCAGGACAGCTCACTGACACCTCCCACACTGTCACTGAGAAGGTTTCTTTCCCCCTCCCCTTTTCTCACGCTGGTAGCTGCAGGACGATAAATCACAGATGGTAAATCAAAGTGTGACCTTCAGATCTTTCTGCTAGAACGTGGCCTCCATAACGGAGCAGTTTGTCCTGGGACAAGAGCCCAAGCCTGGCACCTGGGCAGCTGCGCGGGAGGTTGCAGGGGAGGGAAAGAAGGCTGATGGCCTGAGGAGAGTTTGGGGCTTTGCAGGATTATGTTATCCTCATAAATACTGGGGTTTAGGTTGGTCAGAGAGATGGGTGTGGAAGTCGGGAGGATCAGGTGGCTAGGTAATTGTCAAAGCCGCATCACAGCAGAATTCCGGTGTGCACATCTGAGCGGAGTGAGCATCGCGGAGAGGGTGATCTTCAGATTCGTTTATCCACGAGGAGGTTCTTCCCTGACACCAGAGCACCTTCCCTGCCAGGGGACGTTTCCATGGTGATGAGCAAAGTAGGTACAGGCTGTGGGACACTGTTAGCTAATTGTCACAAATTGGGTTGCAGGGAGCAAGGTCACTGAGCCTGACAAACCATCAGAAACCAGGCCACGGCATCCACGCTCAGGTGCCAGAGCAGGTGTGCCCACAGCACCAGGTGACCTTCCTTCACTGTCTGCACTCCATCCCTTTCTGCTGAATATTCATTTATGGTGGAACCAAGCAATTATTTTGAATGTCCTCTAGTAGAACAAGGGGAAAATTACAGATTGCTCCCTAAATGCCCACACTAGCATCTCGGGAGGCAGGGAGTGCTGCAGGAGCATCCGTGGTGGGGTGGTTATCAGGCTTCTGTTATGTGCACACCAGAGGGTTAGCAGGTCCTTTTCTTATGGAAGTTTTGTGATTTAAAATATTAAATTTAATTTATTATGTTACTATTGTTACTGTATTAAAGAGTAAATTATTTAACTGTGTAATTTAAATAGTTTAAAGAATTTATGCTACTTTATAAAGGAGTATTTATATAAATCTTAATCTAAAAGTTTTAGAAAAACCACATTGTTTCTATTTTCCCTGGAAAACAGGTTAGCAAACCATGAGTGAAATCTAATTTTCCCCTGATCATCTCTTGATTAGTCAGTAGTTAAACTTTATCGTACTGTTAATAAAATGATTAAATTTGGCTAAAAAGTTTTAATTGTCAGCTAGATATTTCATAACCCCAGTTTTTCAGGAAAAATCATGACATTTCCAAAGAATTATTTTAGACACTTAGGTCCCTGCCAAGGTGCACTCTGCACCCGTGGGTGTGTCCCTGCGGGACATGTGCACCTGCCTCTGAGACCTCTCTCCCTGCTGGAGGCAGGTGCCTAGACTTGGTTGGGTGTGATTTGAGGGTGGCCTTGAGCCAGGATGCTGACGTGGGCACAGAACACCTTGAATCCTGCAGGAGGAACTAAGCAGATGGAATTTTAGGGAGGGTTCACAGAAACGTCCAAATTGGGAAATCTTTCAACAAGTTTTTTTAACTTAATTTTGTTAATGTTATAATTTTACCATGAGTCACATTGCATGCAATTACTGGAATAGCTAATGTTTGAATGGGAGCAGCTGGCTGGGAGTTGGAATGTGGTGTGGCGAGCGGTGAGCCGCTGATCCAGTGCAGAGCAGGGCCAGCCCCCACCCGGTTGCCGAACATCCTGCACACCTGCTTCCTCCGTTTCAGCGAGAGAGCCCCGGTTAGGTCAGGATGACGTCCTCTCAGGATCTCCTTGAGGGGTCAGGTGAAGCTTTTTGTTTTATTCTTTATGCCTACACACTATCAGTAATCTGCGACGGAGGGGTGGCATTTGAATTTCTGACACTGAAGACGAGCTCCTTCTGTGGGTGGGATGCTTGTCCCTCAGCACCTTTGGACTGTGGCGCTTTCTCGCTGTGAGAGTCCACTTACACCTGGCTTCGTTTTGTTCTGGTTCAAAAGACTTCCTGCTGCGAAGGTTCCCCCCTTCCCACGGCCATTCCCGCACATAGACACCTGCACCCTCCACAAGTGTGACCTTGACCTCTACTGAGACACAGGGCCGGCAGGCCCCTCCAGATATCAGGAATGGCAGCCTCAGTGGGGTTTTGATGACATTGCCCGTACCTTTGGTCTATTAACGATAAGGTTTTCAATGAATGTATTTCCATTAGGGCTACAATTTTATTTTATTCATATATCACATCAGTTCATAGCCAAGTAAAAAGTAAAAAGGTGTTATTTAGCATGTTGAAGTTTCTATTTATATGAACATGCAAAACATAATTTGAGGCAGGTGTGTGGAATCAACAATATCAAAAATCAAAACAATTTTTAGGAAATTTGATACCAAGTGATAAAATGATGCCCAGCAGTTCTCTTTTTTATTTTATTGAATCTATTGTGGTGATATTGGTTAATAAGATTATATAAGTTTCAGGTGTATAATTCTATAATACATCATCTGTATATTGCATTGTGTGCTCACCACCCAAAGACAAGTCTCCTTCCATCATCATGTATTTAACGCCCTGATCTTTCTTTTTGTCGTAAGGGAATTTCTAAGGAAGTTAAATACTAACCACAGTGATGTACACACTCACTGCTTTGTGGGACACACACTGTGTGGCTCGTGATGGTCAGTCTGCTGCTGCTTTGGGGCCTGGCTGCCATGGTAGCTGCCCACAGTGACAGCGCACTTACTTGTTTTCAGTAGAGAGAGGTGGGCTGTGGGAGTGTAAGGAGTCAACATAGAGGGCAGAGGAGCCCCAACCACAGGTAGTTCCTGTGAAGGGGAACGATGACCTGAACAAGGAATTCGCAACTTAAGACCCTGGTTAAAAACGGGGGGTAGGAGTTAGGGTTCTGATACTTTTCAGATGGCCCGCCTCACTTCACAAATCATGTCCTTGAATGGAAGACAATCTGTCATGAGTGTTTATTGGTGTTAATGGTTTGTGGCCAGCTTGATGTAGCTGATAGACACACGTGCCGCTGCACTGTTAAAAGTCAGAGAGAACGCAGGACAAACGTGAGGGGAAGGGAAACGCAGTTTTACTGGAAGCGCAGACTGTGTCAGAGGTGTTCATAGAGTGCAGCCTGTAGTCCCTTGGCAGCCGAGGCAAAAATGAGAAAGATGGGTGGAGTCCCCATGTCGGAGGCAAGCGCTCATCAGCTCCTCAGGGGAGCTTCCTCTGGGCAGTGAAGATTAATGGGCTGAATTCCCAAACGCTGACCAGTGGGGCCTCGAGCCCAGTGGACACCTTTGGGCCCTGATGTAGGAAGTCAGGGCCAGGCCTCTCATGCAGCTCATAGACGTAACGGACATTAATCTTCAGAAACATCATTGTGTCTGGACGTGTGAATCTGACTTTCGTTTTTCAAGCTGAGCTTTCCATTGTGAGCACGTGTGCATGGCAGAAATCATGGACTTTGCCGCCGGGCCAGAGTCATTCTCCTAATGAGAGCCAAAGTGCTAGCAGCCTTTTCTGTGCACAGCACCTCTGACCTCTTCCTTTGGCTCGCCGTCCCGTGGCAGCTGTGCACATGGCTCGATACCTCCCACTGAGCGCGTGCGCTTCCCCTGAACCGTGTCAGTGGGCAGCTGCAGACCACACTGCACAGAGCGTCCTGTGCGGGAGCAGACCGCTCGGCCATCCTCGGCCGTCCTTGGTGAGCTCTCCAGAGTTTAGTTAGAGGCCCACGTTCGGGAAGCACACTTCCTTCCGGGCCCCTCCGCTCTCCTCCCTGGGTCCCCTTGTTCCCAGGGGATAAGCAGAACACCCGTGGGTGACACACAGCTGTTTCCCATGTGCCCACAGCCATGGTAATGGTGGATGGGGGCAGGAAGGTAATGGGAGGCCTGGAGGCCACATCCTGGGAATTTAGGAAGTTGCTGGCCCGCTCCTCCTCCTGACAGCAGTTTGTTGGCAGGAAGGCTCCAGGCAAAGTGTGAAGTACGGAGAGCCCGCCGAAGCATGTGCTCAGTGTGAGCTAGCGTGTCCCGATGCCAGAGCCCTGCGCGGAGGGGCACGTCACTGGGGGGGTGTGAGGCCTGGCATTTCCTGGTGGCAGCCCCCACACCATAGCCTGACATCTGCGGAAGGAGGAAGACATGGTGAGAAGAAGCCACACGTCACTCTTTATCTGTAATTGCTTTAGTTTCGTTCAAGTACCGATAAAGAGCGTTCGCCATCAATGCAGAGTACGACACCAGCTGTGCCGAGGTGCACGGGACCCTGCGGCTTTCGGGCTCTTCCGTCCGAGTCTGTGTGCCTTTGACTGAGACGCAGTTCTAGTGCCATGTCGTCAGCTTGCGTCTTCGCTCCCCACATTGAAATAAAATGTTGTTTGTGTGAAAAACAAGGTGTGACTTGATGTTGAAAGGGGATGTCCGTAGAAACCAAACTCACCACTCGTCAGTCGGCTTATTGTTCCTAGTTTTTCCCCAATAAAATTTGAAATAGGAATAATCAGAATTTATTTATATCTATTACAGAATACTATTAAACAATGTAGAGGAGTTTGAATTTCAGCCTTCCTGGTAGTAATTATGGACTGGAATATTTGAAATTAATTGGGTTTTCTTCTTTCTGAGTAGTGACTTATACACGCCTCTCAGGAGAGACAGACAGGGGCCCAACATGGACTCACCTTCACGCCTGTTTGTGACCCTCTGCACTTGTTTCTGAAATTCGCTGGACTTCATTTACATTTCTCGTCACTGCAATTTTTTAACTTATTTGTTGGTTGAGAATAAGGTCCTGGTGAATATTTGACCCAAAATTTAGCTGTAGAGTCTTGCACACTCAACAAGCACCCGAAAACTGGGTGATGAGTATTGCTGTTATTTTAAATCCTCTCAGTGGAGAAAATTCAGAGCCAAATCAATTGATCTTGAAACTATAAAATTAAAAGCTCCAAATGGCAGCTCCCTTTTTGATCAGGTAAGTATTGGATTCTCTGGCTTATTGTGCACATCCCTTATTCAGAGTCTTCTCCGTTTTCTGTGCCTTCGCGCCCGCCAGTGTGATTGCCATGGTGGCAGCCGCGGGTGAATAATTGCCTGTCTTCACGGACTTGTTCTGGAGAGGAGGTGGAGGGCTTGCTTCCTGATGTATGCACGCCTCATTGGGATTCTGCCAGCGGCCTAGGGGCTGTATTATTCATGCCTTGACAGAGAGCTCTCACTAAAAGCCTTGGAACAGAGCCAAGCACTGGCGAGAGATAGTGGAGCACTGCAACGTGCAACTGAGAGGTGCATCTATAATCCAAAAGGGGGTGAGAAACAGAGGAAGACAGAGAGAGAGCGCCAGGAATCCCTGTGCCTCCCACTTACCCATTTCACATTGAGAGAACTTTCATTTGCATTGAAATAAAATGTCCTAAAAATAATTGCATTTTTTCTAATCACGCTTGAAAGTTTAACACAATTTTCCACATTTAATTGCAGAGCTGGTTTTAATTAGTAAGGCCCTGCATGTGAAAAGGGAAGATCCACTGGGGTGCACGGAGCCCAGCACAGGCCTGCAGACGTTCTGATGGGTGCGTGGCTGCTGCACAGCAGGGCACAGTGGGGAATTCTGTGCACGCAGCCACCCAGCCCGTCCGCCTGCGCTGTGCTCCATGGGCCCACAGGAGCAACTCCTTGGTCCTCATGACAGAGACATCATTGTGCATGCCATCGCCCCGTCCATAACTCACGACACGCCTGTCCTCTTACTGTTTGCCACTGACGTTGTAAATCAGAAGTTGGGGTGCACATATTTTAACATTGATTTCATGGCCTGCACAGTTGCGCGTAGAGCAGCGATTTTGAGATCTAGGGATTTATTTGCAGGAAATGGAGAATCAGAGCTAGCGGGTTTCCCTGGACTGCTCCTTCTGATGTTGATCATGCACAAACACACCAGGCACAGGCGTTTGGACTGTGGTGGCAGCTAACCTTGACTGTCACACTGAACCCTCTGTTGAAACAGGGATTCTTGCCTGCTGCTGGTCTACAGTATGTCTGCACAGGGACATATCTCTGGGCACTTGACAGCAGAGAGCAGCTGAGTCAGGGTCTTTAAAACTGAAACGAAATATACAATGCATTTCAGGAAACATTTTTAACGTTTGATGAAATTAAATACATTTTTCAAGTAATTCTACATTCAAAGAGAAGGAACACAGGTATTTCAGATAGTTGATACACAACGCAGTTGAAAAGGGCTCGGAGACACCGACAGGATTACAGCATGAGTCGTGCACAGCACAGCGTGGTCGGTCCACCTGCCCTAGCCACACAGCCGTCTGCGACCTCCACCTGCTGCGTTGGCTTCATGGCCGCTTCCTAGGTCCGAGGGTGGAGAGAGGCCCTGATGCAGCCGTGGAGGGGGCCGTGGGGTGGACCCTGTAGCGATGGTGAGCCGCAGCCCTGAGGCACCTGTGTTTCGCTGGCTCTGTGACCTGAGCTCACCCTCCACCTCGAGCATGTGGGTCTCTGCTGATCTGGTTCTTACTCCCACAGATGGGAAAGGTGGGTCAGAGGCTGTTGGACAGGTCTGGGGGCTCCGCCCTGAGGGACGTGCATCCCCCTTATGGTGAAGATGGTGGTGGAGGGTGGACAGGGACTGAAAGTGTACAAGCCCTTCACACCAACCTAGGTGACCGTGACGTGAGGATTCTGGGCAACCAGTCTGTGTGCCTGGGATCCGCAGTCAGAACAGCTGGTTCTGGAGAAACTCGAATCCTGACCAGCACTGCAATCTAGTCCTTACAGCCACCTCTCAGGATGTGCGTCTTGTCATCATCGTGACTTATATTCTGGCCCTGGCGACGCAGACTCCTGCTCTATCCTGCCCTGAAGAGGACGTCCTGCCTCAACTGTTAGACCCCAACATGGAGTGGAAACCCCAATTCCAGTACCTCTTCCTGCTGAATCTGTAGAGAAAGAAGGGAAACACTGTCTTAGTGCTTTCATCTGAAAAGGTTTCTGTGGCACCTAGAATGTTTGCAGCTTCAGGGAATGGGAAGCCCGCCTCGGACTGGCCGAAACAACACAGGATGGTCTCCCCTGAGCCGGAAACCGGGAGGTGGGCGCCGAGGTGAGCGCAGTACAGGCTTCTGCTCTGTCACCAGGCACCTGCCTTGCAGTCCTCTGCCCTCCTGTTCTCACCTCATCCCGATACACTGTGGCCGGGCCTCAGAGCTGCCCCCAACATCCAGAGGAGGTCGGAGAGAACCATTGCTAGATGCTTTCTCAGAAGCGCTGGGGACTTCTGAGAAACCACCGACACTGTCCTCAGAGCTCTGGTGTTCCAGCTGGGTCCATGAACATTGCACAGCCACCCTGACCAGCAGATAGGATGGTCCTTGTGACTCCAGCCCATCCCAGCTTCCCCTGAGGCAGGGGCTCTCCGGGTAGGTGTCCTGACCTGGAATATCAACATCATCTGCAATTCTCTAGAATGGCAAATTCTTGGGCCCAGCCCAGACCTGCTGAATGAGAAGCCTGGCAGTGTCTTTCCACGCCCCTCCAGGGGACTCTGACTGTCCTCAAGTGTGAGAACCCCTGCCCAAAGGAACAGGCTGTGAGCAGAGGGCAGACACCTGAGTACATGGGTTCTCAGGTACCAGAAGGAGGGATATTCATTCTGGAGAAGCAGCTAGAAGACAAAGCCCACAACATGTATGAATCTGAAACCACAGCAGAAGCATGCAGTGACAATCAGAACCTCATCCCAGAGACTGTTGGTGCCAGACGCCACCTTACAGACCTGTCGCAGTCCCTGTCCCCGAGTTAAGATATGAGTGTGGCCCAGGAACTTCTGTGGTACCTAAATCCAGACTTAGCAGACCCAGAGCTGGGACCAGTGGTCCGCCTCAGACTGCAGCCCCAGCCACGCCCTAGTGTTGGGGCCACCAGCTGCAGTCCTGAGGCCTCCAGTGGCCACAGAGGATGACATCTGACTGAGAACATCACCTTCCATCCCACTGCTCCAGTGGGTCTGTGAGACTGGCAGGGACGTACTCAGGGGTTCTGCATGCTCTCTGTCTGGGGAAGGGAGGGCAGCTGGTGTGGGTGAGCTCAGTGCCGTGGACCCTGCAGCTTGTCTAGGCTCATCCCTGTCCTACACTGGGATCCCGCAGAGCCATCTGGAGCTCAGGTCACACACACAGGTGAGGTCCAGAGGCTCTGGGATGCTCAGAGTCCCCAGCCAGGTCCTACCTGTGTATGTCCCCTGACCCTGAACAGAGCCCAGTGGCCAGGAGCACACGGGTAACAAAGGGCCGGGGCAGCTGCACTAAAGAAAACTGGGGCACACCTTCCCTTTCCTGTCTAGGGAAAGCTCTGAGCTCCACCTAATTCAGCTGGTTTTAAAAGGTCCACTCCCTAGAACGTAGCAGCCACTCTGCAGTCTGTGAACACCAACCAATGCTGCATCTGCCGTCCCCAGAGAGAAGCTCAGTGCAAGGGGTGCATTTCCCAGCACTCTAGGGAGGAGCGAGCATCTTTGAAGAAACCCTATTCATGAATAACGTATTATGATGCAGTGATGTTCTCAGATCACCTGTTTGCCCCTTAGCCAATCCGATGGCTTATTGTGCTTCTGAGTGACCTGTCTGGACCCCCTGGGAGCAGACCTGAGAGCTACCCCGTCCCACCTTCCCACCTGGCTGGAAAGGAGAGTGGAGAGGGCGGGGAGGCGGAGACCACCATTTACAAGCAGGAAAGCAGGACGGCAGGCGGGTCAGTTACCGAGCAGTGACTTGGCGCTGGGTCTGAGAGACTCCCTTCTATGGTCGGTCGGGGTAGAGGGTGTGGGATGCTGACATGGGGTCACTCAGAGAAGAGAGGAGCTCAGGGTGGCCGGCTCTGCCAGGCTTGCCGTATGTGGGACACAGCAGGGGTGGGCAGCTGAACTCTGGAGCTTCGGCTCCTCTCCCAGCAGTGTCTGTGAGCAGCTGTCCCCTGTTTGCACTCTGGTCCCTGGACTGTGTTGTCAGCCATCACAGCGCCCCTCCGCCCAGGCTCCTCTTCCACCCAGTCACCCGGCTCTGCTCCTGCAGGTCAGGAGCACCGATGGATTATTACAGTGAGGCCCACACGCACTGAGGGACTAATGAATTGAACTCTCCCTGGGCGAGCATGGCTTTTGTCAGAGAGCTTCTAAATTAACCTGAATTGATTTCTAACAGGGTGGTGGAGGCAGAGGATTTAGGGGCTGGGACTCACCGGAGCCCCCCACCCAGGACTAAGCATCCCTTAGCCCCTGTCTCCCCACCTGGGCACTGCGGGTGCTGCCTGGACTCGAGGCACATGGCAGAGGCTCCTGGTGCCCCATTCAGCTGGAAAGGGAGAAGGATCCTGGACTTTTCCGTTTTTGAAACACTTCCGAATGTGCTCACCCAGAGCCCTGTGACATTTGCCCAGAACATCAGGAGCCACTGCTAGATTTTTTTCTTTGATTTTTAATGCACTTTGCTACTTCTTAATTTAATCTCACATTATAGGTGTAAATTTGTACTCGTTTAAATTTTTAGTTGACGTTATAACATGAGCCTTTTCCGACGTCATTAAATATTTTCATTCTTGTTTTCATAACAAACTTCCATCTAGTGGCAGTGTTGTAATTCACACGACCCTTCTCTTATTGTTGGAAATTATTAAGGTTTTTACAAATGTTTTCGTGTTATAAACAGTGTGTGACAAATACGTGCAGGGAGAGTTCTCCGTGATGTGGGCTCCCCCTTGGGGTGGATGCTCAGGAGGAGCGCTGGGGGAGGGGTGGCGCGAGCTGTTCCTGGGATTGTTCAGCCCGTGGGCTTGTTCATGTTCGCACCAGGGAACGGAAGGCTGCCCTGCACTCTGCTGCAGGTGATACGGAGCATCACTGTTTCAGAAATGCTCCCTTCTTACTCAAAAAAGAATTATCCTGTTTGTGAACGGATTGATTTGTAAAGGATCGATCTTTCTTTTCAACAATGCCTTTGCCAGGAAATTCTGGAAGAAGTCATGGCTCAGTCTGTCACATTCCTTGCCTTTTAGAGAACGATCTCACTTAGCGCTTGGTGGGACCCGGCCCCAGCGCCCTCTCCACCCGGAAGGTCGGTCTGTCACTAAGGAAGGAAGAGCTTCCAGGCGGAGGACAGGCGCTCTCGCTCTCTGTCCTGGCACCTGACACAGCCTCTCCCAGCCACCCATTCAGCTTCAGATTGAGGGGTCAGCCACCAAAGCCACAAGCCCAAGTGTGTCAGTGCAAGGACAGCATTTCACACAACCACGAGGAAACTGCCCGCCCCAAACGTGCATGCCTGTCCTCAGCTGAGACACCTGATCTGCAGCCCGGGGTTCCAGAGAACGCCTCTGAAGTCCTGAGTGTCCGACTAACCTTCCTGCGGCAGAGGAGGAACTGAGACCCACAGTGAGCAGCGACCACCTGAGGGCACGCAATGAGCCAAGAAGCTCGAAACCCAGCTCTTCTGGTCCCAGACCAGTTTCCCGAGTGAGAAGTCTCCAAGGTTTATCTTTCTATTCACAAGAAAGGCAGTTCCTAAGAAAATTGATAGATAAGAAGAAAAAAGTTTGTCCATTTAATGTAAACACAGGGACAGAAAAATGGTCTTAGGCGCTACCGAGCGCACCATTTACATTCAAACAAGTACTGAGTGCAGCCAGGGACTGGGGTGAAGCCCAGAGAGCGCCCACCTGGAGCCTGTGTGCAAAGCCACCTCCTCTTCCTCAGGTCCCTCCGCTCACACTCTGCACTGTGTGAAAGGAGAATACTACTCTTTTTTTTTTTAATCCTCACCTGAGAACATTTTTGCATTTATCTTCAGATAGAGCAGGAGGGAGAGGGGGGAAGAGAGAGTGAGAAACATCGATGTGAGAGAGACACACCGAGTAGTTGCCACCCACACAACCCCAACCAGGGCTGGGACAAACTGCAACCGAGGTACGTGCCCTTAGCGGGAACCGAACCCTGGCCTCCCTGGTCCACGGGCCGGTGCTCTAACTGCTGAGCCAAACCGGCCAGGGCTACTCATTTCTTTTCAAAGGAGAAATTTCTGCACCTTTTACCCCCAGGTCTTACCCCAAGTGCAGTGAACCAAGGTTTGGGTGTGTTTGCAGATGGCCTGTCCCCTTTCCACGGGTGACACTGGAGAAGTGCTGGGACCTGTGAGAGAGGCTCCCTGGCCCTTGCTAGGCAGACCCCAGGGGCCCTGCTGGAAATGGCTGGAGCCTCAGATGACAAGTGATGTCATCTTGTCACACAGACAGACTGGAGACAAATGGATAGAGATGCTGTACTCAGAGACTCTGAGAGACCCCGGAAGGATGCAGGGGATGCTCTGAGCTTACCTCCTCTGAAACGGGGATTGCCATCACTCTCCGTGGATTACTGTGTGAGAACCAGAATTGCCTCTTCAAAACCCATGTATGCGTCACAAGAAACTAACATCACTTGTCATCTGAGTTTAGAAAAGGAGTGGTCCTGAGGATAGTGGGAGAGCCACAGCCTGGAATAAAGATTCCGTGACCGCGTGTAGCACTGTGGTGACGTTACGCCCCATTAAACACATGCCCGGGTCGTGTCGCCATTTGTGCTGTGTTGCAGAACAGTCCGTAAGCACAGTAAGCCCGTTACATGCTTCTTAGGACAAGGATTCCTCATGGTTAGTGGGAAAGTAAATAAGTGGAATACAAATAGCTGTGTCTACCTGAGACATTGTCCAAACACTGGGTAGGAACCACTGGGCAGGTGGATGTGCTTGTAAGTTACATTTCAACCAAAAAGTGCCACAGACATTTCAGTAGGTGGTTTCCCAAGAACATAGTTCCAATTCTCTTTATGATGACTAGGTTTGAAGGCACATTATATGTAGCCTAACGCCCATTACACTGGAGCAGCTTTGAAAATCTCTGTGGGTAAGAGCTCATGTATTTTGCTTGCTGTAACTTACTAGAAAAATGCATGTTTAAGAAGCGTCACAGTTTCTAGGAAGGAGTGTGCATGTGGGTGTGCGTATGTCTGCATGTCTGTGTATCTGTAAAATGCTGTACACCTGACATGCGTTTACACAGGGCCATATTTCTTTGAGCTGGAATGCTCATGTACCCCTCCATTCCCAAGATCAGTGTGTGGACATCCCAACCCTCCAACTGCCAGCATTTTAAATATTCAACAATTGGATAATTGCTCACCAACCATATATAGAATAGATGCTTTGTCCTGGAGCGTCTGAAGAAAAGGAGCGTATTTGAGAAAGAGGAGGAAATTTTTAGCACTTTATATGTATTTTTTTACATATTTACCCCCAGGGCAAAGGTGTAACTGGTAAAATAATAAATTTTTATATAGCTTACTTCTCAGTTTTTCCTATCTTTCTTAATTATTGTAATTCAGGGTAGTAGTGTTGGTGTAACTTCAGGATCTTGATTGTATTGCTACAGTATTAAGCGTAGCTACGGTAGTAAGCATTGCTACAATATTATTACTACAGTAGTAACTGTTGTTGCAGTCTTAAGTATTAACTACAGTATTAAGTGTTGCTACAGTATTGTGTTGCTACAGTATTGCTTATTACTACAGTATTAGGTGTTGCTGCAATATTGTTACTACAGTATTAAGTGTTATGGTGTTAGGTGTTGCTACGGTATTTGGTGTTACTAAAGTAGGTGTTACTGCAGTATTAGGTGTTACTGCAGTATTAGGTGTTGCTATGGTATTAGGTGTTGCTACGGTATTGGTGTTGCTACGGTATTGGTGTTGCTACGGTATTAAGTGTTGCTACGGTATTAGGTGTTACTATGGTATTAAATGTTGCTACAGTATTCGGTGTTGCTACGGCAGTAGGTGTTGCTACGGCAGTAGGTGTTGCTGCTGTACTAGGTGCGGGTAGCAGTACAAAGTGGCACAATCACTTGCTAATGATGTGGTCACAGTTGCTGCCTCCAGCATTGAGTTTCTCTCTCTGGACTAATACGGACCAGATAGTCTGTGCTGCTGTGTTACTGTGAAATGTGACCTAGAACCTTTCTGATGGGAGGGTTGTCAGCTTGTCAATATCCAGAAAGATAAATTTGAAACTAACACTGTTGACAGTCTAACCAGCATGTTCGGTTCCAGCAGTTCTCTCTCTGGACATGTTCCTTTAAGCTAAAATGAGTGAGATGCTTTAGACACGGTGGGCCGCAGGAACACAGCACACAGTAGGTCCTCAGTAGAAGCGATCTTTCTGGTTCGTGTCCACGTTGACCTCTGTGCAGCGAGGCAGAAGAGGCTCTTGCTCGGAAGGTGGGAGGTGCAGCCCAGTGCTGACCTTGGCATGTCACTCCATCCCTCTGGCCTGGCATCTTCCTCTTCTAGGTGGGAAGATGGATGAAGTGGTGTCTCCTAGCACACGAGTCACTAGCTTGGAGTGAACTGACCACTGAGGAAACCCTGGAAGCCATCTGTGATTTTCAGCAAAAAGAGAAAGAGTCTAAGTATATTTTATGGCAGTTTAATTTGCCATGCTTACTGCCAAGACGTAGATTGTTGGGGTCATTTTATCCTAACACTGTCAGGATTCTTGTATGTAAATGGCAGGTAGTGAATGTTCTGTAGTCAGAGAGGAGATGGCACACATTGTGTTGAAAGCCAGATGCTGGTCGAACCAGACCTAAGGACAGGTAGGCCCATACCAAAGTGTCAGAATTATCAACCAGCAGGAACCAGGGTGTAGAATGCTCACGCCTTCACTGGCAGGTGGGGATTGAGAGTGATCACTCATATGGTACGGTTCCGAAGGCCGAGGTGGGAATAGTTCCTTGAGATAAGATGAGCACATTCGAGAAAGTAACAACAGTGCCAGGTAGATTACGAAGCGATGCTCAATGTCTAATGGTACAGTGTTCTGTTTTGTTTTCATGGTTCTAGGCACCTTTAAAAAAGCTTTTTTTCATGTGCTTATTGCCCATTTTTGTATCTTTCTTGGAGCATGGTACAGAGTTCTTAGAGGTAGAGGACCCTGAATTCTAGACTGAACAGGAATGACAGAGGACCCTGAATTCTAGACTGAACAGGAATGACTCGAGGGAGAAAGCAGAACTTGAGGTCGATGGTAAAGGGGTCAGCAGGGGAGGGCTGCAGGCGGTGCGGTGATGAGTGAACATGGAATGTAGGAGGCAAATGATGGAGAGTGGGCAGCCACGTGAGGGACGAATGTGGGCGTAGCCGGCACCTGCAGTTGGAAGGGGGCAGCACCCACTCTTCTTCGAGGGAAATCTTCTCCTTCAGTTACTGACCACCTCATCACACATAGCGGGGTCACAGAACATGGGTTTAGGGGGGTCCACACTCCCCAGACACAAGCCCCAGACTTGCCTTCCAAGGTTCCAACCCACAGAGTCTGGCTGCCCGGGATGCACCGTGGACTCAAGCAGGTCCCCAAGCCACGTGCTGTTTAACAGATAAAGTGGGCTTGAGTGTTGTCACAGGGTTTGTCTGTGGTTGGAGGACGGTTTTGTCTACAGTTCACCTTAGTGGACGGAGTAGAGACCTGGAGCGTCAAAGCATGTGAGCTGGCAGAAGACACCAGAAGTGTGAGAGCAGCTACAGTCGAGAGACTGGATCCAGTGGTTTACAGAAGGGAGGGCCAGGAAGTACACCGACCCGGTGAGACAGAAAGACAGTCTTCGTCCTCGTGCTCTGGGCTTGGCAGCCCCAGCCACGTAAGGTCTGAGCAGCACATGAGCCCTCTTGACGTTTGGGGAAGCTACGTGTGTATGGATGAGAGGAAAGTATCAGACACAGCCCCACCGCGGTGCTGGCTGTGTGCTCTGTAGAAGGGCCCTACTGCCAAGTTGAGGAGGGGCTTTGAATAACATTACTGAGTAGCGTCAAGTCAGTGGGCATGACATCGTCTCCCAGCAGTCTGGGTGCATCTGGTGGTGAGAGGCAGGCCTGGTCGCCGTGGCAGCAGACAGTGCTTGTGCAGGCAGTTTTGATGCGGGAGAGATGCATCAGACAGCCGATTGATGGATGAGAAGACAGGAGCTGTGGGAATATGTCCATAGCCGTCATGACCCACAGGGCAGGGGCAGACCCTAGCAGAGCAAAAATGCACACTTACTGCTACACTTACTAATTTATCAGTTGGACAGACACAGAGTGAGCACATTAACAAGTCGGCTCAGATCCAGGACCGTCTCGTGAGAAGAGCGGTTGGTGTGGGACTGAGACCTGACCAGCAAGCTGTGCATATTCTTCTGAGATTATTGACTCAGATTCTCCCCGAAACATGTAAAAATTCGCATAAGAGAAATCTCTGAATTCTGTTTATTTCTCATTAGAAATACCATGTATACCAGTATTTGTTTTCTTCAGTTTTTTTCTGGTTATAGTAAGTGTTATTCTTGTTTTGATCACTATATTTTTAGGAGAGGTGACAGTTAACCCTGGTATCTCATAGGCTGGAGGCTCAGCCTGCGTGCTGCTCTCTGTCACAGTCTCCCCCTCCACTGCCCCCTCACCTCCTCACACGCAGATGTGACTGCACCCTCTAACACTCCCTGCCCCCTCCCTGCATGGAGATCTGGAGGCCCACAGCTAGTCCCCGGGGGCCTGGCCCTGCCCACTCAACCCTGCCTCCCATGCCCACGCCCACCCGCCTCCACACCCTCCGACTCCAGTGTTCTGTTCTCATTCAGTTCTGAAACTCCATGTCCCTCTCATGTCCATGTCTGTTCAGGTTCTGTTTGCTTGAAATGTATAGAAACAGTCTCTTTTTCTCCCACACATTGTGTGTGTCTCCTTCAAAGCCCCTCCCCAGCATCACCCTTCCTGGGAACTCCCTGGGCCCCTTGACTAGCTGTCCTTGTTCCTTATGACAGAACACCCTCTGCGCGTGTGTATCATGACATTTACCCCATGTCATCCACCCCGTGGCAGGCTCTCAGGCACCGTGGTGAGCAGGGAGGACTGGATGTGCACAGTGTGCTGACTTGTCTGAGTCCCCGTGGGTCACAGGTGCCGTGAGCTGAGGATCTGTGCCTTCCACCTCTGACTCCAGCATCGCACAGAGTCCCGCCTGGAGGAGGCTCCCAAACTGATGTGCACTGGACAGAGTCATGGCCAACACAGGTTTCACCGTGACCAGGTCCTCATGTCAGCTCGGAGGCCACGAGACTCCCTCCCAAGTGCTCACTGAGCGGTGAGACCACGCATCTCAGTCCAGACCAGTGCAGCATGCCCACAGCACACTGGCTTCTCTGTCTTTTCCCCACGGTCCTGGCAGTATATATGTGGGGTTCCCAGGAAGAAAACTGTAATTAGCATAGCTTTGGAAAACAGCCTTTGTTCACAGAGAAGCTGTGAGCTCCTGCTGTGAAGGTCTTACCCAGGTTTGGGGCAAGTCCAGCATGATTGAGTGATGACTGCCAGTAACACTGAGTTCATTTCTGTAGTGCTGGGGGTGGGACTGATGTTCAGCCTGAGTGTGAACTGGGCGGTGCTCTCATTGGCCGGCATGGTGGGTCATTATGTCTAGAGATGTCATTATGTCCATAGAATATACAGATCCAAATGCATCCAAAGCTGTTACACAACATATATTTTTATAGTGCGCATGAGCTAATTTTTCTTTTCAGATGAACATCACTGGACTTGTCTTGTCAACAGCGTGGTATCATGGAGAGGGCCATGAAGCAGCCTCCTGGGTGGACAGGAATGGCAGGCTGCTGTGTGGACGTACAGCACTAGGGAGCTGGGGTGTCAGACCTGATGGTGGTAGTGACCAGACGAGTGCAGCCTAGGCTTCTTGGTGGAGTCTCCCAGCAGGTTTGGGCACAGGTGTGAGCACGTGTGTGCCTGGACCCTGGCCTTTGTACACGGATGGTCATGCCAACCCTTTGCTCTCTCGATCCGGAGTCCTGATGTTCCGATCCTCAAAGACAGTAACACAGCTCACCTCTCTCTCTCTCTCTCTTTCTCCTAACAGTGTGTATGGTTGCCCCTTGGCCAAGAAAAGAAAAACACAAGATAAACAGCCTCAGGGGCCTGCCCCCAAGCGGACATCGTTCTCGGTGAAAGCGGACAGCTCCTCGGTGGACGAGTGCTACGAGAGCGACGGGACGGAGGACAAGGAGGGGGATGGGGAGGAAGAGGACTACTCTGAGGACGAAGACGAGCCGAGGGAGGACGAGGACGAGGACGAGGAGGTGGACCGAGAGGAGGAGGAGGAGCTGGAAGACGACGACGACGATGAGGACGTGGAGGACGTGGAGGACGAGGAGGAGGACGAGGAGGACGAGGAGGACGAGGAGGACGAGGAGGAAAATGGTAATCTCTCAATATCAGCAACCTGCTGAGTGGGCCAGTTCTCCAGCGAGAATTCCTGAGTCAGCATTCACGATACATTCATGATTGCCACATAAATAAGTCTTTCTGGTCAGTGTGGAAAGAGTTAGCCTTTACCTGTCTTTAACTTCTGTTGTCAAGAATTCCTTTAAACTGTGTCAGATGTTAGATTCTATTCCACTCGAGTCGTTGCCCAGGTTGGTCTTCACTGAGGTTTGCTGAGATTCCTGGTATGATGAGCTCAGCCACTTTACCCAGAAAGTTTCGTCCACACACTCCTTTTGCATGTTCGTGGGTGCTCTGCCAAGAGGTGCAGTTATTGGCAGAAATAGTGCTGTTGGGTGCTTAGTCCACATGCCGCCAGGGGTGGGCGCTGTGGGACCCCTGGGGCAGCCACTGGGGAGACTGCAGAGCCTCCTTTAGTGCCTGTCCCTGTCTGGAGGGAGGGAGTCCCTGACCTGGAGTGACTGATGAGGTGTCTCTGCTCCGGTGTGGAGAAGGGTGCTGCCCAAGGCGCTGGCGCTGCGGGCGGGTGGGGGCACAGCAGAAACTGCTACCCAGGGCCTGTGTCCAGGTGGGCATCCAGGGGACCGTTCTGTCTGCAGTTTCTGTTAGTGTCAGACTCAAACACGACTTCAAACTGATCCTTTCATAAAGGTCATTTCTTCTCTAGAAAGTGGAAGTTTTCAGAAGAGTCTTTGTTGGCTTAGAGTTTGCCTCAGAGAAATGCCAAAACATCTTTGAAAGCAAAGGAAATACTTTTTCTCACACTTCTTCCGTGGGCTCAAAGCTGCTCAGGAATCCGAGTTCGGGGACAGTGTTGTCTTGGGGCCAGGGACGGCTGTTTGAGCCAGTGGAACGAGTGAGTTCAATCAGGAGGGGTCAGTCGGTTGTGCTGATCTCGTGTGGCAGGAAAAGTTAGCATTCCTCCTTCAGAAATCATAATGTTTGTTCCGATAAACCTGAGTTGCATGAAACAGCCCAGCTTGTCACAGTGGCTGAAATTCCCTGTGAAGACAATTCACCACTCGTTGTACATAGCTATACAGACACATCTATCTGTAGGTACATGTGCACACCCACACACGTTGTACATAGCTATGCAGACACATCTGTAGGTACGTGTGCACACCCACACACGTTGTACATAGCTATACAGACACATCTGTAGGTACGTGTGCACACCCACACACGTTGTACATAGCTATACAGACACATCTGTAGGTGCGTGTGCACACCCACACATGTTGTACATAGCTATACAGACACATCTATCTGTAGGTGCGTGTGCACACCCACACACGTTGTACATAGCTATACAGACACATCTATCTGTAGGTGCGTGTGCACACCCACACACACGTAGTACATAGCTATGCAGACACATCTGTAGGTGCGTGTGCACACCCACACACGTAGTACATAGCTATACAGACACATCTATCTGTAGGTGCGTGTGCACACCCACACACACGTAGTACATAGCTATACAGACACATCTATCTGTAGGTACGTGTGCACACCCACACACGTTGTACATAGCTATACAGACACATCTATCTGTAGGTGTGTGTGCACACCCACACGCACGTTGTACATAGCTATACAGACACATCTATCTGTAGGTGCGTGTGCACACCCACACGCACGTTGTACATAGCTATACAGACACATCTATCTGTAGGTGCGTGTGCACACCCACATGCACGTTGTACATAGCTATACAGACACATCTATCTGTAGGTGCGTGTGCACACCCACACGCACGTTGTACATAGCTATACAGACACATCTATCTGTAGGTGCGTGTGCACACCCACACGCACGTAGTACATAGCTATACAGACACATCTGTAGGTGCGTGTGCACACCCACACACGTTGTACATAGCTATACAGACACATCTATCTGTAGGTGCGTGTGCACACCCACACGCACATTTCATGAGTTAGAATTCCGTCTTCCAAGGTGCTGGTTCTTGTGATTGTGCCGAGTGTGGGGTGAAGACAGCCTGATCAGGTAGGACAGACAGACAGAGGCACCATGCGGGCCTGGTGTCCCTAAAGGACGACAGGGAGCTTCCGTCGAAGGGTCAGAGACAGCAGCTCCGCAGTGAATTGGAGCTGGAGGTGGGGAAGTTGGAGACGGACCAGTTTGGCGAATTGTTTCTGGACATCGTCTGAAATGTGTGTAGTTGTGTGTGTGAAATCACAAGCTGTTGGGCTCACTAATGACTGTGATTGACCGTGCTACTTCAAAGGCGGCATACGGATTGCTCTATCATAGTCCCGTGCTGCTGGACAGCGGTGGGCACTCCTGAGGTCATGGGTGCTCGTGTGTGCGATGGGTTCATGGAGGGGAGGGTTGTCTGTGTGTGTCATTGAAGTCTTAACCAGGTTTCGGGTTCTGCTCTCCATTTGTTGGAGTTAAACTTCCAATCTCAGTTTAATTAGGGTCATACTTTAAATAATCTGTTTTGAAAGATACAAAATGCCACATTTTAAAAAAGTAGTCAGCATGACTGAAATGGTTTTACAGACTATGTAGGGCTTCTTTATTCTGACTTAGAACATAACTTTTTAAAAGTGGGATAGCAAATCAAAACGGATGACCATTTTTTAGAAAATTCAAGTAAGTGGGCATAATAAATGGAGGTGTGGTAGCACTGTGCAGCGAACCATTGCCTGGTCATCATGTGGGCCCAGAATGTCTAGTCCCAGGACCCAGCTGGCATGTGACCAGCACTCGGCACACATGGAGTTTGAACCTGAAGCATGTTAGGAAGAAGGTCCCACAAGGCAGATACCCAGTAAGAGATCATCAGCTGCTGGGTTCCTGGTTTCAGGATCCATACTTTGCATCCTGATCCCCAGGTAAGCACCTTCCAGAAAGATCTATCCCGTGAACACGAAGGGAATCACCTGGAAGTGCTGGGGAGCCCCTGCTGTGGGGTGCTGTGTGGTCACTGAGCTGGGTCTCCCGCAGGAGAGAGTGGTGACCGACCCCTCTCAGAGAGCCTCATGCGTGTCCTACGTCCCGTCCCGGGAGCCATTCAGAGCACAGGGTGGGGCCCGCGAGGAGCACCCTCCGCTGGGGTTCCGTGGCTGCTAGTGCTCTGCAGGGGCCACCCAAGTCTCGCCTGGTTTCTGAGTCAAAGGAAAGTACCGCCAGCTCAAAGAAATCACTCCAGAGCCTGGATCCTGGAGGCTGGTTCTCCACGCTTCTCCGCTGTAGGGAGAAGGATCCCCTGGAGGAGCCCCACGAACAGGTGATCCAAGACCCCACTTAGCCAGTATCACTTGGAGCTATTCCAGGTGGATTATACTCCAGCTATTTCATAAACCCCCAGGGTCAGAACCTTCCCGAAGGGTCTAGATCAAAGGGCCTGCACAGCTTTGCTGATAGGACACTCATGTGACATGATCACACTCCTGTCGCTGTCTAAGTTAGTGAAGTAAGGCTTTGAAGGGCACACATCTGTCAGTCTCCTGGTTTATAGCCTCACCCACCAAACTGTTGTCCTACCCAACGGCTAGGCTCGGTGCAGAACCAGTCAGCAGGAGCTGCTCTCTGCCCCAGAGCAGCGTCCTGGGTGTGAGCGGTGCAGGGGTGCAGGACGCTCCGTGGGCAGAACCCGCATGACCCTGAGAAGCCACTGTGGGTGTGGTGACTAGAGTTCTGGGCCACTGTCTTGAAGTCAGTCGGTCTTTCATGTTCCTTGGTTTACATTCATGGTGACCCTTATGTCCCTGGGCCATCAGCAGATTTTCTCCAAGGCTGTGCCTTTTTCTTAGCAAATGGAAACACAGTTAACAGAGAAGCAGAGTAGTCCAGACAGCAGGAAGAGAGCCTTCGGGACAGTGTGAGAGGCTGGCTCCCACGTGCGTGTCCACTCGCAGCAGTTGGTCCTCCCGCGTGGAGCCACAGGACAGAGTGGATACAAAGTCTGACTGCTACTGATAGGCTGCAGTTTTCCAGTGTAGCATTTTCTACCTCAATAAGTTGAAATGTGGAGTTTATTGACAGGTATTTTAAGTAAAACAAGTATTTGCAAACCAACAGATTATTACGATAGGAGCCCACAGAGTATAGAAGGACCATTATTTATACATGAGAATTAGGTAATTATTTTAATTCCAAAGGTCCTCCATCATTGCAGCTACATATGAACCAAAATGTTGCTAATAATGGCCATTTCTGGTAGGGCAGCAGTGATCCTCACTGCCTGTGTGAGGGAGGCAGGTGGAGACGGTCTCGCTGTCTATGTGCTCACTAGACGCCGAGGCTCAGAAAGAGTGGGCTATTTTCATGAGTGGTGGAGACGAGGGCAAACCTGGGGATGGTTTTTCTTACTTCAGAGCTCAGGTTCTTTGTATCCCTTTCTGCTTATTTGAACAACAGGGAAGAGTATGTCAGTAATTCTTTTCAGATCGTATTACATTCACATTTCATTAATTAAAATTATATTTATTGCCCAGTTCACATATAATAGGCTGGTCTTTTGGATGAAAAATTTTATTTTCACAATTCATTTTAATGGTCTAAGTGTACGTTTATTAAATGAAAGTTCCCTTGGTATCCTGAAGATAAGAAAGTGATTATTCAGGGGTCATAGATTTTTCTAATCACAGATTTTGTGTGTGGTGTGGCAAATACCTTTTTGGATTCTCACGATTTGAGAGATACAGATTAAATAGTTATTGAATGCCTAGTAAGTTACTGTTTATTTTCATACTTCAGCCTTAAA
This sequence comes from Tadarida brasiliensis, assembly GCA_030848825.1. NCBI lineage: Eukaryota > Metazoa > Chordata > Mammalia > Chiroptera > Molossidae > Tadarida > Tadarida brasiliensis. Next base: position 77,829,658 of record CM061270.1, read on the forward strand.
AAGAAAACCCCTGTAGAAAATAAAAGCACACCGGTGTGGATCTGTGGGAGCACACACTGTGCCTGCCCACAGACAGGACCAGCCAGGTCAGGAGGAGAGGGCCCGTGCCCACCTGGAGAGAGGCTGTCCTGCCGCCGTCCCTGCCGCACAGTGTGCCTCACTGGGCTGTTTCCGAAATACGTGTGAGGCCCGTGACTCCTCCTCTCCATAGTGGAGCTGGGGACTCTCTCAGACAGTGCACTTGGCCACTGGGTTCAATGGGATCAAATCAGAGGCTCCCTTTCCTAAAGGCTTGCCGGCTTCAACGTTCTCCATACTCATTGGCCTAAGATGTGCGGCGCATTCTTGGAAGTTCACTTCGAAGGAGGTGGTTTGAGGGGAAATGTTAAGAGCCTTTTGAAAGCAGGACAGATCTGTGCCAGGCACGGCACAGCGTGGAGTCAGAATGAAGACCTGTGGTGTGGCTTCCAGGGCATGCTGTTAGCTGGCGTCATTTGGCCCCTTTCCTCCCCGCCGCCATCCTTATCAGCACTGTGGGCAGAGCCTGTCCATCTGGTCCTGACCGTGCTCACTGCCCTCGCCATGAGACGGTCCTTCGCCTAAGTCCAGCTTCTAACGGGCCATTTCCTCCCTGCAGTAAATCAACTCTCTTTGAAACAAATTTAAGACAAAATCCACCCAGTATAAATCCCTCCTCACAGAAACAGATTTAAAAAAAAAAATTGCCTAGTTTCCAGAACACGTTTTCTTTCTAATAGGATGATGCACTGAGCCCAGGTTATTACAAGTATCATGACAATTTTCAATAAATGGGCCTGAATTTTCATCAGACAGCGGCAGAATGAAGGTGACGAGGGGTCTGTGCTGTGGCCTCTGAGTTCCCCAAACCCCCTTTAGGATGTTGTTCTCATGTTGATCAGCCAATTATCCTTCCTCTTCCGTCATTCCCAGGGACATGTCCCTGAGGAGGGAGGCCAGTGGAGATGCAGGCAGACTGTGAAGTCGGAATCAGCCATCTGTTTCCTGCTGCGGTCAGCAGGGAGGCAGCCACTCCGAGACCCGCGTGGAGCCGGCGTTTCGTATGCAAGGTTTCAACTGCGAGAGGCTGTGGGCACAGCTGGGAGAAACGATCTCATGATTCTTTATCATCTTAAAATTAATCTTTCTCTACATCCAAGAAGGTGTGATTCAGGAAGTTTAGCACATGGGTGTGTTGAAGTGTACGGCTCTGTGGCTTCTGATTGAGCAAACGCAGAATTAGACATTTCTAGATATCAGTCTGTGATACAAATTAAATTTCCTTCATGCAAACTAATTTTGCATAATTACAAAATATAATTATATCTTATATTTTATTAATTGTCAGACACTTTGATACAAGCCAGAAAGGTTGCTAAGAATATAATGTCAGTACATCTAAGATGCAAGGAACATGCACGAATACTAGGGAAATCTTTTCTGAATGATGATGAGAAATCAAAGAGGTAGGAGAATAGATTTAATGTTTTCACTCCTTTGTTTTTAATGTCCATATGAAGGAATTGCCAGGTTATTTGCCTTGTCATGTTCATTTGATTTTATTTCAAGTGCTAGTTTGTCAACATCGAGCATAAAGCCCAGGGATAAGTGTGTTCCGGCGCTGGTTGGACTCCTTGTCCTGGGAAGTGACTGCCTCTCACGGGCCCTCACTTTGACTCCAGAGCTGAGGAAGGTAACACTGCCTTTCAGTCACCCACCTGTCTTGTTCCAAAGCTCAGAGAAGCTTCCCTCTAGACAGTGCTTTCGAGAGGTGAGCAGCTCCGAACGGTGGTGCAGCCCCTGTTGTGGGAGTGACTTTGCGTGGTCCGCCTGTGTGCTCCAGCTCCCTGCGAGTCTGAGCCCGAGCCTCAGCTGCACACAGCAAATGCAGTGTGTCTGTAAAAGCTGCATCACTTTGAAGGGTGCAGAGCATTGTTACAGCTCATTCCAAAAACTGGGAGGTGTTTCCTGTGTCCCCACAGGAGCTCTGGGTTCCCTGGGGACAGACGCTAAGCAGACATCGCCCTTTGCCCACGAGAAACACAGGACATAGCATGAAAGAGTGCATGTGCACATGAAAAATGCACTGTGGTTCTTCACAGAGGGCAGAGCCGGAAGTCATGAGCCGAGATGGAGCTGACAGGTGTGAGCTGAGCATGAGAACAGTAGTCTCCAGACACTGAAGATGGGTGACGTTGGCTGCTGAAGGTTGTCGTGTTGTTTTTGAAGGGTCTTTGGGAACAGACGAGATTCTTTCCTATGTGATGGGATTGAATGAGGAGAGGAGAAGCAGGACCCCAGGTCCCCTAGTTCCCTCCCAGTCAGACACCCGTGGGAGCAGCACATTCGCTTCGGGCCCATCTGTGAAACAGGTGGACCACGACTGCCACGGACGCTCTCCGTCTCCCTGGTTCACTGAGGCGTCTTGCCCTGCTAGTGGGGTGCTCAGGGTGACTCTTTGAACTCTGTGTGTGCGTATGTGAGAGAGAGAGAGAGAATTGGTTGGCATGTTTCAGTCTGTCTCAGTCTGTGGACTTCAAATAGCTCGTTTTCTGTGGGTAGGGATATAATGACCTTACCTTTTATAAGTCCCCAAGTTTAGACAAGCTAGATACCTGAAATGTCATCAAGTAGACATCCTCAAACATGACGAGTCAAGGAGGTCGTTTGTGCCGCCTCACCCGCTTAGAGCCCTGATGAGTAGGCCCTGGAAGAAGCATGACCGCAGTCGCCTCCCTGCAGTTACCATGCCGCTTGGGTCCCTTGTGGAAGCTGTTATTTTTCCCTCAGTTTGTCTCATTTAGTGTAATGGGAATTTTAAAGTCGTGTTTTAGCTTTTAAAATGGACATTTAACATGAATAGGCCAATATCCTCTTCAAATATCTGTAAATAATTTTTGATGTGTTCTTTGGGCCCCATTAGGCAGAATTCTCCTGCCTCCCAGGATGTGGGGGGTTTAACTGTACAAACATGAGATCTAGCTGGAGACATGAAATGGGACGCGTGACATCCAGCTTTTCTTAGAACAGGCTGAGACGGAGAGTCCCACAGTAGGTACGCCAAGGGCTCTGCGGAGCTTAGCGGCTTTCCTTTGCCACACAGCCACAGAGAGGGCTCTCCTGTGGGGACAGGACTGGGTCAGGCGTCCGCCCACTGGCTGCGCTTTCCTTGGCTGAGTCTGTTCACGGGCGCGCCAAGTACATGCTCCTCGAGCACCTTCGTGAGATACGCTCACGGGAAACACAAGCATGACCAGAGCTCAGCTCCTGCTGACATCCCTGTGCTGTGCTGGCCTCGTGCTGGCCAGCATGGCAGCCCCCAGGCGCACGCGGTCATTGACATGTAAGTATTTTAAATTTAATAAACTTGAATTTAAATTAAATTAATTAAAATTTCATAATGTCGAGAGTCTGGCTCCGGCTCCCCCGAAGGCTCTCCTGGAGGTGCTTCCAGGTGATGCGCTCCCCCCTCCCGTCTGCCCGTGTCCCCTCCTCCCTGCAGCCCCCTGATTCTGCCAGACACCGCCCGGTCCTTTGCTGGCCCTCACTCTGCTTCATTTTCCCCAGAGCTCAGCACCACAGTTTTATTTATTTTCTGCTTGTTTCTGTCTCTCTCACCAACTACACTGTGACTGCCGGGATGTTCTGGCTGCGGCTCAGTGAGTAGCCGTAAGTAAACGAAGGAGCCATGTCCTGTTCGTGCCCCCAGGCCCTCAGAGCGGCCAAGGCAAAGCCGTGACAGCTGAGGATTTGTCTGTGGTCTCATAAAAGGTGGCCGTATGTCACCGTGTCCGAATGTTTTTGCATTTTGCGGTGTGAGGAAGATACCTAGAAAGGCTAATGTTTGGCCCAAATCCGTAAAAGGTTGCTGGAGTTTTCCGTGCCTCTGTCCTGTCAGGAGAGATGTTGGGCAGTTCAGCTGGCGTGCGGGATGCCCCCAGTCCTGCACTCTGTGCACTGGTGGGTTACTTTCCCTCGGGCCGTGTGTGTCCACGGGAAATGTTTGGCTCACATGCCTTTTCAGTCACAGGGAGGCTTTAAGGACAGGCCCCAAAGTCAGTAAACACTTAGGAGTATGAAACTGGTGGGGAGCCTTCGCGTGTCTCTGAGGGGAGCCTGTGCCCCGAGTCCGGAGACGACAGGGAGCCGGCCGCACAGCCTGACTGGGTGCAGGGGAGCGTCTGACTCACCGAGGTGCAAAGCGACCCTGGGGGCAGATATCCAGCCTCTCGCCCCTGCGTAGGTCAGGCCGACTTCGTGGAAACGAGACTGAGGCCCAGAGAGGACCACGGAGGAGCAGCATGCAGTTCAGAGGAGGGCTGCAGGTAGTTCAGGGTGACGCACGTGATTCCCCACAATCATCTCCCGGTGATGAGCACCAATCCCAGCAAAGAACCCACTGTCTGAAGGACACAGAGTGAAGGTCCGAGGGACGTAGGACCACTAGAAGGGGGGTTCCTTAGGGGACAGATCTGAGAGGTGGACACTACTAGTACCCTGAGGGTACTAGTCACCTGCACCTGCCTCCACTGTGCCTCGTCTGTGTACAGGTGAGGAAGGGCATGAGGCCAGCATGGAGGAGGCTAGCACAGGACTCAGCGCCTCTCCTCTCTGCTCTCTGGGGATGACAAGTGTCTCTCCATGGAAGGCTCCCTGAGCCAGAGCTCCAGGGCCCTGGTGAGCCTTCCTGTCACGGAGTCAGACATGTGCTGGCCTGTGCACCCTGCACACATGCAGATAACTGGCCAACAGCACACGCTGCAGGGCCCTGCGGACACGCGGCCTCTGCTCAACGCACAGTGCAGGGAGGTGAGGACCGCACACGCACTGCTTCTGCTTCCCTCAGTTAAACACTCCAGCTGATTCTCAGTGTTTCTTCATAATCAATAAAGAAACCATATGTCAGTTATCAGTAATCCACTTTAAATAACATTTAAGAGACCAAGTATTTTATTAGTCTGTGAAAACAAAACTCACACACCCTTCCTCCACACTCGTGGCCAGCAGCGCAGTGGGGGGCAGGACTGAGCCCCGCCACGGGCGCATCCCGGCGCAGCTGCAGTGTGTGGATGCTCTGCGGCTGGCACCGCTGCAGTGGGGGGCAGGACTGAGCCCCGCCACGGGCGCATCCCGGCGCAGCTGCAGTGTGTGGATGCTCTGCGGCTGGCACCGCTGCAGTGGAGAACCAGCCTTGACGCTTTGGGATGGGAGGTGGTTGTGGTGGAGAAATGCCCTATGGTTTGAAAGAGAAAATAGGTCAAGGTAGAATGGACCACATCTGTGTCTGTACAGCAGAGCAGAAGCAGGGAGTGGGGAGGACAAGAGGCCCTCGCGGGCCCTGCCCTGAGTGGCCCTGGGCTCTCAAGATGTAAGCCAAAGAATCGAGGGCACCCAGGAGTAGGTCTTGGATCAGGAGACATGTATTTAGAAAAGATCAGAATTTATCACTTAGCTCTCAGTGGCTCCGAGCAGTGATCTGTGGTCATCGGGACCCTCGTTCAGATCAGGGCTCGCTGTGAGTCCAGCATCCCTCCTCTCGGGGGGAGTGGCCTCTGCCTGCTCTTCGTGGCTCCTCCTCTCCTCTCCAACGTGGGATGTGTGAAGGCCGAGGGCCGCCTTTCCTACTTGAGCAGAGAAGTGCCTTCTTGGATCTTTTTATTTCTTGGGTAATTTATCTTTGAGACCGCACCGTTCTTTAATCGCCAGAATGTTCACAAGGTGTAGAGAGGAAGGGAAGCAGGTAGTGATGGGAAAAGACTTGGGCTGGTGACAGGAGACCGGTCACAGTGCCATCCTCGAGGGCATGGGCTGTGGCAACTCTCTGGAGCCTCGTTTCTTCCAGTGGAGTGGAGAGTGTTGCCCAGTGATCTCTGGTTCTTTCCAGCATGGATGTTCTGTGACCCAAAAACAGACAAGGCTCACTCTGGAAAAGGTGGCCCCGTCCACACGCTTGTGCCCCTGAAGGTCATGAGGTCATGACCTTCGCCCCAGTTCACCCCAGCTGGGAGAACTGAGCCTCCAGAAACCCTGAATCACTAGCCTGTGGCTGCCTAGACTCAGTCTGAAACTCCCCACAAGACTGAAATGAGACAGATCGCACTGACAGTAGCTAAAAGCAGAGGTTGTGGCAGTGAAGTCCAGAGAGGTGTCTACTCGGGAATCTTCCGCTGTGTGGGACATGCTCACCCGCCTCTCTGTCCACCCTCCCCCTCAGGATGCTCCCTTCATGCGTGTTGAGCTGGGTGGTGGGCTTGTGAGTGTGAGGGGGCCTTAGGGGTCCCCTAGCACTTCATTGTTAAGAAGGGGGAGAGGAAGACATCGGGAAGGAGAACTGCCAGCGTCCCTGTGCTAATCGCTGGGAGGAGGGCTGTGACCAGGACTCACCCTCCCTGTCCCCTATGCCCCACCTCCTCCCTGTGGTCTGCCACCTTCCCACCCACTGCATCCCTCACACTCTCCTGGGACCTGTGTCCTGAACCCGTGCTGTCCAGGATTCTCCTGATCTCCTTACCATGTCAGAATGGACCTCAGCTGTCCGTCAGGACCCTGGTAGATGACAGGCTGACTATGCTAATCACCCCCGCAAGCTTCAGTGACTGGATTTATCACCGAATCCTCAAATCACAGCAAACCGGTGTGCAGGGTGACTGCAACCCCCACCGCCTCTGCATGCCGGGGCCGAGGGGCTGTGTGTTAGCCAAGAGTAGTCTAGAGGGAGCCCCTGGTCCAGTGGGCGAGACTGGAGGCAGCACTGCACCCAGAACCCCGGTGGCATTCCCACACTGTCACTGACCAGCTGGGCCCCTGCTGTCATCTGGCAGAGAGGAGCAGGCTCCCCTCGCCTCTCATGGCGCCACTATAGGCATTGAATGAGGACCCACAGCCTTGTGCGGGGGGGCCGCGGCCGGCCAGCTGGTTCCTGAGCTCACAGCTTCACTTCTGCACAGGGCGGCCATGTCGCCAGCCACGCCCTCACCTGTCCCGTGATGCAGTGCATGCGCGCAATGCTCGTCCCTTTCTCCTCAGCTATGGTGCCTGTTAACGCACCCTCGTCTCTTCATTAGAATCTAAATATGATCACATTTCTGTATTTACAAGTCAAAAACTAATTTTGATATTTACTTATTTCTATAATCAAAAAAGAAACACGTATCTAAGGCCGTAGGAAATGGGGCCAAGCCGTCTGCTCTGACCTGGGACAGTGCAGGAGCTACTGCCTCGAGGGGGCGCCTCTACTCCACTCCCCTGCGCTGTCACTCAGCACTGCACGTGTGGTCGCATGGCCTCTTGAAATGGCAACAGTAACACTACCAGGGCTACATCTTGTCTCTGTTAGAGACCAAGTGTAAAATGCCAGCGCTTGTGTTGATAGATCATAATCCGCAGAGTTGTAACCACATCAAATTTTAGTCATGAAGGTAGAGGACACCCTTCACAACTATATTTTTTGTTGCTGTTTAAGAAATCGTTTGGTTTTCTAATTGTAACTATTGAACATAAATTGTTTCTAAAAATAGGACTCAAAGGAAACAAAATTCAGTCCCACCACGTTTCATAAGTCCACATAAGAATCAAAACTACACATGTAACAGCAGTAAAAACGGCATTTGTCATTGGTGATGGAAGCATCAGAAGGGCAGGTGAGCTTAGCCACCCAGCGGAACGCACTTGCCTCTGGGTTGTCTCCTACCTGGGAGTGGCTGGACCAGGTCGTCTGTACGTCCCCTCACATGAAAACTCTGTGAGTCACCCCAGCGGTGCCTCCTCCATCGGTCTGTTTCCCGAGGTCTGTTGGGCAGTTTTGCTAGCGGACAGATTGAAGTGGAAAGCTACCAGAAGAAAACAGTGATGCTTTGGCCCTCTCTTAACCTCTAAGTAGTTACACTCTTCCATTTAGGACACGGACCTGCACTTCCAACTAATTTCCTGGTGAAATGTCTTCTTCATCCCAAAGGCATTCTCCCTGTTGTGTAGAACACTAGCCACGTGAAGAACTAATGCCGTGACTCCTCAGGTCTCCGTAGTTGGGGTCCTCACTTTGTGGGCTGTGGGTCCATGTGGCACATCCCTGACTGCCCGTTCCCCATGGCCCCGGTCCCCACGTGGCTGTCCCAGCCTCAGCAGACACATAGCTGGAAGGGTGGGTGGCCTGAGAACGCAGGACCAAGATGGAGTTCTGAAAGCTGACGCCAAGTCACTCTGCGCTCTGGAGGAGGCTGGCACGCAGCAGATGCTAGAGCTGCTGCTGACAGGTTGGCTGCTGCCTCGACTCGCCATGGTGAAGCGCTGGCTGGATTCACGTGTGTGTGAAATACTGAAGTCCAGTAACTTGCGAAACCCATGCACCTGCGAGGACCCTCGGGCCCTCGTGCCATCCCACCGGCCCTTGCCACGTTCCCTGCTGTCGGCAGCAGGCCTCAGACAACACTTGCAGATCCGCGACCTGGAGAGAGCCAGCCTTGCCGGTGGCTGTGCAGCCAGACGCTGAGGCTGTGCCCTGGCCGGTCTCGGATCTCCCTGGCATCCGCACTGTGGGCAGTGCTGCCACGTGAGACACACCCCTGTGCAGAGTGCTGCCACCCTGCGGGTCTGCACGCATGTTCATGTGAATCCTGGGAGTTCTCCACGGGCCAGGTCTAGGCCACCAGCATGACACAAATCACGACCAGCAAGCCAGTGGCCGGGCTGGGCCATGTGACTCCCACTTCTGACTTCACTCTGGTGTGACGCAGTGCTGTGTGCACACGGCCTGCTGTCCTCACCGGGAGACCTGAGCTGGAGGCCCCTCCTCACCCGGTGTGCAGGTGGGGAGGGGACCCCTGCTCAGCTTGTTCCCAGCCCCTCGTCTGTGTGCAGCTGTGTGAAGACACATGTCTGTGTTGGTTTCAATGTCCTTGGGGGAAGGTAACTTATGGGGTAGGGGACGGTGAGTAGGTATCTGACCATCAACAAGGCGGGACATGTCCCTTAGCCCTGTGACGAGAGGGTGTGGGAGCCGTTGGGAATCCCGGAGACAACTGCAGAACCATTTCCCACTGGGGACAGGTAGACGGGAGACACTCCTGGGGGTGGGATGTGGGAATTCACTCGAGTCATGCTCGTGATGAGAGTGGCAGGAAGGTCACGAGTCACGGTGTGGGTGCTGTGGTTGGGAGGACATGGCACAGCGCTCTGCTGTCCCACTGTTTCCGTTGGTGGTGTTCTTTCTAAGTTCTTTAGGGTGATAAGCTGCGTTTCCCAAGAGAACAGGGACAGCAAAAACATGAGCGTACTCTGTCTTACCTGACCGTGGTGTCTCCTGTGACCCGCGTTCGGTATGTCACGTGCCTTCTCTTGTTTCCATCCTGTGGCCGGTTCTTGTAAGGAAGTGGCGCCGGCTGCAGAACCACCAGTCATTGTGCGGAGGTCACGGGGCCCAGTCATCCTGCTGCCGCTCCTCTGATCACAGCCCATGAGTATAGAATTAAAGTGCATACATTGAGAGGAGAATACAACGTGTATATTTTCAAAAATTCACTAGAACAGCCCTGGCCTGTTTGGCTCAGCGGTTGGAGCATTGGCCCGCAGACCAAAGGGTCATGGATTCGATTCCAGTCAAGGGCACGTCATACCTCGGTTGGGGTTCAGTCCCTGGCCCTGGTCAGGATCATGCATGCAGGAGGCAACCAATGATGTGTCTCTCTCACGTCGTTGTTTCTCTCTCACTCTCTCTCTCTCTCTCTCCCCCCCTCCCTCCCTCCCCCTCACTCCCTTCCATTCTCTCTAAAAATCAATGGGAAAATATCCTCGGATGAGGATCAACAACAGATCACTGGAACAGGTTGCCTTTGGTTCCTGAGAGCCTGAGCCTGGGCCAGCGGTGTGGCGTGCATGTGAGGTGGCCGTGTCTGCGCTGTTTCTGACTGCGTCCGTGGTTTGGTTTTCCCCTCCTGCTGCCCTAGTTCCTAGGAAAATGATGGGTGGGAATTGCCAGAAGAGGGGCCGTTTCTGTCTCAGGCAGTCAGTGACCCTCTGTGACTAAGTGTGGCAAGTTGGTTTGCTGGTGTTCAGGAGGATGTGTTAGATGTTGGCAATGTGTGGGTCAGTGTGTGGCTAGCAGAGATGTGCGCTATCATTGACATGTCCAAGCACAAATCTGCTCCACAAAGAAAGGCTTTCTGAGGGGACGACACAAACCATAAAGAGCGCCCCAGACACCCAGCCCAGCGTAGTCAACAGGGTGTTCCTGCTAGTCCGCGCCCCTCATTGCTGCAGCTCATTGCTGAGCTGTCACAGTTCTTACCCTGGTCTTCCATCGTAGAAGCAAAGAACAGAGGTGACAGCAGCATGCAGGTAACCCTATCCAATCCAAGGGGTGGGAGGGACCAGGTGAGAATGCATTGGCTACGTGTGTCTGCAGGGCACCTGAGGCAGGTGTGCAGCGCCAAGAGAGACGCATGTCCCACACGGCCCCTTCGTGTCAGACAGGACGACAGGACTCACTTCAGATGTAACCTGGGCTTATGTCATTTCTAACATGGTCCTTTTTAAAACAACTTTCTTAAATACTTTTTTGAGACTGGATGTGACAGCTGTTCACACATTACTTCTACCAGCTCACCAGAATTCTCCTGACGCTGTGAGGTAGATGACTGTCACAAAGCTGTGAGTCTCATTCAAGGCTGCATTGTATGTGGTACACGCCCCTGAGTCCTGCCTCTCCTAGGCACTTGGCCACTGCAGACTTCTCCCCTCCCCTTCCTCACTGCCCTGAAATCCTCGGATAGGACTCACAGCTCATGAGACCTGGGTTCTGACTCTCATCACAGCGCTCCCATTGCTTCACGGTGCATTCTGATCAGTTATCTCCCAGGTACCAAAGTCAGAATAACTCTTAACACAGCCCAAACATGTGCCTCAGAATCCAAATGCACCGTGTAGGTGGCATCTCTGCGTGAGTCCCAGGACAAAGGCTGCCTGCGGGCTGCCTGAGCGCCACCGTGACAGCAGACAGTTCAGAGCCATTGCTGCGAACATCTGCTCAAGGTTGGGACCAGTGAAGTTCACGGACTCTTACAGAGTCTGGTCATGGTGAGGGACTGGGATGCATCTGGTTGGGCTGCAAACAGAGCCAGTGAAGGAAAAGTCATTCTCAAAGTTTAGAAGTAATGAAAAATTAACATTTTAAAATTATATGTACCGCATACACTGTTTTATTTTCAGATTAATTAAGAAAGTGAATAGTTCTAGCATAGCCTGTTTCCCTGTGCCGACGGTCCGTGGGACCAGGCTCGTGTGTGATGTGCGGGTTTGACTCGCTGCCCATGCTGTTCAACTAAACCTCAAGTGCTAGCCATTTTTTTCCTTTTCTTTTCTTTTTTGTCCTTTTTTTTTTATTTTCTTTGCAGAAGACCATCAAATGAATTGTCACAATAGTCGAATAATGCAAGACACAGACAAGGATGATAATAACAATGATGAGTATGATAATTACGATGAGCTGGTGGCCAAGTCCTTGCTGAATCTTGGCAAGATTGCCGAGGACGCAGCATACCGGGCCCGGACTGAGTCAGAAATGAACAGCAACACCTCCAACAGTCTGGAGGACGACAGCGACAGGCACGAGCACCTGGGTCGGAAAGGCGAGCTGAGCCTCGACTTGGACAGTGACGTCGTCCGGGAAACCGTGGACTCCCTCAAACTGCTTGCGCAAGGACACGGCGTGGTGCTGGCCGAGAGCGTGAGCGACAGGGGCTGTGTGGACCCCCTGGCACAGCAGGACAGCAGGAACATGAACTACGTGATGCTCGGGAAGCCCATGAACAACGGGCTCGTGGAAAAGCTGGTGGAGGAGAGCGACGAGGAGGTGTGTCTGAGCAGCTTGGAGTGCTTGCGGAATCAGTGCTTCGACCTGGCCAGGAAGCTGAGCGAGACGAGCCCGCAGGACCGGAATCCACAGCAGAGCGTGGCCGTCCGCCAGCATGTCCGGCCCGAGGACGACGTCTCGGGAAGGACGCCGGACAGGAACTACTCCGACATGATGAACCTGATGCGGCTCGAGGAGCAGCTGAGCCCCAGGTCCAGAACTTTCCCCAGCTGCGCAAAGGAGGACGGGTGTCACGAGAGAGACGACGATGCCGCCTCCGTTACCTCGGACCGGTCAGAGGAAGTGTTTGACATGACCAAGGGGAACTTGACCCTCCTGGAGAAAGCCATTGCTTTGGAGACTGAGAGAGCAAAGGCCATGAGGGAGAAAATGGCCATGGAGGCCGGCAGGCGGGACAGTATGAGGTCGTACGAGGAGCAGTCTCCAGGACAGCTGCCCGGGGAGGAGAGGAAGCCCAAACCCAGCGACAGCCATGTCAAAAAGCCATACTATGGTAAAGGTAATATTCCTACCTAACGTAAGTTGCCTCGTGAAAGCCTGAGCCTGAGTAAGAGATGTTGGTTACGGTCACAGTGAAAGTGTGATCTCAGTAAATTATCTCTAACACTATTTCTTAGGGTTGGTTCTAGAATTATGTTATGTGATTACGTTTCTGAAGAGAAAATAAAATGTTTGTCTGAGAAATACATGAAGCAGCTCAATGTCCTATTAGCAGAGCAGAGGACTGGTAGGTCATTTCGGTGGGAAATGCATGTCTGGGAAAGACGGGTTGGAGCACACACATGCCCTGGGACAGAAACGATCAGGATGAGCCTGTGATCTTAGGACCCGCCAGCCCGAGGGGCAGCGGCCTACGGAACAGTCGTCAGTCAGGGATGAAGCACATATTTCCTAAGTTGGGTTGGGTAGGTCCCATCATGATTTATAAAATCATCATCAGATGACAGTCATTGATAAAACCTCCCCTGCAGAAAACATCCCTGACAGAAATTGAGCAGGAATAGAATGAGCGGTAACACAGGACAAGGGCAGTGACGCACACTGATTGCCCTCAGGCGCTGGGTGACGGCTGTGCGCGGTGCGCAGCACGGTGTGTCCTGGGCTGAGATCAGCAGTGCTCCTTTCAGTGTGTTCATCCCCTCACCGGTCCCTGTCCCCTGTGGAGACAGTTGTGCCCACTCTATCATGAAGCCCTCAGAACCGCCCCGTGTGGCAGTCTGGTAGATTTCTGTTACGGGACGTGAGCGCATGTCAGTGCGCACCTCCCTCGGTGACGGGCTGGTCGCTGTGTGCGCAGAGCCTGCTCCAGCCTAGGCGGCCGACTGCATGGCCGCAGGACAGCATGTCCACTCACATCAGGAGGCAGGGCCATTCAGCCTCATGCAGGACTTGGCACTGTGGCCCTTTCAGTCACAGACTCTTTTAGGACTAAGTAAGAAGCAAGCTCAAGAATAAAATCGGTGATTCCTTAAATCCTTCCATGGGAGTGCCAAAAAACCCTCTTGTTTTGTGGTTTAGTCTATTCCTTACAAATACCGAGGTCCTCCTCACTGTGGATCGTGGGATGGGGTTCAGGAATTTGGTTTCAAAATCAGTTGCTATATAAACTTCAGATGATCAGAAAAACTGTTATTTCTGTTGCGACATAGGTGTGTATTCTCTCAGTGTGCACATGACCCCTCGGCACACTGGGCCTGTGGCCAGAGCCCAGGTGGACGGGGACCTGAGCCAGAGGCCCATCGGGCTCTTGATTGGGCTCGAGCACTGATGCCGACTCAGTCACCAGGCGGAGGCAGACCCGGTGAGGGGTGGCAGAGGAGGAGGCAGACCCGGTGAGGGGTGGCAGAGGAGGAGGCAGACCTGGTGAGGGGTGGCAGAGGAGGAGGCTGGTGGAAGGCCATGGAATCCAGCTTAGCTTTGGGTGTTGGACAGAGCACGAGACACATGCGTGGACTAGAGTCGTGACTTCGGTGGAATCTGTTCAAAGTTGTTAGTTGACTATTTGAGAATCGTACCTCAGCATTTTTAGGAAGAAATAGTGTCCTTCATCTTGGGCTTGCTCAGCGGGACACACACATGCCAGGGTCTGTGCTGGACATCTGCAGAGGGGTGTCGCAGCAGACTCCGTCTCTGAGCGCAGCACTGTGCCAGGAAACGGCGCATTGGGCATCACTTCTCTGGTGTCTGTGGTTCCTTTAAGACCAGAGCTTTCTGCAAATGTTGACTCATTTTGTTTTTTTATTTATTGTTGTTTTGTTTTAGTTGTTTGTAAGAAATGGAATTCAAATCGCTTGCTTCCCCTAAATAAATGGGGACGGGGTGGGCATGAACAGTAAAAACTGAGCTGTCCTTTTCCCCTGAGCTGGAGAAGGGTTGGGGAGGTGGGCTTTCCAAGTGAGCAGAAAGCATGGCGTCCTGCCTCTGCCCAGTGCTGCAGCTCTCCTCTGAGAGGTCTTGCTTCTGTCTTAGCAGCATGTCCCCATCACCCCCAGTTTCTTTTGAAGATCCCTGTAGTTATGTCAAAACCAAATAAATGTGGCCAAGCAAAGACACTGAATGGGTGAAGAGGTGAACGCCATGTGTTTAAAACGTGCTGTCTTCCCAGCATGGCCCGCCGGCCCCACCGCCACGTAGCATAGCAACAGTCTCTGTGTTAGCTCCTCTGTTATTTTATTAAAGACGAAGAGAACACTCAAGCCAATTTTCATTTATACTAATCTTCTCAAAATGATTTAAATGGTAAACAAGTGACCCTTCCAGAATCCTGAGCTCAAACGAAGTTCATCGTGAAACTTCTCTATCTGCTTCTTAAGCACCCACTGGACAGGGGTGCGGAGCAAGCTGAACCCAGCACACAGTCTTTCCTAGGTACTGTGGCAAGGTTTGTGGTTGAATTGTTGATCTGTTTGCTTGTTTGGGTGTTTTGTGTTTGCTCCAATGTTTGCCTTTAAGACGAGTTGGGATTGCAAGAGAAGCAAGGGAGGTGATGTGAGGGCAGCGGCAGCCAACCCCGCAGGCTCGCGCATCGAGAGGAGAGTGTCCCTGCTGTCTTCCCCACCTGAGACAGTCGGGGCCACGCTGCATCCACACAGATCTATCTGACCTTGACTCCAGAGCACTTTTGAAGCCTGTGACTAGTTTCTTAGGAAATTTTAGTGTCCTGTTGAAAAAGAGACACACTTAGTGATTGATGATCATTATTACATTTTGTCCTTTAAAAGGAATTTATCTCTAGCTTATGATCCTAATATGTTCCTAGGACACTGTTACTGTGTTCTTTGATGTTTACACTAATTAAATCTTACCAATGTTATTGTGACGTTACTTGCAAGGCGGTGAAACGCTAGGCTTTGGGTTTGTGTGTGTCGGAGACGCGCCAGTAGGAGGGCTGGAAGCTGAAGTCACGGCAACATACGCTTAGATTTCTCTCCAGGGCTTCCGATCTACACTAGTGGCAGGAAGCAGCAGACAGTGTGTCTAGGACATTCCCCAGCATCAGCGCTGGTTTAAGGGGACCTGAGAGACAGGTCACGTAGACCAGCCTGCTAGCTACAAGTACAGGGGCTCCTTGAGGGGAACGTAAAAGCGTCTAGTTGTTCCTTCGAGTCCTCTATCCATGTCCGTTTACATGAATGACCTAAGAAAAAGTCCATGAGGCTTTTAAAAATGTTAAACCAGGCTTTTTCCTTTATAGAAAGCGAATTCTTAACCAGAAGTACAGCATGTATTTCCTAACAGTCATTGATTGGCTTGATTAATGAAGTATTAATGTAAAAGCACTAACCCCCTGAAGAAATTTCACCCCAACCATCCCCGGACCAAGTCATACCAGTCATTGTCTGTGGATAGTCTGCGCAACTGGTTTTCAAACACTGCCTCAGAACAAGGTTTTGTGCGCCCAGGGTCCTGTTCGGTCTGAGCTTCCTCTTAGAACTGTTTCTGGGGCCGTGTTCTGCACATCTCCACACTGCGGTCCGTTCTGGGTACGCAGTCGTTTCCAAGCAGCCTCAGTGCATCTCTGCCTTTGGCCCCCGCAGAGCTGCAGAGCCCCTGCCCTGCCTTCCTCCCATCCCAGTGCAAGCGGGGAAACTGCCCAGCGGCTGCTCCGGCAGCTTGTGGAGCCGTTGGGATCGCGCCCCTCTGTCAGGCGGCTGCTACCCCTCAGGCACTGCTTCCAGTGCCTTCTGAGAGTCCAGTTTATTTTCAGAGAACTTCTAAATCGACATGCTTCCAAAGGGAGTCGCACGGAATCCATTCGCCACCAGTAGGTCTGCACCTTGTGGCATCTGCGGTCAGAGCTCCCTAAGAAGGAACCCACGGAGAGGGAAGGGCACAGAGCCGCGGTGGCATTTCAGAGCAGCTGCGGGAGGACCGCGGTGGCTTTGTTCTCTGAGAAGGTCACTATCTCATCACTGTTTACATCGGTTTCTTTGAGCTTATCATGTAACACACGGGAAACAGTCAATCAAGAGCTCAGGTAGGGATAGTCTTCTGTTTTCTTTAGCGTAGAAAGTGGAATATTTTATATTTCATGATTACACTGTTGAAGGTCAAAGATCACCCACAACCAAAGACCTACACAAAAGCCTGATGTCAAAGCCTGTCTCCCTGACACCTGCTTTATTTCTTTTTTCATCAAGGTCTCTTCAGAGTGTGAAATGATCACATTTGTCTTCAGTGGGTAAAAAAAGTCATTCTCTTGACACCTGTTGTCGCTTTTAGATCCCTCGAGAGCAGAGAAGAAAGAGAGCAAGTGCCCCACCCCAGGGTGCGACGGGACCGGCCACGTGACTGGGCTGTACCCGCACCACCGCAGCCTGTCCGGATGCCCGCACAAAGATAGGGTCCCTCCAGAAAGTAAGTCACCTCGCCCGCCTCCACACCCGCGATGGTTGTTTCTGTCGTCTCTGTCATCCCCATCTGTCCTGACAGGCAGCCACCCAGCACCCCTAAACCCGGGAGCAGTGGGCTGTAGAGCTCGCCCTCCGGTGGGCAGTGTTTCCTCAGTGTCCTTCCTGCGGGACTGGCCCGAGGATGGAGCACAATCCCA
Source organism: Tadarida brasiliensis (assembly GCA_030848825.1). Taxonomy (NCBI): domain Eukaryota; kingdom Metazoa; phylum Chordata; class Mammalia; order Chiroptera; family Molossidae; genus Tadarida; species Tadarida brasiliensis. Next base: position 77,846,592 of record CM061270.1, read on the forward strand.
GGCGTTTCTCTGCCCCAGTGGCAGACCTGGTCTGCAGGCCTTAGTTCACTCTGACCTGGGCAGCTCGCTGCTCCCTCCTCTCCTCACCAGCTGCAGGGCTGAGTGCAGACAGTCTGACATCCCTTTCGCATGAAACCGCTCGAGAAAACACACGGGGCTCTGCTGCTATCTGGACCTGTGCACATACAGGAATCAGTATTATATGTGCATTTTATTGCTTTTTACTTGAAACGTCTGTTTCACGTCATAGTTGTCCCAACATTTCTACACAATAAAATGTCAAATGAGCAGGTTGACGGAGGGTGGGTTTTGACCCCACACGTTTGTGTTAGGCTCTGAGAATACGCAGTGCATTTCTAACACAACTGGACTCTCCCGAGAGCTGGACCGTGTTTACCTTTTCTGATCTGTCTCGCAGCCCATGAAGTGTGCCAGGTATTTTAAAAACAGTGAGAATTGATTGTGCAGGAAAATGGCCCATTTTCAGAGATGACTTTGAGTCTAAGAACCTGCTCCTGAGTGTACGGACTTTCCTCCTTGTCTGAGGCCCAGCTTCTAGTGGGGACAGTGGAATCGCTTGGCTGCAGATAGGACGAGATGGTCAGTGGACTGTTTACGGGAACTTTTGAGGATTGTCCCGTTAAAATGGGACTTTGGGAGGCAGATCTGCCAGGACCCAGAGGAGCTCCCAGTATGCGAGGCTCAGAACACAGGCCTCGCGGAGGGTGCTCAGGGAAGTCCTTGTAGCAGCTGTGTGGCTGCAGCTTCTCAGGTGGCTGCTGAAAGTCAGAGCGCCGTTTCCTGCCCGTGGCGTGGAAGTAGCGGCTCTGCCCGTGTGTCCTGTGAGTGGGAGACAGCAGGTGTGTGGCCGCAGCTGCTTCCGCCACACTCTCAGACCCCTGTTGACATGAGCCTGTGGCAGGCCGCCCATCGATCAGATGAGGGAAAACAGGTGCAGACCCATCGCCTTCTCTCCAGGGTGAGCACAGGGCCTGGCAAGGTGACGACACTCAGTGCTTTCAAACCAGTGTGAGCAGGGACAAACTTGCCTGGCTGGACACCTCAGCCAGACCTGGGTCCACCCCATCTGAAGCCCAAGCCTGCCTGTCTCCGCTGAGACCTGGGTCTGATCCAGCCTCATCCTGACCAGTGTGACCTTGGGCATGGCACCCACTCTCTGTACCTGGCTTTCCCCATCTGCAAAGTGAGCCACTGGGACCCAGTGCAAATGTCTTAAGAGAAAAAGCTTCTTTGTGCCGTTTTCCCTGAAGGCACACACTTTCACCTGCAAAGTACATCAGTTTATTCTCATGGCTGACAAATCCTCCCGACTCCGTATTTTCACGAGAACAGTCTAAAATCCGTGGAGCAGAGGTAGGGACTGTGTTCTGAGGGCCACATGTAGAATACGCTCATACAGCCCACACCTGGTCCCCCTCCGGGGCAGAGTGGGGGCTCAGCTCTGACACTGACCCCCAGGCACCTCCAAATCCTTGGGTATCACAAGCACCTAAACAGTGGCTCTCCAGTTGAATTCCCTGAAGTTATCTGCAGCCCCAGTTCACAGCACACTGTGTAGAAACAGAAGCTGCCCCACTGAATGAGACCCCCACTTTGGTCCCCCGCGAGCGCCCACCTGGCTGAGACAGAGCGTGACGTCTGCAGGACAGAGGGTCAGCACATGGTGCAGACGCCCCAAGACCAGGGCTGACGACCTCCCCAGGGACCTCGGGCCACACTGATATCATGGTGCGGCCTGTCTTGTGTGAGAGAGAAGGGACCACGGTGTCTTCTGAAAGCTACTGTAATGGTCCGTGCAAGAGGCCTGGCCTGAAGGCGGCAGGTTCAGGAAGCACGCCTGAGGCAGGCTGGCAGGGCCGGAGGACTCTCGTCGGGGAGGGAGACGCGGCCGAGATGAAAGGACTGGAGCCTCAGCGATGATAGGTGCAGGGAGTTGAGAAATAGGGAGGTCGTGACCTGGATTTGTCCCCCAGAATTGGAAGTGCTGTAGGACGTGCCCCGCAGGCTGTGGAGGAAGGTCTGGAGACCCGGAGAAGGACAGGTGCCCTCGGGTCTGTCCTCTGAGCGGTGTCAGTAGACAAGGTGAAGTTGCCTGGACAGGAGCCACAGATGGGAGCTTAAGATGTGAAAGTCCAGGAGGCAGAGCGGAGGAGGAGCGCTGGGTCGAGAGAAGTCAGGGAAACAGAGCCAGAGAGGACAGCATTTGTGAACAGGTGCAGGCATGAAGGGGTTCCCCAGAGAAGGCCGGCGGAAGGCGAGGACTTGGTGAAGAGCAGGAGGAAGACGGGTCTGGGAGCCCGAGGCACATGCGCCCGTCCCACGCTGGAGCCTGCGTGTCCACTCAGCGGCGGGGGTGCAGTCAGCCTGAGCGGTGAGCCCATCCCACGCTGGGGCCTGCGTGTCCACTCAGCGGGGGGTGCAGTCAGCCTGAGCGCTGTGCCACAGACCCACGTGAAAGGTGTTTGCTGTCTCCAGGGAAGACTTCATACTGGAAAAGTTTAGCATAAAAGGGAAAATGTGTGTTAATTTGAGAGAGAAGCAGTGTCATGGGAAGGGCTTGTGTGAGTTATAACGGGGCTGTAAGAAAGTAGGAGAGAGCCTGGCCAGTGTGGCTCAGTGGATTGAGAGATCCCGGTTTGATTCCCGGTCAGGGCCTCCCTGGGTTGCCAGCTGGATCCTCAGTAGGGGGCGTGCAGGAGGCAGCTGATTGATGTTTCTCTCTCACATCGATGTTTCTGTCTCTCTCTCCATCCCTCTCTTTCTAAAAAATCAATAAAAACATATTTTTAAAAAGTAGGAGAGTAAAGAATGAAGGCTGTGGGTGGAGCAGGGCCCAAAGGCAGGAGGAGGACAAGGGGGTGCAGACCAAGAGCACACTTGGGAAGGGAGGCTGCTGCCTCCTCTGAGCCAGGGCAGAGACCTGGAGGTGGGGCCAAGGTTCCCCAGGAAGATGGCCTGGGCCCCCCACAGCCAGGTCCCGACAGCGTGAGCTCACACAGGCCCGCTCTCACCGGCCGCTCCTGACTCCGCGGTGAGAACTGCAGCAGTGAAACCCAGTGGGAGGCGCTGTCCCGGGTGGGGAGATGAGCTAGGCCTCCGTCGTCAGCACCTTGTTCAGTGAAGTAGCTCACACATTGTGCATGCCAGGGATGAGAGGGACCCTGCTCTGGAGAGAGACGATTGTGGGGAGTTCAGTTATGTGACCGTCTGGGCAGACTGTTTCTAGTGGCCTCCACGTCCACCTGCACCAGGCAGCCCTCACTCACAGGGAAGCTCCCGCAGGTTCCGGCCGCCGTGTCCTCCGGGAGGTTGTAGCCAGTTGATCTGGGGCTGGGTGTGGGGCCACGTGTCCTGGCTGTCCACCTCCCTTCTCATGCCCACCTGCCTTCCCAGCAGCCCCGAGCATGCCTGTGCCCTGAGGGGCGAGCCCGTGTCCCTGACAGCTGCTGGTGGCTCCCAGCACCACGGCGACCCTGGTGCGTGTCCTGCTTGGCCTCACCGGCTCGGGCACAGCCGTCGCTATTCCAGCTCACTCCGTCCGAAGAATGATCAAGTACTTAGTTCCTGGATGGAAAGTCATTACCTAATTCATTTTATTTAAAAACACGTTTTGGGGTTCTCTTCCCCCATGACCACATGCCTTCATAATACTGTGCGTTTCTGACGCATAGGCAGTTGAAATTGTCCGATCTGTGTACTCTCCCAGAGCAAGCAGTCAGTCAGTGCTCACGTGTGGAGACAGATGGGCCGCCCTGTGTCCCTGTCACCCCGGAACGATCCGGTCCTCACGTCCCGACCTCCAGCCCCCACACAGCGCACCCCTCTTTGCATGCCAAACCGATGAGGCTGAGACAGCCTTCCCTCTTCCTACATGTGCTGTCCTGACCATGCCCATCACGGATGTCTGTGGGACTGTGTTGTGCACACCCCCTTCGTTACAGTGACTGCGTCCTCTTGTACCTGGGCCATTTCAGTGTTTTAATGCCACGCTGTTTTCTCTGCCTCTCCTTGTCAAGTTCTTGCCATGCATGAGAATGTTCTCAAGTGTCCTACTCCGGGCTGCACAGGGCGAGGGCATGTAAATAGCAACAGGAACTCTCACAGAAGGTAAGCACAGCGCGCTGGTCCTGCCTGCAGGTGGGCCCCTGGGAGGGCACGGTCTCCTTCCCACCCCCGACGCCCTCATCCAGAGGAGGGAGACTGCGGCCCCAGGCATGGAGGGGTCGGCTGCTCGGCCCGTTCATTGTCTCGGCCGCCTTGTCATGATGGGGTGACAGCCCCCACTGGGAGGTATCATCCTTGGTAGAACATCTAAGATGGAACCATGACCATTTGCAACAAGTGGAAAGAGCATAGTGAAGGTTCCCTTGCCCTCCAGGGTCAGCAGGGGCCATGTCATGCTTCATGCAGGGTGGGACGTGGAACACAGGAAGACTGTACAGTGTATGATGTAGCTGGGCTGCCCCCCAACTCTGCTGAAACCTTGTCATCGGTGTGGACACCAGTAGTACGAGCAGATGTCAGGGGAGCTTGTGGGTGAACGTGTGCCCGGTGGATAGACGTTCCCTGGCCCACTGCTGTCCTGATGTGCTCGGACTCACACCTTTGCTCTGACAAATTACAGTTCTCTCTTCCCCTCTTATTCTCCCCTTTGCTAAGTTGCATTCAGTTCAATCAGATACTTTTTTGCAGTAGCCAAAAGTGACTCTGCTACAATGTGTCCGACAGCCCACGTTTCAGCTTCACACGCTCATGTGAGCTCATGTGAAGCTATGTCCGAGTGGAGGGGACTGCTGCGAGTTTCCCTTTAATGTCTGTTTCCTGACTGGGAAATTGGGTCACGTGTGTTAAATTGATGAGTCAAATTGCAACCCTGCCGCCCCCAGCCCTTCTGAGTTTCCTGGGCCTGTGCTGCGGAAGGAGGCAGTGCTGGGTGGCCAGGGTCGTGCTGAGCTGCTGAGCACGACTCGATGCCACGTTTACAGTACCAGCTCCTTTGTCAAACCCTCACTGACCCACACATCCACGGAGTGAGATCCACGTGTGGCTGTACGTCGTGGACATGCGTAGAGTCACACAAACAGCAGGCACCATGGTTTCATGAAGGACGGGCTCAAACAGGAGAGCCAGTCTGGTTTCGCCCCTCAGCATCCAGTTCCAAAACAGTTTCCAGCAGTCCTTGCGATTATCCTGCTTTCTTCTCCGTCTCTCTCCAGGGGAGGACCAGCCACGCGCTGTGGCAGTGGTGCTCGTGGGACTGGCCCAGACCTCCGTCTCTGGTGCCAATCAGAGCACTACCCTGCTTGGGCCTCTTAGACACAGCCTGCCCCAGCGGTTAGCCCCCCTCTCCAGAAACCACAAACATCCCAGAGGGGAGCCTGTGTCTAAAATTGTAACTGGCTCACGGTCGGTGAATGTCGTAGAATTTGGCTAGCTGTCACTGGAAAGGGGAGAGTGTACGTTACACTCAGGACAGGGCAGCGGCACTGAATGCTGCAGACGAGGGAACATGCCATTTCCACCCCTGCCATCAGGAAAGCCCACACAGTTTGGGAAGTCGCCCCCACCCCTGCTTGGGTGTCATGGTACTGATGTGGGGGGAGAGGTGGTGGCTGGTTGGTTGCTGCGTGTGGAGCTATCTGGGGGACAACTGACCCCTTTCTGTAATTGCAGCCTCTCGGGATGCCCTATTGCTGCGGCGGAGAAGCTGGCCAAGGCCCAAGAGAAACACCAGAGCTGCGACGTGTCCAAGTCCAGCCAGGCCTCAGACCGCGTGCTAAGGTACCCAGCTCAGAGTGTGCCCGTTTCGTGAGCTCCATCTGCAGGCAGCCCCCCACGCCAGGCTCGGGACGTGCAGGAGGCGATGGTCATACCCAGGGCAGGAGTGAAGTGAAGGAGCGCTGTGCTGGGAGTGAGACCCAGGCCACCCTCGCCCCACACGGGGCCCTGTGAGGGCAGGAGGTGAATTCGCCTCCCTGGGTCTCAGTGACTGATTGTAAGTTTTTAAATGAGAAAAGTGGATGAGATTGTTTCTGGTTTTCTTTCTGATAGTTCATGACTCTGTGAATGCTAGACAAAAGAGAAGCTTTACCAAGTGATGAGATGCCCAAAGTCAGTTTATCTTCGGTTGGGTGAGAAGCCCCAGCCCCAGCCTACAGGGCGGTGGTCGTGTTTCTGACGTGTCATCGTGGAGGCTTCTATGTGGGGCCTCGGACCTGCTTCTCCTGTCCTCAGACACCCAGAGGGGACGTGACTGACCTGCCCCCGGAACCTCATCACCAGATGAGAAACCAGGAAAGACCTCAGACAGCATCAGGTTCAACACACTGCTTTCTAAGTTTAGAAAAGGACAGGGAGGAAGAAACCCACACTGTCCCAACCTGTGTCAGCTCTCATTGCTGCCCGTGAGCACTGTTGACCGTCGTGTGCTCTGCCTTCTTCTTCCCAGCACGCCCGAGGCGAGAATCCCAGCAGGGACTTTAGGACCGATGTGTAATCCATGGTGAGGAGGCCAGAGTGAGGCTCTAACTCTGAGCCAGTTAGGGGGCCCCTGCTCTTAATGTTAAAGAGAGAAACAAGCCCCCCCCCCACACACACACACACACACACAGTCTTGCCTCTGCTGACTTGTTCTTCGGGAAGGTCACTGGGACACAGTCACCAGGCAAGAACACGATCCCTTTGTGGTTCTGCTGTGTATTTGTTCACAGCTCACCGAACGGATCCCACCATAGCCCTTCCGCTCCTTTGTCCCTCAATAGAAAAGAAATCTCTATAGAAAGTGAGGAATATTTAAACAGAAAAAAAAAAAAAAACAAGAAAAGCCATCTGTGATCCTCGCATTCAGAGATAGCCCTCAGTCAGGTTTGGTGTGCATTCTTCTAGATGGTTCTGTGTGGGGGTGCTACCCATCGAACCTCCCCAAGGTGCCTGTCACTGTCATCTCACAGAAAGTAAGACTGACAAGTAAGTGATGAGACCTCCCTGGGAGCCCCACCCCCAGCTCACTGTTAGTTGTTGGCAGCATGAGACCCCCCAGAACCCTGGGGCTGTGCATCTGAGACGGGACAGCTGTTAACCAAGGGAGACTGAGGAGAGGCAGAAGGAGACTGAGGTAAGGGCTTCCCTGAATGTCCTTCGCCTGCTGCGGCCAGCCTCCAGAGAGCTGGGAAGCACCCCACCCCACCCCTTTCTGGAAGCCCAGCAGGCGACCAGTCCCCCTGCCAGCAGCAGCCTTGGCCCCGCACAAAGCTCCGCTGGCAGCTTGAGACAGACGAGAGTCCTCCACGATGGCACACGTCACCTCGTCCAGACCCATGAGCCCGAGACAACAGCATTCACGCTGTTTCCGTGGCGTCTCAGCTGCATCCCCGCTTTGGGCAGATACAATGGAGAAGCACATGAAATGACAAAAAGCAAGACCAGAGGCAACAATTGTGCATCTAACAGGCAGTGTCCTCACAGGCCGTGGGTGTGGGGAGGTTGAGTGAAACACAGGAGGGCCTGGGGCAGCCAGGCTGTGGGACCCGGCTCTGCGAGGGCAGCTGGCACCAGGGTGGCACAGCGGGCTCATCTCCAGGCTCCCTGCCCCCCACACTCCCCCCAGACACTGGAGTCCCAGCTCCGAGCAAGGCTGGGACCTGGGCCCACCGCCCTGCGTCTGTCCCCACGGTGTCTCCACGCAGGGGTGCTCACTCGTTGGAAGGACAGAGACAGGAAGGAAGGAAAACAACTTGAACCTGCAATCACTTAACTATTTATGATTATCTAAAGTCTTTAAGTAGATATTCCAACAGGAATTTAAGACTGGAGCAAGTCCGACCAGCCCTGTCCAAATTTTTCAGCTCCTCCGCAACACCCTGGCTTAGACTGCCCTGCCTCCATTCTGTCACTGAGAATGGCCTCCTTACTGAGGCCTCTGCCCATCCTCCCTCACCTTCTGAAGGCCGAGGGTCACGCCTTCCCCAGCCCCACCCCTCTGGCCTTGCTCACTAGAAGGATGAACTGACTCCCAGTCTGGCCCCCAGCACAGTCCCCTAAGATTCCCCAAAGATGCTCCTCATCTTCCGACTTCATTGTTCCTTTTCCTGGAATGCTTTTGCCACCCTGGGTCTCACCCTTAATGGTTCTACTCATTCTGTACAGCCAGCTCTAACTTCTTGCAGCTGGGTGTGGCCTCTTCCTTAGAATCCCAGCAGCACCTGGGCTCCTAAAGTGGCATCACAGACTCACACTCACAAGTAATACCCCAGTCCATGCGATCCTTGAGGCAGAGCAGGGTTATCCATCTACACGGCCATGCGGCCTGGCCAACGCCTCAGATAGCAGGCAGGCACCTAGGCGCCACCTGTTCTGTTGACTTGACAAGGAAATGAGCGGAGTTCACGAAGTCTGAGGAAGTGCTTGGGCAGCTTGGTGAATAAAGGTACAGTGAGTGGAAGTTGAGGGAAGGGCACTCTCTGTAAGTGATGCATTATTTCCAGAAAGAGCCTGCAGGCCCACCTGTGAGACAGGTAACTAGCTGCACACACGCACACAAAACCAAGTAGAATCTCACACGATGAATAATAATTGGAAGAATGAGTGGCTCCTAGTGAAAGTATTGAAAGTGTGTGCTGATGTTTATCAGATGTATCGCTGCACGTTCTGTTTTGCTGTCCAGACGTGTAAACTTATGTCTAGTTTGCCTCAGTCCTCGTCCCTGTGAGTATTTCTTTCCTTTTCTCTTATGTTCAAGGGAAGTCGTCTCCTTAGCTCCCTTCAGCTGAGTGTGGTCCTTGCTCTGTGCAGAAGAGAACGCATGGACTTGAGATTCTTCTGTCCTCACACCTGTCTCTTCACCAAGCCCACCAGGACCCTACAGGGAAAGAAGGGGGGGGTGCATAGTTTAGTTCCGTTCTTTTTATTGCTGCGTTGGCCGCCGGCAGCCAGCTGATGAGGTGCTGCGTCACTCCGGCGCCTCACTCTCAGGGAGCAGGACGGTGGTCAGTGCAGGTTGTGAGTCCTGACAGCTGAGAAACATGCTGTCGTTCCCATGCCCCGCCTTCTCCGGCCACAAGAAAGCCAGCTGTCCATTGTTTCTTGTTTGCTTACAGGCCAATGTGCTTTGTAAAGCAGCTCGAGATCCCTCACTACGGCTACAGAAACAACGTCCCCACGACCACGCCGCGCTCCAACCTGGCCAAAGAGCTGGAGAAATATTCCAAGACTTCGTTTGAATACAACAGTTACGACAGCCATACTTACGGCAAGCGGGCCATAGCTCCCAAGGTGCAAACCAGGGACATATCCCCCAAAGGATATGATGGTAGGAGGTGCACACTCTTATACATGAGAGTCACGCTTGCCGTTAATAATGTTGTTGTTGTGTATATCCATTTCCGACAAACCGGTCGAACATGTGGTCACTGCTGGGCACCAGAGAACAGCACACCAGTGCGTGGGCTCCTTTGCTTAAGGCCCGTGGTCCACAGGGTGGGGAGGAAGGGCCTGCGGAGTGTGGACAGAGAGCCTTGGCGCACCTGCTTCATGCTGTTGCTAAGACCATGTCCTCACCTCTATCAATGTCCCTTAATAGCTGCCCCAGCGTAGGTGAGCCTAGACACCCAGCAGCACCGCCCAAGTCCTTGGCTGTTTTGAAAAGGTCTGCATCCCTCCCGCTCCCCACCCCTGGGTGCACACTAGAGGTGTCTGGGGGAGATTTAAAATTCTAATGCTCAGGCTGCACCCCACACCTGTCACACCAGAACCCCAGGCGTTCCCTGTGTGGTGGCATGTTTAAGTCCCCGTGCTTGTGTGCACCTGAGGGTGGACAGCTGCTGCTGGTGTCAGCCGGCCCCTCCAGCAGGCGCAGGCCCCGGGTGTGCCCCCGCTGTGACATGACTTTGTCACTGGCCACCCTCAGCCACCACGTCATCCACCCGTGAACTAGGGCCGACGAAACACACCGCCTGCTTCACAGGGCAGGAGGGTCACGTCCACCGCGTGTCCACGCCACTGGGGGGACGAGGTCTCGTTCCATCGGGTCAGTAGTGGGACAGTAGAGGGAGACCAAGATTCTTTGATTGTGTTTACTCGTCTAACCACGGTTCTGTTTAAGTCCCAGAGCACGTGGACTTAGTTGGCAGGGTTACGGATTGAGATGTGGACTGCATAACCTTTGACGATTTGAAAGGCTTAGCTTGGTGTTCTGTAGCAGAGACAAGGAGAGGGATTTTTAAAGATGTCCGAGCTCCTCTCTGAAAAGATATTTAATTAAAATCACAACACCCAGAAAACTCATTTAAATTGAGTGCTTGGTGAGTTCTGAAACCTTTTTATAATTCAGTACAAGGAGCTACACCTTTCTCTAAGTTATGTGAATCATTCTTTGCCTTAGTAACAATTAATTTGGGTAGTGAATAGAATTTAATGTTTCTTTGATATATCTAATATTGATTATTCTTGCATATATCAATTCTTAATATGTAGGAACAAAGATATAAAGGGGAAAAGGAAGCGGCTTACAGCATAACAGAAAATAATTGTTATTGTTTTGTTTATTTTGTAATAATAATTTGCCAGTTTCAGGTCTTGTTATAATTTCACTCATTTGATTGCAAATGAAGGATCAAAAGAAATTGAATTCACATAATGAAGGGTTCTGCTGATATCATTTCCAGTTGTGCAGTGATCTGATGAGCACGGTGACTCGCTGTTCATCTTCGCACACTGTTTCTGCTGCTGCTCCGTGTGGCCTGACTTCCTCCCCTCGTTGTCAGGCTGGGCTGCGAGGAGGCCGTGCCCAGCAGAGCCCATCTCGTGGTCACAGTGCCCTGAGTGGACTAGAAGTCGAGCCTCCTTGGGTGTGCTCTCCGCTCTTGCCCTGGGACTCGCTGTGTGTCGTGGGGCACATTGGTCTCCCTGGTGTGGGTTCCCAGCGGGGAGTGGAGGTGGCGGCGTCTGCCCTCCTGCGGGGAAGACCAGTGTACAAACCTGCGCTAGTGGTTGGCATCACTTCTCACCTGCCCAGAAAAACCGCTGTTGTCAGAAGCTTGGGCAGAGCCATGCCCTTCAGCTGACCCCAAGAAAACAAGAACAGAACAAAAACTTAGGTCCTCAAGAAACTAAGAAAAAAGAAAAGACACCCTTTCAGCACTAAATGTTTACCAAAAAGAACATCGATGACCCCATTTGTCTTCCACTAGACCTCTGACAGGTTGCTAATGAAGGGCCTTGAAGGAAGGGGTGGACGGGGCCGGGTCACCGAGTAGACACCACAGGGTGACTGTGGCCCGCACTCACCTTCCAAATGTCCCCCGAGACTTGCTTAGGTACACAAGGAGTTCAGTCATTGGTCCTTTAAAAAGACAGTGCAATGAGCCTGTTGTGGGGGTAGGGGGACCACTGTGCTCGGGAGCAGGGCTGTAGACATGCGCTGGCCTAGAAAACAGGACCTTCTCCCCACTGTCTGCGTGTCACCCCTAGATCCCACCCGCTGTGACCGAAACACTCAGCACGTGAGGCACCCTCCTGCATTCTCCAGACATACACCAGCTGCTGTCTGTCTGTCCATCTGCCTGTCCGTCCATCTGTCCATTCATAAATCCACATCTACCCATCGTCTGTCCATACCTTCATCTGTGTATCCATCTGTTCTTTCCCTCTTGACAACAAAGAGTGAGAATGAAGAGAAGGTGGTGAAGCGCTCGCGCGCAGTGAGCAACGAGGCCTCTCACCTGCAGCCTTAGCCTGAGCTCAGTCCAGGGGCAAGTGTGAGACGTGGTCGTGAAGCTGAGTGGACCTTACGAGAGGTCAGGAAACCCATGGGTCAGTGGGGGCTGCCAGTGGGCCAGGGGGCTGCACTCGAAACTCAGGAGAGGAGGGACGGGCCGGGACGACCGTGCAGATGGGGAGGACGTGGACGTGGAAATCCACATGCAGGACATGCCGACGGAGGGGAGGGTGAGAACGGGCAGAGCTTCCACGTGTGGGTCCTGGTCCTGCCCGGGCCCTGAGCGCTGGCCGCATCCCCTCCCGGACCCCTGCACGCTGGCTGTGTGGTGAGCTGAGAGCGGCTCTTACATTGTTAAATGCTTGAGGAAAAGGGAAAGAAGATGCTGTGCCGTGTGAGAATGACAGGAGTCACATTTCAGTATCCACCTCGCTCCTGCCCTCCCGCAGTGCAGGCTGAGTGGCTGTGCAGAGGCCAGGGCTCCTGAGGCCGCCTGGGCTCGGCCCCAGCACCTGTGTCGCCACCCGGACGGGGTCCCTCCAGGACCCCCCTTTGTCATTCCCACCTTCTCAGCTCTCATGACCTCAGAGCTTTCTGATTGTCTTTGAACTTCCTCTTCTCTGCCACTGAAACCTGGGGCCCTTTGAGTGCCCTTCCTGCCTGCCTCTCCCTGTCCCTGGTCCCAGCCTCACCGAACTGCCTCCGGCAGCCTCCCCAGGGCTGCCCTCCCTCCTGTCCAGGCCCCATTAGTCCTCTGTGGCTGGGCCTTCCCACCCCGCACACGCCCACCTCCTGCCAGCCTCTCCCTGGAAGGTGCCCTCCTGTTCACCTGACCAGGTGCTCGCCCACAGCCAACACCTGCTTCCAGTGTCTCCTTGTCAGGTTGGCTGACAGATCCCCAGCCTGCACCCTCAGCCCTCCGGGTGGCGGAGCACACTGTTACTTGTGTGGAGCCCGTGGAGCCCGTCGCCCACGCTGCCCGCATGCAGCGCCTGGCCTCCTCCTGGTGGGTGAGCAGCAGGCCAGGCAGGCAGACAGTAGCTGTGCCGGGAGCACAGAGAGAGGAAAGCTGAGAACCCGCCCTCATCAGTAGTTAAACCCTGTGAGTGAACAGCTTAGACACAGAGGTGCCCTAACAGGAGGTCTCTGGGGAAAACGCCTTTTCCATTTGGGGTGGTGCGCCCGTCCTGGACTCAACTGTGAAGGGCACAGATGGGAACCTGCACGCAGACAGGCAGTGCGGCGGGTGCAGGCGGTAGGGGCCTGAGGGCCGTGCTCCTGCCTGTGGGGTGCACCCTCGGGGCACATCTGTGGACTGGGTCCCTTTTTGTCTGGTTTTCATGGAGATTCAGCATGTGAGGACACAGGCATCCACTCCCTGCACGAAAACGTGGACACGTGAGAAAGTGGACGTGTCTCAGAGAACCGAACACGCTCAGTAAAACCCTTCCGAGCAGAGCAGGTAGTGAGAAGGTCCTGGTGGGAGGTACTGTGCTCCGTTTTGTTTTATTGTTCATATTTAATCATTAGGAATTCCGTGCTGCTCCTGCGAGAGCGGGCCGACTGTCTGCACAGGTGTTCCTCGGTGTGGCGTGGGCCCCGACGCGTTGCGGACGTGGTCGCACAAGGCACGGCCCTGTCTGTGATCCCAGGGACACGCTGCCCTGGAAGGACATGAGCAAGTTCCTGTCCACTGACCGATCGGAAACCCATGTGATTGACAATAGCTTTGTTTGCCAGAAGAAAAACCCAGTGCGTTTTGTCGTGATTCAGGTGCTCCCATCTGACAAGGTGGGGCTCCCTGGGTGCTGAGAAGGGGCCTAGGCCAGGCACACCCACCGTCTCTGCGGCGCCCTGGGGTCAGCACATTGTGTTCGCAGGTGACTGGCTAGGGCTTTGTAAATGTACAGGTAATTATTAGAACCGAAGGCCTGCATCGCCTAGAAGATTTGAAGTATAGAAACTCCTATTTTCATTTGGAACAAAACAAAACAAAAAGGTCTGTGACACTTGGTGGAAGGACACGTCTGTCTGCTCTGGTCGCTTACCCTGCAGCGTGTGTGCTCACTGCGTCCAGGCCCCTGCCCCGGCCACAATCCAGAGTCGTCCTTGGATTTAAGCATTCGGTAAAGTAGTCACCCTTTACCAAGTTGGCTGCAGTTAGTTGCATAGACACCGGTTGTCCTGCCTACTTTTGGACATTGGATACTGCTTATTTCTGAACAAAACTGCCATTTTTCTTATTTATTTTGACCACACTTTTTCCTGAGCCAGTGGCCAGCCCTCGTTAGGGAAAAAAAATCCCTTATGAGTCTTATTTTACTTCTCCCAGAATGTTTATATTTGTTTTCCTAAAAATGTGTGATCGATATAAAACCACAAACTTGTGTTCCTACAAGTGTCTTGGGCTGCGAGTTGGCACTGCTGTCTCGGGGTGCTTTGTGACAGGTCCCTGGACGGCCTCCTGGGGGCGGCCTCTGTGGGGTCCCTCTGGATGGCTCCTCAGCCCCAACCCTCTGGGCTCAGACCTGGGCCCTGCTGCCCCCGGCGCCCTGAAGCTGAGATAAGGTGCGTTCGCAGAGGAGAGGGAGGAAGGCTGCGTGGTTTGGCACCCCAGGAGCATGGGGACTGGTTCTCATGGCCGACCCAACTCAGGTGAGCAGAATAGACGTGACTTACCTGCAAGTTGCTCGTGCTTGGTAGGCGTGAGTGTGGAATTGACCCTCTGATCCACGCGAGGGAACCTGGTCCTAACGGTTAGCTGCTTGTGCCGTGGCTTTGTGGCTTTGTCAGGGGCTGCGACGAGGTCGGGTGGCTGGCCACATCCCTGCGTGGCCAGGTGGGAACAGGGAACCTCGTCCACGGTGTCAGGAAGACCCAGGCTTCAGTGCACAGTCGAAAGTTCCCCGTGAGGAAAGCTTGGTTCCTTCCCTGTTTGTATCTGAAAGGAGGTGCTTGGTGTCGGCTGAGTGGGGCTGTCCGTTGTTGCGTTCAGTTTTGTTTGGGGAAAGCGCTGTGCAGCTCGTCCTCACTCAGGGTGCAGACCCGCAGTGACAGTTTGGGGACAGCCGTGAGAGGGGTCAGGCCGTGGCTCCCTCCCTGCTGGCAGCGGCATGCCGATGGCGTTGCCCTTTGGGCCTGGCGCCTTAGCACAGCGGAACCCTGTGCGCGCACCCCCATCACATGTCCCGCGGCACCTGGTGCCCACACAGGGGAGCCTGGGACTCTCTTTGGAAAGCAGGTGCGAGAGACATGCGTGCTCCATAACGGGGGGGCTTTCTGGAGGGCCTAAGACACTGCGAGGGAGGTGTTTTCTGGGGTCCGCCAGCAGGTCCAGGTTCACCTTTGAGGGACCCTCCTTGCCAGGCCCAGGGTGAGAAATCTGACCCCGTGACTTCAGTGACCCTGGCGTTGATAATGGGCCCATCCTCATAAACCATGCATCGGGCATTTTCCATCCACACACTGAAGGAGATTGCAAACAGCTCTAAAAGGTCGTACTTGTCCCCAAGGGCCTGTCTGGCTGGTAGTGAGCTGGCTGTTAAGAAAGTGTCCTGTAAGTGAGGCTCCGTGCCAGAGACGGGAGGCCGTCCGAGTACAGAGGACGTGTCTGTGCATCCCCGCGTGGCCGTGTGCTTGTTTGTCTCGGGCGTACCCACAACCCAGTCCACAAGGTGCGGGTCTCCCCTCAGCTGTCACCCTTCCACCCACATGGCTCTTTGTTAGAATCAAAGGATGAGGCTTTCCTTGAGGAAAGGGGTGTTTCAGTCACATTGTCTGGTCTGCACACCCAGCCTGAATGCCACTTCCCAAAGCACAGGTCCCCGCAGGCCTCACAGGTGGCCCAGACACAGGAAAGGGAGCCCCTGTTGGCCACCACAGCCCCTCCTGGTGGGAGGGCCCTGCCAGGGAGGCCGCCTCCTGGGCCTCAGCCAGGCCGGGCTGCCCAGGCACTGCCAATGCCCTGGTGACAGTCCCGAGCGGTTGCAAGCCTGGAACACTCTGTGCCAGTGCTGCCTGTTGGGCCCTGTCTCACTGCCCCAGCCCTGCTCAGTCGGCCACGTGCTCGGTGTGCCAGGAGGCAGGCCAGGGGGCTTTCTCCTTGGCAGCCCGCTGGCAGCCCACCCTCCATACGATGTGCGTCTACACGCAGGGCTGGCGGGGGGTGCAGGTGGCAGGGCGCCGTGGCCCGGCGGGTACCCGAGTCACCCTGCCCGTGTCTCCCCAGCGAAGCGGCACTGCAAGGACGCCAGCCCCAGCAGCAGCACCGCCAGCAGCTACGCGCCCAGCAGCAGCAGCGGCCTGAGCTGTGGAGGCGGCAGCAGCGCCAGCAGCACCTGCAGCTTCGACTACACGCAGGACGTGGAGGCTGCCCACATGGCGGCCACCGCCATCCTCAACCTGTCCACGCGCTGCCGCGAGATGCCGCAGAGCCTGCCCGCCAAGCCACAGGATCTGTGCGTGGCGCGGGTACGCCACCTGGGGGGCGCAGGGGTGGTGGGCCCTCTCGCTGAGCATCCTCTCGAGGAGCGGCCCCGCTCTGCAGAGTGTGGCTTGACCAGTGGGTGGTCGGGATGTGGCCCGGCCCCTGAGGCTGCTCCATGTCCACAACGTGGATCCGCTGGAGACCCACTCGTTCTGTGAGCAAGAGGCACCAGGGACCTACAGCAGCTCGTGCCTCGAACTTTCAGTTCAAGGCTGTCAGATAAGGGGCGAGACTGTCCTTACCCTGCTCCCAACTGGCCACCCAGAACTAGGGAGCAAAGGAAGTGCCAGTCTGACTCCACAGGGACCCTTCATGCAGTGTCGGTCGGCGGCTGTCGTCAGCTCAGAAACCCCAGGTCTCGTGGCGGTTTAGTAATTCCGGTTTTCTTGTCCGTGACTCACTGCTTGTGACAGATCGGGAGAGCCAGTGAGGTGGTAGCAGAGCTGCCGCAAGGCCCCCAGGTGTCAGGGCACGCGTGCAGGCAGACACGGGTCAATCCTCTCAGGGACAAAGGTGTCTGTCCACGTCCTGCCGCTGCTGAGCCTGCCCCTGCCTCACACCTGACCGCAGTTGTTATAGATGGGAGTGATGTGTATGAAGGGAGAGAGGTCAGTAATTTCATGTTCTGCAAATGCATCTTTTCTATCAAGATTTTGGGGAGGGATCAGGGCCTGCCATTTCCATGGTGACCAGGGCTGCTAAACGCAAGGCTGCCCCGAGGAGGTTCTCTCACCAGAACAAAGGGAAGAGCGTGACCCCTTCCAGTGTTTTTCACTTCATTACAATTAAACTCAGACTGAGAAAATTAATCCAACATTATGAAGGCTGAGTTAGTCTGGGAGCTTGAAATCGGGAGCACACCTTGACAGGAATTGTTGAGGCAGAATAATGCTCTATAATTCATCAAGGTAACAGCCCAAAGGATGGGATTTTTATTCTGAGCGCCTTCCCTCTGCTGTTTCATCCACAGAGAGAGCGGCTGACATCTGAGCAGGCAGCAGGCTCAACGGCTCTGAGCACACCCCGTGTAGCGCTCGGGGGTGGGGCTCTTCCTCCCCGCCTCCTCACGGGCTTGCCTTCTCCCCTCCTCCTAGAGGCCAGCTCTGAAGAATTCTTGATCTGTTTCAAAGCATCTTAAAAAAAAAAAAAAAAAGGAACTCACCCTGGACCTCTTTGTTTCTTTAAGCCAGTCGACTGCATTGCAGGCTTGCTGAACTCAGGGCAGGTCAGACTGTGGTCACAGCCGCAGGCCAGACGTAGTCACAGCCGCAAAGGCCTTTGAGCCGTGACCGCACGGCCTCCTTTCGTACAGTGGGAAATGCTGCTCGTTGTGGGGTTTGGGGTTAGAAAGCACATTCTCGATCCTTCTCCCTCCACCCTCTGATTCTTCTGTTTCCTCCTTTTCCAAGTCTTGACCAGTTTAGCATCAGTGAACCCAAAGGAGAATTCTTAAGTATGTATTCACTTTCAGAATGTATAATTTTAAGGAGAAAGACACGTTCCGTACACACACACATCATAATTCTTATCTCTTAATGGGTATTTGAAGAGGAATAGAATCAAAATTAGGCACGTGTTTGGTTTTTCTGGCCAGGCTGTTTCCAGAAGCAGAGATGCACTGGGAGATGTAGGTGGATGATAGATGCGGTCGACAGAGGAGAGGCAGGGCAGGTAGATGAGTGATAGACAGATACATAGACGATAGATAGACAGACAGAGGACGGATAGGTGGATGGGTACGTGACAGATGGATCAACAGAGACGGGTGCAGGCGTGTGTGGCCCAGTCAGCCTGGGGCAGCAAAGTGGATGAAGGAACCCCTTCTGCCCACTCACGGGGGGTTTGTGTAAAGGGGACTGGGTGGCTGGAGGTGGGTAGGGTCTGGGGATGGGACCACGTGGCTGTCTGTCTTTCTGCTGCAGAACCCCGACATGGAGGTGGACGAGAACGGCACTCTGGACCTGAGCATGAACAAGCAGAGGCCGAGGGAGGGCTGCTGCCCCGTCCTGACCCCGCTGGAGCCCATGTCCCCGCAGCAGCAGGCCGTGATGGGCAGCCGATGCTTCCCGCTGAGCGAGGGCGACTGCTGGGACCTGCCCGTGGACTACACCAAGATGAAGCCCCGCAGGGTGGAGGAGGACGGCCCCAAAGAGATTACTGTACGTCCTGCTCCGTGAGCCCAGTCTGCCACTCAGATCACAGGCGGGTGTCGTCTGGGAGAGCACGCCTTTCTCTCTAAATAGGACCTTTACCTAATGAGACTAGAACACATTTTTTGTTGACTCGAGAAAGATTTGTGACTAACACTGATTTGGTGAAACAAACCATTGACTCTTCTAAATGATTAATTTTGTATTCTAAGTAGCGTGTTTTCCTACAAACAGCTTCGCTGAGAAAACGTGTCGGGAGCACGCCGGCTCATTTTGGGGTGACAGATTGCTGCCGGGCAGGATTTTCCTTGCTGGTAGAGAATCGGAATGAGAGGCTTGAATCTGTGAATGGCAGGCACCTCTGTGCGCGTGGCCTCTGACCTGAGGCAGTGCGGTCGCAGACCTGAAACCCCGGGTGCCCTGCAGCCTCGCTTACCCGGCGGACACAGGCACCTGGATCCTTCCCGATCACAGTGTCACCAAAACACCTATGTCCAGAACATGTTTTTAAAGTAGTTAACAATGTTCAAGTTTAGGTTGTTAAAGTAGTTATAATATCCTTTTGGCTAAGGAAAGAAACAAAAGAAAGCTTATTTCTTATTGGGCTGACTTTTTCTCCAGTGTTCAGTCCTAAAAATTGTATTATCGTCTCTATTCACTGAAAAAATGAAAATCACCCTCTTTGACTACAGTGGGGAGACCCCGTCAAAGCAGGGGCGTCTCATAGGAACAGAGAGGTGGGGAAGGAGACATTAGCTGTTTGCAGGCTTCATGGAAAGACGTCCTCTCGTGAGGCTTTTCCAACGCACAGCCTATTGTCTCTATTCTTCCGATGGGCTGAAAGCTAACCGCACAGACAGCGGCCGAATCCCAGACTGCTTTTCTCTGCGACAGTGTTAAATCGTCAGGCCCACGTCAGGCGTGGTGGCTGAGTCTCTGAATTTATGTTAATTAATATTAAGCCCTCGTAAATCAACAGCAGTGTCTGCTTCGTGCCGGCTGTCACGGGAGTAGAAAATGACTCCTGTCCCCAGGACATGCTTGCTCAACATCGCCATCTGTAGGAGCTTCTAGGTCACCGCAGTTAGACCCACTTGCTATAGAAAAGAAAATGCTGCAAAGGAAGGATGTAAAAAGGCGACATCTGAGGTAGTGTCCCCTGCCGTGGGCCTGCAGGACCCAGGTAGAGTGGCCAGCAGTGATCCCTAAAGCTGTGTGGGGCCACACTGGGATGGATGCCTGGAGGGTGCGCCCACCGGTATAGGCGGGATGTGGGGTGAGAAAGGCCAGCACCACCGTGGTCCCTGTGGCCAGACCACTTCTGTCCTCTCGTGGGTCTGGCTGACGGAATGGTGAAGGAGGCCCCGCCAGCGCCCAGTTCCCCTGACTCTAGGAGCTCAGAGCAGTTGGTGAGACACTAGGTCCAGCACAGAGGAGGGATACTCCGGGCAGACGCATTTTAGTTCGCATTTGCAGAAGGGGCCTCGTCAGGACAAAGGGGCATCGCGACCTTAAAGGTCAAGCCAGGAGAGTTGAGAAAGGAGAGCAGCTGTCCCTGCTGGGGACAGCCGTTGGTCTGTGTGTTGATTGTCGTCTGTG
This sequence comes from Tadarida brasiliensis, assembly GCA_030848825.1. Taxonomy (NCBI): domain Eukaryota; kingdom Metazoa; phylum Chordata; class Mammalia; order Chiroptera; family Molossidae; genus Tadarida; species Tadarida brasiliensis. The sequence continues at coordinate 77,866,561 of CM061270.1, forward strand.
TGGCCCTGAAGCTGTGTTTCGCCTGCAGCCAGAAGACTTGGATCCCTTCCAGGACGCTCTGGAAGAAAGAAGGTACCCGGGGGAGGTGACCATCCCGAGCCCCAAGCCCAAGTACCCCCAGTGCAAGGAGAGCAAAAAGGACCTGATAACGTAAGCATGACGTGAGGTGCATTATGGCTCTGAACTCTCCCTCCCTCTCTCTGGCTGACTTTGAAAACCAACCTTTATCTGCCTTGCTTTCTGAGCATGTGACATTCGCAGCGTAGAAATGTCTCAAGCTGCCGGGTCAGCAGAGTGACACGCCCCGTGGCCTCGCGTGTGTTCCGACACGCTGCGCCGCGGAGACGCCATCCTCATCCAACCCGCGCATCCCGCAGCTTCTCCAGGGCGCTAACCCCTTTGCAGACATTGCAGCTAAACTGGAAACAATGAAACTTTTTACAAGTTTTTTAAACATACTCACTACTTTGGCTGTTTTTGTTTCTGTTTGGTGGCAGATGTCCAACACCCAGGTGTGATGGGAGTGGCCATGTGACTGGTAATTACGCCTCACATAGAAGGTGTGACTTCACTTCTCATGGTGGATCCTGTCTTTCGGTTTCTTGTTTTCAGCTTACCTCAACAATGCTGTCAGAGTGAGACGTCGGACTGTGTGTGCCCCAAGTGCTCTATGCTGACCTGCGAGCGTGCGCACGGGCGTGCTGTGCAGCGTGCTTTGTCGGAAACCAGCCACCTAGATTGGGACAATTCTTTACAAACATTTAAGCCGAAGAGCACAAATATTTTTATCTTTTAAAAATGGTGTAACAGACCTGTCTCCTGAGTTTGCATGTGAGCATATGCAGTTAATCACAAAGTTCAACATACAGCACTTGCCCATTGCTTTTCTGCATCAGACTTTAATTTCAGTTCTGTGTTGTGTTTGTTCGGAGCGTCAGCCGCTTAGAGGGGACTCACGGACTCTTCTGGCCTGTCTTACAGTCTGTCGGGCTGCCCGCTGGCTGACAAAAGCATCCGGAGTATGCTGGCCACCAGCTCCCAAGAACTCAAGTAAGACTTAACGGAAATCATTCTCCTTTAAAAATCTGTTTGCTTAGTGGTGACAAAAAGGATGTGCCATTTGAAAAGAAAAGTGTCTTTACAAACCCACCTGCGCACAGCAGTGTGTGATCGGGCCCTCAGCACTGCGGTCACTTTTCTGGGTGACCGTCCTGCCTTCTCCCCTCTGTCTGTCTCTAGTTCTTCCTGCCCTGTCCTTTCTCTGCTCACTTTTCTGGGTGACCGTCCTGCCTTCTCCCCTCTGTCTCTAGTTCTTCCTGCCCTGTCCTTTCTCTGCTCACTTCTCCAAAGCCTAGTGTGTTCTCTGCGACACGCGTGCCTGTGGAAGGAGGGTTTGCAGCGTTGCCCAGACGTCTAAGAAAAGACTGCAACTTAAAAAGTAAAAAGTTGATGTTTTGAGAGTCAGTAGTTAATACGATGATTTAACATATGGATGTGTCACTAGCACTGTGACAGAAAGCTACCAGGACGGCTCCTTAGGTACCCAGTGGCCATGGCCGTGGACACTCAGCTCACAGATCTGTGCAGCCAGGCGTTCCCACGCACGCACCGCCCTGCCTGCTGGGTCTCCCTCTCCTCCATGTCTGCAGCTTCCCTGTATTTTAAGCATAAATCTGGTTGCCTGCGTTTTCACCTCCAACCAAGGCGTTTCCCTTAACTGCACACGTGTGAGGCACCGCCTGTAGTCCAGGGCGGGTCTTGGAGATGTCATGCAGGTTGTGGAGAGGGCACCCAACCCCGGGCTGTGGTGGAAGTGGGCGTGCGGTGAAGGCACGGGGACGAGCGTTCCACGGTGATGAGGACCATGGGCCCCGCCTGATTGCTTACGGTATCGTCACGTCACAGGGCTTGGCTTCCACTTGTTTGGAGACGGCTTTATTTCCCACGTAGAGGAAATGCTGTTTGCAGACCTCATGGGACACCTTCCCGAGGACCCTACCCTGACCCTAGGCCAGTGCGGCAACCAGGGATCACAGAGTGCGGGGTCCTGTTTCACACCGTGTCGTTTTTTACAGGATCCCTGTCCAGGGCCCTAGTGCCATAGAGCACCTGCTCATGTTCAGTGACCTCCTGAACTAGCTCTCCCGTCGCCAGGCTATTGGAGTCTTCTTCATGGCGTGCCAACCTCTGGAGGCACCCTCTTACTTAACAGCTCTAAAGCCCTAGCACCATCCACACAGTGCCTAGCGGACAGATAGCTCGTAGAACGTCAGAGTGGGCAGAATTAGCAGGAGCATGACACCCGCTGGGCTACGGCCTCTTTTCTTGTGGCTTCACACCGCGCTCCCTGCTGGTCAAAACGTGGGCACTGCGCTTGGGCCTTGGCCGCACCTCAGAACACGGCAGCGTTCCTTGACTTTGTGAGTTTGGCCTGTCTCCAGTTCCAGCAGGCAGCTGTAACCAGAACAGCCTTCACACACCTGCAGGTAGTACCACATCTAGTGGTCCATGCCTCAGGACCCCAGAGACCAGAGTAGTTTTCTGACAGGTCTGGTGGGCCTTGGTGTGCATCCCTTGACTTTGGGCTTAGAAGTCTCTGTGGCTCTGAAGTTTCGAGCAGACCTGTCTTGTCCTCCTGTCTCGTCTTGGGGTCCTCGCCATCAGCATCTTCAGAGGGAGGCCGTCTGCCCTTCCCTCGCTCATCTGCCTCTTCCCGGAGGGACCTTACCGTCCAGAGGGTGAGGCCCTTTCCTACTCTTGACTGATGTGGACGCCACACTCCCTTCTGCCTTTGTCTTTGTAGCAAGTACATCTCGTTTTGATGGACCCTTTCTTAGAACGCTCAACTTGTCCAATTTTCTGAAGTGGTTTGTGATTATTATTGGATCTTCAAAGTAGGGATTTCAATTAAATGTGCACAATAAAAGTCTAATACGTAAATGCGTAGTTCTGACTTGATGTCTTTTTGAACTGGGGACCGCAGATAATACTCTCCTTCCACCTTTTAACTGATGACACCGCCCGTCCTTCACGCTCTCACCTGAGTACAGGTGCGTGGGCTCATCCCTTGAAGATTCACGCAGCTTTCTCTAGAATAAGTCATGAGTGGGCTCCCATCGATAGCTTCCTCTTTATATGTATTTTTCAAGTTTCGATGACCCCCGTGGCAGCTCTCCCTGGTGAAGACAGGCCCTGCTGTGAGGTGTGGTGGCCCCCACTTCTTCGTAAGGACACATTAGAGAGTGGGTCCCCGTTTCCTCAAAGGAATTCTCCGTTACACACCTGCTAAGTCATGGAGTTTCCTGGAAGCGTCCCTCTTGTCACTTCTAACACTGGCTTTAGCAACCAGTTGGCTGTCAGCAGGACATTCTTGATCATGGACTGACTGCAAGTTTTTCCAGGTAGACTTTACATCCTGGACCTTCAAACCTCTTAAACACCCTGAGAGGACACTGAGCTCGGTTCTTACCCAGAGCCACATACTTGGGATATTCTGAAAAAGACCAACAGTTTCACATCTCATTATGCACAACACATCACCTGAGTGTGTCCTAGGGCCCAATGTGCACCTGAGTGTCGTTCAGTCTGTGGCTGCTCCCTCTGGCTCCTGGTGTCCGGTGGAGAGGGCCCAGTCCAGCGGCTCAGGGAGGTGGGATGCAGCCCAGGGAGATGGCACTTGCGGGAGGCGGGGCCAGGAGGTCAGGAAGCCTAGGCTCGCTGACCCTGTCCCCTCCTGTGTGGCGTGCCACGAGGCCCACCGAGACCCCAGGCCCAGAGAGAATGAAGTGGTTCAAGGTAAACTGATTTTTTGTGTGTGAAAATGCTGTTTAACGTGAGCTCTGATTCTGCAGGGAAGTGTCTTCTCTTAAAGTGTCACCTGCTCAGGTCACCTGAAGGACGTGCTGGGAAAGAACTTGCAGTCACGTGACGTCCCTGTCAGTCGTTTTCAGAGAGGCCACACCCTGCCCGCCAGGGCTTCCCCCATCTTCCAGATGCAGCCATGAGCCGCACGGGCATCTCAGCCCACCTCAGTGACCAGTTTAAGCCACATCCACACTAATTTCCATCAGACGCAGTTAGCTGTAAGAATGGGCCTCCAAACTGGGTTCCGTGTGTGCTTTGCTCGGCCCAGTTCAGGCATCTGCCTGTGATTCGTGTCTTAGCATGCAGCCTCCCGAGTCCCGTCATGCGTGGGCTCCTCGCAGGGGAGAAGTTCAGACCGCTGGCTGGCTGTCATCTCCTCGTGTTTGAACTTGGATTTAATCGCATGAGTGGGGTGGGGTGGGGTGGGGTGGGGGGCCTGCTTTGGGCTGTCTGCCCTTTAGAAAGTTCTCTTGTGTGTTCCGTACTTGTTGGGCATCTGTCCTCGGTGAGTGTAGCTTAAACATAGAGAAATTTTAACTGCATATCCACAAACCTTTTTTAAAAACCTAGTTACATCTATTTTTAAATCAACTTAAATCAAAGAATTAGGATTTTGAACTTGGGCCCAGATATTCCTTGTCTCTGGAGGCTCCTTATCCCTGAGATTCACGGAGCTGGCTTCCAGCTGAAGCGGCATAGGCCAGGCCGCAGGAAGTTGCCACGGGATCTGTTGGGCTTTTCTGGTCCCGCAGCTCCTGATGCTGGTGCAGGGCGCTGGCCCACTGCTACCGTCACCGGGCTCTCAGACACCTCGCTCGTGTCCTCTTCGGCCTCACTGTTGACGAGCAAATCCACAGAACTTTGCGAAGGACAGCTGCCCCGACTCCATCCAGTTCCTCTCAGAGGGCGTTTCCGTATCGGAGAGTGCGTGGACCTCTGTGCGCTTAGCTCCTTGACGGCAGAGGCTGCTGTCTGTCCAGCCTCCACGTTGGGGGCACTAACACTTGCTCCTCTATTTCGAAGAGGCCCCCTGGGCCCGTCGCTTCAGTTAGAAAAAGCATTTGTTCTGGCGAGGCAGCCTGGGAACCCAGGATCCGTGTGGGACCGTCTCTGGGTGTGTCTGTGGGTGAGAAGTGGGTGCCAGCCGTGGGCCTCAGGCTGCTGAGTTAGCGGCGCCTGGGAGCCTCCCCCAGATCCACATGGCACCGCTGGTCTGAAATAGGTCCCACTTACCAGGTTCCTCTGCGAGAGCCACTAGGAAGGCCCAGACCCATTTCACAGATGCAGGAACTGGCTCAATCAAGACCCACAGACCGGTGGCAGCGACAACTTATCCACACGTCATGCTGAGTCTTCAAAATTATAACACGAGGTGTGCTCTTCAGTGGTGGAGATGAAAGGTCTGCATTTACCTGTGGCTCTGACTACGTGCATACACACGCACACCGCACACATTGCACACACATAGCACACACGCACGCACACACATAGCACACACGCGTGCATGCACACAGCGCACACACATAGCACGCACGCACGCATGCACACACACGCACACACAGCACACACAGCACACACGCACACAGCACACGCACACACGCAGCGCACACAGCATGCACATGCATAGCATGCACATGTGTACACACACAGCACACGCACACACGTGCACATGCACACACATGCAAGCAGGTAACAGCAGGGCTATGCCGAGATGTTGGCTTACCGGGTCTGCTATGAAGGGGGTAACGAGGAGAGCCGGCTCTCTTCCTGGAGTCCGACTGCGTGGTCAGCTCCTGTGCCCCACCCTGCTGCAGGGCCCCAAGTGGGCAGTGAGGGTGGGAGTGCCCGGCGACAGGTGTCCAGGGTGTTTGCTCTTTTAACCAGATCCCGGCTAAGAGTCTTCCTCCCTCTCTCCTCCTCCTCACAGTTGAGTGAGAGTCCCCGCCCCGACTGAACTGTTTTCACATACAAACCAACCAAACACAGACCAACAACAAACCCCGAGTGCTAAATTCACATATGCAGAGCTCCACTCCACAAACACTTAGGACATCCTCAGCAGCTTTGAAAGGCGGTGCAGGCGCCTCGCTTTCCCTTCGTGCCGCACCCCCTGCAGGTTTGGGGGCCAGTCATGGTGAAATTCAGGTGAAAGTCGGACTCCAGCTATCCGAGAAGGGAGAGAGGCACATTCACTGGCTAACCAAGATACGTTTTTTATAACTCGATTCTCTCCGTGAAGGAAGACACTGAGCATGGCCTGTCCAGTCGGAGGGGACACTGCTCCTCAGGACTCAGTTTCCTTGTCTGTGAAAGGGGTTGCCCTGGGACAGGCGCAGTGTAGACAGTACTGTAGTTAACATCAGCTCACAGAAGCCCCGCGGCTCTTTAAACGGCTGGGTTTTGTGAGCATTCGCAGAACTCGAGGGAGGAAACTGTGGGAGTTAATTTTACACTCGCTCAGCGACTTTGGACTTTGGTTCTCCCCAGCGTCTGAGCCTTGAGAACCGGAAGGCTCTGCACCAGGTCCTTCCCTGGCCCTGGTCAGTGTTCTGGGACTCCTGGCCTCTCCTCAGGGTGTGGGTGTGGGTGTGGGTGTGGGTGTGCATTTACTGTCACAGCTCGGTGTGTGAGCATCGAGTGGGCAGGTCAGAGCTGCCCAGCCATCACCCGCATCTCTGCATGCACACCATGGCCCTTCAGTGAGGGGGACAGTTTTGGAAAGTCCTCTGTTCTCGCCCCTCCTGGTGAAGGCTCCAGCCATGGGAGGACACTGGGAAACCGTAAACCAAGCTTCCCCATTCATTCCTTTCTGAACCGTCACGGGCACCCAGAGATAAGACAGTCTGCCCTCCAGGAACTCACGGTCAGTGTCTTCAGGCAGACTGAAAGGAAGAAATCAGCTATATCCAGAGCATCTGGGCTGCGCAGGGACAGAGAGGAGGCTCAGGGGTCAGGGTCAGGGGACGTGTCTGGTCCTCTGGCAGGTTTGGGCTCCGAGTGGAAGGATGGCAGGAGCGGGCCTGGCCAGGGAGGAGTGGGCAGAGTGCATGGTGGGAGGGCCTGGGTGCTGGGCACAGTGAACGGCTCCCTGCGCAGGCAGTGGGCACATGGCCAGGGTCCCCAGGAGAGCAGCAGGGCCTGGGTCAGAAATGTCCTAAGGCTCAGCTGTGGCCTGGAAGGACCAGTTGTGGACATTTGACCGAGACAGAGTTGAGAGGCTGGAGGAAGGTCAGTACAGGGAGAGTGAGGGTAGAAGGAAGCCGGGCAGTGGGCAGAGCAGGCCTGGGGGAGTGAGGCTGGACAGGAATGGACTGCAGGCCCTTCTCGGACACCAGGTGGATGGTGCAGCTACTGCAGACAGAGCTGTGCCGGGCGTCTTGGGCCCAGGCGAGGGAGGGGCCAGCGGGAGACCATGTGGGCTCCAGAGGGTGTGGTCCACCCGGGGTGCTGCAGGGAGCCTTCAGAGGGTGTGGGCCGCCGGGGTGCTGCAGGGAGCCTTCAGAGGGTGTGGGCCGCCGGGGTGCTGCAGGGAGCCTTCAGAGGGTGTGGGCTGCCCGGGGTGCTGCAGGGAGCCTTCAGAGGGTGTGGGCCGCCGGGGTGCTGCAGGGAGCCTTCAGAGGGTGTGGGCCGCCGGGGTGCTGCAGGGAGCCTTCAGAGGGTGTGGGCCGCCGGGGTGCTGCAGGGAGCCTTCAGAGGGTGTGGGCCGCCCGGGGTGCTGCAGGGAGCCTTCATAGGGTGTGGGCCGCCCGGGGTGCTGCAGGGAGCCTTCATAGGGTGTGGGCCGCCCGGGGTGCTGCAGGGAGCCTTCAGAGGGTGTGGGCCGCCGGGGTGCTGCAGGGAGCCTTCATAGGGTGTGGGCCGCCCGGGGTGCTGCAGGGAGCCTTCAGAGGGTGTGGGCCACCCGGGGTGCTGCAGGGAGCCTCCCTCAGAAGGAAGGTTCGAGGACAGATGGGGCCTCCAGAAAACCTGGTCTTCATCTCGCTCCTGGGAAACAAAGCTCTGCTCTGACACATCGCCGTCATTTTCATCAGCCCTCAATGAAACGCGATGGGCGCAGATAAGATCCCCCCAATCCGCAGTCAGCTTCAGACCAAACCAACAGAAGTCTCGTTTGAAAGCTTCTGGACTTCTCACTAGTTACTGTGGTCAAGGAATTTTGTCTCAGTTCACCCTGGGAAAATCGGCGTGCTTTTTTAAAAAGATGTTTTTATTGATTTTTTAGAGAGAGAGACAGAAACATCGATGTAAGAGAGAAACATCGATCAGCCGCCTCCTGCTTGCCCCCTACTGGGGATCGAACCCACAACCCAGGCATGTGCCCTGACCGGGATTCGAACCCGGACCTCTCAATCCCTGGGATAACGCTCCATCCACTGAGCCTCACCCGAGGGGCCAGCATGCCTCTTATTAAAGAGACACTTTGCCTTCTACTTGCCGCAGTTGCTGCCTTCCTGGTTGAACGAGCTTGTTCGATGCTCTGACAGCTCACACAGGCCCTGAAAGGGCTCTGGCAGCAAAGTGTGTCCTTGGACTGAGACACGGAGCCCCGAGTCTTTTCTCCCGAATGGGGAAAGCGGAACCTAATCAAAGCCTCCTTGCAGATCTGTGTGGTTTTCAGTGTGACTGATGTGGGGGCATTTCAAATCCAGAATAAGGCCACAGGAAGATGTTCGTGTGGAACGTTTCTTGGCCTTCCATGTTCCCGTCTCGACGTGGCACAGACATCAGGAGGTGCTGCACGCTGCTGCCCGTTGCTAATCACGTGAAAGTGATCTGTCATCAACTCGAAAGTGCGCATCCTGTACACGCCGCTTTAGAGTCGTTCTTCGAAAAACACGTTTTTTAACTTCTGAATTACTTTATAAAGCATGCAGTGTACTGGGTGCATTTCAACAAGAAGAACAGATTGTTTTCCTTACAATTGTAAGTACTTTAGTTGCACTGTTATTTCACATATACACACGTATGCTTAAATGTGAAATACATCTTTTTTTTTTTTGATAGAGTGGAAGGGAGGGAGGGAGGGAGAGAAACATCGATGGGCTGCCTCCTGCATGACCCCAACCAGGGCTGGGGATCGAACGTGCAACCCAGGCACGTGCCCCTGACCGGGAATTGAACCAGAGACCCCTCAGTCTGCGGGCCGATGCTCTAACTGCTGACCCAAACTGTCCAGGGCTGTGATATACACTATTCATGTGCACACGCGTGATACATGTATTTTGTCATCGTCTTCTGTGCGGTGGGGCCAGGGATTCAGAGCAGACACATTTCCTTCCGTAAGACAAGTCAAGCTGTCTGCGGCTCTTCACCTGCTACTAGTTACAGTTGTCTGCGGCTCTTCACCTGCTACATAGTTACAGTTGTCTGCGGCTCTTCACCTGCTACTAGTTACAGTTGTCTGCGGCTCTTTACCTGCTACTAGTTACAGTTGTCTGCGGCTCTTCACCTGCTACTAGTTACAGTTGTCTGCGGCTCTTTACCTGCTACTAGTTACAGTTGTCTGCGGCTCTTTACCTGCTACTAGTTACAGTTGTCTGCGGCTCTTCACCTGCTACTTAGTTACAGTTGTCTGTGGCTCTTTACCTGCTACTTAGTTACAGTTTTCTGTGGCTCTTTACCTGCTACTAGTTACAGTTGTCTGCGGCTCTTCACCTGCTACTAGTTACAGTCGGCCTTTCCTAATCCCTGGGATCTGGTCTGTCCTCAGCTCATTCTCCACTCCTCCGGGTTGGCTCTGAGACGCCCTCCCACCTCACAGGTGCTGGGCGGGGCACAGGCCAGCTTTGGGGGACGTCAGGCCAGTAAGAACTAGTGACAGCCGCCTTTACGGGTAAATGTGAGGTTTTATTCCAGTAAACACTTCACTGACTTACGGTTCCCTGGAGCAAAATGAATGAAATTGGAAATAAAGTAGACGTTCCCCCTGGGAAATCACGGACTAGGATTTTGGAAGGCAGTTTCTCCTGGCAGTCTCAGGATCGAGAACCATTCTCTTCGGGTTTCTTGCCTGGTTGGAAAACTCAGAGGGATGAAGGGACGCTGTGGGCAGGGGAGGGCCAGGCAGAGCGGCTCGGGGCGATGCAGGCGCCTGTGCCCATTTGTTCCAAACAGGCCTGGCAGCCGCGTGCGCCGGGATGCTTGTCCGTCCAGTGTCTCAGAAAGAGGCCTTTGTCTCTGTGTCTCAGAAAGAGGCTGTCTGGCACCAGCCGATTCAGTTCCGCCGTCCGCACCCTAAGCCTCCAGTTCTGCCGGGCGCACTGGTCTCTCTGCCCACGACTGCGAGATAGACAGGTCCTGCCGACCTTTGGAGAGAGTGCAGTGTTGTGATAGCATGGAGACCGGGGCCCCGCTCATCCCTTAAGAAACACGTTCAGTGCAAATACGTTATAATCCAAGTGGGAGTGTCATCAGGCTTCATGACCTGAGCTCCCGGGGTGGGGGGGGGGGGGACATGCCCCCTGCACCGTCCAGTAGGAGCCACAGCCACACGGCGCCTGAGCTCCTAAAGGAGGCCCCGTGGCTGAGGAATGAGTTTTCCATTGTGCTTCACTAATGCAGATTTAAGTAGCCACACATACCCAGTGAGCATCTGTGTCGGACAGTCCCGCATAGACCGGAGACTTCACTCCAGCTGGCCTTCGTGCATTTCGCCACATCCTAGTAACTGTTCAGGAGTGACCTCCAGTGAGAAGTTTCTGGTTGCGGGTCCTCAGTGTGTATGGTATGTTACTGAGCCACTGATACGTAGGTTAACCCTTTCACGTGTACACACGCCGGGTGGCTGTTTCAGAGTGGAACCTGTGTGGCCACGCAGATGTCGCTGCTTTGCGATGGGAGCTCATGGAACGCCTCAGGTCGTTTTTCAAAGAATCAACTTGGTGACTTTCGAACTGGAAATTCAACTTTGGTTGACCAGGGTCAGCAAAGGGAGGTCCTGAGGCCACCTCCTTCGGTGACCAAATAAACCTGGTTTGTGTCGGCAGACACGCCGACACCTGGGCACGTTCCAACATGTGAACACTCGTTCACCCATTTATAGTTGTCGGGGGCCGGTCTCCGTTCACATCTCCAACGGCCCTCTCTCGGCCTTGCCCACAGCACCACCTGCCCGCAGAGAGCTCGCCGCACAGGTGGGCGTCACCTTCTTTGTCCCTGTTCTTGGGGCACTTTCCACAATCCCGGGTTCAAAGAGGTGGCTTGTTGTGGCTCGTCTTCAACCACGGGGCCACAGAGCGTGGCCTGCTGTCACCCCGCGTGCTCGGGGGCCTGTCACGGAGCCTGGACGCACCCCCCCTGCCCGAGTCCCCTGCACGGACCTGTGAACGGCCACTTCTCACCCACAGGCTCCTGTCCTTCATTTGTTTTTCTGTGACCAAGGACTGATGGGACTTAGTTACATCCTCACCTGAGGATATGTTTTTATTGATTTCAGAAAGAGGAATTTCTATTGGGTGCTGCCCGTAAGCACCCTGGCCAGGGACGGAACCCGAAACCTTCTGGTGTACAGGATGAGGCTCCAGCCAGCTGAGCCACCGCAGGGCTGTGACGCACTCAGTCCGTGAAGATGAAAACATACCCGGGGCGCGCTGTCTCCCGCCGTGGCACAGCACCCTCTTGTCTAGGGGAGACCTGCCCCCAAGACAAGGACGTTTTTAAATGACGTTTTAGAAATAAAACTAATATAAGCTGAAAATTGAGAAAATGGGAAAAAGAAAAACTATTTGTGACCTCATCTCACTAAAGATGTGTGATGTTTTTAGGAATCACGATTCATCTGTGATCTTGAACCTGCTGTTGTGCGTGACGGGTGTGTCTGTGGCTTCCGTCCCAGCAGAGCAGCGGGGAGCCCAGCACCAGGCCTCGGGCACCAGAGCTCTGTGAGGTGCGCCGGTGTGATCGACACGCGTGTCGTGTGTTTATGGAGCTGATCGTCCCGGAGCCGTGTCCGAGCCTCGGGAGCTCCAGCAGCGAAGGTTCTGTGTGGCTCCTTGTGATTGACATGAACCCCAGCGGTCGGGCTGCGGCTCTGGGCTCCGGCACACAGTGAACCAACCAAGTCTGTCCTCCGCTGCCTCCTGGTAGCTGGCACAGCAAGAGCACAGTCCTGCACCCTGGAGGAGGCCCCGGAGGCCAGGGGAGCGGCGGGGGGACTTCTAGAACCCGAAGCGCAGCAGCAAGAGCCCGTCCCACGGGGGCTAGAGGACCAGCAGGACCGAGAGTTCCTGTGCAGAGAGGGTGTCGGCACAGTGGTGACGTCCTCTGACAGGTCCGACGGGTCACTGTGGGACGAAGGAGCGGGAGGACCTGGCGACCACCCAGGCTGGAGACGTTGCAGATGGGAAGGGAGGTCAGGTGCGGGGCGTGTCAGCAAACCAGCAGGGTTGGCCAAAGGAACGCGATGGGGGCCAGCAGGCATGAGAACACCCCACGGTGTCCTGGCAGCGGCCACTTCCTGAACCGGCGAGCCTGCAGGAGGAGATCTGCGGGGAGAATGGTGCCCAGCTGGACGAATGGGCTCCAGGTGCCCGTGGGGTGCCTGTGGAGGTGCCCAGGGCTGTGCACACGAGGGGAGGGTCAGGAGCACGCACGGGGAAGTGCCGGCCTGGAGCCTGAGTGTGCAGGTGGCCCGTGGAGGTGCCCAGGGCTGTGCGCACGAGGGGAGGGTCAGGAGCACGCACGGCAGGAAGTGCCGGCCTGGAGCCTGAGTGTGCGGGTGGCCCGCATGCGGACAAGTGAGACCGGATGACGAGGCCGGCGGGAGGGGGACCAAGAAACCCAGACGACCCCTTCCGAGTCCACGGAACTGGGTCACAGCTCAGCCTCTGGGTCTCCTCCCTTCCAACACTCGGTGGGGGCACCCACAGCAATCTGACTACTCTGGCTGTGAAAATTATTTCAAAACTGAAATCCTGTCACAAATCTCTTCCCTCCCGACGTCACGCTGACCCTGGTGTACACATGCCTCCTTCACCCCGTGCAGACCGCCTGTCAGGACAAGAGGCATGGGGGGCTCAGTGTAGGGGTGCAGCCGCCCTCACTGGGGGTGCACCTGTGCAGATGACGGTTCAGACCTCCAACTTATGAGGGCATCACCGCGGTGCTGGGGAGTCCTGTCGTGTGGTTCCGCCCCTGTGTTCTCCGTGAACACGTCGTCACGGGCCCAGGACGTGCTGTGGGGAGGGCGGGGCTCCCCTCCGAGGACTCCCTGCGTGGGGCTGCGGCTCGGCCAGGGCTGATGGAAGGGTCCCGGGAGCTGTCACCTGCATCGTCCCCTTGTGGCTGAGGACCTGCCAGCACTGTGCCAGGACGGAGACAGGCAGTGAGGCGCCCGGATTTTCCCAGCCGCTGGAGGGAAATGCCCCACTCACAGGTTCGCATATTTCACAGGAACTACGTGGCGCCCTCTCAGCCACACAGGCAGTCCATGGAGATGACCTTCCGCGACCCTTCTCCTGACCCAAGTCCAGCCTGTCTCAGGAAGCCCAGCCACAGGACAAGTTCGGCACTCACCCGGCCACCCAGTCCCTCCCCTGCCCATGCATCTCATGCCCACGGTTCCTGGGCACTCTGGCTTCTTCCTGCGGCGACCGTGTTCCCTGTCACGCTGTGGCCGTTGTGTCACCTGTGCCGAGCCCTGGAGGGTAGGCCCTGAGTCTCGGCCTCGGGGCTTCCGCATTCGGCCCTCCCCCAGCACCCAGGGGGCATCCGCCCATGCTGGGAACCTGAGGCGTGGAGTAGATGAGTTCATGAGTGATGGGAACAAGTTACTTGTACACCTGGTTACTGAGCGCACAGCGGAGAAAGCAGCGTCACTGTCCAAGAAGCAAGTCCCACTGCCTGGAGCTGTCCCTTACCCCACAGATTCACAGCTGTCCCCGAGGTGCCTCATGGCCGGCGGAGCTGGGGCCTGGCCATGTTGGGTGAAGACCACAGAGTGAACCTCGTAACCAACCTGAGCACAGTTGTTAGGAGATGAACAGAGCACCGACCCAAACGCACAGTTCACCCTCCCAAGGGGGGAATCCCAAGACCTCCGAAAAGGAATGACTGGATCCTTCCACATTTCTGCTTCACCGAATTTAAAACTCATCCCAGAAAAGAATGAATCTTACCTGCTCTCAGACCTGAGTTCCTTGGAAGGAGGTGACGTGCGTGTCCACGTGTTCTGCATGGGCCCCTCTCGGGGATCCAGGTCACGTCCCGTGCTCCTCCCTCCGCCCATCCCCTCCCGTCCTGGCTGTGCAGGTCTTGTTCTTCCTCTTCCCTGCAGGCCAGCCAGTGGCTGTGCCCGCTCGACCCACCATGCCCGGCACGTGCCACCATCAGATTGAGGGTCTGGACCCCTGAGCTTCCAACGCGTCTGTTTCGGCCAGCACGTGCTTAGGCCGAGCGGCTCTGAGCACACACTCTTCTCTGGGGCTCGACCCCAAGGCAGTCTAGGTCCACTTGCTGGGTTCTCTGTTTTTTTGTTTTTTGTTTTAAATTAAATGTGTGATGTCTCCAGCTTAGTTCTCCCACTTAGCTGGGCTCACGTGTGTGGGGGCAGGGCTCCCTGGGGACCCACGGGAAGGCCTGTGTGTCCCCTGCTCTGGGATTGGCACCAGTGCGGTGCCTGACTCACACTTGGCTCAGAACCTGCCCTTCAGGAACTTAACTGACCCTAACTTTGTCTTTTTGACTAAACCTGGCCTTTCCGAAGCTGTTGGGTTGTTCCCCCTTGCTGTCCGAATGACCCTACGGGGACGTGATCGCGGTCTCGCCATATACACAGAGGCGCCTTCAGCCTCTCTTTAAGGTATTTCTGTTTCTTCTTCCGTTCGTATGAGGACAAGAAGTTTTGCCATAGAAAGGGCCAGTCCCGGGCTTTAATTCCCAGGGATGCAGTGGAGCGAGGGTTTGGGGGAATCCTTTGTTTGGTTCATTGTTTTGTTGGCAGCATTTGGAACGTGTCCATTACTTGTTTGCTTTGGGAAATTAGTTTAAAATCTAGTCAGAATGTTTCAACTGCATCAATGAGGACTCCCCCAGTGCCTGAAAGTGTTTAAAATCCTTTGGGTTTTTAGAAATGTGAGGTGAGAAAGGTGTGAGCGCCGGAGGGTACGTCTCCCCATCACGGTGGTGCCGGTGTTGCCTTGGTCCACGCTCTCAGAATCGGGAGGAGAGCCATGCCGAGCAGGGGGACGTCCACGCCCAGGCCCCTGCCTGGCCCCCGCAGCTGGTGACCTGCCCCTGGCGCTTGACCTCTCCGATTCCAGTCCACAGAGAGGCTGCGCGGCACCCCCCGACGGGTCTCATAGAAGCGAGTGTGTTCACAAAGTCACCTGGTACCAGGGACAGTGCCCCGAGCCTTTGTGAAGGAAAGACCCAGGTCCAAGATAAGATGGGCAGGAGCCAGCCGCAATGGCCGCGTGGGCCATAAGGGTCCAGTAGCGATGAGGCTGGACGGTGGGGAGGCTGGGAGATCAGGAGGAAGGACAGACAGCCAGCACCTCAAGTCAGAGCCGACTCCAGCAACTCCAACAGCCAAAGAGAAAAGGGGTCTGTTTTCCTAAATGTCTTTTCTCTCGTCTCATGTGGCACAGTCTTAAAATTCTCACAACAGACTTGCCCGTCGGGTTTAAACCTTCACAGAAGTGCACGTCAACTTCACGTGGAGTCTGAGCCCAGCTCGCAGGTCTCGGCCTCTTCCCCCCGAGTCCTGAAACACGCCGGCCCGCAGACCGTGACGGTCTGTCCTCTGTCCGTTCTGCATTTTTCAACCGACATCGGATGCTTGCTTCTGATCTCTGTTGGATCGATCAGCTCCGGCTCCGTGAGATGCGAACACGTGGGAGGAGACACTTTCCACGCCCGTCGCTGTGCCCAGAGCGGTGCTGAGACGTCGGGGAGCCCGCCTTTTCCTCTCCCCTCTTCCAGACGCAGGGCCGAGCGGAGCCCTGGCTCCTCGGGCATCTGTGGTACACGCATCAGAGGTCAGCTTTCCTAGCGGCCTTCTCGTGGAAGGTCAGCTTTCCTAGTGGCCGCCATGGGGCACCGAGACCAGGCCTGTCGCAGCGTTGGGGGGGCCTGTGTTGTGTCCACAGCTGGTGGTGTGTCCCGGGTGACCTTGACGCCCACCTCAGAGGCTGTGACGACCCACAGTCTGCAGTGTAGCCAGAGTCTGCTGTGTGGCGGCCCCTCACTCCCGCCTGTCCCCGGTCCCCAATCACCCTGCCCCAGTCAGCAGCCCGGCCACTCAGCTGTCACTCACTCAGACCTGTTCTATGCCCTGAGATGCTGAAGGTGGGCGTGACCAAAGCCAGGCAGCCCCAGGGCCCGAGGGCCGGGCCGGGTGTGATGATGGAGCACCACGCGGCCTCAGACCTGCTCTGGGAAGTCAGCCGCAGGGACCTCACGCAGGCCCGCGGGCCCTGGTGCTCGGGGTCCTTCTTTCCCTCCCTGTCCTTCATGGGCTTCACCGTCCCAGAGTCTTCTTTTGAAGCATTGCTTCCTCCTCAGGCAGATCACAAGACCCTTGAGGGCAGGGACACCTGCCTCTGCTTGGTGATGACCAGGAACTGGGCGCATTCAGACCGAGCCCCCACCGAGAGGAGACACAGTCCAGCCCTGAGATGATGTGAATTGAGCAGAGGGCTCGGGGAGTGCACATGCATGAGGGGGGGGGGGGCTCTCGGGGACTCTGCAGAACACATCTTCCTGTCACTGCCACACGCTGACTGGTCTGCCCCAGTCTGGGCAAGAGCGATCTACCCCAGCACCCGCCGTTCTCTCCATCGGAGACTCGTCCGTGGGGACGAGGACACACCTCCTTCCTGTCCATCGGTGACTCGTCCGTGGGGACGAGGACACACCTCCTTCCTGTCCATCGGTGACTCGTCCGTGGGGATGAGGACACACCTCCTTCCTGTCCATCGGTGACTCGTCCGTGGGGACGAGGACACACCTCCTTCCTGTCCATCGGTGACTCGTCCGTGGGGACGAGGACACACCAGCCTTCCTGTCCATCGGTGACTCGTCTGTGGGGACGAGGACACACCTCCTTCCTGTCCATCGGAGACTCGTCCGTGGGGACGAGGACACACCAGCCTTCCTGTCCATCGGTGACTCGTCCGTGGGGACGAGGACACACCTCCTTCCTGTCCATCGGTGACTCGTCCGTGGGGACGAGGACACACCTCCTTCCTGTCCATCGGTGACTCGTCCGTGGGGATGAGGACACACCTCCTTCCTGTCCATCGGTGACTCGTCTGTGGGGACGAGGACACACGTCCTTCCCTGCTCTTACCCTCTGCCTGCCCTGAGTGGCCCTTTCTCTCTCGGCCTCTGTGGTCTGCCAGGTCATCTGTGGGGCGTCCTCACCCCTTCACAGTGTCTCATTGTCCCAACTGTCCCTCCTCCTCCCTGTTTTGTTTGATCTTCACAACCAGACAAGCATGATCCCCCTGGCTTCACAACATGGTGTCCCCACGGGGACCCCCTCAGCCCTCCTGGGTGCCCACCCTGCTGCTGCACCCCACAAACACGGCCCTTTCCAGTTGTCAGCCTGTCCTGCTGCCCTGTCTCCGTGGGCACCCCATCACTGCACTGTCCAGGCTGCCGCTAAACCCATCACCTCTCAAGCTGACAGCTGGGGTTCAGGTGTGGTGTCCTGCCCGTGTCCTCTGAGAGGTGGCGTAACGATCGCCGAGTCCAGCCCAGGAGACGGAGCAGAGGCACAGAGGAGGCCGTGCGTCCCCCCTGCCCCCGGCTCCCACCTGGACCACACAGCTGGGTGGGCATGGGACTGGGAGCCCCGGACGTGGGTCCCAGCAGCCCTGCAGTCTCCTCCTCCGCGGCGCACAGACTGCTGTGCCAGGGCCAGCACACGTCCGGCGCCCCGACACCCCTCTCCCTGCTCCCAGTCACAGCGAGGTCAGGGCAGGTCTGACTGCTGGAAACAGGAGCCCTTTCTGACACCTCCTCTCCCCTGGGTGGCACCGAGGGGCCACGTGGGTCGACAAGCAGAGAGCTCGTGTCTGAGAACAGTCAGCCTACCCGAGGAGGGGGACCTGACGGTCAGCCTGCAGGGCGGGGGCCAGGGACGGTCAACACGGTCGTCCGAGCAGTCCAGTCGGTGCTGCTGCCATGCGCTGGACCGGCGTCCTCACCTGCAAAGGATCCTAAGCCCGTGGTTCAGAGAAACAAGGTGTAAAACGGGAAACAGCAGATTCCACAGGAGGAAGGGAGAACGTGCTAGGACTCACTTTTAATTTTTTTACTTTGAAAAATTTTTTAAATTTATTGGGGTCACATTGGTTGGTGAGATTGTGTAAGTTTCAAGTGCACAATTCTATCACACATCGTCTGTACATCGGGTTGTTGCTCACCACCCAGACCAAGCCTCCTCCGTCTCCGTATATCGGACCCTCCCCCGCTCCTTCCCCCACCCGTCCCCTGGCAGCCGCCACGCTGTGGTCTGTGTCTGTGTGTGTTTGCCTGTCTTGTCTGTTCATGTGTTACTTTCTGTTTTATGTCCCACGTGTGAGTGAAGTCATCTGGTTCCTGCCCTTTTCCGTCTGACTTCTGTCCCTTGGCAGGACACTCTGAGGATCCCCCCATGTTGTCGCAGACGGCAGTGTCTCATCCTCTCTCAGGGCTGAGGAGTGTCCGTGGGGTGCGTGACCACCTCTTCATCCGCCCTCTGTGGAAGGACACCAGGTTGTCTCCATGCCTTGCCCCCCGTGAACAGTGCTGAATGAGAGACTGACAGAGGAGAAAATAATCTGAAAAAGGAATGTTTTAAAACCAGGGAGTTGGAAACAAGAGGAGAGGGCAGGAGGCAGCTCTGGGGGGACAGGAAGAGAGAAGACAGTGGCCTGAAGTGTGAGAACCTGGAGGAAAGTCCAGGGTCACACGGTCGCAGGTGCAGGTGGAGTCTTGTCTCCTGGTGAGATTATAAAACACTTTGTGAGACAGAACAGAGCTTCAGACACTGACAGATTGCACACAGGGAACAGGGACAGGGAGACAGATGTGAGACCAAATGTGGAGGCAGGAACGGGCTTTGGCTGACGGGAGCCCGTGTGGCCCTGGGGTCGCTGCTCTGTCCTGGGAGATGCCCGTCCGTCCTCCTCTTTAGAGACCAGCCTGCTCTTGATTTAACTTAGGAGGAGCTGTAAGCCGTCTGCGGACAGAGAGATGAAACTGATGTCGCTGCGTCCCCGTGGCTTCCACAGCCTGCGGTCACGGGCCAGGTGGCCCCAGGCAGGCTCGCTGGGCGGACAGCGCTGCAGGCCCGAGAGCAGAGCAGGGCCGCGCGGGTGTGTGCCCTGTGCCCCTTCCCATCCGCCCTTCGCGCTGGGAGCGGGGCCACGTGGGCGGGGTCACGGGCTGGTCGATGGCCTGGCTCTGTCCCAAGTGCAGTCCAGTTGGTCCCTGGTGTTGAGGCATTGGCTTTGTCAGCCACCCCTCCCGCCCCAGTCAGCAAACTTCCACAGGGAAGGGCTCACCGTTTCCTGTTTGACTGCCTGCCATCGGGACCCCTGGCCTGGTCACAAAGGCTTTCTTGTGCTCAGCGGCAGAGAGCACGCGTGACCGCTCCTTCTCAGGGCTCGGCCCTCGCCCGGCCGGGGCGCCCTGCCCTTGCCCACACACAGTCCTTAGCAGCCTGCTTCTCACACAAATGTCACTGGCGCCCTAGAGCTCAGCTTAATCCGCTCAAGGTGAGTCCCTCCCCGGCCCCAGGCCCCGGTCGGGTGTGGGGTCTTGCATGTCAAACTGGGAGGCCGCCCACACTGCGAGAGCCCTGGGAAGAGAGCCCTGGGAATGCCGCAGGCCCGCGTGAGGACAGGAGGTCAGAGGTCAGAGGTCAGAGGGGGGTTCTGTTGCCTGCATCCGCTGCACCAGTCACCTTTTGTATTTTTTTTTGCATGGGTCCTCGAGTCCACGTCCCATTGTGAGCGCGGCCCCAGCCCTGGCTTAGCCGCCGCTGCTGCTGGGCTCGCATGTGCTCCGGCAGCAGTTTCCCAAGGACACGCCCCGGTAAATGAGGGACTTCGGCATGTGCTAGGTACGTGTGGCCCCACCGCACAGGGGCCTCTTCCTGATGTGCCCGGGCGCCGGTTGGGGCGGCAGTTGTGTGGCGACCAAGGGCCAAGTTAGGCTCCCTCCCGACAGCGAGGCAGCATGGCCCCTGTGGGTGACTTGGGGACCACGGCTGTAGGCTGCATGGTTGAAAGAACAGGAAGCTGCACAGAGCATGGACAGGACTGTGCCACTCGAGGGTCCTGGGCCGTGTGGACCCGGGAGCAGCCAGACTCAGCCTCAGCTCTCAGCCCTGGTCGCCCCGCCTGACACAGGCCAGGGCAGCATCCCCCCACCCCGGGCACCCTGGTCGCCCCGCCTGACACAGGCCAGGGCAGCATCCCCCCACCCCGGGCACCCTGGAGCCCAGTGGCGGGGAAGGCAGAGGTGGTTCACAGGGCGCATGGCAGAGGTGACCCAGTGCTGATGGGAGCCTCTAAGTCAGCATGTACACGGACTGGCTCACACCCTACTTAGCAGGGGTCTGAACGGTGTGCGGCGCCCTCCAGCGGCCTTTGCACTGTGCCCTGGTGTGCAGTCGTGGCTGCTGGAACTGAGAGAGCCCTCCACCCACCAGGCGGCCCGTGTCCCCCTGCCCTGACCACACAGCCCATCCCTGGAACCACAACTCGAGTTTTATCTGCATGATGACACTTCCACTTTTAGTAACCTGAGGCCTAATCTATTCCAAATGTCCCTGAATCTCCAAGGTAATTTTTTTTCAATGATACTGAGGCTACTTTTTAAATTCTTGTTCAGGCATGTGTTTGTTTTCATGTAATTTTAAAAGAAAGTACTTACAACCCAAAGAGAAAGGTGGTTTCTGTCTACCTGTTAACATAACCAGAAAGCAGGTCTTCACCAAGTCCCCCCAGGAGCCAGGGGTTGACCCCACATGTTGAAATCCATAGGCTTTCCAAGTCGTGGAGAATTGTAACCTCATGTGGACAGCCCACCTCGCCTGAGGCTCAAGGAAGGCAGGAGGTGGGAGAAACTCGGGCACACACACTAGTGGGTGTCAGAGATGGACAAAGTATGGAATGCCTCTCAGACGGAAACACAGTCCCCGAGATCTCGACGGCCCTTGAGAGCCGGGCCGTGTGTTTAACAAACGGCAGCAGTGGCCCGGTTTCTCTCGGTTTGGGGGGAACTGCAGAGGTGTCGCACAAACCCCAGTGTATATTATTGTTCCATTTTACAGTGGTTTTACCTTTCAGTTCTCTGTGTTCATTGTTTCCTTAGTTATGCGACAAACTCGGAATAAAGAGATCTGTTTCTGGAGTTACATCTCTTTAGCCAAGAGAAAGTTTTGAATTGAACTTTCCATACAAATGGGGCAAAGGGTTCATGTATGTGGCCCGAGTCATTCTAGTTCACTGATAGATTTTGCTACTGCAGACAAGGCTTAATGTTACGCTTTTATGATTTCATTGAAAATTGAGGACAGTAAGGAAAATTCTGTTTCCTCACAGTTTGTCTTACTTACTCAGTCCCCTCGCTAGAGTTGCTGTGGAAGAAGGAAACAGAAAGCCTGGCAGGGAGCTCCCCGTGGGTCCCCAGGACTGGGAGCGCATCCCTTGGACGGTTTGTCGCCTCCAGTATCTGGCGAGGTTCTGTTTGTTTCAGCGACTGCTCAGAATCAGGGCAGGTCCCAAGTCGACCTCGGAGGGTCGGTGCAGCGGTCTGCTCGGCTGCGAGGACAGGTTCAGACACGGCTCAGACGTGAGGGCAGTACTCCAGCCTTTGCACAGACTGCACGCGTAGCTCCACGTTCTAGACGCCTCGCTTCCTGTAACTAGTTCTCAAGTCCTCGCCTTCGTTTCGAGCCGCAGAGGGGCTGATGCAGTCTGCAGGAGGCACCAGAGGATACTCGCGAATGAGTGCCAAGGCGACTTCAGTGGGCAGACCTGACTGCGTTGCTGCGACCCTGTCTCAAGGCTGTGGTTTGTGAATGGAGAACGTGGCCGTCGCCCGTCACCACGTTGTCGTGGCGCAAGCCCACCTTACGGGTTCTCCCGGTTGTGTGGCTCAGTGCAGGGTGGTAGGTTCTTTTTCGATGGTGAGTGTGTCTCACGCCCCCGTGTAGGGCTGATCAGAGAGGATCCTGTGTGGTCCACGTAGAGCCTGTGTTCTCGTGGCAAACAGTGAAGAGAAAGCCGGGAGCAGGAGCATCTGGGAGGTGTGGGGGTCTCTGAGGTCTCAGATCTGCCGAAGCAGTAGGGCCCCTGTTCCTTTCTGCCTGAGAAGGGCAGGTTCACGAAGGCAGAAATCCGACTTTGTGAGTGGTCTTGATTCTTTTTTTTAATTTGGTCTGGATACTGCAAAATGTAAACACATTTAAAACTTTTAAGTGTGATTTTCCCGTCACCATTCTTAAGTGCCTGTACAAGACCAGTCTTCCAGCCAGGTACTCACATAGGGTACCCCACGGGTACCCACACTCTTCTCTGCTTCACTTACATCCCAGGCCAAAGGCAAGATCGCATGCAAGGCAAGGGTCACGCATGTTTTTGTCTTGAATGTGTCCACGAGGGGCCAGGACAGGTGCGAAGATAATCCATCTGCCTTCTCAGCCGCTTCACCGAGAGGCCCTTCCTAGTGGAAGAGAGAAGATACATGAAGCAAGTGTTTTATCTACACACCCTTACATCCCTAACCTTGGAGGCTGAAAACAGACGCCATGCCATTGTGCTGCTGCCCCCCGCAGTGAGGAGGAAGCTGAGGGGCGGGCCCTTCCTGTGGCCTCCTGAGCTCAGTGCTCAGAGCCTGCGCCTGCCGCTCACGGAGTTTCCATGGAAACCCAGTCCCTCTCCTCTGCCATTTCAAACTCAAGCTGTGCAGGGCATGCTGCTGTCAGATTTTGTCCCCGGGGATTCTGATCGCCCCACATGGGCCCCCCTTCCTGGGAGAGAGGTGCTCTTAGCTGAGTAGATACAAATAGAAACTTTGCTCGTGGACTCCACAGTGGCCTGTTGTCAGGGGTCCTGGAGCTGGCTCCACCTGAGAAACAGACTCCTTTTGTTAGAAGAGTGATCACTTTCTCATTCACTGACTTCAGAACATTGTGTTTTTGAATGTTGAGATTTCTTAGCTAGGAGATCTGCATGTAACTCTCAGAGCTATAAAAAGCCTTGAAGTCTTGAACAGCCACACAGTGAAGGCAGGGCTGTTAGGAGACCGAGGAGTTGGGGGCTGTTCCCGGCTGCACTGTGTGGCCCAGAAGGCACCACGCAAAGAGGAGCGAGCTGAGCTCCCACCCGAAACTCCAGAGAGGCTGTGTCAGGGCTGCCGGCCAGTGCGGGAGGAGAGGGACCCACCGAGTCCTGGGTGACGCTGGCACCTGCACCCCTCCTCCCGTCCTCCACACTTAGGGCAGCCTGGGGTCAGCCCAGGTGAGGAGGATGAATCAGGGCCCAGGTAGCATTTTTCCCACAGTCACGCAGCCAGCAAGGAGTGGGCCATTCGCCTAACCTGAAACCCTGGAGATGGCAAACCTCTCCCGAAAGGGAGACCCTTTCTAGGACTGCCTTTCCCCACACCTTGGAAGCCCTGAGAATGAGGCACACTGATGTTCTGTTTTCACGGTGATAAGGGACATTCTAATGCGTCTTTTCTAACTCAGGATGCATTTGTAAAGGGCTCAGTCGCACACACTGCCTCGGAAACCTTCCTTTTGCTCATAATTAGCAAAGTCGGATTTTCACGCACATGCTTTTGGTTGTGATACCTCACCTGGAACTTAAACTCCTGCCCCCATCACAAAATGCATCGAAAAAGTTCATACTCATCTTAAAATGAATGAATTTTAAATAAATTTGCACAAAGTGTTTAAATTAGAAAGAGTTTAAGGACTTTATTTTTCATTTTTTAGCAAAAAGCAAGGCCAAGTATGTATCATTGGCCAGTGGGAAACATTCCTGTCTCTTGATACAGTTTCCAGATGGAAAGTTGCAGGAAGATTAGCCTCTCTTAGAAGGATCTTACTGCTTTCAGGTTCCTCCCTGAGAGGGTCTGGGTGTGTCTCTCCGCATGAGGTGCGACTGGGAAATCAGCTGTTTAACTCATTTAAGTCATTATATAGACAATAATTACTAAGCACCTGACAATAGTCTTGTGGTCAGGCAAACAGCTGTCAGGTTAGCGCAAGCCAGGTCGGCCATCCGGTTTCTGGCTGTCTCCATACATAGAGTCTGACTCCTGTGTTAAAATCCCAGCTCCACCTGTGCACACAGCGACTTTGCTGGTCCCCATTCACTCCGTCCCTCTTAATTCTCCCGCAGCACGAGCCACAGATTAAGCCTTAATCTTTAATACGATATGGCGACTATCAATTTCGATACCCCGAGACCCAGAATCACGTTACCTTTCTTGGGGTACATCCAAGTGTCAAAATATGCTGTTCACACAGCTGGACACAGTCCAGGCTCACCTGCCTCCTCCACGCCCCACACGCGGGCAACCGTGAGGACGTCCGTCTGGGAGCTAGTGTCTGCTGGCCTGGCCTCCACGCCCAGTGTCCAGGGAGACGCCCTGAGTGGAAAGCACAGTGGACTCTCTTAGAAGCCGTTTGCATCTATTAGATACTTAAAGTGTCCATGTGTCCTCGGGGTTCACATTTCTGACGGGTGCAGAAGCAACTGGAATGACTTGGAGTGACGATGTCCTTGTAGGACCGTCTGCGTGTCCTTGAGAGGGCCTATTTAGGAAGGTATTTGGAGGGGAATCCTTGAAAACTGTTCTTAACAGCGTTCTCCCCCAGAGCGGTGCAGTGTGGTAGTTAAGCGCTGGAGAACGCTGGCTAGGAAGGTGTGAACAGAGGCAGCCCAGGTGCTGGGGGGGGGCTGGTCAGAGTGTCTCAGCTGCCTTGGCCCAGTTGACCAAGAGAGGCGTCCGCTCTACTCGAGTCAGTAAAACGTAACGAGGATTTTAAGGTAAACTGAACCTACCTGATGGTCTGAAAGATTGATCTACCCCATGGTCCGGTCCAGTTGCCTCCACCCTGGAACCTGGGCTGACCAGTTAGGCAGGGGTGTGGAGAGTCCGTGTCCTGGGCCGTGGCTGTGTTGCGTGGGGAGCCGGGACCACTGTGCACGTCTGCTCACGGGAAAGCTTGCTTTGTGCGCGGCTGGTGTGACAGCAGGCTCTGCGGTGCCCGGGTGCAGCCGACTCCAGGACATGGAGGGGCGGGGGCACGGGGCACGCGGCACGCGGAGAGGGCATGCAGTGACAGCCCGTGCCAGGGTGCCGTAGAGACCGCAGGCCCCAGGCTGTCACTGGGAGTCATGACCCTGGGCAGTGTTGCTGTGCTGGAAGGAAGAGGTGGCCCCAGGTTGGTGTCTGTGGTGGTGGGTGTGCCCACGTCCACGCCAGCCACGAGACTGCGGCTGCATGTCTGGTCCTCACGTAGGGAGCTTAGGCATTAAAGGGAGCTCGCTGTCTGGAGAAACAAGAAAGTTAATGTGTTCACGGGATTTTCTTTCTTTCAAGTAAATTGCCCAATCTGTGTTTTTAATTGCAGGTGCCCCACCCCTGGCTGTGACGGCTCTGGGCACATTACAGGCAACTATGCTTCCCATCGAAGGTATGCGGGCTGTGCTTCTGTAGGAACCGTCCTTTCTCCCACCCTCCTGCCCCGGAATGTTGCTGACAGCCTTGGCGCGCGCCGGCCCCGTGGTGAATGGGCCACAGAGCAGCGCTGCACCTGCCGGCCGCTCAGACAGCACGCTCTCCCGGGGCCACACACCGGCCCTCTGGGCTGGCTCCTCCCTGCAGCTGCCCCCCCCCCCCCCCCACTGCAGCAGTTCTGAAGACAGCCAGTGGCACCTGGTCCTGACCCGAAAGTCCAGATCCTGGCGGAGCATAGGTCCCCGAGAGCAGTCACTGAGAGGCAGGCTTCCCAGCACCTTCGCTTCTCAGATCAGAGCACAGGGCCGTGGAGCTGAGCACAGCACACGGAGACGCCGTCCCTGCAGCAGAAGGGAGCGTCCGCAGCACACACGGCTTTGTCCTGTCCTGGGACGGCAGTCAGAAACGCCGCTGTGCGAGCTGGCCATCGGCCCACAGCAGGCACGGCCGTTCTGTGCCAGGCCCTGTGCTGGGACGGGTTGAAGAGCCTTCCAGGGCGCTGTCTGCACAGGCTGGGTCTGACCTGTGCCGGTGCAGGAATTTCTTGCCATGTTCCGTGAGGAATAAGCCGGTACCAGGTAAGGACGGGACGTTTCAGGACGAAGGCCCACCCAGCGCTGGGAGCAGGGCCTCCGCCAACAGACGACTAAGCGATGGGACAGCTGCCTGCCGGCCTCTCCACAGCCCAGACTAGGCCGCGCCGGCAGATGCTGAGCCTCTGCACCAAGGGCCCGCTCCCCACAGAAGCAGAGAGAGGGCCTCAGGACACGAGAGCACTGTCAGCTGCCCGTCCAGCCCTCCAGAGGAGGGGGTCAGCTGATTGGAGGTTACACCCTGTGGCCCCCGAGGGACCTCACCCTCACGTAGTAGTCAGAGCAGGGGATGCTCGCTGGCTGGCTGGAGCGTTTGTTCACTAGATCCTACTGCAAGTCCCACCCCGGCCGATGGGAGCGCCGTTTGAGCCGCACTGGCCTGTGAAAGGCGCCGAGCAGGCTGCCAGCGTGCATTGAGCTGCCGGACTCCAGATCCTTGGTGCTCACTTGATGGCCGGGTCCACTCCCCAGACCAGGGCTCCGCCTGGCGCTGCGGCGTCTGGGCTGGATCACTCTTTGCTGTGGAGGCCACTGCAGGCGTTGAGCAGATGCCACTCCTGACAACTGGAGACATCACCTAGAGCTCCTGGACCACCACCATAGACCAGGGGTCTGTCGTGTGGAGCTGGTCGACCAGGCGTCCCGCTTGGCCACTGTGCTCTGAGAGGGACGAGGCTGCCTCCAGAAAGTGCTGCCCGAGTGAGATCGCTGGTTTGGAGCAAATACAGGAGAACGAGATTTGAAACTCCAGTTAAATATAAAAAGTCAAGCACATTCCGTGCACTCTTCATTTTAATTTGTCTTAGACACGTCCCAGTCAGGGGCCAGAACTTCCCGCGTGTGATGGCCGCTCAGCTAGACGGGCACCTGCCGTCCCGTCCGAGTGCCTGTTTCCTGCTGAGCGTCTGTTGTTGGGCATCCTGTGCACTTACTCACGGTGCAGTTCAAACACTTTCCTTCAACGTGGATCTTGAACGGTGTCAATGCAGCATGGACCTGTGGGTCTCGCTGGGCTGATCAGAGGTGGGGCGGGGCGGGGCGTGGAGAGCCACATGCAGCCTCACAGGGTCGGCGTCCAGAGGCATGCGGCGTGGTGTTTCTCCTCGGACCCTTTCCCTGCGCGCAGAGGGAGTGGGTGGGCTCTGTGCTGGGCAAACGCTTGCTCGACGGACGGACCTGTAACTAGGCACAGGTGAAGGGCAGATGCTGTCACGCCACCTGGGCCTGTCAGACCCTGACGGCCAGAAGTCTAAGCACAGCGGCTCCCCAGACACGGATTGTGGGGGAGACTAGGCTCAGTGGCACTCCAGCCGTGTGCTGACTGTGCCATGCGTGGAGCACGTGGCCTGGCTCCCCATCCTCCGGGCACCGTCCTGGGACCTGGTTCTGGAGCCACGAGCACCACGTCCTCCCTGCGCTGGAGGAAACAGACTGCGGCGACACTGCCTGGTGGAGCTGGATGTCGCGTGGGGACATGAGCCGGAGCGGCCGTGCCATGGGCCCCGTGTGACGTCCAGCGCCCTGGCCCGTCCTGGACGGGGTCCGACCCGTGCGTTTGTGTTTTGGTTGTAAGAGTGCTGTGGTTTTTCCGTCTCTGCATCATCTCTGAAACCTTCCTAAGTTCACGTTCCATCAGTATTTACTGACTAAGATGATGCTGTGTCAGAAACACCCACCGATCAGACTCTGCCCTCCGCTGCGCCTTGGTTCACTGAGAAGCCTGGCACGGCCATCAGAAAGCCCACGTCATCGCCACGCGGCACCTCGTCTTCTTGTCGTCAAACAAAACAGATCCATCTCTCCAGCTCTCCTTCAAGGAGCCGTCTCCAGGCAGCTTCACGCTCCCCCTGCCCTCCCCGAGGGCCTCGCGGCAAGGCCCGGGCCCCGTGGTCAGCGTCCCTGTTCCACGCGCACAGCCACGGCCCAGTGGTGGCCCCGGTGCAGGGCCACGTGGATCCGACTCCACAGGGCCAGGACGTGGTGGCTTCTCCTCTGCCCTCGGTTCTGGCCACGATGACCGGCCGGTCACTTCTGCTCCGGGGGCCCCGAGGCACACGTCCCGCAGCACGGTCTGCAGGCACTGGCCTGCTGTCCCCGCTCTGTCCGGGAGCTGGGCCCAGACCCCCCCCAGAAGGCGAGGTTCGGGAAGGGCTCACATGGAGATGCAGGTCGTGATGAGCCCCGCGTCGGCGAGGCCCCTGTGGGCGCTGTGGTTTCTGCCGCGGAAGCCATCAGTGGCGTAGACGGCCACGGCACATGTCAGCCTGGACTTCCGGAAACCTGGCAAATCCAGTAGCCACACAAAACGTGCCAGAAGCTGGGTGACAGCGATGGTTAGGCTGTCCCTAACCTCCAGGAAGCGTCTCAGGGACAGACACACAGACGGGACAGAGGCAGCTGTGGACACATGCAGGTGCGACACAGCTCCTAGGCACGGCGCGGACAGCGGCCCTGGTTCTGAGCGGAGGTGGATCGGACGGCGGGGGCGGGAAGGTGGGAGCCGAGTGTGGGAGGACCGGCAGGGTGTCCGGAAGGTCGGCCAGGACGGTTTTCCCAGCAGAGGAGCAGCCTCCTCAGGCGAGTGACCCTTCGGTGGCGCTTCAGGTGTGAGCTTGGGGGGAGCCCGCGGATGAAACTCGGCGTCTGGAGTCCTGTTAAACTCACGATGAGGGTGTACACCCAGCTCTCGGGGACACGGGCAGGAGCCCGGCAGTGGGGAGGCGGGCTGGCTCTCAGCACAGAGAACACGCGGTGAGAGACGGAGGAACCAGGAGCACATCCAGAGTCGGCACCGTCCAGGAGGTTCCGAGCAGGTGCAGAGCCACGATGGGTCAGGACAGGCGGCCTGGTGCGGACGGCTCTGGGACGGGCTGAGCAGGGGCAGGAAGGGCCGTGGGCCTCCACCTCCCGGTGGGACAGGAGCCCCAGACGGGTGGGTTAGTTCTGTCCAAGTCACTAGTGGAGATCCCTGTGGTCTCTGCAGGCCGGGAGGCGGGTGAGGGCAGGGTCTCCCTCACATCTGCTGTTTGGACCCACTGATGTTCGTGGAGGGTAAACAAACTCACACTGTTTAGGAAGGAAAAGCAGCCCCGATGCCAACAGCCAGCTCTTCCCAGGAGCCTTGAGCGATGCCCAAGCCAGCGCTCCGCCGCCCAGAGGCAGGAGCCGCGCCCACCCCCAGGGCACCCACACACCTCTGCACACCTCCCCACCGCTGAGGTTCCACCACTTCTGCCTCGCTCAAGCCGAAGTGCCGTCGTGAGTTAAATCTGGACCTTGAAGAGGAATCACAAATGCAGGCACAGGCTGGGAGTAAAGGGTCTGGAGCACTGAGCACCGGCTCTGCCCGCTGGACCCCCGGTGCTGCTTCGCGGCAGCTGGCCCTGTGGCCTTCTCACCGAGTCCAGCAGGGAAGCCGAAGCTCCACCGGAGAGAAGCAGCCAGTCTGCAGCACCACCCGTGTCCCTGCTCAGCGCCCCCTGCCTGCCTGGAAATGGCCCAGAGGCCCCGCTGCTGGGTCCGCAGGACAGCGCCTGCTGCGGTGGGCAATGAGCAGTGGGCTTTCATGTCCACGTTTTAAGCAGAAAACAAGAGTTTTAAAATGTTGGTCAGTGCTTATTTCTTTTTTCCTGGGTTCTGGTGTTCAGCTGGTGGTCAGGAAAGCGTGGAGATCAGCAAGCCATGAGTCAGAACCACCAGCCTGAGTGCTGAAGTGTGCCCGCCCCTGAGAACAAGCCCCCAGGCTGTGGGGGCCTGGTGCTGGAGCGATGCCAGGGCAGCACTGAGGGGGATGCTTCTGAGCACATTCAGGCTGCCCTGGGGGGACCCCCCCCAATTCTGTTTTCATGCTGGGAAGCGGGGCTCTGGAGAGAGTCCAGTGAGAGTCATGGCGGGTGCGGGCGGGGACCTGAGGACCAGTGAGGGAGGCTGGCTGAGCTCCTGTTTTCTCTTCAGTCTTTCAGGTTGCCCGCGAGCCAAGAAGAGCGGCATCAGGATAGCACAGAGCAAGGAGGACAAAGAAGACCAGGAACCCATCAGGTGTGCGTGCTGGGGGCTGCGGGCCTGGCCGACCACGCTGAGGGGCCGCCAGTGGGCTTCGGGGGAGGACACGCTTTGCGATAGCCATCAGCTACAGGGTCAGATCATTTAAACCAAACCCCAATCGCATGGTCCAAGGTCTGGGTGAGGAATCCACAAATACCCATCAGCCTGATGTTCGGGGTCATAAAACACCGGGCACGTCCCTCTCCCCTGGGCACGGATTGCAGTTTATTCATGGGAAAGGCAGGCCTGTGCCAGCTCCAGCTCATGAAATCACTCAGCTGTTCTCTCCCGGGCAGGACCTGGGCTCCTGACCTGTGGGGCCTCAGCCCCCCTTCGCCAGGCTTTCGCCCTGAGCCAATGCCCAGGGAGCCGGGTCTGAAAGATCGTACGATGGACCTGGTGCTGTCTCCCTGAAATGCTAATCTCTCTCAATGTCTCTGCAGAAAACTTTTTATTAAGACAAAAATTTGTTAAAATAAAAGTTATTAAAATGTATCAAGTTAAATAGGTGATACAAAGTCTTTAGCAGGTAACTCTACTTAAAAAAAAACATGCAGGCAAACCCGCCAGCCGGGGCCAGTGAGAAGCCTTGACCTGCGCGGCCGGGTCTGCGTCTGCCGGTGCCCGCGGCCCGGGCTGCGACCTGTGTGCCCGTGCAGGAGCACGGAGGGCTGAGCGCCAGCCCGTGGCTTTTCCATTTATTCCCCAAAATGCCCCCACGGCGAGCTTCCTGCTGATGCCACTGCAGGGCCCTCGTCACACCCGCTCTCCTGCTGAAATCCTGCCTGGCTGGAGGGCAGGGCCCAGCAAACACATGTTTTCTAGCTCCTGGGGAAACACGGGTTAATGAAATGGCCTTTTTGAAATGACCCCGCGATGTCTTCTTTCTGGACCGCAGGCCATCGCTCTAACCGCTGAGCCAAACCGGCCAAGCCGCGATGTCTTTTTGGCGGGACGTGTGTCCACCCCAAGGGCCGTGGTCCTCCCAGCGAGGGTGACGTGCTCCATCGCCCCACTAGGTGGTGCCCTTCGGTTAATTTTTTTCCCCTTCTTTTTCTTTTGCCCAAGTAGAGTGTGGTTTTTCTCTCCGCGTCAGGTTACTTCAAGAGGTTGTGCGGCCACCAGGGATGTGACCGCCGGGCAGTAAAGTGTGTGTCTCCTGTCTGCCCTCAGGTGCCCCGTCCCTGGGTGTGACGGCCAGGGCCACATCACCGGGAAGTACGCCTCCCACCGCAGTGCCTCCGGCTGCCCCTTGGCGGCCAAGAGGCAGAAGGACGGGTACCTCAATGGCTCCCAGTTCTCCTGGAAGTCGGTCAAGACGGAGGGCATGTCCTGCCCCACGCCCGGGTGTGACGGTTCCGGGCACGTCAGCGGCAGCTTCCTCACGCACCGCAGGTGAGTGCCGCTGGCCGGGCGGCCATCACGGCAGGGCCGTGGGAGCACCTCGGTGTCTCGTGCGAGGAGACAGAGAAGCCCGGGCGCCGTGGCACCCCCTGACGCCCCTGAGGCTGGGGAGGAAGAAGAGACGATGGGCTTTGCAGAGCAGCACGCGCTCTAGCTCAGCGCGTCAGGGCAGCAGCTGTCTGTCGGGTCTGCGGCGGGAAGCAGGCTGTGGCTCACGCACCCGAGCGTCTGTAGACTAGTTGTGCATCGGGGCTGAGGGACGCACAGGCCCCCTGGGGGAAGGGCCGGTACTGGGCACGGGGCCTCGTGTGGAATGCCTGGGCCGAAGGCGGGATTTCCAGGAGAGCCAGCCGACCCCATCCATGTCCACTTGCTCGTGTCAGAGCGACATGCAGTTAGACGGGCCTAGGAGAGGCCTGTCTGCTGTCGAGTGGCCGAGCAGGCTCCCTGTGACGGCATCGCCGGTGTGGGCAAATCGGGGGTCGACGACTCGGGGGCTTCATGTCCCAGCTTCATGGAAACCAGACCAGGCAGTGGAGAGGAGGAAGCGAGGCATCGTGCTGCCCTGAACCAGCCCAGACAGGCCGAGGCCCCGACCAAGTCCCCAAGCACCCCGCTCCCCCAGCGGCCGTGGCACTGCTCAGGTCCTCCCGGAGCCCTCCTCTGGGGCTGGGCTGGGGCCATTCCAGAACCACCCAGCCTCCAGGGGCAGCTGGGTCTCGGTTCCCCCGCGTCACGGCCGCCGAGCCGGCTCAGGGCGAAAGCTGGCGCCCACAGCGATGGTCACACATAGGGAGCGAACAGAAATCCTGTGGGGACAGGGACATCTGGACGGGGCATCAGAGCTGGCGGAGAACCACTGCTGTGCCAGTTCCCCGAGCTGTCCTGACGTCAGCACACACGTGTTCTCTCCCAGGCCGGGGCCAGCAGCCGGAATTCAGACGCGGGCTCCAGGGGAGGGTCCTCCTCGCCTCTCCCGGCCTCTGCTGCTGGCGGCCGTGCTGGGATCCGCTCAGTGTCTGCCCGTCGCCACGGGCCTGTTCTCCTGTCTGTGCCCACGCTTCCCTCTTGCAAGGACCGGTCCCTGGCCAGGGCCCAGCCTCACCCACTGTGCCGCATCTTCACTCGATCACGTCTGCAAAGGCCGCTTCCAGACACGGTCCCAGTCACGGGTCCTGGGCGTGAGGGCGTCAGCGGACCTTCTGTGGGGACACAACCGGTGACGACGAGCCCGAGCGGAGCTCGACCTTCACGAGAGGCGGCAGAGAGGACGGTGGCTAGGATGAGGCGCGGTGGTCAGAGCTGCAGAGGGCGGCGTCGTGTCCATGCTGCTCGGGGCTGGCCGTGCTCCTCACCGCAGGACTGCACCCCTTATCTTGCGGCTCCAGCAGCTGACACTTGGGGCGGACACCCTTCCTTTCCTGCACTGGCCGTGGCTGCTGCATGCCAGGTCACCCGGGCCTCCCTTGCCCTGAGCATCTCATCCCTGAGGGGAAGAGAAGAAAACAAACGGAAAAGCAGATGTGACGGCACCGGGTGTCAGGGAAGCTGTTTGCACCTGGGGTGTCCTGGGGCCGAGTCACACGCAGGACCCTGCAGGGACCTCATCTCCAGCCTCCTTTCCTCCCGGGGGGCAGTCACACACACCCCTGGAAATGTTTGCTTATTAGCTATTTTCAGCTGTGATGTTCTCCTGAAGGACGTCCCTTTGGGGCCAACATCCTGATAGAAACCCAGCCCTGTTGCCTCCTTCTGAAGCTTCCCATGCGTTGGCTGGACCCCCTGGAATTCCTGGTGCTGGCGCCACTGCAGATGTCTGGGGCCCAGCGAGGGCGGGGCAGCAGCGTTAACTGTTTGCTGCCCAGAGCAGAGGGACCCAGATGGAGGTTCTGTGCCTTTCCAAGCCCACACCCAGAGCAACCCCACAGACGTTTCCAAGAGGGCCTCAGGCTCCCTCCCTGTCAGGACTCACTGGAACTCCACCCCTTCCCTCCCAGACATGGCGTGCGGACTTTCCCTGAGCTGCCACCAGATGGCGCTGCACTTGCTCGCGGGACTCCCCCACCCGGGAGGTCTGGCCAGGCCTGCTCCCCGCTGATCCGAATTCCACCAGGGAGGCCGCCTGGGTCAGAGGGGCTGCCTTTCTCTCCCACGCTCGTTCCCAGCTCCAGCCGAAGTCTCACGTGCCGGACATGACACCCACCGCTGTCTGTCACCCCCGCTGGCATTTCATTAACTGGAAACTAAGAGAAGCCACAGCGTGGGTCTAGGGGCCGGTTTCCGGGGGGAGCCACCTGAGCCCTGCCTTCCGCACACTTTCCCCGGGCGCCAGTCTCACTATTCCGCCCCTTTGGCCTCAGGCAGGAGGACTGGGCGGGAGGCACCTAGTGAGTGTGACATTCGACCACAGGCCCCCAGGAGAGGCCGGCCTTGGCAACGGCAGCCAGCTGAGTAGAAGGGAGAGCCGACTGAGGACGCAGACTAGCTGGGGACCCTGCGCCCCGGAGGCCAGGCCGCTGATGGGGCCATGGCCAGGGGTCCCTCGGGTGCAGGGCACACTGGCCCTGCTCTGTGACAGATTCGAGGAGAAGAGTTGGGAGGTCAGCTAGGGGGGAGCAGGGAGCAAACGCAGACCCAAACTCACTGCGCACCCACCAGGCTGCAGGTGTCGCCCCCAGCGGGACAATGGAGAGGCGCAAGGAGCTGGGTTCTGCAGAGGGGCCGGGCTGGGAGGGCCGCCAGGCACAGCTGAGGCCTGCACACTGCCCTGGGGAGCCGCGTTCTCTGGGAGCAGTGGCCATGGCAGAGGTGGGCCTGGCGGGGGATTCGCTCACAGTGGTGCAGGTGGGCTGGGCTGGGGCCAGGGCCCAGCGGGGACAGTCCCAGGTCTGTGGTGATGGTGAGAAGGGGTGGTACAGTCTGAGGAATAACACAGCTCAGAACACCCATGAGACGAGTCACTGGCTGGACAGCATGAGCGAGAGGCAGGCCTTGGGTGCTGGTGTGGAGACCCCTCAGGAGATGACTGCTCCTGGGTCCTCAGTGCCTTCCTGTCCCCACCCACGGTGCCGTCCAGGTCCCAAAGCCCTCTGCTTCCGGCCTTTTCTGTGGGGGTGGCTGGGGAGGGAGAGGACTGGGGCTGGCGATGGCCCTCTGGTCGAAGGCCCACTGTCCCTGTCCCTGAACATCTGGAAGCACCATCAGCAACGTTCTGGGAAGAGCAGCGGACACAGCGACCGCTGATCTCACGGACGAGCGGCTGCAGGACACAGACCCAGCAGGACGCACTCACCATGGCCCCGGAGACGGCACAGGACCCAGTGTGAGCCGTGGACAGCAGCGAGACACAGTCTTCCCTCAGACAGCTGTCTGCGTGAGCCGCCCTGTCCCAGGAGGTGCCTCCGGAAATGCGCCCGCAGAGGGCCAGGATCTGCCCTGATTGAGGACTGGGTCTGGACGGGGATCGTCACCCGCTCCTCACTCGTGTTTGAACTCGGTATTAAACTCGGCCCTCGTGTACGTTGGACACTCTCCCTAGTCAGGAAGACACCACTGCGACACTCCAGCGCCCTGGAGGGTGGGCGTGACCACACGCCCTCCCGCCACTGCCGGGACCCAGGCCACGCGGCGCCCTGGCTGGTGTCCACAGGTCCCCAAGTCCGCAGGCAGCCTGAGGACATGACTTGGTGCCTGGCCTGGCGTCTGACCGTGTCTGCCCCGAGACCCACGACTAACCCGCTTCATGTCTTGTCCCCAGCTTGTCGGGCTGCCCGCGGGCCACGTCGGCCATGAAGAAGGCCAAGCTGTCTGGAGAGCAGATGCTGACCATCCGGCAGCGTGCCAGCAACGGTAACCCCACCCTACCACACCCCCCTCCGTCTACACCCCACCCACCTCCATCTACACCCCACCCACCTCCATCTACACCCCACCCCACCTCCATCTACACCACACCCCCCTCCATCTACACCCCACACCCACCTCCATCTACACCCCACACCCACCTCCATCTACACCACACCCCCCTCCATCTACACCCCACACCCACCTCCATCTACACCCCACACCCACCTCCATCTACACCACACCCCCCTCCATCTACACCCCACACCCACCTCCATCTACACCCCACACCCACCTCCATCTACACCACACCCCCCTCCATCTACACCCCACACCCACCTCCATCTACACCACACCCACCTCCATCTACACCACACCCCCCTCCATCTACACACCACACCCACCTCCATCTACACCACACCCACCTCCACCCACACCACACCCACCTCCATCTACACCACACCCACCTCCACCCACACCACACCCACCTCCATCTACACCACACCCACCTCCACCCACACCACACCCACCTCCATCTACACCACACCCACCTCCGTCTACACCCCACCCACCTCCGTCTACACCACACCCACCTCCATCTACACACCACCCACCTCCATCTACACCACACCCACCTCCGTCTACACCACACCCACCTCCGTCTACACCACACCCACCTCCGTCTACACCACACCCACCTCCGTCTACACACCACACCCACCTCCACACACCACACCCACCTCCGTCTACACACCACACCCACCTCCATCTATCACACACCCACCTCCATCTACACCACCACCCCACCCACTCCCTACCCCATGCTCAGGACAGGCCTCAGCCACAGCTCGGCGCTCTGTCCTCTGGCTCCAGCACAGTGGAGACTGACTTTCCCTAGAGAGGAAGTGAGACCAGTTCTGTCCCTGTGATGCAGCCCGTCACCCGGACGCAGCACTCCCCAGAGCACCCCTTCACCTCTCAGCCATAGTCCCGGGTCCCACACCAGGGCTCTCAGCGGTTTCTCCCAGAATTCACCCTGTGCCTGTGCCCCCATCCCGGCCTCCTCAGGGGATCAGAGCCGAGGCCCCTGGCCCTGCCTTCACTCCGAGCTCCCGGGGCCTGTTCCCGATTCCGC
Organism: Tadarida brasiliensis; assembly: GCA_030848825.1. Taxonomy (NCBI): domain Eukaryota; kingdom Metazoa; phylum Chordata; class Mammalia; order Chiroptera; family Molossidae; genus Tadarida; species Tadarida brasiliensis. Next base: position 77,903,134 of record CM061270.1, read on the forward strand.
CGGCAAAGTGCGTTTCTTCCCAAGCGCATGGGGTGTGGGGTGTGCCAGCCCTTGGGGTCACCTCGCGGGTTCCCGATCTGTGAACTCGCCCACTTGCTAGGAGTGATCTGTAAACCCCAAGTGAGTGCTCTGGCGTGCTCATGGCCACTCAGACCAACGCAGAACCGAGAAAAGTTGGTCTCGCCGAGGCGCAGTCCCGGCTGGGGACAAGGAACCCTCCGCCTCTGGGTCCAGCTCCTCCTGCACACAAGGGTCCTTGTCCCTGTCTGTTTAGTGTTCTGCCTTTGGAATTTCTGTGCTTTTCTTGGCGGTGATTTCTCTGTTTAAAAGGCCCCAAGTGCAGCGCTGAAGGGCTGTCCAGGGTACCTCCGTGCAAGAGGCTGTGACGGCCCCACGGAGACGGTGCATGGGGATGGGCTTCGTCCCAGCTGCCAGGTGCTGTGGGCCGTGACCTCTGTGCTTACGGACCAACCGCACATGTTAGCCCAGGAGTTTTAACCAGAAGCACCCACATCAGCTGATGTGCTGGGTGGTCGTGTGAAGGTGACCCTGGCCCTCATGGACACACCAGCACCCGAGCCTGGAGCCACGTCGGAGTTCACCATGACTGCAGACAGAGCTCCACCAGTACGGAGCCCCGAGTGCGAGCTGTAGGCGACCAGCACAACAGGCCGGTGGCCTCAGAGCAGAGCAGGGTCCTGGGCAGCCCTCCGGAGGGTCTCGGGAGGACGGCCTAGGCAGAGCAGGGTCCCTGGAGACATGCAGCTCTGCTCTGGGCAGCGACCTGCCCGCCTTGTGCTCTCGGGGGACGGGGCCCCACAGGTCATGCTCCGTAACGTGGCCTCTCCTTTACCGGGAGACAGCCAGGGTCACAGTGTCCGTGTCCCAAGGGCTCGGATTTCTGGAGCCCAGCACCCCCACTCCTATCAGCACAGCGAGCGCTAGAGGGGGGCTCCCAGACAGGGCTACGCCCTCCCACTCTGCCGCCCGCCGTCCCAGTGGCCAGCATGAGGAAGCTGTTTTGAGACAGTGCTCGTTGCCTGGGAGAAAACACCCTCTACAAACTCTTTCCAGAATACGTACCATTACATTTCACCCCCAACAACCACTGTGTGAAAGCACCCATCCTCAGGCAGACTGACCAGCGTGTGTGAGTTTTGACGTGGTGAAGGAGGCAGCAGTCGATGGAGGACGGGGCAGAGAGGAGAAGGGCAGGAGAGCGGGATCAGTCCACGGAGGGAGGCATTGCTCGCTGGGCCGGGCCTCCAGGCCTGACAGCGGGAAGCAGCGAGCCAGCGAGTCTCAGCCTCAGCTGCCGGCTGTGTGTCAGGCACCAGAAACTCCGAGTCCTCTGGCTAAGAGAACCGCTGCTATCGTAGACGAGTGCGAACAAGCGGGGGCCGTGACTGGGCGCCCCGCACCTGCACCCGGCACTGCCCTGGTCAGCGGGGGCCGTGACTGGGCGCCCCGCACCTGCACCCGGCACTGCCCTGGTCAGCGGGGGCCGCACCACGGGGCCGCCGACGCCTGTTTCTCTGCGTCTGAACAGAGTCTCGTGAAGCTGTTTCTCCTGCCAGGGGTTCTAGCACATGCGTGTCCACATGCGACCCTGGATGCCCAGGTCACCCGGAGATGAGCAGTGGGAGGTCTAACCCAGGCCCTCCCGGCCCAAGTTCGGCTGCAGCTGGGCTGTTGCTCTTGTCCTCACCTGTCGAAGCTCCTTTGGTGCAAAGATCAGAGACGTGTCCCACTCCCGCAGACACCGCTTCAGGGGAAGGCTGTGGTGCGGTGCGGGACAGGCTCCGCCTGCTCTCTGGGCTGTGGGGCGGAGCGCCGCCCTTCTGGGGCTCAGCTGTGCCCCCACCTCCCACGCGACTGCGCTCGTCCTTCCAGGCCCGAGGAGCTGGTGTGTGTGAGCCCAGCTGCACTCGAGGGACAACCTCTCTCCTCTCGCCAGTGCAGATCGCAAAGCCTCCCCAGGTCACGTGCCTTCACGTGTGATGAGTGTGTCCAGAAGCTCCCTCTGTCTGTCCTCCTTCCATCGAGAATGATCCAAAACCCAACACCTGAAGGACTCGCTCTGGGGGTCCCCCGAGGATGGTTCCTCCTAGGAGCCACAGCGAGGTGTGGTCCCCAGCTCGGGGAAAACCCACTGTCACAGCACAAGGCATCGGGCTGTTCACGTCGCCTCGGGCCTCCTCTCCACAAGGTGTCTCCGAGCACTTGGGCTGCTTGCACTGTAAATAATGTCAGGGCGAACCCTTGCTGGTGATAAACTGAGTCATCCTTCGGTCGCTTTACGAATGAAGACCACGGCACACCAGTGTTCTTATCCTGAGGCCCATCCCGGCTTCTGCGGCAGGCAGCAATCCCAGGGCCACTCGTCAGGGCCTCCTGTGCACCAGGACCCCCCCTCGGCCAGCCCAGGTCCTCGGGTTGACAGATTGCCATAAAAGTCCACACAGACGTAGAGAAGAGGGACAAGATGAGGGCCACACCCGAGAAAGGGTGAACACCCCCGCTAGCGGTATTCTTATTACATCCTTGAATTGCATTTGGGGCGCGCCCAATGGAAAGGGAGTTTGTTGCCGATGTTCCTCTGGACCCTTCAAGTCGCTGGCAGGACGCACCGTGAGGACCAAGGACGCAATGGTCGCTTAGGGGCCACGGACCCAGACCCACAGCTTTCTGTGGACGACCCCGTCCCTCTGGATGGGTGGAGAGAGGAGGGAGACCCCACGGTGCTGAAGATCAGCTTGTCCGGACAGCTGGCCGTCACCCCAAGGCTGATCCGTGGGCAGAAAGGACCGTTGGTGGGAACCCAGAGTGGACACGGCCAGGGCTCTGCCCCCTTCAGCGGCCGCGAGCAGGAGCGCACCCCAATCTGCGGTGCTTCGGGTGTCCCGGCCGCCCCTCAGCCGGACTCACCCCTCTGTGGGGGCGGGGGCGGGGGCGGTGTCTCCCCCGCTGCCCTCAGCCCAGCTCCTCGGTTCCGGGGTTGCGGAGGAGCCCTGCCCGCCCGCGGTCCTGGGAATGGGCGCCTTCCGCGGGCAGGAGGGAAATTGCCTTCACAGTCCTGCTCTCCCCCCAGTACCCGCAGCCCCCAGGGACCGGATGCCCCATCTAGAAGGGACCTGGTCTTTCTGACCCTGACCAGGTCACAGAGCCAGCATCCGAGCCCAGGCCCCAGCCCCCAGTCCCACCGGCCCCGCCCTCTCCACCGGGCCCTGCCTCTCCCGCCCCGCCCCGCCTCACCCCCAGGCCAGCCCCTCCCACTCCAGGCCCCACCCCTCTCCAGGCCCCGCCCACACGCCCCAGGCCCAGCACAGGCAGGTACTTCATAACCTGGCAAGTCTTCCAGCTGACTAGTGTTTTCTGTCACTCAAAACGAGGAGGTCATTTTATTGTCGAAGGTCGAATATGAGACGAGCCCTTCTGTGACCTCTGGCCCGAAGTCCGTCAGCATCGTGGTTCTCTCAGCCCTTAGCACGTGCCCAGTCGAGTTGGGTTGCCCTGGTAATGGTTTCCTGCCAGGCTGAGCGTGCTGAGGGCAGGGCCTTGCCGGGTGTGCCAGGCAGAGGGCGGGCAGGGAGGGCAGCCCCAGGCACGTCACAGCCAGGCCGAGTGCAAGACCTCCCGTGGGCGGGTCACCTCAGTGCAGGGCTCTGTGCCCAGCTGATGTTTTCTGGAGGGCAGCGGTCGGGGCAGGACACGGAAACGTGACTTTTTAAATGAGAAAATGGAATTCTCACGTGGTGTTTCCCAGACCCCGTTCTAACGCATCCTGTCCGTCTGCCGCGGCAGGGATAGAGAACGACGAAGAGATCAAGCAGCTGGACGAGGAGATCAAGGAGCTGAACGAGTCCAACTCGCAGATGGAAGCCGACATGATCAAACTCAGGACTCAGGTAACCGTCTCTGGAGCCGCCCTCACCCGCGCTGGGCCCCCCCCCGCGCCGCCCATTTCCCCGCACTGCCCTGGCGTCTCCGGCTGCGGTTCCTGGGGCTGCGCTGTGGGAGCCGTGGGCCTCGGCCCTCTGGGGCTGGAGCTGCAAACATGAGTGGCTGCCCCAGAGGCACCTGCTTGCACTGGCCCAGCTGTGGCCTTTCCTGCCAGGCTGTGTGGGCTCGCTCGCTGCCCAGTGCTCCCAGGGCTGCAGCAGGACGTCTGCTGCCTGGGGCCGGGAGGCCGTCCGTGTGCCAGGTCGCAGGCCCCACGCCCAGGGCTGTGCAGCGGGCAGCTGGCAGGGTGGGCAGGCAGGGCACAGGCCTCTGGAGCACCTGTGCAGTGCCCAAGGGCAGGGCTTTGCTCAGGGGTCCCACTCGGCTCGCAGCGGCCCCTGAGGCAGGTGTCAGGAGACCTCGTCACCTGCAGCGGCTCAGGTTCAGAGAGGTGACTCCCTCAGCTGGGCCACAGCCGGTGGCACAGCTCTGAGGGCTTCCTGTGCGTGAGGCCACCCCGCCCTCCGAGAGCTGCCAGGGCCTGGTGCCAGGGTGGGCTCAGCAGTGGGATCTCACTGAGGCAGAGTGGGCCCTGGTGCTGGCATCGCAGGTAAGGCAGGTTTCCGTCCTGTTGGGTCCCCTCCCCCTCCCTGTGGACCTGGGCCACACTCCAGGGCCCCTGCACCACTGACCGTGTGGATGGGTTCTCAGGAGAGGCCGAGACAGGTCCAGGGACTTACCCAGGTCCTAGGAGTGCAGGTGGAGGTCACAGCCTGCTGACCCTCATCCACCGATGGCACAGCTTCTGGCGGGGGCAGGGCGTACAGAATAGTGATCCCCAGGGCCCCACATTGGCCTGGCTGACCACCCGCCTGACCCAGGTCTGAGTTTTCCTGAACAGTTGCCAAACCTCCGCGCCTCTGGGTCCTGCCTAGGCCAGGGTCTGGTGGAAGTGCTGGCCCGTAGAGGACCCGTGACCACCTCCTCCTTCAGCCCATGAGCCCGTTTTCTGGCGGGAGCACAAGACGACCGAATCGGCCTCGATCTGTCTGAGTGGTCAGAGAAGTGGCGCCCTCCCAGCTCACTGCTCCTGTGGGAGAAGGCCCTGGCCAGTCCCCTGGTGGCTCCTTTCTCAGCCGCCCTGGGACACACAGTCCTCTCTCCCTGCCGCTGGGCGCCCATCCCCCCGGGAAGGCTCCCTGCCCTCCCCCAGGGCCTCCCACCCGCTGCCCTTCCTGTGTGCCGGTCATGCGTGGACGGAGCTGCTCCCCTCCGGCCCCCGTGAACTTGCCCTGCTGCCAGTAAGGCCTGGACGCCAAGCCCGGCCCAGGGCCCAGGGGTGATGCTGTGCTCCCCTGGATGGGCCCCCTAGGGGCTCGAGATGCTCAGGGCAGTCCCTGGGAGTCCCGTGCGTGCGTGCTTCCCTCTGCCTGCCGGCCTCCCTGCCCACTCGGAGCTCTTTCATGTCCATGTAAATACTCACTCCCAGCGGCATCTGTTTCCACTGGGTGTCAGAAAGGAATCATAAGGGTCAATGTGTATGTCACTGACCTGCTGATGAGGGGTGACCCCAGACGAGCCTTGGGTGCACCTCTGCTTCCGAAGGTAAGCCCAGGGTCTCGGAAGCGGGGGAACGTGCTGAGCCCGGGCCTGTGCTCTGCATCCTAGGGCCAGAGGGCGAGCTGCAGGTCAGGTGAAGCCGGGCCCCGGGAGGGTCGGCCGCCAGCGCTGTTCTCCTGAGCTCCCTGGGAACAGCTGCTCGGAGCCTGGGCGTGGTCCCCCCACACCTCCTCACTGCCGTGGGTGTTTGAGGTCCGGGCTGCGGCCCAGCCTCAAGGCCATGGAGCCTGTGGGGCCTTTGCCTCCTTGTTCAAAGATAAGGGCGCAGTCACCTCCCTGCTTTCTGGAAAGTGCTGAAGGCTGGAGTCCTGCCTCTGGGCTGTTCATGCCTCACACGCCCTCCCTCCCTGCCTGCGACACCGTGAGGGGAGGGACACACCGCCCTGTCTGTTCCGTCCGACCTGGATGGAGACAGAGCTCTCCCAGAGGCCGCCAGCCACAGGAGCCCACAAGTGAACAGGCCTGTCCGCACCAGCGCAGCGGGCGGGCTGATCCAGGCTAGAGCTGCTCCCAACCGGACCGCGGAGCCCAGGTCGGGCCTGCTTCCTGGGTCCCCAAGAGGCCCCAGCGGGCTCCGGCCCCGGTGGCTGCACCTGCACTGACTCGTATCCCAGGGCTCCACGTGGGTCTCAGTGCAAAAGCAGACAGGCTGCAGGAATGTCTGGGCAGCAGCTGCCCCGGGCTCGCCCGCGCACCGTGGGAACCAGGGCCCAGAGCAGCGTGGTCTGTCCACGCAGTGCTCAGAGCAACGTGAGGACCTGCCCGCCAGTGCCAGAGTCGGCGATTGCTCAGCACTATTTGTTCCTCTTACACGTCTTTTCCTTAAATACATTTTCGTTGGTTTTTGTTAGAGAGAGACATAAATATCGGTGTGAGAGAGAACCATGGATTGGCTGCCTCCTGCACGTCCCCCACTGGGGATCAAGCCTGCAACCCTCCCCAAGGCTGAGGACAGTGGGTGACGGCCACAAGCACATGGCTCAGGGTGACAGGCCAGGTGCCGGCTACTGTCCCCACCCCAACCCTGGCCTGCCAGCCTGTTCCTGGAGCAAACACACTCCATCAGAGCTGCCTCAGCCCTCTGGATGCCAGCCGTGGCCAGAACACCGGCCCAAGATGTCCCCGGGAAGCTGAGAGGAAGGCCACGGCCCTGGCCCCGTGCTCGGTGCTGGGTGGCCCACAGCCGGCACCGTCCTCAGCAGCACGCCCTCTGTGAGACCACCAGGCTGTGTGAGCTGCAGGAGCTCCTGGGGTGACCACTGGGTGGGACGCCCGTCTGCCATCTCCACACGAGCTGCTTGGTGCGCGGGCCGGGCTGTGACTCTGCCTTCCAGAGAGGACCAGTCTGCCGGCTGGTCCGGAAAGCAAGGCAACAGCGCCCCTTGGATCCCAGCCTCCTGGCATCCTGGGGTGGCCCAGGCAATGCGGTGTGCAGGGGAGCCCTGGTCCACGGTTTGGAAATGAGTCCACAGTCTATGAGCGGAGAGTCAGGGCACTCGGGGAAGTGGGTGTGGTTTGAAAGAGCTGGGTCCCCATCCAGCAGGGCACTTCCGGCATCCTCGCACACCCCGCCATGGGTGTGGTCCATGGGATGCTGTCCTCCTGAGCCCGGCACCGCTGCACGGCGGGTCCACGGCCGTTTCCACGGGCCACAGGGCAGGCAGCCGGCCCTGCCAGTGAGAGCTGGCTGGCTGCGGCAGGTGGAGGCCAGCAGACCCCACACCAAAGCCGTGAGCACGGCAACAGCAGTGCTCTCTGGGGCAGCGGAGGAGGGCAGAGCAGGCCAGGGAACATGGCCTCGCCCTGGGCAGGACTGTGTGAGGCCCCCTACACCTGAGTGTCACTGGCACCGAGGGAGACGGCAGTGACAGGCTCAGATACGTTGGTGCTCGAGGACTTCTCTGGGGCAGGCTAGGTTCAGGCTGATGGAGAAGTGTTAGTGGTCAGTCAGTAAAACACTGCGGATGAGGGGCCCTGTCTGTCGCAGCAGCAGGGAGAACAGGCCCAGGAGGAGCAGCCGTCACATGGAGGCCGTGCACGGGGGCAGCGGCTGGCGGGGACTGAGCCCAGGTCCGCAGGGCCCGGAGCCCCCGCCTCACCCCCGACCCTCCTCACAGACGCGCCGCTCCAGGCCAGCACACGCTTGCGAGCATCACACATCAGAAGCAGGCAGGCCGAACCCTGACCATGACAAACTCCCGACTTGGAAGCCTTTTATTTAAGCAAAGAGGTGCTCTCTCTGCGTCGGCAGGCTCTCCCTCCCCGCGGGAGCCGCGCCCCGCACACCCCGACACGGGACACGTGTGCGTTTCAGATCACCACGATGGAGACCAGCCTGAAGACCATCGAGGAGGAGAACAAGGTGATCGAGCAGCAGAACGAGTCTCTGCTGCACGAGCTGGCCACCCTGAGCCAGTCGCTGATCCACAGCCTGGCCAACATCCAGCTGCCACACATGGTAAGTGCCGAGCGCGGGGCCGGGCGGCGGCCTGCGCAGCGCGCCCTGGAGGAGAGGTCTGTGCCGTGACTGCTCGCGGCGGCCGCCCCACCGTGGCGTGAGCGCCAGAGCGGTGGGGGGTCAGGGCGCCCGCAGCGTGAGGTGGCCCCAAGGAGGCCCTGTGAGCACCGCCGGGCACTGCCGGGCTGCGATGCTGTGTGTGCTGATGTGATGTCCCACTGAGAAAGTAAGTTGTGTATGAACTGCTATTTAATATCTCGTAGGACCCAATCAATGAACAAAATTTTGATGCATACGTGACTACTCTGACGGACATGTATACAAATCAAGATCGTTATCAGAGCCCAGAAAATAAAGCCCTACTGGAAAATATAAAGCAGGCTGTCAGAGGGATTCAGGTGTGACCAGCGGCCGCAGAGGTTGCCGTGGCTACCAGGAGGCCCGTCCCCTGCCGCTCCCTGGCCAGAGCCTGCCGCGCTCGTTTCTGTCTGAGACGGTGTCACGCTCGGGACTCCGCAGCGATCCGTGTCTCGCTTTACAGATAGCACCTGCAAAATAGTTCCGAACACATCCACATTTTGTACGTTTTCACAGACGCTGGCATCAGCGTGAGGCCTGTCATGTTTGTAGCTCTGAGGTGTGCACATGGGTCTATATTTCTGAAGAGGTAAGCTGATGGCGATCCAGAGAGTGTACATTCTTTTTAATGCTTTAGTGATTCATGTTTTAGTATTTCGAACTGAAATGGACAAAGGAAACAAAACAAAATCAAAAAACAACCAACGGCTTTGAATGACCAGGAGGTGGCCCGAGGCCGCTTTCAGGCACGATCGCTTTGCCCCGTGTTGGAGGGTTTTATGGAATTTAAGAAATACATTTTGTGTGCATATTGTTTCATAGCAAGAATTGTTTGCAAAAAAAAAAAAATGCTTTATTTTTGAACACTGCTTGGAACTATTATGTGATTTTTTTGTTTGTTTGTTTTAGGAGGATGGTGTATGGTGGGGGCAGTAAATGAGGTTTTTTGCATTCCAAGGAAATGGCATTATGGATTAACTGTAAGAAATAAGTAATTTGTTGTAAGACAACATCAAGCCATGGAAACTTGGCAGAAGATTCAAAGCAGCTTAAGCAGCACTTTTAAATTAGCTCCCAAGCATTGCATGGTGTGGCCGTGGGGACTGCGGTTCAGACAGGGGCTGGTAGAGGTGCCCGGCGTGAAGATGTCCCGTTCGTTCCCCGTAAACTCTGGACCCTGCCCCGAACTGTCTCCCTGCAGTGTGGCTGACCCGACAGAGTCCGTGGGCTCTCCTTTGAGCTCCAAGATAGTCTGAGAGTATTGATTTCCCCTCCCCCTTTAAAACCGTCATTGCCGTTGTTGTTGTTTTACATTTGGGGCATAAAGGGAAATGATCTGAGTCTCCGAGCGACTGGACTGACTTTCCTGCTGGATCTGGCCGCACAGCTCCCTGGGGTGTCCCCGCCCAGCCCGGCCCAGGCTGTGGGCAAGCGCGGGGCGTTCAGAGTTCTCTCCTGGCCGCGTGCCCCGCCCGACCGGGAGGCCGCTGGCCGCAGGGCAGCCCACGGCCTGTCGTTTGAGTTGTCCTGAGCCGTCCTGAGGACCAGTCAGATCAGGAGTAATTGATGTACGTCAGCACTTTTCCTGTACGCGAGCTCCCAGACGTGTCTGAGCTGTGGAGACCGGCGGCCCGAGGACGGCACTGGTGCGGCAGAGACCGCTCCGATCGCCGCGCCTCCCGCGCAGTCCCGGGACGCGGGTGTGCGGTGTGGACTGATTCACATGTCATGCATCGCTTCCTTCCATGTCTTGATGTTATGCAGGAAGTACAAAAGTACTTCAATTTTGTTATGAAAAAAAGATGGGTTTTGTAAAAATAAAAAAAAAATATTTTTAGCAGAACAGGACTTACAGGGTCATTGTCCCCACACGTGCCAGTCGCCTATTTGCACTCACCTGTCCACGTGTCCGTGCGGAGGTGTGCAGTCCCCACGCCCGCGGCCGACCCAGGACGCGCTGAGGGGACGGCGGGTCTGCAGCAGACACTGACACGCGCCCGGCCTCGGTGTGTACGTGTACAGACAGACGCACATCCCAGCGGCACTTTATACGCTCACTGGACAAACGCTCCGTGTTCCACGAGGACTCCGCTGACCAGCTGGGAAAGACGACGAGACACGGGCTCCGCAGCCTGCTCTGGAGAGCGCCCCCTTCTGTTAGCGCGTAGTCGTAGCCGCCACGCTGCGCATCGCCTCCGAGAGCTGACGCAGGTGCTCGGCACCTGCTGCCACGTCCACGGGCCGGCCGGCCGCCCTGGCCGCTGTTCATATCGGCATCTGCATTCCCCGCATCGTGCCCGCAGCTTCTCTGCCCACATAGTGATGCTTTTAGTAGAGTACTAGGTAGTCTCGGTTTGGATTCTCGCTGTCACATATGTACATGGAAAGGATCTAAGCACAAACCTGCTGCTCATCGCCGTCGGTAACAATACCCACCCAGTCATCCGTGACTGTTGTATAGGTCACACCGTGTCTCAGTAGAATGCTGACCTTTCATATGGGATTATTGTGCGTCATCAGAGTTTATTTATTATAACTTATTGTTCATATTCATTTCTAAGTTAATTTAAGTAACCATTTATTAAGACAGAATTTTGTATAAATATTTACTGTGCTCTCGTGGAACTGAGGTTTGATTTATTTTTGTACGACACAGCATGGGTTTGTTGACACTTTAATTTTGCTATAAATGTGTGAATCACAAGTTGCAGTGATACTTCATTTTTAAATTGTGAACTTTGTACAAACTTTGTCATGCTGGATGTTAACACATCTTTACTCCAAATAAAAAGGTGTTGTCACATTGGTAGCACGACGGATCTCTGAGCAGGGTCTGCGTCTTTGCTGGCCACGGGTGCCCCAGGAGGAGCCGGCACGTGGGGGCGGGCGAGCTCTCCACTGGGGCTTCACTGCCCCTCGTCTGGAAAGGGCCGTGCCGCCCCGAGAGGCCTCCCCCCGGGGCAGGGCGCTCTGCTCGAGGCCACGGGCTCGCCGCACGGCTGTGACGCTGACCTTGTTGGACCTGCACCAGCTGGACCAAGTCCCGCCCAGCTTCCCCTCCCCTGGTTTGTCAAGGAGCACACGCTGCTTTCTGTGGGCACGCCCCTTGTCTCTGCCTCTTTTTTTAAATATGTTTTTATTGATTTTTTAGAGAGAGGAAGGGAGAGAGAGATAGAAACATGGATGTGAGAGAGAAACATAGATCAGCTGCCTCCTGCATGCCCCCCGCTGAGGATCGAGCCCAAAACAGGGCCTGAGCCCTGACCAGGAATCGAACCTGGACCTCTCAGTGCATGGACGACGCTTAGTCCACTGAGCCACACCGGCCGGGCTGTCCCTGCCCCTCACTCCTGAGCAGCTCCTGCCTCCCTGCCCCCCACAGACCGATGGACAGACAGACGGCGCCCGTCTTACGCAGCCTGATGGCTCAGCCTCAGGCAGAGGCCTCGTGCTTCTCAGCGTCTCCCATCCAAGGACACGCCGGGCCCCACCCGTGATTGGTCCCGGGGTGCTTCACCAGCAAGGACCACCCCTGAAACTCAAGTTACCCCTCAAGTAGGACTTCATGACGACTTACCCACTTTCCCATCATTTATGTTAGTAAAAGTCACCCTGTAAAATTCCAGAAATACTCTGCTATAATAGACACAATGCCCCAAAGGAAAGCATTGGAGGAGGAGACCCCATAATCTTTGTTAAATCCAAACGCGTGCCCAGTGGTCATCCCTGCTCCAGGTCCGTTGCCGTCACAGACCTCAGCGCACCTGCTCATCCCGGCGGAGCTCACGCGGGGGACGGAGGGGACCCTCAGGACCCCCTTGTCATCTCCAGACGGCAGGTGCCAAGCCTTGTCTCAGGAACAGATAGTCACAGCGAGGGCGTCCTGACAGCCAGCGCTTGTCGCTGCCCCGGGTCCGCTGACCTGATCCCGGAGAGACATTCCCCCTTACGAGCAAGGTGGCTGAGAGCCGTGTAAACATTTTAGAGCCGGTGTAGCAATAATGCCAACAGCTTAGAACATTTGACTTTTTAACCCGGTGACTTCAGAAGTCTGTCCTGAAATCCCAGGACAATGGTGACCGCACAGAAGTAAACAGAACAGCCGAGGCCCGCCGTGGAGGGGCGGTCGGCTGCTGGGCCGAGTGCACTGTGTGGGGCGCCCCAGGGTGTCACGTGGTGATGATGTGACGGGTTAATAGGTGCTTGGGATACAGGACTGACAGGCCCTGGCCCATGCGGCTCGGTCGGCTGGCCGTCGCCCCGGGCCCCAAAGGGCCGCCAGTTTGATTCCCGGTCAGGGCACAGGCCCGGGTTTGGGTTCATTTTCCAGTAGGGGGCGTGCAGGAGGCAGCCGCTCGACGTCTCTCCCTCACGTTGATATTTCCATCTCTCCCTCTCTCTCTAAAAAATAGATAAGAATATTTTTTAAATATAGCTGAAAAGCAAGAAAAAACTATAAATACACTCAGAAGCAGCCAGTGGCAGTGAGTTCGAATGACCGCGACAAGTGTCCACTGCTGAGGACACGCGAGCCCGCCCAGGCGCCCTTCCTGCGCGTGGGGGGGGCATCTGTGCCGTGGCCCTGGCCCTGGGGGCAGCAAAGCCTCTGAGGGCGGCGGCTGGTTTCAGGGAAGCCGAGCTCCCCCCAGAAAAGGGAACAGGAGGAACTCGACAGCCAGACTGGGAAGCACAGCCTCCAGGTGAGGTGAGGGCGGGAGCCGGTGAGGAGGCCGAGAAAGTGGGGCAGGCCTGCCCTGGGCCTCGTCTGAAACGGGCCGACCACGCGTCCATCCCGCCGTACGAGCGCCCACAGGAAGGCTGTGCTCCATTTCCTCACCGGGACACAGACACGGAGTTTTCAAAGGAGAGAAACTCCTGAATCTCACGAGGATTCTGGAGGGTTGAGGAGAAAGCTCTGGAGACCCACGGTCTGCGTCAGAGTCCCGGGGTGCAGGGCAGAGAGGGTGCAGACCACAGAGCCAGGCCCATGACTCCGCTGGGTGAACCAGGAGCCACCTCCTGGCCTCCAGCCCCTCCAGGTGTCCAGTCATATATCAATCACATGATACCCAAAAAGTCATTGGTCACTGAAGTACGTGGTACAGTCTTTGAACAAAATGGGAAAATGAAATGAACAAAGACTGAATCCCACCCTAAAAATGCAGGTAGAATACGGCCGGCACCCAGCTTCATGCCACGCTGCCCCCCCCAGGATGACCTCACTGAGGGGGGACGCGGTCCGGTGACCTGCACCTGGTCATCCACCTGAGCCCTGGCCGAGGAGAAGGGAGATTAGGGAGGAATGCACACTCCTCACACCCTAAGCCCTTGGCGCTGAAGAGCTGGGGGCGGTTACTGGGGTCAGAAGTCCTCGGACGGGAATGCGGGGTCATGGGGACAGTGGCCCTTCTGGATACTGGCCTGTAACAAAGGACAGTCAACAGCCGAGAAAGAGACAGGTGGTCACCAGGTGTGCCACAGGCAAACAGGGGACCTGGGTAGAGGAAGGGGATTCGGCTGGAATATTAACCGAAAGGACGTCCCCCTGCTGTGTCCGTTAGGCAGACGCGGAAAGGCGTCCGTTCTCGTCCTGCTGTGCATCTCTCACTCAGTAACCACTGAAAACACGCGCCTCAGTCTCCCCGGCTCACGTCCTTGTGCAACACTCTCCAAATCAGTGATTGCCTTCTGGTGGCTCAGAACGGCGGTCCTCGGGGTGGGTGGGCTGTCAGGAGCCCCGATGCTGTCACCCGTGCTGTCGGCGTCTGGGAGACCTGAGGGCTGGACAGCCTGGCCAGTCAACGCCCAGGTGTCCACTTGGGCATGCACACAGCCTCCGTCCCCGTGCTTACACTGGGATGTGACGTTTCCCACTGGGAGCGATTACGGAGTAAATGGTTCTGTCCCCCCAAGTTTCATAGTTTGAAAACTAACCCCCAGTCGGGGGTGGGGACCTTGAAAGGTGAGCTCAAAGGGTGGGGCCCCAATAATGGGATTAGTTTCCTTATCACAGACACTGGAGAGCTCCATCTGTCTCCCTCCCTCCCACCCTCCCTCCCTCCACCTCCGTGCCTGGGGGACACACAGAGAAGGGCCCTCGCCAGACCCTGGACCAGCTGGCGCCTTGACCCTGGGCTTCCAGCGGCCACACGGTGAGAAACGCTGTGGCTTCGCCCCAGTGTGTGGTGGTGTCACACAGCCCAGGCTCACGAGCAGACATGCGAACGTCCATATAGAAATGTGGCCTTCCTCCTCTGGTGCGACTCGGGCCTGTGACCCCGATTTGGAGTTTCCCTGCACCCTGCACATCGGCTGTGTCCCCACATCCTTCCTGGGCTCCGAATGCGCCTTCTCTGCACACAGGGGCGTCCCAGGTGTAGTCAGCCCCGTTAGGACGCGGTCAGGGGATGGGCTTGAAGCCAGTGCGGTCGGAAGCCGAGGGCCTGCATGAGGACAGACACAGGGAAGCGCCTGTGACCAGGGAGGCAGAAGCCAGTGACAGGGCTAAGGGACCCCAGGAATCGCCGGCCAGGCCAGTGTCACCAGAAACTGGAGAGAGGCCTGGGGCAGACTGACCTCTGAGCCTCCAGAAGGGGCTGACCCCAAGGCACCTGGATCCTGGCCTCCTGGCCTCCAGGCCTGCGGAGAGCAGCCTCTGAGGGAGGTGCTGCAGCCCGGACACCGTGGAGCCCCCACCCCGGAAGCCCTGTTCCCGGCGGGCGGGAGGAGCAGCCCTGCGGAGACTCGGGGATTTGCCAGGTGGAGGTAAAGGTGGTGCCTCGGGCCAGGCTCTGCAAGGGGCCAACTGCCCGCCCAGGACTGGCCCTGGCCCTGCAGACCTGGGCCGCCCAGACCCGGGGACCTGCTCTGGCTCCTCACCGGCCCTGACGGAGCGTGGCTAGGCAGAGGGCTCCCACTTCCTCCTCTGCTCGTCACAATGCCTGTGAGTCCCAGCTGGGCTCCTCCCGGTACCGCTGGGGAAACTGAGGCCCAGAGAGAGGGAGAAGGCTGCCCGGGTCACAGGCTTGGTGAGGCTGTCTCGCAGTTACTGTCATGTTCCAAAATCCACGTTCTTTTCTGTGTAAATCCTCAGTGTTCTGTCAAGTCGGGAGACGGACAGGTAGGTGCCGTCAGACACTGTGAAGAGGTAGCAGGAAGTACCGCCCACGCGTCGGGGGACAGTGGGCACTAGTAACGCAGATGGACGCTCCCCTCGGTCCCCTCAGCAGAGCCTGATGGACTAGGGGACTCTCGGGCTGAGCAGGGGCAGCTCTGCAGCCTGAGGCGGACTCGCCCCCAGCTGTGGGCTGCGCTGGGGTGCAGAGGTCCTAGCTGTGGGGGTGCAGAGGTCCTAGCTGTGGGGGTGCAGAGGTCCTAGCTGTGGGGGTGCAGAGGTCCTAGCTGTGGGGGTGCAGGGGTCCTAGCTGTGGGGTGCAGAGGTCCTAGCTGTGGGGGTGCAGGGGTCTAGCTGTGGGGTGCAGAGGTCCTAGCTGTGGGGGTGCAGGGGTCCTAGCTGTGGGGGTGCAGGGGTCCTAGCTGTGGGGGTGCAGGGGTCCTAGCTGTGGGGGTGCAGAGGTCCTAGCTGTGGGGGTGCAGGGGTCCTAGCTGTGGGGGTGCAGAGGTCCTAGCATTTCCAGATGTGGCCCCTACTGCCCCTGGCAGTTTCTCAGCATGCCGGCAGCATCAGTAGGGGTGCTGCGGCCCAGTAAGGGTCTAGGGGGATCCCCACCCATGTGACAGAGCTCATTCCCCCCCCCTCCCCATTAGCTGCAAGTCCTTGGGCAAGTCCCTCAGGTCCTCCAAGCTCTGCTTTTCCATCTGCACAGTGGGGCCACGATGGGCGGGGAGCATGCCCCGAGGCTCAGGTCCTGGTCGTGGTGCACAGGCCTCGCGGGGTCAGTGGGGTCGCCGTGGTTTCTGTGGGTCTCCGGGGCCACGTCTGACGCTCAGCCACAGGGTGGAAGGAAAACGGGACCGAGGCGAAGACAGCACCTTTCCCCGTTAACCTGAGCTGCGGTGTGCTTGCCGGAACGACCAAACCTCGCCGAGTGGCACAAACACCTGAGGCGCGTTCGCTGAGACAGACCTCAGGCTTGGGGCAGGCAGTCCGCTTTGGAAAGTGACCATGGAGGGAAATGGGACTGTTTCACCGGGGTCTCGGGCAACAGAAACCTCAGGGGCTTCCCGTCGATGGGGGAAGCTCAGGATCCTGGCGGTGCGAGGCCGCCGTGGGCCTCTAGGGGGCAGACGCGGGACACAGTGAACAAAGGCGAAGCTCAGCTGAACCGCTAAGGAGCCGATCGCGGAACGCGGATTCCTTCAGGCCCGCATCACCCCGGGCGAGGCCCCGCCCCCGCTCACCTCCTCACCCAGCGCCCTGCGCGCGGTGCCAGTCCGGGTGGGAGAGCCCTGCAGCGGGCTGGCGGGTGCAAGGACAAATGGGTGGACAAGAGGAAGGGAGGGAGGGAGGAGGAAGGAAGGAAGGAAGGAAGGAAGGAAGGAAGGAAGGAAGGAAGGAAGGAGGAAGGAAGGAAGGAAGGAAGGAGGAAGGAGGAAGGAAGGAAGGAAGGAAGGAAGGAAGGAAGGAAGGAAGGAAGGAAGGAGGAAGGGAGGAAGGAAGGAAGGGAGGAAGGAAGGAAGGAAGGGAGGAAGGGAGGAAGGAAGGAAGGAAGGGAGGAAGGGAGGAAGGAAGGAAGGAAGGAGAAGGACAGATGGGTTTTAAGGGGTCACTTATGTAACTGGGTGCTGGCAGGTCCAGACCTTGGGCAGGCCGCGGACTAGAAACTCCAGCAGAAGCTGACGCTGCAGTCTTGAGGCAGAATCTCTTCTCTGGGAAGCCTCAGTTTTCACTCTTAGGACCTGAAGCTGATAGGCGGAGGCCCGCCCACACGATAGGATAGCTGGGATCTGTAGTTTGTTTCAGTCATTGATTGTAGAGTTGACCAATGTTAATCCCATCTACAAAGTGCCTCGGGCATGCCACAGCCCAGCAAGCACAGCTAACATCAACTTCGCGGCTGGTCAGGGTGCCCCCTGGGGTGCAGTGGGCTGAGGGTGTCCCCATGTGGAACAGAGGGGCCTGGAGGTGTCTGGGCAGGGAGGTCACAGCGTCAAAGCTGTGACTATTCTCTGTCCTCTGTCGGGAGGATGGAACCAGTGGGCACAGAAAATGTTAAGTGTTAAAATGCAACTGAGGACGTAAGTGTTTGTCATCAGCATCTTCCCTCCTCCCCACAGCTTCTGCTGTGCCATCCGGTGGCTTCACACAAACCCTACTGTGGTGGCCAGAGGGTTTCTTCTGTGTGTCACAGGGGAGGGGACTACAGGGCCCGGGGCTCTACCGGACCAGCAGGGCGGCCAGGGCTCTGCAAGGTCTTTGGGCTCCTAGCGGTGCCCTGGGGCTGGCAGGCGCAGGAGGTGGGCGGTTAACAGGCCTCAGGCGGGGTGCCCACCTGTGTGTGTGTGTGGGGGGGGGGCAGAGACACACAGAGAGAGACAGGGAGACAGAGAGAGACAGGGAAACAGACAGAGACAGAGACAGAGAGGGGACAGAGAGCGACAGCTTGGAAGTGGGCCTGGAACATAGTAAGCTCTCTAAAAGTGTTTCATAAAACAACACAAATCCCTCGCACACATGTGGAAACCGCGGCTGGGCAGCATGGCCGAGGCCCCCGGCTCCGGACTGCAGACCTGGGCCTGAAACCCTGGCCTGCTCGGCTCTGCGCACGGGATGCCCCGGGGCGGGGAGGTGGGCGCAGCCGGCGGACGCCCTGGGCCGGAGGTCCTCGCCCCGCCCCTGCCCTTGGGGAGGTGGGGGTGGGAAGGGAGGAGCCGCGCGCATGTGCACAGCTGGCGCCCCCCGCCCCCCACACAGCTGGGACGTGGGCCGCGGCCGCGCGGGCGGGCGCAGTCCGGAGCCGGCCTGGGAGGCGCCGGGGCCTCCGCGGTCGGTCCGTGCGTCCGAGCGACCGTGCGCGCCGTGGCCATGGCCGTGCGCCCCGCGCGCTCCTGCCTGCTGGCGCTCCTGCTGTGCGGCGTCTGGGGGGCGCTGACCGCGGTGGCCCAGAGACCGGGCGCCGGGTGCCCGAGCCGCTGCCTGTGCTTCCGCAGCACCGTGCGCTGCATGCATCTGCTGCTGGAGGCCGTGCCCGCCGTGGCGCCGCAGACCTCCATCCTGTGAGTGGCGCGGCGCGGGGGCCGGGGGCACGGGGCGCAGATCGTCTGCAGTCTCGGCAGGAGAACGTGGAGACCGGGGCGGGGAGGATCGGGTGTCGGGGCCGGGCGGGGCCCGCGGGCTTTTGTCCGCTCTGGCCCGGGGCGCGGAGGGAGGATCTGGGCGCGGAGCGCGGCCTCCTTAGCGCCTTTGTTTAGAGTTCGGAATCCCCCGCTGGCCGGGGAAGTCGTCGACAGCAGCCAGGGAAAGCCCCACTCCGCTCGGCCCGTCCCCGTCCTGCTCACTCCCCTCCTCTGCCCCCCTTTCTGTACGTCCTCCCAGTCGTCCCCCTCCCCCTCTTCCTCCTCCAAATCCCCCCTCTTCCCCTCCTCCTGGAGCCTCCCTCGGGGATCCTCAGTATTCGAGTCCCTCCAGCCCCATGGCCCCGCATCCGGCCGCGGCGCCCAGAGCCTCCTGACCCGCGTGTCCTGGCCCCGCGGGGCGCTGGGCTCTCTCGGGCTTTCCCTGCGCCTGGAGTGCGCCTGGCGGCGAGACCCCGGGAGTGGCCGCGTGGCTGGTCTCAGGGGTCTGGGCAGCCGGAGTCCGAGCTAGTTTCCGCCGGGCGCGTCACCCCCTGGTCTCCAGAAGGGCGCCGCGATCGCGAGTGGGCCAAACTTCGCGGGTCCCAGGCGCCGCTGTCCGCTCAAAGCTCCGCGCGCGGGCCTCTCCGCAGGCCCTGAAGCCGCGCGGACCCGCCCGCACCCCAGAGACCAAATTCCGTCCCCTGGACGCGGGTGCCCGGGGCCGAGAAGGGACTGTGCTGAGGACTGGCTCAGCGAGAAGGCACGCGTGCCTTGTGGGCGCAGCCCGCGTCCTACAGCTGCCCTTCCAGATGCCGAAAATAGTTTCCACTTTGCTTGGCGGAGCTGAGTGCTTTTGGCTGCGCGCAGGACCTGCAGAAACTGTAAAAACTTGAGTGAACTATTCAGGAAGTGGGCGGCCAGGGCTCCTGCTTTTCAGTCGTGCACAGACCCTCTGCGGTGGCCGGTGGCCGCTGCCTCCAGGGTCTTGGGCGGGAGTTCTCAGCCCAGAAGCTGTTCCTGGGTCAGAAATTCCGCGTCCTCCGCCGTCGGCGTGGGCCAGACAGTGAGGTTTTCTGGATAGGATCATTTAATTCTTTAGTGAGTCAGTGGAAAAACTTGGACCCTGGAGCCGTGTTCACATGTGGCCAAGGTCTAAGACTTGCATCGCGCTCTGCCCTCCAGTCTCCGTGGCTTTTCTGAGAGAACATGTGTGAAATATGAGTGTCGTAGCCCAGAGCTGGGTCCTTGGCCACACTGACCTGCGTGCTCTTAGAGCAGCCCAGGGCAGGGCCCCCAGCGCTGTGCCCGAACACCGCAGGGCTCCTGGAAAGCGCCCCTTTGCATACATAGACTTGCACCTGGGCTTTCCCAGGTTCCTGGAGGTTTCGTGTGTGGGCAGTGACCACGCTTGGTCGCCCGCCTTCTGTGAGGCCCGCAGAGCAACCACATCCCAGCAGAGCCAAGCAGGTCGCGGTGCGGTGCTCACAGGCATTTCACAGCCCGGCAAACCCAGGTCACAGGAGGAGACCCCATCCTGCCAGTGTGGACCCCTGGGGCCGCAGACTGTCCTGGTGTGGCAGAGTCTGGCTGGGGAACTTTCCCATGAAGGTCCCTGGCCCCTGGGGGAGGGACCCAGGGCACAAGTGGAGTATTGGCGAGGGGCCGGAAGTTTGGGGAGGAGACAGTCCAGAGGGGTGCACCCTGGGAAGCAGGGAGTGAGGGAAGAGGAGGCCAGGTCTGGGGGAGTCATGTTGACATGGTCTCTGGGGTCCCATCTGCAGGGACACAGCTGCTGTCCTGGGACCCACTGTCCTCAGCTGGAACATGCAGCCTCTCCCCTCCCCCGCACCGCAGCCCTGGTCTCCTGCTCCCAGCTCAGAAGTTCCTAGTTTGAATATTATACTGTCCCCACCACAGAAGTCTGTCCCATTATAATAAAGCTCTGGTATGAAAGGATGTTTCTGCGTGGCCCTCCTGCCTTCCTCTTCTTGTCCTACGGGGCCGGGGCCTCTGCCTCCTCACACACTCCTCTCCAGCCCCTTTCCTTTCGCTGGGGCCTGCACTCTGAGGTCATGGGAATCGACTCTTCGAAACTGACATCCATCCCACGTTCCAGGTCAGTCCAAAGCCGCTGACTTATCCCAGCCTGCCGTCCACGTGACAGGAAACCTTGGTGCTGGAGAGGCCCTGGACTGGCCCAGAGCATCAGGGGCCAGGGACAGCCCTCCCCTGGGCCTCCCTCCGCGCCTGAGAGCTGTTCCCACTCCCTGCTGCCCTGACCACCGCCTGCGGGTCTGAGGCTGGGCCCTGTTCTTCCCGCCTCACGGAACACCTGGTCAGGTGGGCCGGACAGGGGCCTGCGCTGGGGTGAGAGGCCATGCATCGCCCTGTGGGTGCAGGAGGCGGGCACAGTGAGCCCGGCACCTCTGGGCCCGTGGACGCCGTCGGCAGGCCCAAACCCTCACAGGTAGAAGGTCCCACCGTTCCGCTTCGCGCCCTGGAGCCCAGCGCCCTGTTCACCAGCCGCAGGAGAATCGAATTCCCACCCTTTTCCTAGGCACGGGTGGGTGGAGGCAGAAAGCAGCCCGGGTGGGGGGAGGGCCCTCGCACCCCTCCCAGGCTGGCCTCTGCCCTGGGCACAGACTCTCAAGGTCAGGAGTGGGCAGGCCGCCTCCCCGGGCTCTCGGGTGCACCAGGGGACGGCCGGCTGTGCGTTGGAGCCATTGGCTTAAGGAAAACAAATTCCTGCTTGACTTTAAATCTCCTGTTATGACGAAGTCGAGTATGTGTTATCGCAGCCCGGTTGCATTGAAGAGCGAGCACCCTGAGAACGTTTAGAATATGCGGTGTTGGAACGGTCTCCCCCTCACTCACCGTCCTGCTCTGTGGTTTCAGCGACCCAGTTTCAGTTATCCACGGGCAGCCTCCGTCCGAAAACAGCAAATGGAAAAGTCCAGAAGGAAACAGTTTAAACAGTTTACAGGTTTTGATTTGCAGACTGCCCTGAGTCACCCGGTGAAATCCCACTCCGTCCGGCTCGGCCCCCCGAGACCCTGACTCACCCTCTGTCCGGAGTCACCACACCGCAGACGCTCCCCGCCCGCTAGTCACCTGGCAGCCGTCTGGGTCCTCCGTCAGTGTCACGGCGTCCCCTTCCCCTTGCCTTCACGTCCCTTTGGTTTATGTCACCAGGCGCCAGAGCCCAGCATGAGGCTGGCCGGTCAGCCGGGTGAGGGAAAGCGGAAGGTGCTCCCTGCGGGGGGTGGATGGTGTCAGGTGTATGACGGACCCCACTCACACCACTGGTGTCACAGTCTGTCGTGATCGTTCTATGTTGTTGTTAGTTCTCGTTCATCTTTTTGCACCTCGTTTACAGTGAAACTACCGCAGCTACGTATCTGGAGGAAAAACACGCAGGTTCGGTGCCGTGGGTGGTTTCCGGCATCCGCTGGGGGTCTTGGACGTGTCCCCCGAGGGTGGGGGCTGCTGGGATTCATCTTTACAGAGTGAGGGACCAAGTGTTGTCTCCCCTGCTCGGCGCCTGGGGGGTTGGCTTGAAGGTGCCGGTTGGAGGGACTGCGGTGCCCCGAGGCCGTGGCCGTCAGGAGTGGGCTCTGCACGGTCC
This sequence comes from Tadarida brasiliensis, assembly GCA_030848825.1. NCBI lineage: Eukaryota > Metazoa > Chordata > Mammalia > Chiroptera > Molossidae > Tadarida > Tadarida brasiliensis. Next base: position 77,925,093 of record CM061270.1, read on the forward strand.
CACCCTCCACAGCGCCGCGGGAGAACGTGTGGGAGGCAGACTCCCGGCGTAGCTGTATTTCCCGTCACGACTCCGTCCCTCCTCGTGTTTCTAGTGAGCCCAGGAAGTAGCTGTTACGAGAAAGCACCTCAGTCCCTGTGACCCTGAATCACCGGCTGCATCCGGGGGCCACGAGCCACCAAGATGAGGTTTTGGGGTGTCACCCGCTTCCTTCCCTACTTAGCTCATGACTCAGTTCCCCAAATAGTGAGCATGGGCAGCTGTGGGCTCCTGAGGGCCGGAGCAGCAGCAGGAAGGGGGTGACGCTTGGTGGACACCTGTCTTGGGGACCAAGCGACGGGCCACCACTCGGCCGCAGGTCTTGCCACCAGGCCTGGGCCAGCCTGCTCTGGGGCCACGAGGACTGCTGTTGGGGGGGGGCCTGAGGGCTCGAGGGCACCTAGCCTCCAGGAGAACCACTTTTATTGCAAGAAGTTGGGCAGACTGGACAAGATTCAGCATTAAAAATGTCAACAAAAACAATGGCAGATTCCAGCCCCCAGAGCTGATGTCCTCTCCGCCTGGAACGGGGGGGAGCTGGCCGCCCTGCGCCACGCCCGCTGCCGAGTCCCAGCGGCTAAGTGGGGGTGTCACCGTTGGATGGGCGAGGCGCCCCGACAGCAGGAGGGACCCGAAATAGATGGCAGTGAGGACGTGCGGGCTCCGGGCACAGTCCGCAGTCGGGGACCCGGTCGCACTTCCTGTGCGGGTTTGGAGAGGCCACCTGCCCTCGGAGCCCAGCGCTCGTGGTGGCCTGGCTCAGTCATTTCATCGTGCCCTTTTGGGGTGCACCCAAAAATGAGATGTATTTAAAATTACATTTTTTTTTTTGTAAATTCAATTTAAAAGCAGTTACACTTCACTGAGTTTACTGATAGTCAGGACATCCCATGTCTCTGCGGTGCCCTCTGGGGCTCGTGGCCTCCTGGGGGCCCGACTGTGCTGGGTGTGTCTGAGCTCTGCCAGCTGCTCCTGGGATGCGTCCTTGGTGAGCGCATGCGTCTCTGGTGTTGGAGATAACATCGTCGAGCTGTTCTTAGTGTTGTGTCGGAGCTGGTGAGATCTGTCCCAGGCGCAACTATCCCGAAATAATGTCATCCATCGCTTAGAATCTCCCGAAGTTAACTTTGAAAACTAGAAATCATACTTTTCCTCCCCTCGTCACTGGTTGCTCTTCCAATGTCACAAACAACACAGCGAGTCTGACGGGGATGTGGGTCCAGGGCCCCTGGCGTGTGAGTCGGAGTTAGTGAGACAGTTGGCTGTGCTGAGTCTCGGGGCCCCTTTCCTGGCTCTGATACGGGTCAGCTGTCGTCGTAATTCAATCAGTTTATTCTGGACATTGTTGCCTCCTTACTCTCTCAGCACCCTGAAGGGTAGGGAAATGGAGGCACTGACCCCCCAGACCTCACCCAGAGATCCTGGGGGAAGGATGGTCAGACCGCCCTCCGTGAGTCTCCCTTGTAGGGCTCATTTGGGACTCTCAGTGGGGTTGTCCCTGACCTGATTGCCCACTGACCATTGGCACGGTTGGCCGGTGTCGTCCCCGCTGCCCCGGGTCCCGTTCGCAGGACCAGCTACACTGCTGATTTCCCCAGCGCTGACCTTTGGGTGAATTTTATCTCCTCCCAGGTGCTGGGGGCACTTCCCAGCTCAGCCTCCTGGGGAGGGGCGGCTTTGTGGGAAGAAATTAAACTACAGTTTTAGTTTCTCCAGGAAGGGAGGGCTTGGAGCTCGTCCGGGTCACGAGCGGTCGGAATGCCCTCAGGATCCTCTCCAGCCGAGGCCCCGTGGTGATTGATGTCACCCCGACCCTGATGTTGGAAAGGGGTGTCTTCTCGCTTATCTCTGGGTAATCAGTTTCATTGATCTTTGCAGACACCCAATTTTGGAGTCAGCGATTCCTGTTTTGTTGATTTCTGCTCCGACCTTTACAATTTCCTTTCTTTTGCTGTGATTCCGTTTGCCTCCTGGTTGTCCACACACAGTGGTCAGAGTCCAGCTGGACACTCGGCCCCCGGAGTCCCGGCTCTGTCCCCGAGAGCAGTTGGTGTCCGTCTCTGTCCTGCGAGTCCGGCTCCTCGGGCTCCCAGCACCCCCCTCAGGCTGTCTCACCCCGTCTTCAGTCTCGGGGACCCTGTGCGCCACTGACCAGTGGGCAGGGCCTGGAAAACGGTGTTTCCGTGCATTTTACCAGCTTCTGGGTTGTATCAGGCAGGAGAGAAACTTGCTTCCTCTTGTTCAAACACCGTTGTCCCCATTCAGTTTTGGGGGGTAATTTTAAATCTGTACCCGAGGATATGTCTTCATTGATTTGAGAGAGAGAGGAAGGGAGAAGGAGGGAGAGAGAAATACCAGGCTGAGAGGGACACTTCGGTTGGTTGCCTCCCACACAGGCCCTGACCGGGAATCGAACCCACAGCCTCTCCGTGTCCGGGACAGCGCTCCAACCACCTGAGCCATGCCGGCCAGGCTGCAGGCAGTTTTCAAACCTTTAATTCATCTGCAGTGAAGTGTGGTAAAAAGTAAATAACAACGAGAACCAAAGGAGCCCGAGGTCACGTGGCCACGTCGAGATGACGAGGAACAAAGGACTCTGCCTGGTCGTCGTCCCCAGGCTGCTGGAACGCGCTTTGGGAACTCTGTCCAGGGCTGCTGTGACCAGTGGCCGTCGCTGAGTTCCCGCCGGGCTCAGGCAGGACCCGCCCTGCTCTGAAGGGGCCTCTGTCACCGGGGCGCTGCTCTGGCCTGGCCGGGGCTGGTTTGTGGGGAGAGGCAGGGACCTCCGCGGCACGCGGTCTGCGGCTGCCTCTGGCCCAAAGGCGGAGCCGGGCAGTTGTCAGAAGCCACGAAGTTCACCACCTGGCTCTTGAACAAAACCTTTGCGGAGACTGTGCTCCAGGACCCAGGCTCTGCTGCCCTCTGCCCTCCTGGCTGGCACGGCGGGGAGGGAGGGGGCGAGGGAGGGCCCAGGGCTCCCTCGGGGTGGCGCCTCTGCTGCTCACGGCCTGGGGGCTGCCACCTGTGCCAGCCTGCACACAGGGCTCTGGTCGTGCCCGCGCGGAGAAGGCGCATTGGAGCAGCTCACGGTGTCAGCCAGGCCGTGCTGGATGACCAGTCCCTTCCTCACTGCCTCTGGGCCCCGGGACCGGCTCAGTCCAGCCCCTGCGTGTGCTGTGGCAAATACCCTCTCGGGTAAAGGAAGGTCAAAAACAGGCCCCCTCTCTTAACAAGAAGCATTTTGGCCCTGGCCGGTTTGGCTCAGCGGTTAGAGCGTCGGCCTGCGGTCCAGAGAGACCCGGGTTCAGTTCCCGCTGAGGGCATGTACCTCGGTTGCAGTTTGTCCCCAGCCCTGGTTGGTCGTGCGGGTGGCAGCCACTCGATGTGTCCCTTTCACGTCGATGTTTCTCTCTCTCTCTCTCCCTCCCACTCTATCTGAACAGAAAATGAAAAAAAAAAAAAAACAAGAAGCATTTTGTTATTTGCGGATTGAAGGCAGTTCCTTGATGCCCCGCAGGGCGTGGCCTGAGTCCCTGTGGCAGGTGCCAGGCAGCCTCCGTGGCCCTGGCCCCCGGTCACAGCCCCTCTCCGGTGGGCCAGTTGCTGGAGTGAGACTTTTCTCAGAGGCACAGGGCGGATGTGGGTCCGTGGGTCCTGGGCAGTTAGTCACAGAAGTGACTGGTGATGCGGGGAGGGGCCCGAAGGGGAAAACCAGGGGAACCTTCGCCGAGGGCTTGGATCTCGGCTGCCGGGACGCAGGAGGCAGGAAGCAGCTGGGTTCCCGGGCTCCGACGTGGGACGTGGCCTGTCAGCCCCCCGCCTTGGGCCTCGGGGTGAGGCGGCGGCCTGCCTGGAGGAGGCGAGCCTGCACCCTGGAGCCGCAGTGAGGACGCTGGCAGCTGAGGGCCGTCCTGTTCACTCCCACGTCACGTCACACTTCAGTGTCATGCTCGTCATGGCAGAAACACGTGAAAACACAGGTAACACGACAAGAAGTTACATTCTCATCGTTAAAGGAAACTGTTACCGTGTGGTTGTATGTGCACGCCTGTGCAGTCCTGTGTTCGCTCGTGTACACGGATGTGGGCACGTCTGACGGGCTCCATCGCGTCATGCCTGCGTGTACCAGTGGTCACCTGTTGCCTGCCTGTTCACATCCGGCCCGTGTCCCTGTTTCTGCTCGCTCTCGCCCGTCACCCAGCTGTCAGCTGTTAGTCTTCTGTCCCCATCTGTCCATCTTCTTCCTCAAAAGCTGGGTCACGACTGGTGTGCCGTTGCTCACGGTGCACTTTGGCGTCCGGTGACACGTGGCCGTGGGCTGTGTGGTGGTCGGAGGCCTGCACCATCACATGGCCACGTGGGGCGTGTGTTTGGACTCGCACGTCTGTGCAGCCAGAGTCCTGCTGCGCTCATCTCCGTCAGCACGTCCCTCTCCTGTAGGTGAGGCCCCCGACTGCCGCGTGTGGCTGGGGCTGCTGCAGGGCACACGCCCGTCACCTGCATGTGAACCACAGTGATACCTGATGGGGACCAGCCCCAACTTCCAGGGATTGGCCCCCAGCCTGTCTGACTGCGGGTCTGACCTCCAGCAGAGCCCCGGCAACCCTGTGTGGTCTGCCCCGCCCGGGCTCCCCGCTCTGGGCCCCCCGATGTGCACCGTGCGCAGGGTTGAAGCTGCGTTTCCCATCTGTTCGGGGTGGTTTAGGGAATAACACAGGTCATACACGTCTGTCCCCTCCCCCAGGCCTGGCGGGGCTGCTGTGACGTGGAAGGCATTGCTTTGTGTTCCCGACCTGGGTTTACTGGGTCCTGCAGATGGAGAGGTGGGCTGTGCCGAGGAGTCCCGGGAGGCCCGCTCCGTGCCCGGCTGGGAGAGAGGGAGAGGAGCGGGGGGCCGTGGGGCAGCGGAGGCCGCGTGTCCCTGGTGCAGGGTGGGCCATGAGCTCACAGGGCGAGGCTGTTCCTCTGCTCTGCGGTGACTGTAATGGGAGCAGATACTCGTGATGTAAACAGGAAACACCACTGAGCAGAGTTTTCAATGCTTTTAGATACACGGTTTCCCCTAACAGACCAAACCCAAGTCTCCCAGAAGCATCTGACTTTCCCCTCCGAGGGCGGCACTGCCGCCTGGGGCCCAGGGGTGCTCCGGCCTGTGCATCTCTCCAGCCTTCTGGAAATGCCATTCCGGATGGACCTGGGTTCATTGTTGAGAACAGTGGGTCGGACGTGGAGAGGGACTCAGTGAGCAGCGTGGGCCGCCGTCGGCAGGGATGGAGGCTTGCCGTCCTGTGATTGCAGCACTCCGATGAGCGTCCTCTCTCTGCAGAAAAACATCACCGTCACCCCTCCGCTCAGGAACGTGTGGGAGGGGACGTGGTCTTGGCCGAGTGGGAGAGGGTGTCCCCGGAGGAACAGGGCGGAGGCGCAGCCGAAGTTCTCATTTAATGTGAGCTTTTCCCCTCTCCGCTTCCTTTAGGGAAAGACGGCCTTGATTAGGCTCGTCGCTTCCTGAAATGAAACAATATTTCTCAAAGTCTACAACCAGCTGAGCGGCCCTTTAACTTTTAAAAATAGCAATTAAAGTGGATACAGTTAGTCATCATTGTTACTTATGGGGACATGTAGGATGTTTATATTGGCATGGCAACAGGAAACCAAGTGGTAATCTTAAGCATTTGTTTTCTTGTGTTTGGTTTTCGTTGTATACTTTTCTTAGTTCATTGTCTGTGTCACACCCTCTATCTGCCCATCCACCCTTGAGCTCCGTCACCACCCACTCATTCATCCACCCACCCATCTATTCTTCCTTCCATCCACTTACCCATGTATCTATCCACTTATCCATCCATCCTGCCCACCCACCTTTGATTTATAATGACCCATCCATCCACCTACCCATCCGTCCGTCCATCCATCCATCCATCCATCCACCTATCCATCCATCCATCCATCCATCCATCCATCCATCCACGTATCCATCCATCCATCCATCCATCCATCCATCCATCCACCTATCCATCCATCCATCCATCCATCCATCCATCCACCCACCTATCCATCCATCCATCCATCCATCCATCCACCTATCCATCCATCCACCTATCCATCCATCCATCCATCCATCCATCCATCCACCTATCCATCCATCCATCCATCCATCCATCCATCCATCCATCCATCCATCCACGTATCCATCCATCCATCCATCCATCCACCTATCCATCCATCCATCCATCCATCCATCCATCCATCCACCCATCCATCCATCCACCTATCCATCCATCCATCCATCCATCCATCCATCCACCCACCCACCTATCCATCCATCCATCCATCCATCCATCCATCCATCCATCCACCTATCCATCCATCCACCCATCCATCCATCCACTCACCTATCCACCCTACCATCTGCCTACTCACCCGCCCATCCATCACCTGTCCACTCATCTGTCCATTTATCTGTCCATCCACCTGCCCACCTGTCATCTCTCCGTCCCTCGTGGCTGGGATCCGTATTGAGCATCAAGCACAGGAGCTGCGAGACAGCAGACCTTGCTGCTGGGAAGCTCACTGGGCAGGAGGGGCCAGGCCGCGGCACAGCCGGCGGTGAGGGTGGACCTGTGAGAGCAGTGGGCCTCTGTCCCGACACCTCCCTGTCCCTGCCGCTGCCTGCCTGCCTCATGGTTCAGGAGTGGGGTTGGACGCCTCGCTGGAGGGTCAGAGAAAAGGAGACACTCCTCCTGCCGCCCCAAGCCTCTTCTCCCAAACTCAGAATGCACTGGCTTTCAGGTCTGGTGTCCTCATTATCTTCCTGAGTCTTAGAAAAGCCTTCTCGTGCGGTTCTCAGAATTCTGTGTCCATCCGTCTTTCCAGCTGGTTCCTGAGAACGAGGGGCCACAGACATTATTTGAGTGATTGTCTTTGCCACCTGCTTGCACCCTGCCGCCCCGTGTCTTCTGATCGACGGGGGTGTCTCATTGAGCTTCTCACACAACAACGAAGTTTCTTCTCTCCCTGAACACGTAAGGTCCGTGTGTCGGGAGCCCGGGCCAGGTGCGCTCAGTGCCTCTGGGCGGACCAGCGCTCCGTCCCAGTCCTTGCTGCTCCTGTTTTGAGATCCATTTCCTCGGTGGAGGTCATTAGACACAGGAGCCTGACTTGAGGCCTTTAGAAAAACGGCAACCACAGACCGGGTGTTTGGGCAGAGTCTGGAATCAGCCAGAGGGCGCGGAGTGTGCGGCGGGTATGGACGGCCTGCCCGTGGCCAAGCCTTGGATGCCCGCCCAGTGGGAGAGCGTGATTTATCCGTTGCTGTTGCTGAACTCAAGCACACGCTCTGCCTTCTGCCGAACACCCTCAGTTAACCCTTTCGGTTCAGATGGCATCTGTCATACCAACTGGTCGGCATCCCAGCAGGGCCGGTGTCTGTGATGGTTAATTTAATGGGTCGACTTGGCTGGGCCACGGTACCCAGGCATGTGGTCAGATAGTGTCGCAAAGGTTTCTGTGAAGGTGTTTTTGGATGAGATTAACATTAAAATCTAGCCTTTGAGTAAAGCAGGTGACCATCCCCAGTGTGGGTGGGCCTCGTCCAATCAGTCGAAGGGCTTGGGGAAAGACTGACCCTCTGAGCAGCACTTTCCTGGGTCTCCAGTCTGCTGGCCCCCCTGCAGGGCTTGGACTTGCTGGTCTTCACAGTCCTGTGAGCCAGGAGCCAGTCTTCAAAATCAATCAATCAATGTCTGTCTGTCTTCTTCCCTCCCTCCCTTCCTCCCTCCCTCTCTCCCCACTGGTCTGGTTCTCCAGGGGCCCTGACTGCCATGTCCCTGTTGATTGTCACATGACCCTGGTCCCTCCATGCACAGCCGGTGGGATCTGGACGGGTGCCTGACCTGTGCTGGCCAGTTACTCACGGTCAGGCTTAACCCAGCAGACCTCTGTGCGGAACTAGAACCAGGAGAGGTTCAGGGGGTGCACACCAGCCGTGGGACCTGGGCTCGGCGGGCCCAGGCAGCAGCGGGCTCCCTTCCAGAGGCCCATCCCCGTGGCACATGGCCCCCTGGACCCTGAACAGGCTTCACCAGCCCGGGCGCCATGCTCGGTGCCACGCGTGTGGAGGAACGCTGTTGAGTGTGTGGTGTGGGGAGGGAACCTCAACCGGAACCGGCAGTGCCCAGACGGACCCTTCCGTTGGGGTTCTCACGGGTGCCTGCATGGGTCGGTGAGCCCAGCACCCTCCACTGTGCCCCCTGCAGCCCTGCTGTGGCTGGACCCCTCCTGCCCCAGGGCAACCCCTTCCCATGCCCTCTGCTCGCCATGCTGCTCTTAGCGGGAACCAAGCCCGGGATTCTCTGGGCCGCTGGCTGACGCTCTAACCACTGAGCAAACCGGCCAGGGTGATAATATGTTATTTTAATCATATATTTGTTTTCTCATTTTGTAGCTTTATTTTCCATTTCATCCATATTCAGCTAAAGATGGGAACACCTTCCGAAAATAACCACAGTGTTGCATCTAAAAACTTAACGTGTTACTATCTTCTGATATCCTGCCAACATCTCTCCTTTCCCAGCCCTCCTGTGTGTCCGTGTGTGTGCGTACCCGTGTGTGTGTGTGCATGTGTACCCGTGTGTGTACCCGTGTGCATGACCCATACAGAGTTGGTTTGTTTGAGTTTACAATCTGCTGCACTCTCCATATTTTATTTTATTTATTAAAAAGCCCTGGCTGGGCCCTGGCCTGTTTGGCCCAGCGGTTAGAGCGTCAGCCTGCGGTCCAGAGAGACCCGGGTTCGGTTCCCGCTAAGGGCACGTACTTCGGTTGCAGTTTGTCCCCGGCCCTAGTTGGGTCGTGCGGGTGGCAGCCACTCGATGTGTCCCTTTCACGTCGATGTTTCTCTCTCTCTCTCTTCCTCTCTCTCCCTCCCACTCTATCTGGACAAAAAATGAAAAAATGTCCTCAGGTGAGGATAAAAAAAAAAAAAAAAAGCCCTGGCTGGGCCTGGCCGGTGTGGCTCAGTGGTTGAGCGTTGACCCTGCACCAAGAGGTCCTGGTTCGATTCCCGGTCAGGGCACATGCCCAGGTTGTGGGTCCGATCCCCAGTGGGGGGCGTGCAGGAGGCGGCCAATCGATGTTCTCTCTCATCGATGTTTCTGTCGTTCCCTTTCTCTTCTTTCTCTAAATATCAATAAAGAAAAAAAAATTAAAAAGTGCCGTGGCTTGTGTGGCTCAGTGGTTAGAGCCTCAGCCTTAGGACTGAAGGGTCGCAGGTTTGATTCCCGGTCAAGGGCACATACCTCGGTTGCAGGTTCGATCCCAGGTATGTCTCACATGGATGTTTCTCTCTCCCTCCCTGCCTCCCTTCCACTCTAAAAATCAATGGAAAAATATCCTTGGATGGGGATTAAAAAAAAAAAAGATAACAGATCACACGTCCTAGAGGATTTCTCCCTTTCCAATTTGGGTGCGGTCCTGTGTACGATGGAGTCTCTCTTCCTCTGTTTTGGCTGTGAGATCCCTGGGGGAGTCGGCTTTGTGGGTGGTGCCCTGTCCCCTGGATCGGACCGTGTGGGCCGGGTGGCCTCCTTGCTTGTCTTTCGGGGATGTTCTGATGGACTCTGGTCCCCGAGGGCCCAGCCCTTGTGCGCAGGTCCCTGCTGGTCACCGGGTCGGGCCTGACCTGTCGGTCCGGTTCTCCTTCCCGAGTCCTCGTGCGTGACTCACTGCTGTTTAAGGACTTTCCTGCATCGACAACGTGGCCCCGAATCTTCACTTTCCAGCCGTCGGGTGCGTTAGGTGAGTCCGCTGTCCGCGTGTATCTCCAGTAGGAATTCACAGCCCGGGGGGCGGGGTGCGAGGTCTGGCTTGTGTGTAGAGCCCATTGTCCTTGGCGATGCGGTCACCCGGCTGGAATTCCCGGCCGAGGCCTGTGGAATCGGATGGCCCCGGGCGGATGCTGTGAACGGATCCACAGCCTCGGAATGAGGACAAAGGGGCCTTGGACGCGGCCGAGGCTGTTCAGCTGCTGGCAGGCCTTCCCCGGCAGCTGGCACCGCGTCGTCGGGGGCGGGCCAGAGCTCCCCGGCATCCTGTCCGCCCTGCAGTCGCCTCAGTGGGAAGCTGCACCCTGTTTCTGGAGAAGAGATTAGGACTGTGCTCCATGTTTTGAGGGAAAGACCATGTTACAGTCAGATCAGCCTGCTTGCCAGGGAAACTCGGGGGGCTGGGCACTGCTCGGACTGTCCTCGGGCCACACTGGCTGGACTGTCAGGAGTGTGACCAAGGGCGGCCTGTGGGGACCCGCGGCCAGTGAAGGACGGACAGCAGTCGGCCGAGGCCGGCCCAGGTGTGAGGCCGTCCCAGGTTGTTCTTCCACAGCCTGGTCTCAGCGCCAGGCGGCCCTGCCTCCTCACCCTGGCTGTTCACGCCGTGGCCCTTTCAGCCTCCAGGGCAGCGCTGGGCGGAGGACTGGGGACCTTCAGTGAATGGACGAGGCCGGTGGTGCCACACAGACATCTGTGGGCATGCGCCGTGGCCTTCCCGTGGAGGACACGCTCACTGCTGGGGCAGCTGCACTCATTTTGTGAGAGGAAGGTGAGACTCAGCGGCAGGACGTGCTCGGTCCCCACAGCCGCCCCGTGTGGCGCCAGGATCTGCCCCGTCCTGTGCCGACTCTGGCTGGACGAGGGCAGCCTGTGTGTTGCCACGGGCACACTTCGTGGGAAGAACGATTCCACATGTGTCCGTCCCGTGGTCTCTGCACCCTCCCTGTGTGTTCCCGAGACCGCAGTGGGCCCTCGGACCCCGCGTCCTCGGACGACCCTGCGCAGGGGGCCTCTGGGACCGGAAGATGGCCTCGGGACTCGTCTGTGGGATGCAATGCTGGCTCTCTGTTTTGCCTGGAAAGCAGGAAAAATGCTGACGTGGTGTTTGAGTAGCCATGGAAGAAGCCTTGGGTTTTCCCCAGAGGACCCAGGTGCATGAACTCACGGCTGATGTTCTTCCTCCCGGGGCGAGGGGGCGGCAGCGGGGTTCTTGTGGCCTGGACGTGGCGCCTGCACACACGTGGCCTCCGGGACGGCGGGCAAGCCCAGTGCCTCCCGGCCCCACTGGCCTTCCTCCCCGCACCTCATCAGGCCCCAGCTCGGGCCAGAGCAGCGGGCTCCTGGTCTTACCCGCCCGCAAGCCCTGTGTTACTTTTCCTAATGGTTGGAAAGCTCAGACTGCACCTCAGTGCCACACGGCTTCACCCGAGCCCAGCTCCCCAACGACCTGCGGGGTTGGCTAGTGATAGAATCGAATGGTTGCCACGGAGACTGTGTAGTGGCCCAGAGACCTCCCCCTGGCCTTGGGGAACAGGCTGGGCAGGGACCCCAGTATGCTTGGAGGAGGCAGCTGAGGGTCCCTGGTTCCATGGGGCTCAGAAGGGGAGATGAAACACGGGCCACGTGGCAGGTGTATGTCGAGCACCCACGGCCTTTCTCTGGGGTCTGGGATTCGGGGTGGGCGGTACACAGCGCCGAGAACTCAGCCGCCTGTGGGAAGTGAAGTCTCCATCTGACCTGGAGTGGCCTCATGGTGGCCTGGGCTCACACAGGCCTGGGTCCATCCCGGCTCGGCCCGTGCCCCGCCGGGGACCCTGTCTGCTTTCCACGTCCTCAGGATGCTCGAGAGCGGCACCCGGCGACGAGCAGCAGGGAGCCCCGTGCCCGCCGGTCTCTGTCTCTGCGTCCTGAGACAGGCAGGGGCTCAGCCCCAGGAGGCCCCTTGGCTGGACGCCACCTGCGTGGACCCGGGTCCCGTGGACGCACGACATCTGAGGACATTTTTACTGTATTTTACAAAGTGTCAATCCAGGCAGGAGTGTGGGAACGGGAGCAGATCCAGCCACGGTCCTTTGCCGCTGGAGAGGCACGGACCCCACGCCGTGCACGCCATGGTGGGCCCTGGGCCGCCTCAGGCCCGGGCCTAAAGGCTCCGTTCTTGAAGGTGAACTGAGTGGCTGAGAGCCGGGCCCTGCAGCGGCAGGGACGTCCAGACAGAGGCCCTGACCTGTGTCCCCAGCTCCTCTGCAGCCATCGGGGCCTGAGTGGCCGCTGGGTGGGGCTGTTGGCCGAATCCGAGGCCGGCGTGGAGGTGCCGTCATCGTCCCTTCTCCGGAAACGCCTCATCCCCTGGCCCATGTTGCGGCCTGGCCTCCGACTGAAATCACGTGCTTCTCAGCGTGACACGCTGCTTCCCCTCTGCTGACCTGCGTCTCTTCTTTAATCTCAGTGACTTGGACAAAGAAGGCGAGGGTGGCCGTGACACGTGTGGCCGACCCTGGCCTGACGTTACCCAGTCCTGGGCCACCAGGTCCAGAGAGACCTCTGCAGGCAGAGGGTGAGCCCGGACACACAGGGCGGAACGTGTCGCTGCCTCTGGTGAACCCACATGAAGTCCCGCTGGCTCCAGTGGGGGGGCACACAGGGTCGTCGGCCTCGCAGTCCACCCGGCCCTGGCCCAGTGGTGGGGATCCTGGTGAGACACCGCCTGTCTCAGCACCAGTCACCGCTCATCCCTCCGGACCCCTGGCCGAGGGTGCCCTGGAGCGAAGGAGTGGACCGCGTGCTCGGTGAGGTCGTCCGTGCTCGGCGAGGTCGTCCGTTCTCGGCGGGGTCGTCCGTGCTCGGCGGGGTCGTCCATGCACAGTGGGGTCGTCCGTGCTCCTTGAGGTCGTCCGTGCTCAGCGGGGTCGTCCGTGCTCGGTGAGGTCGTCCGTGCTCGGCGGGGTCATCCGTGCTCGGCGGGGTCGTCCATGCTCGGTGAGGTCGTCCGTGCTCGGTCAGGTTGTCTGTACTCAGTGCCCACCTTGTGTCCTCCCGGCATCCCTCGGGGACCTTGTCTCTCCGTCCCCCCACCCCCCAATTCCTTAAACAACTTCACCTGGTCTCTGTGTCCCTCTCATGCTGCCGGCCACCCTCTGAGCGGAAGACGCTGGAGGTGCACCCGAACACAAGAATAAATGTATTGAGTGAAAAAACTCTGTGATTTCCAGCCGTGGCCCCTGGTTTCTCTAATCTACTCAGTGATACTGAATTGAATTAAATTATATTTTAAAAATCAGCTGTGTGAGGACCAGATTTTGAGGGAGACATGAATTTAAAGCGATTCCTTGGTTTCGTCTCATGCGTGAGGTGAGCCGACGTTTAGAACGTCCCTGGTGTCCTCCCTGAGTCCCAGTCCTCCCGGCTCTGTGGCTGAGCCGCTCTGTGTGGGCAGCCTGCTGGGACACTCGCGGCTGGGCTCTGCTCCGGGCTGCAGACCTGCTGTCCGCGTGGTCCTCCGGTGCGGGGCTGACGGGTGTGTCTGGCTGCTGTGCCCTGAATGAGGTTCCTTCCCCCGAGGAATGGCCCAAACGCTCGCCAGTCCTTGAAGTGACAGTCACCCCGACCCCTTCCTCCCCGACCCCATGATTCCAGAGCCATGGCAAGCGTCTCCCCTCCCGTCCTGCCGCTGCTCAGGACCCAGTGACCCACTCCAGTCAGTGCTCAGTCAGCATCTGTTAAAGGTACAAATGACTGGCCCTGGCCGGTTTGGCTCAGCGGTTAGAGCGTCGGCCCACAGACCAAACAGTCGCGGGTTCGATTCCGGTCAAGGGCACCTACCTCAGTTGTGGTTCATCCCCGGCCCTGGTCAGGGTCGTGTGGGAAGCAACCAGTCTATGTGTCTTTCGCATCGATGTTTCTCTCTCCCTCCCTCCCACTCTCTCTGAGGATGACTGGAAAAATATCTTCAGGTGAGGAATTAAAAAAGTAAAATTTAAAAATACAAAGGTACCAGTGACTGACCCCGGTGCACGGGCTGTGAAGACTTGTGTGCCGTGTTGGACCGGACCGTCCTGGACACCGCCGTGGCCTGCGCGCCCTTCCCCGGTGCTGATCGCGCTGTCCCTGCCGCGGGGACACGCGCTTCGAATGTTCTCTCCGCGTCCGAACGGCAGCATTGTGAAAATGTAAGTCGTTGTCGTGCAGATTCGATGAAAACCCACAGGTCGGGTTTTCTGGGCCAGTCCCAGGCTCTCGCGGTCCACATTCGGCAGAAGCGGAACGGGGGCTTGGTGGGGACCCGGCACCTCCCTGGGCGGAGGCGGCGCCTGGACACCTGTCGCCGGAGGGGTGTCGCCCCTGTGTGACTCTCATTTTTAACGTCAGGAAAGCACTTGTCCAGACGTTCACGCTCGAAGCAGAGCACAGGAGCTTCTGGGTCTGTCCTAGGGGCTGTGACGGCCGCACCCGCACCGGTCCCCGTCCATCGGCCAGCGTCTGTCTCCGCTGCCTTCCCGGGGATGCTCTCCGAAGCCCACCTCTGAGGAGCCGAGCACCGGCTGACTCCGTGGCTGGCCCCCCGTGATTTCTGACCTCGTCCTCCAGAATTTTACACAACGTAGAAACGTGTCCAAATACTTTGAGAAATGCAGACCATAGAGACAAAGTACTAATGAAAACGCACTGGGAATCAGCAAGGACAGCGCCCCTCCCAAAGGTGCCATTGAAGAGGGACGGGTCCTCGGAGCAGCAGCTTCTGTGGGCTGCGCTGACGAGATTACACTTTCATCTGTAACTGAAATTCGGTTCCCAGACCAAACAGGATACACTGTGTACTTTTGTGTCTGTTGACAAATCATTCTTAACTTTTTAACATGTAAAGATAAGTGAAAAGGTGTCACTTTAAATAGGAAAAAGTCAAGATTGTCTTAATTTAAAAAGCAGCGTTATTGCAGAACTTTATAACAGTGGTTAATGGCTCCCGTGTTCCCTCCCGGTGACTGCTTCTTGATTAAATTAAACATCGCTCAGGGTTCGAACACTGTATGTTATTGGGAAAGGAGCCCCAAAGGCAAAAGGCCCTGGAGGGGTGGGAGGGACGCTTGGATTCCTAACTTATGTTCTCAACTGCGATTGTCCTGTGGTCTGGAATGAATTGTGGTTTCGACATTGACTCCAAACCTGAACTCTGACCTTCATCCCAAACATGACGACTCTCCCCAGTTGTTTCATCTTTCCGTTTTTTTGCTCTGTTGAGATTTTTTGCAGTCATGGAAACGTTAAAACAGTCACCCTGAAAGCCCTGGCCTTACAAATTCAGCACCCGTTAGGCCTTTTCATCTAAAACGTGAACCGATCATGGTCTGTGAGCCTGGTTTGCGGAATCTGGCTGGTTGCTGAGGGGTGTCCGGGCTGTGGGCACCCAGCGGGCTGCGCGGCTCCCTCCCCCCGGGTTGGAAGCAGCACGGCTGCTGGAGGGGCGCCCCGTCAGTTCCCCAGCAAGGAGCCAGCGCCTCCTGAGACCCTCCTGCTGCACACCTGCAGGGCCCCCCGCCCCCCCCCCCCCACAGGTCCGGCTCTCCTTCCGCAGCGAGGACTGCAGGCAGAACACCCGCTCCTTCCCGGCTCTGAATCCCTCCCTTTGCCAAGTGCGGGGGTTCCTGGACTCCCTGCCTCCCTCCCCCACCGACAGCCCCCCACGCCCTCCCCCGTGTTCCTGGGGTCACTTCCGTAGCCAGATAAAGCTGAAGTGGAGCATGGCTCTCAGCATGGTCCGGTCCTAAAATGGCCATGTCCAGGAGCCCCTGGACTTCCTGTGCTTCTCCGAGCTGCTGAGCAGACACTGCTTACTCCGGACGTTGTCGCCTCTGCTGCCGGAACACACCCAGTGACTGGGTCTCTGCAGTCCCCTGGCCTTGCCGGTGACGGTCACCGTGGATGTTTACAGACAGCTCTTTGGGTCGTGGGGCCCCTCCCCTTTGGTTACTGTACACCCCGAGTATTAATACCTGCCATCATTGGTGTTTTATGGGTTAAGTACCTGCATCTGGGAAAGATGGACACTCCAGCTCACGCAGACGGGCGCGGGGCTGTCCCGGGACCTGCTGGGGCTCCGCACATGGCTTCCGAGGCCGGTTCGCAGGTGTGCCGTCCGAGGCCGGTTCCCGGGTGTGCCGTCCGAGGCCGATTCGCAGGTGTGCCGTCCGAGGCCGGTTCACGGGTGTGCCGTCCCAGGCCGGTTGTGGGTGTGCTGTCCCAGGCCGGTTCACGGGTGTGCTGGCCGAGGCCGGTTCCCGGGTGTGCTGTCCCAGGCCGGTTCCTGGGTGTGCCGTCCGAGGCCGGTTCGCGGGTGTGCCGTCCGAGGCCGGTTCACGGGTGTGCCGTCCCAGGCCGGTTCGTGGGTGTGCTGTCCCAGGCCGGTTCACGGGTGTGCTGGCCGAGGCCGGTTCCCGGGTGTGCTGTCCCAGGCCGGTTCGTGGGTGTGCTGTCCCAGGCCGATTCGCGGGTGTGCTCTCTGAGGCCACGCTGTGTTCCTGCCAGCTCCTTACACAGTGACACCTGTCCTGGAGCTTTCTAGAACTGATCTCCATTCCCCGTTACACCCACTCCGTGGAGGAATGGCCAGAGGTCACCATTTGTCGGTGAAATGGCCCCAGAACGCTGCTGGTGGCTGAGGAGCAGGTGTCCAGGAAGGTGGTGTGGCCTCGCCGCCCCCTCCCTCGGTCCGGCCCCTGGTCCCCCGGAGAGGGCTCCACTGAGGATGGGACGAGCTGAGGGAGGGTTTTGGAAATGCTTGTTAACTTCTGAGTTCAGGACGGTTTTCTATCCCGTGAGTGTTGCTCATGGAAGTAGTTATTAGACTGTAGAAATCGTGATTCTGTTGTTGATGACCGAGCCCCGCAGCGTGAGGTACGGAGCGTGACTCCCCGAGGCCTGCAGGGGGAGCCGCTGTGTCTGCCCAGGTGTGTGTGTCCTCCTTTTACAAGTTAAAGAAGAGGGGAGTTAAATCACACACTTGGTTTTAAACGGAGAGTTGAGTTTGTTTGCATTAACGTAAGTGTCTGCAGAAGGGCTGAGGATGGGGCGTGGAGGAAGAGCAGAGAAGGGTAGATGCCTGCAGTTAGTGTCTGTTCATGGTGTGTGTGTGTGTGTGTGTGTGTGTGTGTGCGCGCACACAAATGCTACCTCTGTATCCACACAGACATACACACTCACAAACATGCAGTCACACAGGCACACGTGGCCACTTCCCCAGCATTACTGAACAGCAGTGGTTTCACCTTGCTTCCCCTGCAGAGATGATTAAAACTAGGACCAGTCCCGCCCCAGAGTTTCTGATTCTGCAGATTTGGAGTGGGGCCCAGACTCTGCTTTTCTAACAAGATCCCAGGTGCTGCTGCTGATGATGATCAGGGACCCCCCCTGAAATCACTGCTTCAGAGAATCGTCACTGTGAAGAAATGAATAAACTTCCCCGATACTTCCTACAGGGCGGAAATCATTCAAGAGAAAAGCAGTCCCCGCGTTTTGCTCTGATGACTGAATCTGGGGCTCATATTTGGAATGACTGTTCGTTCCCCTGTTCATGGCATCTTCATACGCTCAGCTGTCTCTCCGGGTGGGGGTCACACGCCTCTTACTTCCGCTCGTCCGTGGCTCCGAGGACGGCCGTGTCTGGGGCGACCCGCGTGTGCCCGCCTGTAAATGTCGAGTGTGGAAGCCGCCTCCTCTCCAGGCTGGGGGTCCCTGGGACTCAGGTCGCCCCCCTTTGTCCGCAGTGTTTGATGTGCTGTGAAGTCCGCGCAGTTAGCTCTTCATTTCCCCTCTTCAGTGTTTCTTTTAGTTCTAGGATCTCAACCTGGTTCTTTTTTATCATTTTCATTTCTCTGCCGAGCGTCTCCGTCCTTGGAGAGGGGCCCTGCCCCTAGGCGGCGGGGTGTGGGGTCTCTCCGGCTGCCGGTGGAGGGCTGGAACCCGTGACTGTAACGGGCGGGGCCAACCCGCGCTGCCCGAAAGGAACAGTTTGACCCATGTGCAGAATTTTTAATTTTCTGGTAGTTTCACTAAAAAATTATACACAGGTTAATTTTACCAGGACTGTAACTCCTGTGTGTCAGACCTACTCATATTTCAACACGTAATCAATATGCAGGTTGATCAGTGATAGTGAATTCCATCTTTTTTTTTTTTTAATCCTCACTCGAGGACATATTTGCATTTATCTTCAGATAGAGCGGGAGGGAGAGAGAGAGAGAGAAACATCGATGTGAGAGAGACACATCGAGTGGCTGCCACCCACACGACCCCAACCAGGGCTGGGGACAAACTGCAACCGAGGTACGTGCCCTTAGTGGGAACTGAACCCGGGTCTCTCTGGTCCGCAGGCCAACGCTCTAACCGCTGAGCCAAACCCGCCAGGGCTGCATTCCATCTTCCGTGTGAGGTCAGGGAGATGTGCTGAGCATTGTCACCCACTCACCTGGATCCAGACGCCACCCTGGGGGCTCAGAGCCAGGTGGTCGGGCTGCGGTCCCTGGCCCCACCCTCCTGCCCCACCCTCCTGCCTCTCCCTGAGGTGTGTGGGCGCCCACATCAGGCCTGGGCTGGCTGGCGCCCTCGGGAGGCTGCCTGGAGCCGTGTCCCTGCCTGGCTTGCCATCTGGCTTCCATGTGGTCCCTGCTGCTGACCCCTCTGTCCTTTGGGGTTTTATGGGGACTGGGTGCCAGCAGCTGTGGGTGATCACGGTCGTCCCTCTGGACTTCAAGTGTTTTTGTTTGTTTTTGTTTTTGATTTTGACTTAAAGCAGCAGAAGTTTGTTCCATTGTGGGGCCAGAAGTCCAATACCCAGGGGTCAGGCTCAAGGGCTCCCTCCCCAAAGGCCCTGAAGACGCTGGGCAAGGCCTGCTCTGTCCAGCTGCCCCTCACCGCCTGGTCGCCGTAGCGACAGCGAGTCTCACACGGGAGAGTCATTCCTCCTGGCCTGTCACTGTTTTTCAAAGTTGTCTTAAACTGCTCTGACTTCTTACCTTTCCATTTCAGTGGGAGTGGGCGCTGACGTGTGGCCGCAGGGCTGTGCACCCCTCGGCGCTGCTGTGGTCGGTCCCACACGCCTCGGTGTGGAACCCACGTTGCGTTTTGTTCCGAGGCCTCTGATTCCCAGTGGGTTCCACCCAGCCGCAGGACACGGTGCGTGACTTGAATCTTTCAGATTTGCTGGGCTTGTTAAATGGCCAGAGGCAGCCCAGCTCTTTCTTCATCTTTATTATTGGAAATATCACAGACGTTCCCCCTTTTTCCCCAGTGACCCCCACCACTCCCACCCCCTCCTGCCTTCTCCGCACTGTGTCTGTGTCCATTGGTTGTGCATGTACGCTCTTTGGTTTATCGCCCCTGCCAAGCCCCCTTTCCTCTGAGATTCCTCTTTGGGCCTATTTTGATCATCAGCTTATATTGTTCATTATATTTCATAAATAGGTGAGATCACGTGATACTTGTCTTTCTCTGACTGGCTTATTTCACTCAGCATAATACTCTCCAGGTCCTCCATGTCGTCTCAAAGGATAAGAGATCTTTCTTTCTTACAGCTGCATAGTACTCCATTGTGTATATGTACCACAGCTTTTTTATCCATTCGTCTACTGATGGACACTTGGGCTGTTTCCAGATCTTAGCTATTGTAAATAGTGCTGCTGTGAACATAGGGGTGCATGTATTCTTTCTGATTGGTGTTTCAGGCTTCTTAGGGTATATTCCTAGAAGTGGGATCACTGGGTCAAATGGCAATTCAATTTTTAATTTTTTGAAGAAACACCATATTGTTTTCCACAGTGGCTGCACCAGTCTGCATTCCCACCAGCAGTGTACTCGAGTCCCCTTTTCTCCACACCCTCGCCAGCACTTGTTGTTTGATGATTTGTTGATGGCGGCCATTCTGACAGGTGTGAGGTGATACCTCATTGTTGTTTTAATTTGCATCTCTCTGATGATTAGTGATGTTGAGCATTTCTTCATGTGTCTCAGCCATTTGTATGTCCTGTTTGGAGAGGTGTCTCTTTAGGTCCTCTGCCCAATTTTTAATTGGCTCGTTTGTCTTCCTTTTGTTGAGCTGTATGAGTACCCTACATATTTTGGAGATTAACCCCTTATCGGATGTATCGCTGGCAATTATGCTCTCCCTGAGTGGATTGCTGGTTAGACAGGTCAGGTCTGTTCCGCTGACAGCTGGAGCGTGGCCAGCATCCGGGACCCTGTCTCTGGTGTCGTCATGGGCTCATCTGCTCGGTGCTGAGTGACCGGGGCTGTGCCGGGTGGAGAGCTTCTTCCAGTCTCGGGTTTGTACTGAAGCGTCAGCTCTTCCTTCCTCGTGGGTAGCTGGTCCGAGTTCACACTGGGCACCTGCCCGTCCGCTCTGACCCTCAGCACCTCCCAGGGCTCTGACCAGGACGGCAGTGCCATTCTCATTAGTGTGAAGACTCCATGTCAGAGCAGGGAGGCGTGTTCCGGGGCACCGTCCCGGAAGCAAACATCCGGCCACGGGTGCTGGGTGGGCAGAGAGCGCCGCCTTCCCGAGACCAGGACCAGAGGACCCCAACCCGGCGCTCGCATCTCCACTCCGGAGCCGCACACGGGTTCCGTGACTCAGACGTGTCGTGGAGGAGCCTCTTATCGCTTCGTAAACCGGAACCGAGTCTGTACATCATTTACGATGACTAAAGTGGCTGAAAATAACCACATTCCTGAGAAGACTGTGAGCACTGAATGGACTCAGTAAATGTTGTAAGAGAAATAGCCCTTCCTGGCTCAGACCAGACTGCCCGGGGCCCGCCTCCGCCTCTGCAGACGGCAGCTTGAGCAGAGATGTGCGATCTCTGGGCTCGGGGGCTGGATGCTGGGGTGCAGGCATGGGCGGGCTGGTCCCCTCTGAGGCTCGAGGACTCCAGTGCGTCTCCCCCAGCTGCTGGCGGTCGCCGGCCGGTCTCAGCCTCCTGGGTGTGTTGGAGAAAAGCCCCAGTCCTCACGGTGTTCCCCCCGCGTGAGTCTCCAAATTCCCCTTTCTGTGAGGACGCGAGTCACCCTGGCGCCCACCCAGTGACTGCATTCTGACTTCTTCAGCCCTGTGAGGGCTCTGTCTCCAAATAAGGTCACATTCTGAGCCCCCGGGGGTAGGACTTCAGCGTGAGAATTTGGGGGGACACGGCTGAACCCGTAATAATGCCTGTCAGACTGTTGGAAGGGGTTCAACATATGAGGGAGGAGCTTTAATTTTTCTAGGACTCTGATAACGAAAGTGGTCTTTCTGTTTGTTTTCAGCGCCTTTCATACTTGTTAATTGTTTTTGTTTTAATTCCTGCTGGAGGAGATGAAATCAGACATCTCTGCCCGCCTGTGTCCCGGCTCCTGGCCAGGGTCGGAGCCCCGGCCGCTCAGTGGAGGGAGGACCCCGGGGCAGGGCCAGCGCAGCTCCGTGTCTGTGCCCACACGCCATCCGCTCTGGCTCCTGGCAGTTCAGGTCCTTCCTCTGTCCCCGAAGAATAAAGAGCTGGTCTACCAGGGCACGTTTCACCAACTTAGAAAGCCTGGCGGACACTGGAGGTCGAGGTCCACGCATTTGCCTCCTTCCCCACCCGGCCGCTGAGTGGGCGGCGGTGCTGAGACTCAGTCTCCCCTTCCTCCCGAGGAGACGTCACACGTGGTCAGCGATGGTCAACCCCGTTCCATCCTGAGCTCTGCAGTGAGCTCTCAAGCGCTCGGGCGTCGCACAGCCGGGGTGGCGCTGTCCTGGCGCGAGGGCGAGGCGGGCCTGTGGGCATTGTCTGAGGTGCTGGCATGAGGCTTTCCCGGGTGGGCAGAGGTGGGCAGTCAGGGTGACTTTCGTCTCCCCGGAATAACTGCCCAAACAGACGTGTCCCTCGCTCAGGTAGAGTCCTGTGTTGCCCTGGCCGGTGTGGCTCAACGGTTAGAGCGTCGGCTCGCGGACCAATGAGTCGCGGGTTCGATTCCGGTTAAGGGCACGTACCTTGGTTGCGGTTCGTCCCCGGCCCTGGTCGGGTTGTGCGGGAGGCAACCAGACAGTGTGTCCCTCTCACATCGATGTTTCTCTCTCTCCCTCCCTCCCGCTCTATCTGATGATAAATAGAAAAATATCCTCAGGTGAGGAATAAAAAGAAAAAAAAAAGAGTCCTGTGTGAAGCAGCCTCAGCGAGAGGTGATTCATCTGAGGAGTGAGCTGGGTGGCTCCATTTCTTTGTTTTGTTGTTTTTGTTTTTGTTAAATCCTCACCCGAGGATATTTTTTCCATTTACCTTCAGATAGAGTGGGGGTGGGGGGAGAGAAACATCATCGTGGGAGGGACACATCGATGGGTCGCCTCCCGCACGACCCGACCAGGGCCGGGGATCAAACCTGAAACCCAGGGACGTGCCCTTGACCAGGAATCGAACCCGAGACCCTGCCGTGTGCGGGCCGACCCCCTGACCGCCGAGCCACAGCGGCCAGGACGCCGCCTCCCTGTTTTGAATGAACATGTACGGGCGAGCAGAGTGGCGGGCGGGCGGACTCTCCCTGAACACATGTCCTCTCTCCCCAGGGATCTGCGGTTCAACAGGATCAGAGAGATCCAGCCGGGAGCCTTCAGGAGGCTGAGGAACTTGAACACCTTGTAAGTGCCAGCAGCGCGCACGCACGCCCGTGGTTCTCACACCGTCGGCCACGGGCCTGCCTTGGCCCCCGTGCGAGACCGTGCGTCCACGCGGCCACAGAACCCAGGAGACGGTGGGGGCGGGGTTGTTTCTCTGCCGTGTTCCACGGTGACACCGGTGTGGGGGTGGGTCGCGGACACCCGCTTCTTGAGAAAACTGGGCATCACGAAGGTTGAGCACGGAGGCTGGATATTTGTGTGTTAACTTAGCGCTTAGCGAATGTAGATACTACGTTCTGTAGAGGAATCACTGTGTGACCTTGTTCAGGGCTGGGGTGCTCACTGAGACCTTCCTTTCAGGCTTCTCAACAATAACCAGATCAAGAGTATACCTGGCGGTGCCTTTGAAGACTTGGAGAACCTGAAATATCTGTAAGTCTAACCGTCAGCTCTTTATTCAAAGCTTACGTTATGTATGTCTGACCGTTTCGTTGTTGAGCCGAACGCTGTCCCGTTGGGAATCGGTACACATGCATCCGTTTTGAGGAGGGTTCCTTTCCGGAAGGTGAGTGACGCTTCGGCTGGTGTTTTTTAAACGCATTGTCCTGAGCAGAGAGTGCTGTCATTTCTGTGTTTAGCTGCTGCCCTCAGTAAAATAGCTTAAAATTCATGGGCTCTGAAAGTCATTCTGCTGTAATAAGGGCACTGCTTGGGTTGGGAGTTACCCCTGAACTCAGCCCGCAACAGGTCAGCGCTCAGGGCGCTTGGAGGGCGTTCCCAGCGTGGGCAGGAACGCCGTCTTCGGACGCACGCTCCCGGTCCTTCCCCACCCTCCTCCGGGTGATGGACCTCTTCTTGTTGTGTGGCTTAATTTGGAAATAGATCCTAATTAATTACTTTATTAGCCATGAAACCGTCTGCTTGCCGAAGTGAGTTTTGCAGTTTAGGAAACGACCTGGCGGGGCCGTGTGTTTTGCTGCCTCCAGGGACCGTCACCGTGGGATTGGAGCAGAAAGTAAACCTCTCCCGGCCGTTCCTGGGCTGGACGCTCGGAAGTGTGTGTCGTGCGCTTTGGACAAAGCTTTTTCCACGTTGAGGACTGACATCTGTTTGAATGAGAGCCATGTTAATGAGGGATTTGTATTCGTGCTTTTCTGTTTGTTGTTTGGGGAAATGAATGTTGTATGTGAACCTGGACACCTGGACGCACATTTTAGAATCGGTTTGACGTTAGATGTTAGTGGTTCTTAACTCCAGAGCTGACTTTCAGTCCTGTCGTGAGAATGTGTTTCCTTCAGTGAAGATATTTGAAAGTGTGACGTGTAGACGTTTTTCTTCGTCCCTTTTGGCGTAGTGGGATAATTTTTAATTCCGGGTGACATCACTAAGCCTTGCGACGCGTTTTCAAAGCGAGGGGCAGGCCTCCTCTCTGCTTCTCCGGTTCTCACTCGGCTCTTGGCTTTGCTGCTGTTCTGTGTGTGAGTGCTACGGGTCCAGAGGACAGCTTCCTTTCTCGGACAGCAGGGTCAGTTCTCCGACCGCCGCGCTCGGGGTGTGTGTGCTCAGCTCGTTTCCTCGTTTCCATTTTATATTTAGTTTGGTTTGAATTCCTTACGAGCTGCTTACTATTGACTTTGCAAATCGATTCAATGTTCCGGAGTTTGGATACTTTGTTATTCACTGCAGACGATCTCTTCTCAGTGACGCTTCTTACACCTGTGCACTGAGCAGCTCGCTCAGGCTCCAACCTTCCTCCGTCCCCACCCAAAGTCACCGGTGAGGCCACCACCGGCAGGTGCGTGGGGTGCGGGCATGGGCAGTGACCCGAACGGGTCCTGGAGACCCTGCTCTCCAGCTGCTCCCAGGTCCCAGCTCCTTCTCCGAGCCCCTCAGCCCTCCCTGGAGAGTGCATTTGGGAAGCAGCACTTTAGGGGCTGTGTAGTTTCACTAGGAAGTCTTGTGAAACAGATGGATTGCTTCAGCCTGCTGTAGTCGGTGCCCAAGTGTGTGTTTAGGAGCTGCGTAGCCCCCACCTGCTGCGCCCCCGAGCGTGTCTGGTGTGGCATGGAGCTTCCCGGCCTTAGTGTTTCCTGAGGACGAGATTCACACGTGAGACGGCAGAGCCTGATGTGTAATTATTACTGGAAGGTGATCAGTGCCCAGCGGCTCACGAAAACGAGTTGTGTCGCGGTGCTACCGACAGGCATTGTGCGCGTTAGGCTGGTGTGGGCGCGGACGCGGTCTTTCTGAGGGTTCCTCACTCTCCCTTTGTTACGGTTCCTGCAGGATGACAGTCGTTGTGCTGTTCCTCTTTGTGTTTAAGACATGCAGACAGTTCCTTCTCTGGAGCTGAGGCTCACACCTGCACCCAGCCGGGCCTGTTCCGAGCCTCGTGTGTGTTTATGGAATTGCAGTGACCCTGTGAGCCCTGTGTCCGCTCCACACCCTGGAGGAAACCGAGGCAGGAAGGGCCCCTCTCCATCCAGGCCACACAGCTCGTACACAGCCCAGACCAGACCCATGCACCAGGCCCGGGAGCCGCGGGCCAGGCCTCTGCTGCGGGCACGGCTGTCTCTCGGCGGGGAGCTCTGACCCCTTAGTGTTAGGGCGTGTGGTTCGTTGTGAGGTCATCTCAGCAGATTCTCACGGAGGGCTTGTGACGGTCCATGGTAGCAGCGTGGGTCCTACTAAACGGGGCCCGGCAGCCACGTGATTCACTGAAAGGCAGGAAGACACGAAGTCCGTCTGACGTGGGGTGTGCAGTGTGACAGCTCGGGGACGACGTGATTTAGTAGGTGGAAGGTGGGAGCAGACCCAGCCCCTGAGCGGCCGCCACGAGAGCAGCTCCTGCCTGAGGTCTGGACACCGCAAAGGGCCGCGCTGTCCCTGCCTGACGAGCGCTGGGCTCACCGACGCCCCGGGGCGCTCTGGGCTCCCAGGGTCCAGCTGCAGACACGTGAGGACTGAGAACGAGTCCTGCTGAGTCCTGAGCCGCAGGTTTTCACTGAGAAGGACCAGGCAGCACCCGCGAGGGGCCTCGAGGGCCACGCCGCCATGGCCTCGGGCGGCCCTGAACGAGGGGCGTGACCCAGTGCCACTGAAGGTCACAGACGCCCACATTCTTCTAATCCTCGTCCGAGGATATGATTTTCTGTGTTTTTTTTTTAATTTTAGAGAGAGAGAGGAGCATTGATCGACTGCTTCCCGTGCTCAGCCTCCGTATGAGCCCTGACTAGGACTCAAACCCAAACCTTTGGTGCGAGGGCCAGCGCCCCCCCCCCCCCCCCCCCCCCCCCGCGGAGCCCCTGCCAGGGCAATTCCACACGGTCTCCGTGTGCCTTGACATGTTATTCTTCATTTGAACTTTTCAACCATTGAAACATTTAGAGGGTATTCCCAGCTGGCAGGACCCCCAAACCGGCAGAGGCGGACGCCGCCTCCGCTCACGGCCTCCGGGGCCGGCTCCGCGCGAAGGGCTTCTGGGCAGCGAGGGGTTCAGGGCACCGTCAGGCCTCGCATCCTCAACGCCTCCAATCGCTTCCGGATCATTTTCAAACTGCGTCAGTTGTGACATCTTCCAGTCAGCCCCTGTGACCCATTTGCAGGGAAACAGTTTCTTTTCCTTCAGGGTTTTAAGCCAAGGGGTTGCCAGGGATTCATTGGGTGTGGGCTGGCCACCTTGGCTTTCCTGAGGACGCAGGTGTGGTTGGACCCCCTGCGCTCGGGCCGGCCGCCTCGACTCCCTTTGAATACGGAGAGGGGCCCGTGAGCGGAGTCGTCCTTCCTGCCCACGTCCCAAGGCCTCGTCCAACCACCGAGGGGAGAGCCCTGCCCCGGGTGCCTGCGTCCCGGCCCCACCTCTAACCCTCCCTGTTTCTTGTTTCAGCTATCTGTACAAGAATGAGATCCAGTCCATTGACAGGGAAGCCTTTCAGGGACTTTCCTCTCTAGAGCAACTGTAAGTGGCCCGCATACGCGCTGCTTCGTGGGTCTCGCCTCCCTCGCGGGGGCCGTTCGCTGTGTGCATGACGCATGCTGTCTGTGTGGGGCGCGGGGTGCATGCCGGACCCGCCACGCAGCCCCGAGCAGCGTGACTGTCCGCCCCTGTCTGTCCGTGGTGGACGTGGCCGGGCCTCCCCTGTCCCCAGGCCTGGGCCCTGCTGTGGTGACGTGGGCAGTGGGACAGACCGGCCCTCGGTGCCCCGACGTAACGGAGAGACGGACTTGCAAACCGATCCCAGCAAGCCGAGGTCCTCCGGGGGCGGGAGGGGAGCGTGGGGCAGGAGCAGCAGCCACTGTCCTGTGCCCTCCGCGTTTCGGTGCACGACGTCGCTGCTTGGGAGAAAGTAAACTGTTCACGTGCTTCCGGGCAGTGCCCTAGGCTGCCGTCCCGTCTCTGGCCGCACAGGGAGTCCCACCGCGCCGTGAAGTGAGCATGTTCGCTTGCAGGTCGGGTTCCTGGTGAGAGCGGTTTCCCGGTTGGTTTGCTCAGCTGGTCACCGTCCGTGGCCGAGCCGAGGCTGTTCCAAGGATCTCTGAGCTGTCAGGCTCACTCCCGGCACGGCGCAGCTGTCTGCTGCAGCGACCTCACGCCCGGGGCTGCCGGGGCCGGAGACGCCCGTGGGCAGAGCTGGCTCGGGTCCGCCCGGAACCCCCACTGTGCCGTGTTTCCCCAGGAGCGTGCACCCACGCGAGTGCGACGGCTCTCCTGAGCTGGTGCTCACGGCACGGGCTCGGCCGGCATGCGTCCGTCAGGGTGTGCAGTCCACTTAGGGGAGGAGGAGTTCAGGCCGTCACGGAAACAGGAGATTTCTGGAAGCACCAGATGGGGGAGAGTGTACACAGAAACCAGTTCTTGCTGCCAACCTGCTCTTAGTGAGTGGGGCAGGGAGACCCTCGGCGCAGAAACGATGGAGAACTGGGGGTGCTCGTCCACCTTGTGGGGTGAGCGAGCTACTTTTTTTGTTCATTGTCACTGGAGGATGTTGTTTCCACTGATTTTAGAGAGAGTGGGAGGGAGGGAGGGGGAGAGAGAGACATCGATGTGAGAGTGACATCCATTGGTTGTCTCCCGCACGACCCCGACCAGGCTGGGATCAAACCCACAACCGAGGTACGCGCCCTTGACCAGAATTGAACCTGAAACCCTTCTGTCCAAGGGCCGATGCTCTAACCGCAAAGCTGCCTTACGGAAGAGGGAGGCCGAGGCTCAGCCTCTGAGGCCTGAGCAGGACTTTCTGTCAGACGTCCCGGAGGGGGGCGTGTCCCCCACCAGACTGCCTCGAAACCCAGGGTTAGGGGTCAGAGGTCTGTGCTGGCAGGACCTCAGCACCCCTGGTGTGATCACTGAGGCTCGGGGAGGAAGACGCAGGACTGGTCCCCGCTTTCAGGGAGGGTCTCTGTAGGGGGACATGGGCGTCCCCCCCAGAGCTCGGGTCCCGTGCCGGCCCGGCCGTGTGCAGGGCTTTGGGTCTCAGCAGGGGCTTCAAGCTGCCCCCCAGATGCACCTTGAAGGGTGCGCTCGCCCAGTCGGAGGGGAAGCTGAATGGGTCGGGCCCCTAGAGCGGTGGGTGGGAGGGAGAACCAAGCCCCAGGCCCCTGGGCCCTGCTCTGACCGCTGCCCCGAGCCTGGGTCACTGCAGCACACAAGCCTAGCCGTGGTCCGGAAGCATGGGTTAGAATTGGGGGCTCAATGCCTGTCCGTGGTCCGTGGTTTCCTCCACAGTGGGGAGGCGTGGCTGGGCCCAGGCTGCCTGTCCCTGGACACCCCTGGCTGTGTTCAGACCAGGACCCAGTACCCCGACGACGCCCACTCCCTGGCCCGCCTGAGTGGGGCCCTCGGTGTAGAACTGGAACCTCCTCCCCTCGGCTGGCTTCACCCCGATGGGCATCCCCTGCCCAGCGGGCCCCAGATTCCTCCGAGCACCCCCACTGAGCATGTCTGGGCCCTGTGTCTGGGCCCCGACTACTCGTCCCGGAGCTGCCCCACGCTGCTGTGGGAGATTCTTGTCTGATTCCGGCTCCTCCAGGCACCGGTGGTGACAGAGGCTGGGGGAGGGGCCGCCGTAGGCTGCGGGGACCTGGCCCTGAGCCCCGAGGTCTGCAGGTCCCCACCTGTGGCCGTCCTCGCCCTCCTCAGAGACTCAGAGTCACTCGTCGGTGGGGTTGTCCTGGTGAGCTGGCGGGGGCGACCCGGGCACCAACAGGGCAGTCGACCTGGCGACCTTGGGGCTCCAGCGATTTAGATGAGCTGGTGTCTGGTGATGGGGTGAGCTCTGAGTCGCTCGCCTCTGCCTGCGCTCCTGACGAACACCCAGGGCTGCTGGTGCCGGGAGGGTGCCGTGGTGGGTCCCCAGGGCCTCTGCAGGACCTGGCATTTAAAACGTGCTCGGTGGGGAGGGTGCACTGGCCGGGGGCACATGGGGAGACCCCCTTGCTGTGTGGACTGCGTGGATGGGGGGCTCCTGGCAGAAGCACCCAGAAGGTGACTTTCCTTCAGGAGAAAACCCACCAATTTTCAAAGTGAGAAAAGCAGTATTTAGGAAAATTAGAAGGAGACGTCTTATGTGCAGAGAATTCCAGGCTCTGAATGGTCCCTGAATTCAGGCCTTTTTCCTTTCCCGAGTCCAGGAACTCACCCTGCCCCCCCCCCACCCCTGCGTGTGAGCAGATTTGAAGGAAGGTGTTCACACACCTGTGTGGGCCACAGTTAGGAGTAGGCTGGCTTTTTTTCCAGAAAGGTCCAGAGATTTTGAAAATCAGGTAGTGGTGAGCCGTCATCCCCCAACCCCCTCTTCCCGGGTGTGACGGGAACTCGGCGGGTGTCTGACCCACAGTGTCCTTGTCCTCTCGTCATGCAGCGTGCGGCCTGCGTTTCCGTGGTGCTTAGACTTTCTAGCTCATTGCTTTGTAGTTTCCTCGAAGCACAGAAAACCTAGAGTTACCTCTTGACGTGCGAATTTGAAATGACTTTAGAGAACACATTTGAGCCGAAAATCTAGACCTGTGAAAAGTAATTAAAATCGTTTAAATTGTGTCTTTCTTTAACTTCTCTAGATACCTGCACTTCAACCAGATAGAGAGTCTGGACCCCCAGTCCTTTCAGCACCTGCCCAAGCTGGAGAGGCTGTGAGTCTGCTGTTCCAACCTCACCACCCGCGCCAGGGGCGGGGCCAGGGGCGGGGCCAGGGGCGGGGGCCAGGGGCCGGGCTGGGGCCTGACTGGGGCAGGGCACACAGGGGCGGGACCAGGATGGGGCAGAGCCAGGGCGGGGCCAGGGGCAGCGGGTGGACAGGGGCAGGGTGGGGGCCGGGGAGGGGCGGGGCCAGGGTGGGCGGGCGGGGCCACGTGGGGCGGGGCTCCGCAGTCTGCTGTGCTCGAGTTTCCGTCATTGTCTGTTAAACACCTGAACTTGGCCCTGGTGTAACTTGTGCGCTCCTCGTCCCACACGTCAGAGGCAGGAGCGATGCTTTTATCTTTCTGTGGGAATGGCGGTAAAATAGGAAAAGTATTTCCTTCTCTTCTGGACTCGTTGCTCTTACTTTCGTCGGTATTGAACCAACGCAGTCGCTGTGATTTAAAGAGCGGATTTATTGGACTGCTTGTGATCTTTCCTGTACAGCTAAGGTGCATCTTTAAAAGCTGTTTCTTGTCTTGTCTCTCTCGACAGATTTTTACACAACAACAGAATTGCACATTTGGTCCCAGGGACGTTTAACCACTTGGAATCCATGAAGAGACTGTAAGTGGACCCCTGGGGGCTGTGTTCCTAGGCTCCCACCCGGTCCTGTGTCCTGCGTGATGAGGTGTGTGTCCCTACCTGAGTATAGATTAGCAGACGGAAACCCCCTCAGGAGGTGGATCCCCCCCATCGGAAGGCAAAGCGGAACCGAGGTGGCCTAGGGCGTGTGGTTATTTCTTTAATAGGTGAACGAGGCATTTTAAAATCCATTTCGAATTCTTCACCTTGATTTTAATTCATGTTGCGTATTTCGCTTGTGGAAATGAAGTCGGTCTCCGAGGACCCCCTGCACCGAGGGCCACACCTGTGTGCACATACGTAGACCGAGGCTTGCCCCATGTGTCAAGGCCTCTAAAATAGTTTTTCTCGTCCTGGGGAATACGCTGGAACAGGGGGCGTCAGTGCTCACGGGGACGCTGACCTGTGTTTTCCCTCTGGGTTTTGAGGCCCAGTTTCCGGTTAGCGATCACTGAGTGTACAATGGACTGGACTGAAGAAATGAGACGGACTCTCATTATTTATTATGTCTGCCTTTAGGGTAAAGCAATCACCGGCCAAACTAACATTCCCATTCTTGGGGGGAGACACGATGAGTACCGCATATTGATAGACAGATAAGAGAGAAGCACAGAGACAGCCGGAGGGACCGGGCAGCTCAGGGCGGCGGGTCAGAGGGTCTCGAAAGGGCCGACAGCGGCTTTCTCACGTCCAGCCCTTTGCAGACATGCCTGTCCTTCAGCCTTGATACCCTCTCTGCCCTGTTTGCTCCCTGACTTTGCTCAATCTATGAAAGCCGAGGTTTCGAGGCCTCGGAGAATTTTCTCACCCAAATGCCAGAGGGGAGTGCAGACTTGGCAGGCTTCCGTCCCCTGTCCCTCGCCCAGAGAGGCTGGCCAGGGGCGCATAGCTGATCTCACCCCTCCGGTTCACCGCTCTGCCCCGTGGCCCGTCCTGAACACAGAGGTCTTGTTATTCAGAGGGAGCCAGGCGTGTGCCCCCAGCACATTCGAGCCCTCTGCTCCCCACGGCCCCCTCGCCGGAGAGGTCAGGGCACAGTGGAGCAGTGTGCTGTCTGCCCTGAGCCCAGCAGATTCCCCCGAGGGTGGTCGTCAGAGAAGTGACTGTTCAGGTGGGGGACCAGTTCTGTCCACGGTTCCCCGGGGAGCCCGAGTCCTGGGGACAGGCAAGTGGCAGAGGGGAGGTAGGATGTCACAGGCCTCGGTCCCCCTGGGCGCCCTGGGCCTGCAGTGTGGACTCGGAGGGCTCCCCACTGTGCTTCCCGCACCTTAGCTCTGGGCCCGTGAGCCCCTCCTCAGCGAAGGGAGGTGGCACCTGCCTGAGCAGGTTTCCTACGAGCCCGCCTGCCTGCCCGCCACCCCTGCCACGTCACAAGCAGCCCCCGTCAGTCGTGCTGCCCCCACCCCTGCGGCAGCGGCTCCTCACCTGTGTGCTACGTTGCGCGGTGATCTTTCCAGGGGGGAGCCCTCCCCATGCCAGGCTGCTGGGGGATGTGTGCAGCGTCACGGGCTGCTGGGGGGTGTGTGCAGCGTCACGGGCTGCTGGGGGGTGTGTGCAGCGTCACGGGCTGCTGGGGGATGTGTGCAGCGTCACGGGCTGCTGGGGGGATGTGTGCAGCGTCACGGGCTGCTGGGGGATGTGTGCAGCGTCACGGGCTGCTGGGGGATGTGTGCAGCGTCATGGGCTGCTGGGGGGATGTGTGCAGCGTCACGGGCTGCTGGGGGGTGTGTGCAGCGTCACGGGCTGCTGGGGGGATGTGTGCAGCGTCACGGGCTGCTGGGGGGATGTGTGCAGCGTCACGGGCTGCTGGGGGGTGTGTGCAGCGTCACGGGCTGCTGGGGGGATGTGTGCAGCGTCACGGGCTGCTGGGGGGGGTGTGCAGCGTCACGGGCTGCTGGGGGGATGTGTGCAGCGTCACGGGCTGCTGGGGGGATGTGTGCAGCGTCACGGGCTGCTGGGGGGATGTGTGCAGCGTCACGGGCTGCTGGGGGATGTGTGCAGCGTCACGGGCTGCTGGGGGATGTGTGCAGCGTCACGGGCTGCTGGGGGGATGTGTGCAGCGTCACGGGCTGCTGGGGGATGTGTGCAGCGTCACGGGCTGCTGGGGGGATGTGTGCAGCGTCACGGGCTGCTGGGGGGATGTGTGCAGCGTCACGGGCTGCTGGGGGATGTGTGCAGCGTCACAGGCATTCTCCACAGCAGCTTCCACCCGTGAGGTGTGTGCTTCAGAACAGCCCTGTCCCAGAGGCAGCCACGGGGGTGGTGCTTAGGGCTAGGAAGGCTCAGGTGAGGTCCGGGCAGCAGTGTCTGGCAGAGAAGTCCGGAACGCCGACCGCCTGGTGTCTGGTCCTTTCTGCAGGCGACTGGACTCGAACGCACTTCACTGTGACTGTGAAATCCTGTGGCTGGCGGACTTGCTGAAGACCTACGCCCGGTCGGGGAACGCGCAAGCGGCCGCCACCTGCGAATACCCCCGGCGCATCCAGGGGCGGTCGGTGGCCACGATCACGCCGGAGGAGCTGGACTGCGGTGAGTGGGCCGCCGGCCGCAGAGGGCGTGGGCGTGCGCAGCCCTGCTCTGAGCGTCTGCGAGAAGCTGTGTTAATAAACTGGGACTTCATTTTGAGGCTCCCTACAAAAAGGAGCAGAATGAACACTGCCCCTGTGTTGCTCCCTTGCAGGCAGCTGCATGTACAGGACCCCGGGGTGGCGCTGGGGGCGGGGCGGGGGCCTCACGGGGTGCGAGGCTGAGGTTTCTGCACCCGAAAACCCCACCACGTAACCAGGGCAGCGCAGCCAGACCAAACCGGACGGCAGGGCGGAGTCTTCCTCGTAGATCCCGAGGAGTTCAGCCTTTTCTTTTCATTTTAGCCCCCTTTTTATTTTTGGTGCTAAAACTATTTTTTTAGTTCTTCTAAAGCATCATCATTTTTTGCATGTTAAAGGCAAACGGTGAAAATGAGTAACGAATACATTTCATAAACAAGCCCACCAGTAACGTAACGCCAGGTGCCCTTCGTCCCCGTGTGCTGCCCGCCAGCCTGGCACGGCCTCCGCTGTCGGGGCTGCCGCAGCCGAGCGGCTTTGTTTTGCATTTTTATTCACTGGAACCCGTTGCTCGTGGGTCCGAGGTCTGCACAGGGTCGGGCTCCTTGTCGGGCGCGAACCCCAGGAGGCGGGTCGGCCAGCCGTCTCTGACATCGGGAGACGCCGTGCGGAGATTCGCCCTGTGCGTCGGTCTCTCCTGGAGAAGCTGTCCGCCACGCTCATGGGAATCGTGATTGAGACACAGCTTGAACATCTGTGATTTGCTCGCGACGTCAAGGGTGGGGTCGGGCCGTTTCCTCTGCGGTTACGACCCAGGAGGTCTCTGTTCCTTGTCGGCACAGAAAGGCCCCGGATCACGTCCGAGCCCCAGGACGCCGACGTCACCTTGGGGAACACCGTGTTCTTCACCTGCAGAGCGGAGGGCAACCCCAAACCCGAGATCATCTGGCTGCGAAACAAGTGAGTCGGGGTGAGGCCGGGCGCTGCTGGTGGCCGGAGCTCAGTCCCTGCCTGCCGGACGGCACCCCTCAGCCTCACCACCCCGGCCCCACGGGGCCCCTTCCTTCCCCTCCTCGGGGGACAAGTGTGTCGAGGACACCTTCTCTGCAGCTGTGAGTCAGCAGCTGGCCCGGGGCCGTCTGCCCCGGGAGGTGCGTCAGCCTGGGTCACCCCGGGCGACTCGCTCCCACTTTCTCCCGGGCAGCGCTGCCCTGCAGGGTGCCCCTCACCCCGGCCTGGGGCTAGGCACCGGGAAACCTGCTTCCCCACCTGCCTGCTTCCTCTGGCCAGGCTGGGGGTGTGGGCACGGGGGCCTCGCCCCTGGAGCGTGGGACCAGGTCTCACTGGGTTGGGGTCCTGCTGTGGGGATGGTGACCCTGGGAGGCTCCGTGAACACAGGTGCTGAGCTTCTCCTGAAGCTGAGGTCTCCCCTTGGCCTGTAGGATGGGTGGGGAGCAGAGGTGTGGGCTGGGGTGGGTCCAGTGGGTTCAGGGCCCCCGTTAGCCCTCGAGGGTCGTGGGAACTGAGTCCTGACAAGGGGGCCCTCAGGGGGCTGCACCGTCGTCACTTCCCGTGATCCTGGGCTCGGCATCTCCACTCCGAGCCGGGTCATGAATCACGACCCAGCAAGGGGGCCTCCCGGAGACGGGGCCCAGACACACCGTGTGCTCCCCACTGGGGCCGAGGCGTTTCGAGCTCAGACAGACAGGGGACAGAGTCCTGGTTATCAGGACTTGGAGTTTGTTCTCGGCCTGGACTTGTCATCACAACCGAGCCGATGTCGGGCGAGGGCCCGTTGCTCTTCGGGAGAATGTGATACCTCAGATTTCACTCCTCAGCCAGCTGGGCAGTGGGTGGGATTTCAGATCCAGAGTGAACAGGGCAGGGCCGATCGGGCGCTTTGAAGAATCTGTTTAAAGGGCAGAGAAGAGCACATTGGCTCAAGCCCTTCACATCTGCATTTATAAACAAGCAAACTGACACTAAAAATTAAAATCGTGGAACCAGTCATGGCAGAGCGGAGCCAAAGCCTGTGCCCTTCACCTGCTGGAGTTTCTGGGGGCCTCCCTCCCCTGTGGTCCTGCCTCCCCTGTAGGCCTCCCTCCCCTGGGGGCCTCCCTCCCCTGTGGCCCTTCCTCCCCTGGGGGCCTGCCTCCCCTGGGGGCCTACCCCACTTGAGAGCCTGCCTCTCCAACGGGCTCAAGTGTTTAGGGGAGAGAGCTGGGCCACATCAGTAAGAGTCTCATTTATGGGGCCTGAGGTGACTGTTGCCTCCAAGCAGAACACTTGGTGAAGGAGGACAGATTTCGCTTTTGGGGGTTGTTGCAGGTAGACAAGAGCGTGAGGAAGGGGGTGGGGCAGGCAGGTGCCTTTGGACCGGGCCCCCCAGGTCTCTGTGTTCCAAGCAGCGGTGGCTTCATTCGTCAGTTTATGGGATCTTTTGCTTTTCGTAACTTAAGTGTTTCTACCCCATTGTCTTGAATGAATTTGCCAGAAACAAAGGAAAAGGTTGGCTTCGTTTTTCCACTGTGCCCGTTTTTCCCCTGTGGAATGAGGACCGTTTTAGTGCTTTTGAATCTTCATAGATTGCGCCTATAAATAGACAGGTGTTTGAATTAATTAGCGGTGCAAGGCTCAGGTGCTTTTCCCAGAAACACCAGGTAGGTCAGGGCTGTTGGGAAAACAAAGTTCCCGGGACACAGGGTCGCGCCCCCTGCGCCTCCCCACGCGCTCGCGCCTTGTGCTGCTGGTGTGGGCGCCGGGACCAGAGCCTGCTCGCGGGCAGCCTGAGCACCTGCCTCTGTCTCTGCAGCAACGAGCTGAGCATGAAGACAGACTCCCGCCTGAACTTGCTGGACGATGGGACCCTGATGATTCAGAACACGCGGGAGACGGACCAGGGCGTCTACCAGTGCATGGCCAAGAACGCCGCCGGGGAGGCCAAGACGCAGGAGGTGACCCTCAGGTACTTCGGGTCTCCAGGTACGTGGACAGGGCTGCTCGTGCGGGTTCCTCCGGGACTGGCGTTCCCGTCCTCCCTCCTTCGCTCCAGGGCACAGTGGGAGTGAGCCCTCCAGCTGGAGCCCTGGCCGCGGGGCCGGCCACGTGGCCTTGGAAGCAGGGTCACGGGAGTCGTGACCTTTGCCCTGGCCCACGTCAGCCCCTGATCCAGGACGGACGCTCAGTGGACAGCTGGGCAGGCGATGCTGTGAGGCAGCCGTCCGGGGGAGACATCACCCCACCCTGCGACCCCTCCCTGTCACGCTGGCCCAAAGGGGCGGCTGCTGTTTGTCCCTGTTTGGCAGGGGGGTCTCCACTGTGCTAAGAGTTTGGTTTTTGAAAAAGAAGCCAAAAATCTGGATTTTGGTGTGAAATTCCCAGGTCTAAAATGTTGGTATGTGACTTACAAAGACTGACCTGGTCAAGCGAGGCACAGCTGTGGCCTCTGGTCTGCTCTCGCTGACGTGTTTGATCTGAGAACTCTGCGGGAGGAGGACCGGTCTGGGGGAAAGTCCAGCGCGGCCTGACTCGGCCACCTCTCTGAGACGGCCAGGCTGTCGTGTGCCGCTGCGTCTGCGCTGGGTCGCTGCCCTCGGGGGCGGGCTGAGCCTGTACCTGCCCTCAGACGCCCGCCCGCCACCCTGAGCTTCCTCCATAAACCTCTCTCGGCCCGGGTTCCCCTGACTTTATGTTTCCAGCTGTGGTGGGTGGCAGTGTAAGTGGTTTCTGTGTGTTTCTTTGTTTAGATTCTCTGGTCTTTAAAGCGTCTAGTGTTTTGCGTCGTGTGGTGTATCCGCAGTCACGCTTCTTAGTGAGTGGGAATTCCTGGTGTCAGACTTCAGCCCTGAGTCAAACAGCCCACAGGCAGCCGTGACCAGGCTCCGAGCAGCTTCCCTGCACCTGCTCCGGGCCCCCGAGGCTCCGGGTCCCAGCAGGGGCGGGGGCAGCATGTGCGAGGAGTGAGGAATTGTCTGAATTTTTGTTTCTTCCCAGGAACAGCAGCCTTATTTAGGGTACTACTCTGAGCCTGTCAGTGTGGCTCCCTAAATACACATGGAGGCCCCCCACGATCCGTGACCTCAGAGTGGCAGCCGGTCCCCGGGGCCAGGGCTGGCAAGCTGTCCGGGGGGCCAGACCTGGCCCTCTGCCTGTTTTCCTTAAAATCTGGGAACTGAGAATGGTTTTGCATTTTTATAGGATTGAAAAACCGAGTTTTTAGGATACATGGTAATTACATGAAACTTAGATCTCAGTGTCTATAAATTAAGTTTTATTGGAACGTAACCACACTCACTCTTTGACGAGTTGTCTGTGGCCACTCTCTTTCGCCGTGGCAGAGCCTCGTGGTCGGGTGCCCGGAACACGTGGTCTCTGGTCCTTCACAGGAAACTGCCAGACTGTCGTGGCCGTGTGTGACGTAATAGCCCGACTCATAAGCCTGCAGAGTCATCGGGGGCTCGATGAACTTTATAGATTTTGAAGCTCTGTTATTAGGAGCATCTAACTTTACAATTTTTATCTTCCTTCTGAATTAAACTTTTGATCATTAACATGTCTACAGATTAGTGCTTTTTGCCTTAAAATGAACGTGGCTTAGTAGAGATGCAGCCAGATTCCTTGTCTACCTTTTGCTCTGAGCCTTTCTCTATCCATGTATTTGGGGTGTTTGTTGACATGGCATAAACGCAGATGGACGTTTTCTTACAGTGAGTCCATTTATATTTATTGCAGTTGGTGGTATGTGTAGATTTATAAGTTCTACGTCTTACTGTGGACTATCGAACTTTCCCTGTGTTTCTTGCCTTATGTCGGAATCCTTGTCGTCCACCTTCTGGCTTCTGGTTCCAGTTCAGAGGTCACACACCATTTGTTTTCTTTCAGCAGAGACGATTTTAAATGCGTTCTTATTATGTAGTCTATCGTCACTGTATTTACCTGTGTTTCCTGAGCCTCTGAAACGTCACTACTGTTTTGGACTCTGCGTCTCTCTCGCACCCATGGGCTGATCGCTGCTGGTTCTCTTTATCGCTGTCTGCGTCTCGGCCCTGGCATTGGCTCCCCGACACCTGCCTCGCGTGGGGTAAATTAGGCGCAGACCCACGCGAGAACCAGCTTTCGTTAATACAGCTTCAAATGAGGTTACTTTCTC
Source organism: Tadarida brasiliensis (assembly GCA_030848825.1). Classification (NCBI taxonomy): domain Eukaryota; kingdom Metazoa; phylum Chordata; class Mammalia; order Chiroptera; family Molossidae; genus Tadarida; species Tadarida brasiliensis. Next base: position 77,963,032 of record CM061270.1, read on the forward strand.
CCCCATCAGTCGCCTGGGCGGGGAGGTGGGAGCTGGTTCTCGTCCTCAGGCTGGTGGTGCGGCACATGGGGACCTGGCCACACGGAGAGGTCTGGTGGACTCATCCTTGGTCCGGTCTGATGAGGACGATGGCATTGCAGGGTTCTGCACCCGCCCTCCAGGAACGTCCGACCCCGGTGACCCCATCACAGCCTCCTGTCTGCGTTCTCCGGGGAGGCTGATGCTGACTCCCCTCGGACTGTCTGGTCTGTGGTTTCCTGGGTATCTCACTGATAAGATGTACACATTGACGTGAAGAGATACAGACGTCTCTCCTGTCTCTTTCCCTGCTCACGTCCTTCCTGCGTCCATCCCCACACCCTGGTACTAACAGGGTTCCTTCCTCACCCTCCCAGGGAAACGTCTGGCTGCCCCTCTGGAGGTCTTCCTCTCGGTCCCCGAGGTTTTCTTTGCATTGGATTTTGCCCCGAGAGGTCACGCGATCTAGTTGACCAGTTCCCTTTTGGAGAACAGTTAGGTTTCCCCCCCAGTCCTTTGCTATTGCAGGCCCATCCCCATCCCTTTAGCCGAAACCCCTGGGCCAGATGCTGTTGGAAATTGGGGGCCTTTCTTCAGAAGGGCCGCTTGGCCCATCAACACGCCAGCACCCTGCAGCAGATGGTGTGAATGTTCATAGCAGGAAAGTGAGGCCTCTCAGTGTTCTTGACGGTTGTGAACAGGCGGCGAAAACACGTTTGTTTGGAGCTTTTGGGTTCCAGGATCATGGGTGAGGGTGATGGTTCAAAGAAACAGCACGGCGATTCAATCAAACCTCCTCTGTGCACGTCTTTCTCACGCTTGTAAGGTGCTCGTGGGACCGTTCCTGGCAGGGTGATTTCGGGCGGAGGGAGTTTGGATTCCAGTTGTGCTGAGTGTGGCCCGGTCACCCTCCCGTCGGGCCGCGGCCCCGATGATGCTGGTGTGTGAGTTTCAGCCCAAACTCACTCACAAAACGGAAGAAGTGTGTGTGTGTGTGTTTTAATTCTCACTGGAGGATACTTTTCCATTTATCTTCAGACAGAGTGGGAGGGAGGGAGAGAGAGAAACATCAATGTGAGAGAGACACATCGACTGGTTGCCTCCCGCACACCCTGACCAGGGCCAGGACCGAACCACAACCGAGGCACGTGCCCTTGACCGGAATCGAACCCGATACTCTCTGGTCTGCAGGCCGACGCTCTAACCACTGAGCCACACTGGCCAGGGCAAGTGTGTGTAGTTTTTTCTAGATTTAGATTTGAAAGATATTTTCTCAGTATATTCTTAATTTGTGAGCGAAATTTATTATTTTTTGTGTTCTGAGTACACTTTAAAATCAGTGTTTTATACCAATGGAACCACTCACGAGGCTCAACAAGACTGGCGTGTTTGGGGCGAGCCGAAGGAGGCTTCTCGGGCGGGTGGCCGTCTGGGAATCAGCTCTCACCCAGCACAGTGGCCGAGTCCTCGTTTGACCTGAGGCCATGGGCCATTTTTATTTTCTGTGCATCTCTTTAAAAACCCAAAAAGACTGGAAAGTACGCAATTAAACTGCGTTTGTTTTACTTCGTTCAGAGGTCAAAAAACAGAATGAGTGGCGCGAACATAGAAAAACTCAAGCAGAAAACTGCTGCCCAGCCGGGGGAGTTGAATGAGAACCTGTGTTTCGTTGTGACAGCTAGGCCCACGTTCGTGATCCAGCCGCAGAACACGGAGGTGCTGGTCGGGGAGAGCGTCACCCTGGAGTGCAGCGCCACCGGCCACCCCCTGCCGAGGATCAGCTGGACGAAAGGGGACCGGACGCCACTGCCCGAGGACCCGCGAGTGAGCATCACGCCCTCTGGCGGCCTCTACATCCAGAACGTGGCTCAGGGGGACAGTGGGGAGTACACCTGCTTCGCCTCCAACAGCATTGACAGCATCCACGCCACGGCTTTCATCATCGTCCAGGGTGAGAGTCCATAAACGTGGGGCCCTCGCAGCCCCCCTGGGTCCCTGGCATGCCCTCCGCCCCACGCAGGGCAGGACAGGCCCCCATCCCCGGAGCTACCTTCATTTTACCCATCACACATACCCCCGTCCAACTGTCACCTGCAGTCGAAGCTGAGGCGGGTGGGCTTTATTTTCTGGCTGTGATCCACAGCCCCCAGAGTGCTGGTGTGTGCACGCATGTGCACGCCTATGTATGAGGGGGACCGGAAAGTAATGTCGTGTTTTTACAACATTAATTCAAACAGATAAATTTTTAACAAGTTTTTATTTTTAATCAGTGATGTAATCACCCCCGTTATCAACAACCTTTTGCCATCTAGTGTGCAAATTTTCAATGCCGGATTGATAAAAATCAATTGGTTTTTGAGCAAAATATCTGGAGATGGCATTTTGGACATCATCCAAATTTTCAAATTTTTTGCCACTTAGAAAATGTTGTAGTGATCGGAATAAATGGAAATCCGATGGCACAATATCAGGCGAGTATGGTGGGTGAGGCAATACCTCCCACCCCAATTCATTAATTTTTTCCAGGGTTCGTCTTGCGCAGTGCGGTCTTGCATTATCGTGTTGCAGAATAACGCCTTTTCTGGTGACAATCGCCGGGCACTTTTCAATTAAAGATTGATTTACTCGATCCAACTGTTCACAGTAAAGGTCTGCATTCAGTGTGTCCAGGTTTCAGCACTTCAAAATGAACGACCCCACGAATACTCCACCAAACACACAAAAGTGCCTTTTTGGGGTGTAAACCTGGCTTAGCTGTACTTCGTGGCGATTCATTCGGAGAGAGCCACTGCCTTTTGCATTTTGGATTATCATAGAGGACCCATCTTTCATCTCCAGTGATCAAGCGATCAAAAAACGCTTCTGTATTGTGCCGCTGAAGCAATAAGTTGCATGTGGTGGACCGGTTAGCTTTGTTTTCTTCAGACAGTTATGTGGGACCCAAACACCTGCTCTGCTTACTGTACCAATCTGCTGCAAATGTTCTTGGATGGTCGACCAAGGTTGGTTAAGAGTGTTTGACAGTTCCTCGATTGTCTGACACGGATTTGCTTCCACTTCCACCCTTAACATGTCATTGTCTAAAGTTGTTGGGCTTCCTGATCGATAGGAGTCAGAAAGATCAAAATTACCGGATTTGAACTTAGAAAACCACCTTTGGCATTTACAAACGTCTAATGCACTTGGATAAACATCGCAAATGTTTTTGGTAGCAACTGTTGCGTTACTACCCTTGTGAAACTCAAAAAGCATACAATGCCGGATATGTACCTCTTCTGGTATTTGGCTGGCCATTTCACTATAAATTGCAAAAAATAATTAAGATTTAATTATTTATGAGTAAACAAGTCACTCTAACCTTAAAATGTCTTTAGCACGATTTTGAAGTACACAATGAGCTGATAAATGACAAACGAATATCGAAACACGCAGAAACGACATTACTTTCTGGTCCCCCTAATATTAACCAGGAAGTCCTCACACGTTTCAGAATTTCCTAGTGTAGATTCTTGGATGGGGGCTCTGAGTATGCACGTGTTTCCAAGTTTCTTAGGTGACTCCTTACTGAGTTTATGTTCTTTTTTTTTAAATAACTTTTTATTGATTTTTGGGAGAGAGATAGAAATATTGATGTGAGAGAGAAACATGGATTGGCCGCCTCCTGCACGCCCCCTACTGGGGATCGAGCCCGGAGCCCGGGCATGTGCCTTGACCAGGAATTGAACCAGGACCTCTCAGTCCATGGAGGACGCTCAGTCCACTGAGCCACACCGGCCGGGCATGAGTTTATTAGTTTTTAAGTCAGTTGCAAAGTGGGACATTTGTGGAAGCCTCAGGACCCTGTGGAAATGTAAAAAAGAGAAAGCAGTTCTGCCCCTGCCCCCCCTTCACCCCCTTCTCCTGCCTCCACGGGAGCCCCTCATGGAGCGGGTTCACCCCCTTGGCTCTTTCTCTGCACAGGGCACTGTGTAGCCATCTAGTGCTTACTTGCTCTCTTGTGGTTGTTACTTTTGTAAAAATGGAGTCACACTGGATACACTGTTCTGTAACGTTTCCTCGAGCAGTAACAAGCTAACGGCTGCCCTGTGCATAGCTGGACCTGATGACACACACCACCTGCAAGTCCTGACCTAGGCGGAGGAGATGACCCTGGGCCTCCTCTGCCTGCAGCCGCACTGGGTCAGGCGCTCTGTCCGCACGTGGTCACCGCGATGCCGAGAACACCCGCCCTGCGGTTTCTTAGCGCTCCCCGACTTTCCACCCTCCAGCGTCCTCCTTACCTGCTCACGGCCTTGCACCCCGCAGCAGGTGTCCTGTCACTCGGGGGTGCCCTGTCCACGGGAGGACAGTGGCCAGCGCCAAGGTGTGTGGCGTTCTTCACAGACCTGTCTTTTTAATGCCATGTTCTCCGTGTTCTGCCTCCCGGAAGCTCTTCCTCAGTTCACCGTGACCCCTGAGGACAGAACTGTGATCGAGGGTCAGACAGTCGACTTCCAGTGCGAGGCGAAGGGCTACCCGCAGCCGGTCATCGCCTGGACGAAAGGAGGTGAGACGCCGCTCTGGTCTCCCGGCCCCGTCACCATCTCCCTCCCTCGGGACACAAGCTCCCAAACCCTCTGTCGTTCTCTGGACTCCTGAGCGGGGCCGAGCTGCGGGTGCACCCGACACGGCCCAGCTGCTGAGAGGGACAGGTGTCTGTCCTGGTCACAGGCCGCCCCACACGCAGTGGGGACACGTGCTCACTAAAGGGACTGGGTGTCCCTGTGCCCACGCCCATCTTCACCCACAGACGCTGTGTCTTCCCTTTAACGTAATTAGGACTGAATGAAAGTCGTAACGTGGAAGATGGACTTTCTAGAGAACCAATAGTGGGATATGTTTTTTAATGAAACTTTTACTCCCAGTCTCATTCCCAGAGATTTGCCATGTCTCCGTCCTGTGCTGAGTGCTGACCACACTGATTCTCTGGGTGGGACCAGCCCTGTCGTTAGTGGGCGAACGGCTGGCTACAGGCCGTGAGGGGCGCCGGCCTTGTCCTGGGGTGACGGCAGCCAGGCTGGGAAGGTCGGGGTGAGGGTGGGCTGATACCATGCTGGTGGGCCTTCAGGGTCCTGTCCTGGACTCCAGGTGGGGTGACCTTGAGAACCAGCTAATGACCTCCATTCCCTTCTATCCCTTCGTCTCCTGCAGGGGCCCTTCCCGGGATCTGGACTTCCCTGCTCTCGGGCAGGACAGGAGACGCTCAACCCTAGGGGAGGGTGTGAGGACCTTACTGGGGTGTCCTTTGCCTTTGAGCCCTCCAGTCCCCTGCCCTCTTTCCAGCTCTGTCCTGTTACTCTCAGCGGCGGACCAGCCTCCAGAACCCCGAGTGTGTGTGGATGCCCCCCAAGTCCCCTGCCGTCCTGGCTCCTGCTTACATAGCTCTCGACCCCAGGCCCTCATCAGGCAGACAAGCTGCTGCTCCACCCTCCTGGGACTGACCTCACCCCACGCATCCCTGGGACTGACCCGTGCCCCGTGCCTTTCAGGGAGCCAGCTGTCTGTGGACAGACGACACCTGGTTCTGTCGTCGGGGACCCTCAGGATCTCGGGCGTCGCCCTCCATGACCAGGGCCAGTACGAATGCCAGGCGGTCAACATCATCGGCTCCCAGAGGGTCACGGCGCACCTGACGGTCCAGCCCAGAGGTACGCGCGGGCACGCTGCCTGGTGGACACGGGAGGCCAGGCCCCTGCACCGGCGCTCACGTCCCTGCTAGTCGCCTGGAGCTGACTGCCCACTTGAACAGCTGTCCCTTGTCGCTGTGTCCCCAGGTGACCAGGTCACACTCGTTAAGTCTTCCTCTTTAGCCTGTGATAACGTTTATATTTTTAATTTTTTTAATCCTCACCCAGAACGTTTTTCTATTTATCTTCAGATAGAGCAGGAAGGAGAGAAACATTGATGTGAGAGAGACACATCGACTGGTTGCCCCCCACTCGACCCCGACCAGGGCCGGGGACCAAACCACAACCGAAGTACATGCCCTTGACTGGAATTGAACCTGCGACTCTTTGGTCCACGGGCCGACGCTCTAACCGCTGAGCCAAACCGGCCAGGGCATAACGTTCATTTTTTAATGATGATTAAACTAAACTCCGGTAGGCCAACTTGTCAAAGTAAACTGACCGGTTTTTCACTGGCTGGTATACTTTAAGCAAGGTCATTTCAGGGCTGCCTGTTCTGGGTCATTGAAGCGGCGCTGGGTCTGGTGACCCCTGTCTGTGTCCTGGAGGCACCGTCCGTGTCCTGTTTGCCTGCCCCGCTCCCCCCCCCCCCCCAAGCGTCCCAGGCCCTGTGCTCTGCACGCAGGAGGACCTGGGCGCCTCGTGTCCCTAGGACTCAGGGCAGAGCCCAGCCTGCAGTTGTGAAGGCTGGAGCTGAAATGCAGAGCCCGGCCCAGGGTGAGAGCGGAGGGCCTGGCCTTCTCTGAGCGCTTAGCTGGCCCTGGGTGTGCGGCTTTGCCCCTGGATGTCCTGACTGGCCCGGACTCTGGGTGGCTGTTGGGTGAGCACTTGTGGGAGGGTCCTTACAGGACCGCAGGCCCCTCACTTGCACGTGAGGAAGGTCCCCTCCACCACAGGTCCCTCCCGGCCATCGAGGACTCGGTCTCGGTCTCGGTCTCGGTCTCGGTCCTGGGCTCCCGGTTCAGGCTCCCGGGCGGGGACATCTCGGTCCCTCCAGCTCCTCGGTGCAGACAGCACTGAGAGGAGACGGGCCGACGGTGCCGGTGCCCTGAGCGGGGCCAGGCACCCACGACTCCCAGCTGGGTGCCCTTGCCTTCCAGTCACCCCGGTGTTCAGCAGCATCCCCAGCGACCAGACGGTGGAAGTGGGCACCAACGTGCAGCTGCCCTGCAGCTCCCAGGGGGAGCCCGAGCCCGCCATCACCTGGAACAAGGTACCACCGTGGGCACAGGGAGGTGGGCGGGGACGCGGGTGACGGCGCCTGCCTGCTGCCTCTGCAGACGTCCCAGAGCAGGGGACATCCCCCCGTAGGCCCGCGTCCAAAGGCTTGCTGCTGTCCTCGGTAACAAAACCGAAACGAGACAGACCCTTCCCGTCCATGTCCTCAGGGTAACGAGAGCGGTCCTTCCCGTTAGGCCCTGGAGCTCGCGGTCAGCGCAGAAGTTCGTTGTTGTTTTATTTTTCTGTCGTTTTTATCAAGCCCAATAAAAAACGCACAACAGAGTTTAAAGAGACGGAAGTGCTTTGGCACGAGGTGTCTCCCAGAGGACGGGGCGGCCCCGGGGAGCCGTGTGTTCTCGGCTGCTGAATCCTTGGTCGTCTCCTGCGTCCTCTCCGCGGCTGGGAGGTCGCTGTCCTTTCCGGTGTGACTCCGGCACACTGTCCCCCAGGAGACAGTGCCCAGGCCCTGCTCCCTCTCCGGGTGCCCGTGTCCTGTGCGTCCTCACTGTGGGTCTCATCACCCCCCCAATCCTAGAAAGTCCCAAGAGCACGGCTCTGTCTGGATCGGTCCTGATCACGGGTGGGCACGGAAGACAAGTTCCTCCCACTGAATTGGTGCTGGGTGAATCGGACTAAATCTCCTCTCCCCAGTTAAGGGTGACTCTGGGCCCAGCGTCTCTGATGTGTCCGTCGGCGCAGCCCTGACGCACCGTGCCCCAGGCCCCGGGATCGGACAGCTTGCGGCTCCGTCTTGTTCCCACTGTGATTTCTCCCATTTCGCTCCAGGACGGGGTTCAGGTGACAGAAAGTGGGAAATTCCACATCAGCCCCGAGGGGTTCTTGACCATCCATGACGTGGGGACCGCGGACGCAGGTCGTTACGAGTGTGTGGCGCGGAACACGATCGGGCAGGCCTCGGTCAGCATGGTGCTCAGTGTGAGCGGTAAGGCTACCCTGGCCCTCGCCCCTGTGGCCCAGGCGTCCCACCGTGTGCGCTCCACGGCCACGGAAGGAAAGCCCACAGGCCCCCACCAAGTCCAAGCTCGCGGGTCATTGTGAGAGGGCCATCTGCACCCTGACGTTGCAGGGAGGCCACAGGCACTGGTGGTTGGTGGCAGGGCCGGGCCGGTGCCAGGAGCCCCTGCTGCTCGGGGATCCTTGGGCCACGTGGGACTTGCTCGTGGAGCCTCCCTGCTCGTGGTTTGGTGGTGGGTTTAGCTGTCCTCCAAACCCTTTCAAATCCAGCAGCGTGTTGCTTACATTCATCATCTGAGTTCAGATGCCGTCAGCGCCTCGCGAGAGGCCGGCTTGGTCTCCGCTCTCTGTTCTGGCGTGACGTGTTTCCGGGGTGCGTGGCGTCTGAGTGTCTTTGACTCGACCTCCTGCTGGTCCCGAAGCAGCGTCTGTGCGGAGGCTGTGGCCTGGCACCAGCTGTTTCCGAAGATAGAACCGTGGTTGGAACGCGGTTATTTTATATTTAACAAAGTCTAAGTCCTGGGAAAACACTGAGTGAAAAGGAAAGAGAAAAGTAGTCAGGGAGCCGGAGCTGTCCCTCGGGGCCCCAGGTTAAGCTGTGTGCGCCCGTGTGTGCCCATGCGTGTGCATGCATGTGCATGTGTGCGCGCGTGTATGCATGTGCCTGTGGATGCCTGTGCCTGTGTGTGCATGCATGTACGTGTGCGCACACGTGTATGCATGTGCCTGTGTGTGCATGCATGTACGTGTGTGCATGTGCATGCATGTGCCTGTGGGTGTGTGTGCCTGTGTGTGTGCATGCATGTGCCTGTGGGTGCATGCATGTGTGTGCACGCGCATGTGTGCATGTGCCTGTGTGTGCATGCATGTACGTGTGTGTGCATGTGCACACATGTGCCTGTGGGTGCGTGTGCATGTGTGTGCCTGCGTGTGTGCGTGTGCATGCGTGTGCTGACAGGTGGTAGCAGTGACACGTGTCATGAGCAGATGGGATCACGGAGAAGCTCGGTAAGAAGAGCTGAGCAGGTTGAGGTCCAGCCTCAGGAAGGTTTGGCCTTTGGCGGGAGGAACAAACAACCCACCAGAAGTTACACAGTCTCAGCAGCCACGCGATGCCCGGCAGGCCGCCGCCGGGTTGGCCTGAGTTCCCGCCTCCCCCGAGCCTGACGTTAATGCTGCGTCTTCCCTGTTCTTTGAGGGGGTGTCACGTGATTTCAAAATGGAAAAGTCTGATTTCCATACAGTTTGAGAACAGCTTCCAGGAGGGTTTGGGATAAAGTCGTTTGGGCTTTGGTGGGAGAAACAGAAATACACTTGGAGCCAGCGTGCCTGGGGCTCGATGATGCAGTGTCTAGACGGCAGGGTGACTTGCCCAGTGCCTTCCGGTAACCTGCGTCTTCGTGTTTTCCTAGTTCCTGACGTCAGTCGAAACGGGGACCCGTTTGTGGCCACCTCCATCGTGGAAGCCATCGCCACCGTGGACAGGGCCATAAACTCCACGCGGACACACTTGTTTGACAGGTATGGTGGCGGAACAGACGTCTGGCCCGTCTCCCGGGCGCTGAGGGGTTAAGGCCGGGGGCCGTTCTGGGACAGGGTGAGACCTGTTGCATCATCTGAGGAAAACTTTCAATTTGAAAATCATAAACAAGGTTGGCATCAACCGTCAGGGGGTTAAGATAACAGGCACATCCTTTCCAAGTAGAGACTGAACTATGATTCACAAATGAAACATTTCTTGAAATTTGCAACACGTTCTTTCTGGCTCGTTGCTAAATGATTTGGCAAAAACAAAGTATTTCACAAGCCGTCGGGGGGGTTCACGTGGGCAGATTCCAAAGTGTTTTTTCTGCATCTGCATCGAAGTACAATGTTGCCGTTTTCTCCGCGGACCTAATTAACTGTTTGTTTTCAGTGTCTCTTGCCTCTGTTTCTCTTGTTGCCTTCCGCCTGGGATCAGTCAGGTACGGGTCCCCCACACAGGCGTAGTGGCAGAAGCGCTCGCCGCGTTCTGACTGCATGTGGGTGACTTCTGTCTCAGTGACTGTGCCCTCTTCCCTTCTCCCCGACTGCATCAGCCGTCCGCGGTCCCCCAACGACCTGCTGGCCTTGTTCCGCTACCCGAGGGACCCCTACACCGTGGAGCAGGCTCGGGCCGGGGAGATATTCGAGCGGACGCTGCAGCTCATCCAGGAGCACGTACAGCACGGCCTCATGGTCGACCTCAACGGAACCAGTCAGTGCCCAGCCTCTGCCTCCTGCGTCTTCCCGGGGAGCGGGCACCACACCCACAGGGGGCGCCTTCCCAGGGCCGGGCTCCAGCATCTGGTCCACGCGTCTGTGAAGGACACAGTGGGGGTGACAGTGTGGTTCTGGAGTTCCCACCTCGGGTCTAACAGGGTCCCAATGGGGGATGAGCCGGGTGGTCCTTGCCCACTGGCTGTGACCAGCAGGTCGCCCAGGACAAAGGAGGTTTCAGGGGAGACTTTGCAGGACAACAGCTACGTAAGTGACGCTGTGGAAAGGGTGTGTGTGGAGCTCCAGCCTCGTCCGTCCCAGTGCTGAGGGGTGGCGTGGGGTGCCTGCCACTGTCTCACTGTGCCCCTGGCACGTGGCATTGCTCATCAGTGCCAGGCGCTGTGCCAGCTCTGCTGTTAGAGGTGGCAGGTGACCACGGGCTTTATTGTGTGACAGCATCACCTTCAGCAGCTATTCATCTGAGCTGTGCGCGAACCCACACACGCTTCCGGGGACGCTGCCGGCAGCAGCCGACCCGAGAACACGGTGACGGGTGCTTTGAAGTCCTCTGCTTCCCGGCTCTCGGTGTTTCCACCTTGTCTTTGATGAGCATCTTTTCTCATGAGGATGAAAACCTCATTAAGGAATTCATCGTATTTCCTACGTACAAGTGTGTGAGGAGATGGGAAAGGGGAACTGTAAGGTCTCTTCTCCCATCTCCGGGACGTGGTGACTGCTCAGAGCCGGTCCTCGGTCCTGCTGCGTCTGGGACCGGTTTGTGCTCAGTGTCCCAGTGTAGATGGCGAGCTGTGAGCAGACATCTCCTGCTGCTCCATCTGGAGGGCACCAGCCTCTCAGGGTCAGAGTGGCCACGTCACCACATCTCCACTGGTCTCCATGGCGACTGCCACCCTCAGCTTGCAGGGCACCTGAGAAGCCTCAGGCCCTTTCACTGTGCCCACAGCCTCTGTTGGGCACTTGCTGCCTGTCCGACACAGGGATAGGTACATGGTGTCTGTGGAGTGATCCGGGAGGGAGATGACAGCGTGGGGACCAGGTGGCGTGGCGAGAGGGGTGGATCCAGGTGTGAAGGCAGAGGTGACAGCCCCTGGTGGCCTGGCTGCAGGTGGGGGAGGGACTGTCCTAGGTCTGGACACTCACACAGATGTTTACCTGCAGGCCTGCCTGTGTCCTTGAGCTGTGACCCTGGGTGTGATCATTTCACGTGGAATAGTGATTCTCCCCCAACAGCAGTACCCTCCAGGCATTTTCCCATCGTGAAACGGTCGTTTCGTCCATTTTCTTATTCTTGAATTCATACTTTTTATCATATTTCAGTATTTTTACCCACACGTAGTTTTCTGTATTCTGAGGTCGTTTTTCTTTCTAAAGTGAACTAGACTGTATGAGGTGGCTGAGACGGTCAGGGCAGTCTGCAGGACTCCTGGTGAACATCTGGTTTTCCAGAGGCGTGTTATTTGGGTTTGTAGATAGATTTGACTTTGCAGCATTTTATCGGTGAAGTTTTTGGAGGCTCTGGCTCCGCATTTGCAGAGGCTGTGGGGTCGGTGCCCACTCCTGGGTGTTGGCTGGTGCCTGCCCTCTGCCTGGGCTCCGCCCGCTCCCTGCAATGAGAAGGTGGCCCGAGGAGCCACTGCTGGAGACGAAGGGACAGTGAGGGAGGAAGGCTCCTCGGGCCACACGACATGTGGGTGGAAGCGGTTTTCTTTGACGTTCAAGATTGAGAATTTTGAGATTTCAGGGAATAACTGTGAACAGAGGTGGACTTTGCAGTTTCAGGCGGGTTTCCGGGAAGCGCGTACCCCCGGCCCAAGCGCTCAGGTCCGGGCGAGCGCCACGCTCTGGGTGGCTGGGAGTCCGGTGTCACATCCCTGGCAAAGAGCTCATGTTTCTGATTGCTTCTCCCTGGCCTGTGAGATTTCTTCACCTCCAGTTTTTCACCACAACCATGTGGGTGTTTCGGACACTGTCCCTGCAACAAGGGGACACTGTCAAACGTGTACGAGTGGGTCCATGAGTGAGATGGTTTAGAAGAAAGATGGGCTAATTCTTACGAACCCCGCGGTGTGGGGGAGCATGTGCACCCTTGTGAGCGCGCGCATGGGTGGAGCTGTTGCGAGCCTGGAGCGCGCCCCTGCGTACCTGAGCGCGCGCCCCTGTGAGCGCGCGCCCCTGTGAGCATGCGCCCCTGTGAGCGTGCGCGTGGGTGGAGCTGTTGCGGGCCTGGAGCGCGCCCCTGCGTACATGAGCGCGCACCCCTGTGAGCGTGCGCGTGGGTGGAGCTGTTTTGCGGGCCTGGAGCGCACTCAGTGGTGGAGGTAGAGAGGCCTCAGGGTTCCCGCCTTCACCACTGGGACGCGTTGGAGGGCCCGGAGCCGGTTGGCCTGACCTCCAGGGAGCATGAGCTCGTCCTTGTCCTTCCTTGTAGGTTACCACTACAATGACCTGGTGTCTCCACAGTACCTGAGCCTCATCGCCAACCTGTCGGGCTGCACGGCGCACCGGCGCGTGAACAACTGCTCCGACATGTGCTTCCACCAGCGGTATCGCACGCAGGACGGCACCTGCAACAACCTGCAGCGGCCCATGTGGGGCGCCTCGCTGACGGCCTTCGAGCGCCTGCTGAAGTCCGTGTACGAGAACGGGTTCAACACCCCTCGGGGCGTGAACCCGGGCCGGCTGTACCACGGGCACGCGCTCCCCATGCCCCGCCTCGTGTCCACGACCCTGATCGGGACGGAGGCCATCACGCCGGACGCGCAGTTCACCCACATGCTCATGCAGTGGGGCCAGTTCCTGGACCACGATCTGGACTCCACCGTGGTGGCCCTGAGCCAGGCCCGCTTCTCTGACGGGCAGCACTGCAGCTCTGTGTGCAGCAGCGATCCGCCCTGCTTCTCGCTCGCTATCCCGCCCAACGACCCGCGCGTCAGGAACGGCGCGCGCTGCATGTTCTTCGTGCGCTCCAGCCCCGTGTGCGGCAGCGGCATGACCTCCCTGCTCATGAACTCCGTGTACCCGCGGGAGCAGATCAACCAGCTCACCTCCTACATCGACGCCTCCAACGTCTACGGGAGCTCGGAGCACGAGGCCCGCGCCGTGCGTGACCTGGCCAGCCAGCGCGGGCTGCTGCGCCAGGGCATCGTGCAGCGCTCGGGGAAGCCGCTGCTGCCCTTCGCTGCCGGGCCGCCCACGGAGTGCATGCGGGATGAGAGCGAGAGCCCCATCCCCTGCTTCCTGGCCGGCGACCACCGTGCCAACGAGCAGCTGGGCCTCACCAGCATGCACACGCTGTGGTTCCGCGAGCACAACCGCGTGGCCACCGAGTTGCTGGCGCTGAACCCACACTGGGATGGTGACACCCTGTACCACGAGGCCCGGAAGATCGTGGGCGCGCAGATGCAGTACATCACCTACCAGCACTGGCTCCCCAAGGTGCTGGGGGAGGTGGGCATGAAGATGCTGGGTGAGTACCGCGGCTACGATCCGGGCGTCAACGCGGGCATCTTCAATGCCTTCGCCACGGCCGCCTTCCGCTTCGGCCACACGCTGGTCAACCCCGTGCTCTACCGGCTGGACGAGAACTTCCAGCCCATTGCGCAGGGCCACGTGCCCCTGCACAAAGCCTTCTTCTCCCCGTTCCGCATCGTGAACGAGGGCGGCATCGACCCGGTGCTCAGGGGCCTGTTCGGCGTGGCCGGGAAGATGCGCGTGCCCTCCCAGCTGCTGAACACGGAGCTCACCGAGCGCCTCTTCTCCATGGCGCACACGGTGGCGCTGGACTTGGCGGCCATCAACATCCAGCGGGGCCGCGACCACGGCATTCCGCCCTACCACGACTTCCGCGTCTACTGCAACCTGTCGTCCGCCCACACCTTCGAGGACCTGAAAAATGAGATAAAAAACCCCGAGATCCGGGAGAAACTCAGACGGTGAGTTGGATGAACAAACCAGGGTTTTCGTCTTGTTGGTAAACACGGGTGGGCAAAGGAAGACCCGGCGTGGGGGCTGCTGGCTGTGCGTTTGGGTTTCTGTTCCTGCAGCCAGGGGGGGCGCAGAAGCCTTGGGGGTGGAGACCCAGCAGGGACCTGGGAGCCCGGGGGCCCAGGAGTCGCTTTCATGGCTGTGCTGCTGTGGGGAGGAATTGTTTTGATTCTGTTGCTGTCTCCTTTGTCGTTATTTTGTATCTGGTCTAACACTTAGGAAAGCCATAAAAAGAGAGTGAACAGTCATCTTATTCTTGTTCGGTAATCATAAATAGTTGGGCTACTTAGGAAAATCTAAAGAAGGAGGGTAACTGTTATCATGACTGGTACCCTCAGCAGACAGGTAAAGACAGTCAGACCACTGGGCTCTGAGTTGAACATCAACGCAGGTCTCCAGGCCCAGTCAGTCTCTGGGATAGCTGTCTGTCAGCAGCTTCTCCTCGAGGGTCCTGGACACCAGTGTGTGTGGAGGCGAGTATGAGAATGTCCCGCTGTCCCTGTGAGGTTTCAGACTGTCTTTCATTTGATGTCCTTTCAAAACATCAAAATCTCCAGGTGGCAGTCCGTGGTCCTTAAAGTCTTTGTTTCCTGGCCGCTCGGGAGGAATTGTTTTAAAAAGAGAAAACTTTGTCCTGGAGACTCGCTCTGCACATGTTCCGGCCCTGCAGCCCCCGGGAGTAGATGACTTGTTCTTACGTTTCTTAGCACTGAAGTTAGGACGTGGCCTCCTCAGTGTCCTCCTGTGTGCTGAAGAAAAGTGACTTTTCACTCATAATTTATTGCCAATTATGAAGAAATGCACATCATGGCCCCTGAGTATTAAAATATTCGTCTCAATAACAGTATCAGATTGCTGGCGTGTGTCATGTGTGCTCCGCTGGACAGTGACTTTTTTGGTCACAGTTTTGCCTGATTAGGATTTATCTGAACCATTTCCTAGTTAAGTGCTTTAATATCCCACGTTGTTTTTGTCCAGACTGATGCAGATTGTGTCCCCGTCGTTTCTCTCATTCGAGGACCTTGTTTCCCAGCAGTTGGAGGGGCCGCACCCCGGGCTGGCGCCCTGTGCCCTGGCTCGCTGAGTGCTGCCCTCTGGGCGCCCTGAGCAGGCGGGGAGGGGAGGGGTCATGCACCCTTTCGGACAAGAAGTTCCTGCTTGATTCTGGTGTCTTTACCCCAGCTTTGTCCCGAAAGCCTGTGCAGGGGGATCATCGAGGGGGGCAGGGAAGAGAGAGGACCCCACCCACGGTGCTTCCTGTGGGCACAGCCTCGGGCGAGTCCACAGACCACTCCGAGCCCTGCGCAGCGGGAAGCAGACGGCTGGAAGGCCTCTTCTGACTCCGTGTCCATGTTTCCATTCGACCTAGGCGTTCCGCCTGGATGTCCTTGAACGTGGAGAAGACGAGCCTAACTTATCTTGTTTGAAGGGCCGAAGGCTGGTTTCAGCGGCGTTGCCCCGCTCTGCTTGTTGGCGAACGGCAGAGGACGGAGCCGCAGCCTTGTCATTTGTCACCGGCTGACCCGAGCGCTGTGGCAAAGGCTCGGTCACTGGATGCCTTTAGAGTCCACTGGGGCTTTCAGTCGCACCTGAAACGCTCTGCGGGTGTTAGATCAGATCAGAGCTCTTCCCTCGTGAGCACGTATTTCTAAGAAATTGGAGGGATTTGATGAAAATGTTCTTGAACATTTATTTATTTATTTATTTAAATGTTTTTCTTTATTGATTTTAGAGAGCGAGGAAGGGAGAGGGAGAGAGAGAGATACAAACATCGATGAGAGAGAACATCGACTGGCCGCCTCCTGCACGCCCCCCTGGGGATCGGGCCCACTACCTGGGCATGTGCCCCGACCGGGAATTGAACCGGCGACCTCTTGGTGCATGGGTCGACGTTCAACCACTGAGCCACACCAGCCGGGCTGTTCTTGAACATTTAAACCTCACTCTCTTTGTTTTGTGCACTGTCTCTGCTTAGTAAACGTTTTCTTTATAGCAAATATGTTCCAGTCTACAGTAGACTCCCAGCGTTGTGTTTTACGTGTGTCTTCAGCTGTAGGTAGTCGATTGTTCGTATGTGTTTATGAAAAATAAGTTGTTGGGAAGGCGTACAAGTGTAATGACCTCTGAATAGGAACGAAGTGTGGTTTTCGTGTCCTTCCTGTTTCCGTGGCTTTTCTGAACGTACAAGTGTGTGTTCCACGTGTGCAGGTGGTGACGTGGTTCGTGATCGTTACGTATTAACCGTGCTGTTTTCCACACGGACACTGTACAGCTCCTTTTGCCCCACCCTGTATGTAAGCAGAAAGTAGGAGGAATTACTTAAAACAGAACAAAGAGGGCTTTTAAGAAACAAAGTGAACGTTCCTTTGCCAAGGGAAGGTCTCGGTGGTGTAGATGGTGACGGCCAAGGGCTCTCGGGTTCACGTTCGCTGTGGCTTTTCCAGAGAAGCTCTGAGCAGAGTTAAGGTCTCACCTGTTTTCCAGGTTGTACGGGTCCCCCCTCAACATCGACCTGTTCCCCGCCCTCATGGTGGAGGACCTGGTGCCCGGCAGCCGCCTGGGGCCCACCTTGATGTGTCTGCTGAGCACCCAGTTCAAGCGTCTGCGTGACGGGGACAGGTAACGCAGAGGAGGGTCGGGCCTCCGGGTCCTTCCGGGGACTCGGGGAAGATGACAGCCGTGGGTGGCGGCCCCAGAGAAACCCCTCCTGCTGTTTGTGACGGCTCCCGGCGTCTGGGCTGCCTGTCACACGGCGTCCGAACCCGCGGTGACCGGCCCCACGGTGCTTTCGCGCCCTGCGGTTGGTGGACAGCCTGCCGGTCAACCACGCGGGGCCCTCAGAGCGGCTGGGACTGCTGGCCGGCCGGCGAGGACCCGGCCTGTGTGCTGCGCTCGGTCTAGTTCCAGCAGGTGGCAGGAGCCGTCCGGCCAGGGCCACGGGCCACGCACACGGCTGGAGGTGGCCGTGCGCTTGTCAGGCGCTGACCTCTGTGTTTCCACTTGGCGGTTTGGTGGTGGTTCAGTGGGACGCGAGCCGTGCTTAGGTGGCCCTGGTCGGAACCGGCGATGCACCGTGGGGACACCGAGTCGAGGACCCCCGAGTTCCCCTCACCGTGGTTGGAGGCTCCGAGTGTCTCTGACCTCGCTCTCCTCCCGGGACAGGCTGTGGTATGAAAACCCGGGGGTGTTCTCCCCGGCCCAGCTGACGCAGCTCAAGCAGACGTCGCTGGCCAGGATCCTGTGCGACAATTCCGACAACATCACACACGTGCAGAGGGACGTGTTCCGGGTGGCGGAGTTCCCCCACGGCTACAGCCGCTGCAGCGACATCCCCAGGGTGGACCTGCGTGTGTGGCAGGACTGCTGCGAAGGTACGCCCTCCCAGACCTCTGCGTCCGGGCCGTGGCCGGGCCTCGCTGGCCGCCGGCCCCCTGAACGCCAGCGACGGCGTCAGGGGGCCGGGGCCGCGGGACCGCGTGCCGAGCTGGGGGGGCCTCTTGGTCCCGGCTGAGGAACCCTGTGGGACCTAAAAGACTCCTGGTGGAGAAGTGTCAGGGGCAGGCGTGTATTAGTGTGATGACCAAAACCCTGAGCAAAATGAGTAGAGACAGGACTTGAGTGAGCTGTGCTCCCAGCTTCCCTGTGACACCCAGTGCCCTCTGGGTGCGTGTCCTGTGCACTGTCCACACTCGCTGCTGAGAGACGAGCGGGAGCCATCGGGGAATCAGCAAACAGCAGGCGGGTTAGGGTGTGTGTCCTGAGTGTCTGTAGCGGCCTGTGAGCAGAGAAGGGACTAGTGTCTTCGGAAGGGGTCGGAGGCCCTGTGGGAAGGGGGGGGCTTGTTCTCGGGAGTGTGGGAGCCCGGCACAGGTGGGAGGGGCTGGCCGTGGTTGCCAGGGGCGGTCTGGATGTGGCCGGCCTCTGTCCTCACGCTGTGGCTCTTGCTTTTTTCGTTCCAGTGACCCACTGGTTCTGTTTCCTGATTTGAACATAACTTGGGCTTATTAAAACTGGGATCAGAGACCCATGTCACATTAAACCTGGGCCCTTTAGGAGCTGTCCATGTAACCCTGCTCTTCTGGGCTGAGGACAATGGGGCACGAGAGGGGGGTGACCAGGAGGGCCACACAGCCCCAGGGTGTGACCAAGGGGTGGGTCCAGAGCCCTGTCCCCATGGCCTCCCCCGGGGCCCTCTGCACCTGGATGCACAGGTGGGCACTGAGCTGGGAGACACGGGGCGTGTAGAGGCTGGAGCTGATCCCTCCTCCTCGCTCCTGAGGAAGTGGTGCCCTTAGTGATGAGTGTGGCCAGGCTGCTGCTTCCTGTGGGAAGGACGACACCTGGGTGGACAGCCCAGAGCTGCTTCTACGTCTTCTGGGCGGGACCTGACTTTGCGTCTGTGCGCGTCCATGGGGCACCCTCTCAGTGTGTGCGTGTGTGCAGGGCCAGCGGAGTGAGTGAGTGACACGGTAATTAACACAGGAGTCCAGGAATGAAGTCTGTGTTCTGGGTAGGTTTACAGTTGTGAGTATGTGAGACACAGTTTATTTATTTATTTATTTATTTTAAACAGCCACCTTTAATGATAAAATTGACAAGGTAAGGCTAGTAAGATTGTCTGAAATTTTTTTTTTTATCCTCACCCGAGGACATTTTTCCATTTTTTGTTCAGATAGAGTGGGAGGGAGAGAGAGGAAGAGAGAGAGAGAGAGACATCGATGTGAAAGGGACACATCGAGTGGCTGTCTCCCGCACGACCCAACCAGGGGCTGGGGACAAATTGCAACCAAGGTACGTGCCCTTAGCGGGAACCGAACCCGAGACTCTCTGGTCCGCAGGCCGACGCTCTAACCGCTGAGCCAAACCGGCCAGGGCCACAGTTTATTCTTGTGTTATTTATTAAGCGTTGTGATAGTTACTGTGTTATTAACCTACGTCTGCCCACCCTGTATGTATGAGATGCTGAGCATGTGTGCAGCGATGTGAGCCGTGGTCCTGTAGAATGCACATGCACATAAGCCTGCCGCCACACACCCAGTTCCCAGAGCACTCACATCTCTCTGTGAAGTCTGCTGGGAACATGCATCGCTTTTCTTTTGTTTTAGTTTTTCTTAAAAACATTCTCGCCATTTTATCCAGCACAAATGGGTTTCCAGGTGTTTGGCTCTTGTGTGTGCAGAGACTGGCTCTCTCTGAAACAGTGGGGAAGCCGGTTCCCCAGACGCACAACTGCGTCCGTGTTCTGGCGGCTCCCCGGGTCCCGTGAGCCGCTCGAGAGGCCGAGCGGGTTCTCTGCCCTCCCACTCGGAAAACCCAGCTCCCGAGTGACCCGCACCAGGCTGTGCCCGCTCCTCGGCGAAGCTTCCTCCTCAGACACCCTGGCGCACACAGCCGGCACTCCTGAGCTGTGTCCAGAGCCGTTTCCCAGAGCCAGCGGGTGGACACGAAGGCCGGCTGGACTGCATGCAGCTGCTGCTTGCTTCCGAATCCAGCTTTCAGAGTCATTTAGAAGCAGACTTCCCGACCTTGGCGCCCGCTCACGTCAGCCTTCTCGTTCCCTGTGCGACCTCCACGCACAGAAAACACGAGAAACCCTGGGCACATGCCGCCCCTTTCTCTTGACCAGAGTTAGAGTTGCTGCTTCTCTGTGGGCCTGACGAGTCACAGGAAAGGGCACGCATGCACACACACGTGCACGCACACAC
Organism: Tadarida brasiliensis; assembly: GCA_030848825.1. Lineage (NCBI taxonomy): Eukaryota > Metazoa > Chordata > Mammalia > Chiroptera > Molossidae > Tadarida > Tadarida brasiliensis. The sequence goes on from CM061270.1 coordinate 77,982,920, forward strand.
ATGCACATATACCAGTGATTTTCAGTCTTTCTCATCTCATGGCACATAAACCAGTTACTAATATTCTGCAGCATATCAAAAAATTTATTTTTTGTCACTCTGACAAAAAAAAAAAATAGGTATAGATTTTGATTCATCCACATTGGACGGCTTTTGTTGTGTGGTTGTTCTCATTTGTTTATTTGACGTCTAAGGGAAAAGCGGTCAGTACCCTGACTCCATAGTCAGGTGTTGCTTGTTTTAGAAATTCTTGCAGCTCACCAGTTGAAAATCACTGACGTGTACACATGTATCTGCACACACTTATACACAGATATGCACACAACTTGGAAATAATTGCAGTAGTTATTGCAATATTACGAAGAATTTTTGTACTTCACTCAGATTCATCAGTTACCAAAGTTTTACCTCATGTTCCATATGTCACTATTCTCGTGTGTGTACACATGTATCTCTGTGTGTACACATGTATCTCTGTGTGTACACGTGTATCTGTATATACATGTATCTTTCTGTGTGTACACGTGTATCTGTATACACACATCCCTCTGTATTTCTGTGGGTTTAGGTGAATGTTACATTTCTGTCTCAAGTGGCTGAGGCAGCTGCAGACACCGTGCCACGCCTCGATACTTCGGGGTTCAGGGTCACAGCTGGGAGGTTCTGTGTGGATAAAGCCGTGTCTGTGGCATCCAGGGTGGGCTCCATTCCTGCCCGTCGGGCGCCGCTCCTCGCAACAGTGTCCTGGCCTGTCCTCCGTTTGGCCCTTTTGGTGGCAGCTCCTTCAGCCCGACCCCAGACCAGAGGCCTGCGCGGGGCCCTGGCGCTCTGCAGCGGGCTATCCCCGTGGCCACGTCACAGGCGGGCCAGGAGACCTGCTGTCTGCCGGAGGCTCTGAATTTCTCCTGAAGTCGGAGCCGTGGGCAGCTAACGTGTCCTCTCTCTCGTCAGACTGTAGGACCAGGGGACAGTTCAACGCCTTCTCGTACCATTTCCGAGGCCGGCGGTCCCTTGAATTCAGCTACCAGGAGGACGAGCCCGTCGCGAAAGCAGGGCCTGGGGAGACATGGAGGTACGGCTGTCCCCGAGGTCAGACTCCGCGCTGCAGGGCGGGTCCTGGGCCTGGCCGGGGGCGTCCCGACGGCCGCCCTGGACAGGCACGGCGCTCGGTGGCCGTGATGTGAGCGTGTGTGCTGAGTGCACTGCGACACGCTGAGGTCCTGTCTGCTCCCCCGTCTCCCTCCTGCAGCGTCAAGAAACACGGCAAGCATCCGAGGAACGCCACGTCCGCCTCCTACGAGCACCCGCAGGTCCCTAGGGCGAACGACTTCAGGGACTTTGTTCTGGAGATGCAGAACACCATCACGGACCTCAGGAAGCAGGTGCCGCGCCCCGCCCCTTCCTTGGCACCCGTTCCCCACGTGTGAGGACAGACTCACTTTGTGTGAGCACGAGGGGAGCAGGAGCGCTGGCGGAGCGGCCGTGGAGGCCAGGTGTGAGCAGGCTCGGGAGTGGGGCCACGGAGGAGGCTCAGGCCTCAGGTCCTGTCCTGCAGCCGCTTCAGGAATGACCGTTCACCCTGGGCCCCGGGAGGGTGGGGCTGCGGGTGCTGAGGGTCGCGGGCCTGTGGCGTGGGGACCTCTTCACACCCGCAGTCAACTCACGTCGTGCTCCTCACTCACCCGGGTCCCGGGCAGGGGCCTCCGGTGGCCGCAGGTTCTCTGAGCAGGTGGGATCTCACCTCTGTTCTCTGAGCCCTGGCAGCTCGGGACGGGCGGCCGCCGCGGGCACCTCTCGGGCTCCTCGTCCCGAGGCCAGTGGGTCTGGGTTCCGTGCTGCTTCTGTCTTCTCACTAAAGGTGGCCACAGCCCGCAGTGCCCCTCCTCCTTCACGGGAGACCACAGTGTCTGAGTTCTGGTGACTCGGGCACAAAGGGGCTTCAGCTCAGTGCGTCTGAGACTTTCCCAGAGTGACAGGGACAAGGCGGCAGTGAGGTCCCACGTGCACGGGGTGACCTGGTCCCAGGAGGTTGGGGACCCCGCTGTCCGTGGCCACTCGTGTCCTTCGTCCACAGGCCGCCTCACCTCCAGCCACAGAGGCTGCACGGGGTGGGCTCCGTGTCTGAGCGTTAGGGCCACTCCAGGCCGCCTCTCGCCAGCGCTGGTTCAGTTGCCTGGGACAGAAAACCCAGTGATGGTGGTTGGGAGATGGAAGTTGATTTTCTTCTTAGGAGGCTGGAGGGCGACAGGCTGGGCTGCCGGACACTCCGTGTGCAGAAACGGGTCTCCAGCCCGTCACCCAGTCCGCACCCCAGTGAGGGGCCGGAGGAGGGGGCCCTCGGGAAGTCCAGCTGCAGGATTGGTGGCCGGTCACCACCGTCGTGCCTTTGAAAAGCCGGGGCGCAGTGCTCTGCCGTCCGGCTGGCTCTGGCTCAGTCCCAGGAGAACGCCTCTTTAGTTCTTGTCCGAGGTTCTCTCCGTTTCTTAGTGACCACTGACCTTATTGGGTGTGTGGGCACTTCAGACCTGACCTGAGGCAGGCAGCGCCCTCACGGAGCGTTGGGACAAAGCCATCAGCTGTCCAGTGAGCAGACTTGAGTTTCCATAATGTCCTTCAGGGACGGTTGTGTGAGTCCCAGCCGGTCCGAGGCGCCGTCCCGTGGAGGGCGGGGGAAGGCCAGGGCCACAGCGCCCCTGGACTGACTGCTCGTGTTGGCTTCGCAGATAAAGAAACTTGAGTCTCGGCTCAGCACGGCCGAGTGCACCGATGCGGACGGCGAGCCCCACGCGGACGGCGCCAGGTGGAAACGAGACACATGCACCCTCTGTGAATGCCGCGTGAGTACGGCTGTCTCGGGGACCTGGGGACCCGGGGACTCCGCTGCAGATCCCTGAGCCCCAGCAGGCGGCCCAGTGGTCAGGGAGGCCCCGCTCACCGGTCGGTCTCCTCCCTCTTCCCTGGGAAGCCCAGGCTCTTCCCCCGGCTGTTGTCAAAGGTTGACCTGCCTGTTCCTGGTCAGCCTTGGGGCGTTCACACCTGCAGGGAAGGCTGGTCCTGCCAGGCAGCTCTGGGTCCCGGGGACATGGCTGGGGTCGGGCTGCACCTGGGCTGGGCGGGAAGCTCAGGGAAGGGCACAGGGCAGGTCGGGACGAAGGGGTCAGACGCTACACAGGAGTGGGTGTGATGCACGGGGTCCAGGAACTGACCAGTCTGGTGCCTCTCCCTCCAGGACGGGCAGATCACCTGTTTCGTGGAGGCGTGCCAGCCTGCCGACTGCCCGGCGCCTGTGAGGATCGACGGAGCCTGTTGTCCTTTCTGCCTGAAGGGCACCCCGGGAAAGCAGCCTTAGACCCTAGGGCTCCCCGGAGCTCCTCCCCCCGAGGGGAGCGCCCCCGAGGTCTCGGCCAGTGCAGGGAGTCAGGCTGGTGGACACCAAGGACTCGGACAGTTCAGGGCCACGCCGCCGGGCTGTCTCAGGAACACGCGGGGGTCAGACCAGAGTGATCACGGGCCGGAGGCCACGCAGCAGACACGGCGGAGCAGACACGAGTCCTAACTTCACGTTAGATTCTCAGGTTTTTATTTAATTTTTTAACGAAAAATTGGTGCTACTATTAAATCGCACAGTTAAGTCACTTAGGCTCCTGCCGTGATTTCCCCTGATGCCAGCGTCTCTTCTCGACGGAAAGCCACCTCGCGGGGGCCCGCGCCTCGGTGTTTGGCCAGCGGAACAGTCTCGTGAGCGTGTCAGGTGGCCCAGGCTCCCGGCGCCCCGGTAACCCAGACACCCTCCCTCTGGCCTCGCCGTGGCCCACGCACACCAGCAACTCCTCGGCGGATCCCCGCGGCCCAGGCTCCTGCCCACCTGTGGCCCCTCTGCCTTTCGCACGTGACTGGGGCTGTCGAGCTGCGTTAGAAACAGGCGTGTTCTCCCTGTAACCTGCTGCCTGGTGTGGACCTGGTGGGAGCCCCCCGCGCGGCGAGGCCCTGCTGAGCCGCAGGGCTGTTCTGGCCGAGCACGGAGGGGTCCAGTGTTGGGGGCTTCCTACCGCCAGGCTGTGTGAGTGCCTTCAAGGACACCCTGTACCTCATTTGTTTTCAGAGTGTGTGCCGATTTATGAAAGTTCCCCGTTTTTGGTCTCAGATCCAGCAGAAACATCCTTTCCACTGTGCACAGGTCTCTCAGAATCCAGTGAAAAGCAACTCTCATACCTCATGGTCACTCTCTCTTTAATGGACCAAAAATCTCCTATTTTGTTTTAAACACAGAGTGATCTATTGTCCGGAACACAGGTGCCTGAACGGACAAGTTCAGCTCCGCAGACGTTTGTTTGAGCGCCCCCTGCTGGGCAGGACCCCGTTGAGGGACCCGCTGCCCTTCCGGGGGACACGGCAGCTCGGAGGGCGTCACTGCGGAGTGGGGGGCAGTGGGCCGTTCACAGCCTGGCTGCGGTCAGTGTGGGCACCAGGCTGCCACGTCTCGGGGCGGCATCAACGCCCCTCGTCAGCGTAGTTACAGTGGCTTTAGACACCGTCAGCGTGACAGCCTCAGCCCGCTGAGTGACAGGTAAAAGCTGGTGGTGTTTCCTGGGTTGTGGGACTTCCGTTGAAGGATCGAGTCAGACTGGTGATCGGATCTGGGATCCAGTCTCTGTGAACTGGAAGACGGAGAACTTGGTTTACAGTCGGACGGCTCTGAGTCGCTCAGGTGTCAAGCGGCAGCAGACCCAGTTCCGTGAGCGCCCTGAGTGCACCTGTGGTTTCGTGGCAGAGGCCACGTCATGTGAACCGCGAGGCTGGAGGGCCCGGACGGCGCTCTGCACACTGGGGCTGACTTGGGGAGGTCCGCAGCCGCGGGGGGCGCGTCTGGGGGTGCAGCTGGAACCACGGTGCGCGGAGCCTGGCGGCCACACGCAGGGTTGCTGTGGGAGGAGCCATGTGTACATGTTTATTTACCTTCTTAACTGTCGCCACAGCCAGACGCCTTTCCATGTTCCTTGTAATCAGTACGTTACCAAAGAAACGTTTGCACTATGTACCGCTGCCTTCCGTTGGAATAAACGGGCCACGTTTTCAGGTGGAGCCTGGCATCCTTCTTTCCTGTGAGCCCCCGCGGGGCCGCGCTGGCCGAGACCAGCACCTGAGACCGAGACCAGGCGGGTCCTGGAGGGACTTTAAGTGCGTTTCCCAGGGATTTGATGCTTAGAAGAAAATGCCCTTTCTCAGTTTCAGGAACTCACCTGGTTTGCACACACTGAGTTTTAGGTAACACTCTTCTCTGGTTTTACCACTTCACGACCCAGCTGTGGCCAGGAGACCCTGCGGTCCTGGAGGTGGATGGGCAGGGAGGGGTGCAGGCCCCAAAGGCGTCAGAGGCCTGGCTAGGTCTCAGGTGTAGCCTGTAATTACAGGTGAGGCAGAGGTCCCAGAGGCTCGGCCACCTTCCAGTGAAGGGCAGGTCTGGGGGGTCTGGGTCTGACGTGGGCGTGTGTTGGGCAGCCCGCCTGTCCCACGGTCCCATCTGTCCCCACTGGTCCCGTCTCACTGGATCCCTCTCTGAAGAGGCTCCGTCCCTGATGCGTCCCTTTGGGTCCCAGCCTGTTTCTTTGGCATCACAGTGACGGACAGCCCTGGACAGACCACACCCTCGCCCCTCCAGGTGTGAGCTCTCCAGAGAGTGGACTTCCTGTCTTGTGTGTTAATGGTACAGACATTCTGGAAGCCAGAACGCTGAGGCGTGGGCGGGGGAGGCGCTGGGGTCCCAGGAGCCCCAGCTGTGTTCGTTAGAATAGCCGGGTCTTACTTGCATTTTCAGTGTGTGGGCCCCTTGGTCAGAGGAAGGAAGACCCACCCGGGAAATCACACGTCCCCTCGTCCCCCAGCAGCAGCCTTAACCTCACATCCTGACCGGTTCCCCACTTAGCAAAGTGACCTTAAAGGAGCGGTTCCATTATAATTCCCAACGTCAGCCTCATTGCGCATCCAAGCACCTCCGCCAGGAGCGTCCCCGAGGAGGGAGTACCCGGGTCCCTCCGCCAGGAGCGTCCCCGAGGAGGGAGTACCCGGGTCCCTTTATCCCGGTGGCTTTCCGTGACAGACTCAGGGAGAAACGGATTGGGAGTCTCCTGATCTTCGCTGCACTCTTCCTTTTCCAGCATCGAGCATGAATGTAGGCGTCCTGCAAACTTTGTTTCCCGTGTGCTTTGGCAAAGTCGAATCCCCATGTAATGGCTGTAACCTCCATCCAAAGCCCTGACCGTTGCAGCTGCAGGACTCATCTCACCTGCGGTTTCAGTCAGCTGCACCCTCAGCACACAGCCCACGTTCTCGTTCTCATGTTCTCGCTGGCCCTCATTTGCAAAACCCATCGGGATACAGAGGCGGGGCTGCCGCGGACGACCCTGTGCAGGTCCGCAGAGGACACGCCTGGAGAATGGTCTGTGCCTCAGAGTCACTGCACCGGAAATTAACTGAGAGAACAGCCACCCTCACGCTGAGGGTCAGAGCAGGGGTGGGAGGGAGCGGGGGTGGGGGGAGGGAGCAGGGCCATGCTTGCTGAGTGGCCCCTGGCACGTCTGAGCCTGGGCTGTGGTGGCACCTATGCGCCTCGGAACGGGGCTTACGGCTCAAACCCACTTCTGACCCAGGCCAGACGTGTTTCGTTTCACCCCACTTAGAAACCAGACGCCTCCGTGGGATTGGAACTCTGAGTTGTCCCATGCGGCGCCCCTGGGAGTGATGGGCTCGCGCGTTCCCAGGAGGGCCCTCGGACTTGGGCGTCTGCTGCGAGGTCACCTCCTCCGGTGCTGGGTGCAGGCCTGGCTGTGACGTCTCAACTGTGGCCTTTGCCGAGCAGGTGACCTCCGGCCTCGGGACCGCACGCTGATGACCCGGTTCACCCCGGTGTCTGGCACAGAACGAGGCCAAGCGACACGTCACAGAAGCTCGGCTCTCTGTGCCCAGTCTTGTCCCAGCTCGGAGACGCTCCCCCAGCCTCCATAGTTACTGTTTTTGTTTTATTTATTTATTTTTTATTATTATTTTTGTAAATCCTCACCCGAGGATATTTTTCCATTGATTTTCAGACAGACAGGGAGGGAGAGAGGAAAGGAGGGAGAGAAAAACATCAACGTGAGAGAGACACATGGACTGGTCGCCTCCCACATGACCCAACCAGGGTCGGGGATCAAACTGCAACCGAGGTACGTGCCCTTGACTGGAATCGAACCCGCGACTCTTTGGTCTGCAGGCCGACGCTCTAACCGCTGAGCCACACCGGCCAGGGCCATAATTAGTACTTAAAAAGCAACACACGGTGATGTAGGTTTTCATACAAAGAAGATGCTGGAATTCACTCATCGTCTCCCGTGCTGCCTCAATCAAGCGGCAGCAATGTTCTGATGAGAAACCCCCTCGTTTGACCAGGACGCCTTGGATGAGAGGCCCAGGGCTGAGGCCACAACGGGTCAGAAGACAGAGCACCTGGGCCGGGGAGCCCCACGTCCCAGCTGACTCCACCACGGGCTCCTGTCCCACAAAGAAAGAGCCTGGTCTGAGCCCTCGGGTCCGAGGCCACTCCGCTCTGTCCTCTGGGGTCACTGGGGACACCGGCTTCTCGCCACACCCCACAGTTCTTTTGTTTTGCGGACCCTGTGGGTAAATACCCTCTTGCCCCCTGTGGAGGTATTGCCTCCTCCCCCGCCCTGTGAGAACAGCTGAGGAGGGTCAGGGCCAATGAGTGAGGACTCTCCTCTGGAGCCTGATGTCCCCAGACGCCCCCGGGCCTGGACAGCCAGCACGGTGACCTCACCCCAGATGTGGTCTCAGGCCGATAGAGTGTGCTTGGAGGCCGGTAACTGCAGTGTGCCTGTTAGCGGAACAACAGACGGCCGCTGATATGAAACAGCGCTGTCCTCCTGCGTCTTTATCCCCCACTGCCTCTCACGCAACGCGTTCTGCGGGCGGCGGGGGTCTCAGGAAACAGAGGGCACTTCTCCCCGTGGAAATCTGACGTCCTGCCATGGCCACCGGTGCTCCCTTAGGTGACCTGAAGTGTCCAGGGACCAGAAACGGTGCCTGGTCCCAGCGAGGTCTTCTGGAACCTTCCAGCCAGGCTGGTTGCCATGGCCGCTGTCTCTGGTGGCAGCGGAGCCGCCAGTGTTCAGTCAGCCCTGGACCCACCGCGCTGTTGGGGCCGTCCCTCTCCAGGTCCCCTGCACCCCCGCTGTTGGGCCCGTCCCTCTCCAGGTCCCCCTGCACCCCCGCTATTGGGCCCGTCCCTCTCCAGGTCCCCCTGCACCCCCGCTATTGGGCCCGTCCCTCTCCAGGTCCCCCTGCACCCCCACTGTTGGGCCCGTCCCTCTCCAGGTCCCCCTGCACCCCCGCTGTTGGGCCCATCCCTCTCCAGGTCCCCCTGCACCCCCGCTGTTGGGCCCGTCCCTCTCCAGGTCCCCCCTGCACCCCCGCTGTTGGGCCCGTCCCTCTCCAGGTCCCCCTGCACCCCCGCTGTTGGGCCCGTCCCTCTCCAGGTCCCCCTGCACCCCCGCTGTTGGGCCCGTCCCTCTCCAGGTCCCCCTGCACCCCCGCTGTTGGGCCCGTCCCTCTCCAGGTCCCCTGCACCCCGCCCCAACCCAGGAAGTGTCTGGTCCACCTGCTTTCCAGCCCGGAGGCCTCGTGGTCAGGACACAGCAGGGGTCTGCTCCAGGCCTCCGGGAAGCAAATGAGAGGCCACCTCCTCCCGGGGGGTATTTCCCATGGGTTTTCAGATGGAGTGGGAGAGAGAGGAGCATGGATGTGAGAGAGGCATTGACTGGTTGCCTCCTGCACAACCCCAACCAGGGCCGGGGACTGAACTGCAACTGAAGCTTGCACCCTTGGCCGGACTTGAACCCACAACTCTGGTCTGCGGGCTGACGCTCTAACCGCTGCCAAACCGGCCAGAGCAACAGAAATTCTTTTAGTGAGGAAACCGCCAGCAGAAGTTCTCGTCTGTGGTCTGCCTGCGTTTCAGCCCTAAGAGAGTCTCAGTTGCTCACCCCGAGGTCTCCAGCGCGGTGACTGGGGTGTCACACGTTCTCCCTGAACCTGTGCTGGTGTGAAAAGTGGGTTTGGAGTCGGACCAGAGGCGGCCTCAGAACCCTGCGCGGGCCGGGGACTGTGCGCAGGGCGGGGGACTGTGCTTGGAGGTGGGGGACTGTGCGCGGAGGGGGGGACTGTGCGCGGAGGGGGGGACTGTGCGCGGAGGGGGGGACTGTGCGCGGAGGGGGGGACTGTGCGCGGGGCGGGGGTGACTGGCACAGGGGCAGGACAGGGACCGATTTGCCCATCTGCTTTTGTTTATAAAGTTGGGGACGGGAAGAAGCACCGAGCGCCTTACGGGGGAGAGGGGGCTGGGCATGAACCCCGGGGCCAGCACCTCGGGGCCCAGGGGCAAGGGGTCGAGGACCCCCTGAGGCAGAGAGCCGCGATGCAGCACAGGCCCCGCAGGGTGTTAGGGCGACCCTCCCCAGCTGGAAGGCCTCCCGGGGCTGGCATCTGCTGTCACACCCACGTGGCTGGGCGGCACCCTCAGCCTTCGCCCAGGATCGGTTCAGCCGGACCCCAGAGGGACAGCCACAGCCTGCGGAGGACGCTGCCTTGGGAAGGGCAGAGCCGGGGGTCCCGCGCTCTGGGCTGTCCCGTCTGACCCTGGGCTGCCCGCCAGTGTCAGGACCTTCCTGTTGGGGCCTCTGGGCAGCAGCTGCCCTGCCTGGCCTGGGAGGAGGGGCCCCTCGCCTGGCACCCGTCCAGTTGCTCTCACCTGGGGCTCGGGCCCCACAGTGTACAGGACGCTGGGCGGGGCGGGGGCCAAGGAAACCAGGGGTGAGCTTGCCTTTTCCTGGTCTCCGTTTCCCACCTGTGACCAGGGGTGGGCAGAGTGTCCCGGGGCCACCTCAGCAGAGAGTGCAGCCACACTCTCATGGCCGCTGGGGCCGAGCTGCCCGAGGTCACTTCAGTGACTCCTAGGAACAGGGACACAGGGCGGGAGGGGACACCTCTAGGACTTTCTCTGGGGTCACAGAGAAGAACGCTGGCCCAGGTCCAGGGCTGGGCTGCTGCTGCTAAGGTCTTGGGAAGAAATCGAGGTGCTTTCTGGGAAGACAGGGTCCTGCCTTGACCCGGAGTAGGAATCACCCCATCTGATGTGTGGACAGGGAATTCTTCCCGTGAGAAAAATCCGTGTGCACAAGGACGCCAGTCTCGCTGCCAGGGACCAGGCACCAGGCTCCCAGGCCCTCTGTGACGTCTGGGAACAGGCAGCCGTCTGCACACAGTGCTGGCCTCACAGGGACCCGCTGGGACCTGCTGGCCCGGAGCATTGCCGGCCATTCTCTTCGGAAAAGGGTCCCCCGTGCTGACCACGCACCCCCCAGCTGCCACCTCTGTCTCTGAGCAGCCGGGCGTCTCAGGGCCAGACGTTACAGGACATGGGAGCCAGGGCCCTCCTCCTGCCAGGTCCTCCGCCACAGAGGTCCATTGTTTTCCGCTTGGGCCCCCTGGGCTGGCTCGGGCTGGCGAGGCCTCGGCCGCATCTGCTTCACGGCACAGGGGCGGCCAGAGGGCTGGGGCTCCGTGGGACACAGTGGGCACCAGCCAGAGGAGGCGAGGTGTCCACAAAGAAGGTCGGGGTGGGGTTGGGAAACGTGGGTGCTTTCAAGGGCTCTGGAACGTGCCAGGGGGCTGGTTCAATGCCTCTGAGAACAGTGTCCGTGTCAGGAGGCAACACCAGTCTCGAGTGAATATCTGGAGTTGGGGGGTGGCCCTGTCACCTCCTGGGACAGCAAGGCTACCCCAGGACACCCGGCACTGAGCCGGCGGGCCTGGAGCCAGACGGGAGCCTGAGCCCAGTCTCCGCAGCTGCGGCTGGGCGGTGGACACTTGCTGACGCCCTAAGAAAGGCTCTGAACCCACTGAGGAGTTGCAGGCACAGGAGTGAGGCCAGTGCCAGGCTCAGCCCCACGGTCACGTGGAACACGTGGGACAGGCCCTGTACCTGGTCGACAGCCACTCTGCCCCGAAGGCTGGCGGGGCACAGCCATCGGAACCCTCGTGTCCAGACATCTGCCCGAGCCCGAGCCCAGTGGGCGGAGCTTCCCATGGACCTGTAGTACCGTGGCATTTGAGGGTGTGAAAGGGTGTGACAAGCATCCCCCCAACAGGTCATTTCACCTCTGCTTGAATGCCTCCGGCGACGGGGAGCTCATCCCTCCGAGGCACATTCTGTTTCTTCTGGGTCAGCTGTAACTGCATGAAAATTGTTTTCTTACATTGATCCAAAATAAGTTTCTCCGTCACCTCTGTCCTGGGCCACCTGAGCTTTCCTCAGGGACCCACACGAGCCCTCAGAGCCTGGAGCTGCTCGGGAGGAGAGTTCTCGTTCCACGCCCTTGTCTGAGACGAGGTCCCACCGCTGCCATCGCTCTGACCTCTCTGTCACGTGCTACTGGGCTGAGGTCACCGGCCACACGTCCTCAACTTGGGTTCATTTTTAACGACCTTTAATCCTCCCGTTCACAAACATGAAATGTCTCTACGTTTATTTATGACTTCTTTATAGGTCTTTCGTAATGTTCTGTAGTCTTTTCTGAGGGGTTTGCACATTTTTCTGAGATTTATTGTTATTTTATGCTATTGTAAATGCTTTTGTTGTTCATCCTCACCCGAGGATATTTTTTCCATGGATTTTTAGAAAGAGTGGAAGGGCCCTGGCTGGTTTGGCTCAGCGGTTGGAGCGTCGGCCCGCAGACCAAAGAGTCGCGCGTTCGATTCTGGTCAAGGGTGTGTACCTCGGTTGCAGTTCGGTCCCCGGCCCTGGTCAGGGTCGCACAGGAGGCAACCAGTCTATGTGTCTCTCTTGCATTGATGTTTCTCTCTCTCTCTCTCTCTCTCTCTCTCTCTCTCTCTCTCTCCCTCCCTCCCTCCTACTCTATCTGAAAATAAATGGAAAAATATCCTCGGGTGAGGATTTAAAAAAAGAAAGAATGGGAAGGAAGGGAGGGAGAGAGACGTTGATGTGAGAGAGACACATCGATTGGTTGCCTCCTGCACGACCCAGACTGCGGATGGGGATTGAACCTGCAACCCAGGTAGGTGCCCTTGACCGGAATTGAACCCATGACCCTTTGGTACAAGGGTTGATTCTCTGACCACTGACCCACACTGACCAGGGCTATAAATACTGGTCTTTGTTTTTTTAAAATTCACTTTCTAGTTGTGTGTTGTTTGTACATAGAAATGCAATTGAATTTTGAGTGTTCGTTTCATATTTAAAAATCCTGATAAATTCAGTTACTGATCCTAATAGCTTTTAAAGCTGTTCTGTTCGATTTCCCACATGTAGCCTTTTTTTGGGGTAAATAATGACAGTTTTGTTTGTTCCCAGCCCTCCCTGGGGTTGGCCGCATGCATGGTGGTGGCCTGGCAGGTCTCACGGGATGGGGGGCAGATGGGCCCCCCACCCACGCAGCTGGTGCTGAGTGACAGTTGTTCGAGTATTTGGCACCTACGTACTAAACGGGGCCATTCTTCTGCCTTCCTAACAGCGTTGTAAAGACACCTCCTTTGTAAGGTGTGACTGCACCAAGTTCAGCGTGTGGGCCGCTCGTGGTGCGGGTCCTCTGTCCACAGGTCATTCCGCATTTCCAGGGAGCTTGCGAACCCGGACAGGAGCCTGCGCCCTCGTCTGCGTGACTGCCGCACCCACGTCCGGGGGCTTCCTCGGGACGGGCCCGTCTGCTCACGTCAGGCCCACCGCTTATTACCTTCCTCCCACGTCTGCGTCCCCGTGTTCCTCTCACTCAGGCCACGATTCCGTCACAAGCTTGCTGAGATCGTGTTTGTCCTCTTGTTCAAAATTTCCGAAAATCTCTGCCAACGGTTTGTGTCTCAGTATTAATTCATTGCAGGCAAAGTTCCCACCGTTAAGTGATGTTTTTTCTGGGTCTCGTAAGCAAAGCCTCTCGGATTGAACCAGGAGGGGGCTGAGGCACAGGGCGCTGGACTAATTCATCACTGTCCCCCTGAGGAGGGCGCCCCCCCAGGCCCTGGCCAAGGCACAGGGCACTGGAATAATTCATGACTGTCCCCCTGAGGAGGGCGCCCCCCCCCCCCAGGCCCTGGCTGAGGCACAGGGCACCGGAATAATGCATCACTGTCCCCCTGAGGAGGGCGCCCCCCCCCCCAGGCCCTGGCTTGCCAGCTCAGACAACCTGAGTTGAGGAAGCAGGGATTTCGTCTTCTCTGGTTGATGAGGTCACAGTGTGCTCGCTGACCGCCCAGCTCTCCTGAGCTCCTGCCCTGGAATTTCTGCACCGGGGGCCGCCCCTCGGCGCGCCGATGAGGGGACTTCCCACCAGGCCCCCGCCCTGTTTTCTGCAGAGGGTCCCTTCTTCCCTGTGGTTGGAGGGAGGCCGTGTACCTGCCAGGTAAACACTCGGCCTCACGCCGATTCCTCGTTCCCAGGTTGTGCCCTGTAACGTCGAGTGACCACCGAGCTCACATTCCCGTCAGCAGACTGATGCTCACGTGTCCTGGTGTTTCCGTTAAACACAGGTCGTTTCTCCAGACTGTTGTTCATGACCTTGAACCCTCAGCCCACAGCACCTGCCCAAGGAGGCGAAGGAGACAAGGGGTTCTCTCCGTCCGCACGTCACAGCCCGCAGCCCTGGCCAGCGGAGGAGTCACCGCCCAAACCACACAGTCAGGAAAACAAGGCACTAAGAAGGCTGTGACAGGGACCTTGTTGATGGGACGGGATGTGCTGGAACCGAGGGCAGAGGGCGGCCTGCTCCCACCTCCTCTGGGACGCACCTCGGCCACTCCCACAAGGCTGCCCCATGCTGCCCCCCAGGGACCTCGGAAGTCATGGGGTACAAGTACCTTTAGCAAACAGGCGACCTGCATGATGAGAAGCCAGAGCAGGGCGGTCTCGGCGGCTGGAGGGAGTGTCGGGCGTGGTCCTGGGGGTGGCCCCCGTGGCCGGGCGAGGACAGTCACACTTTCCCTGAGCCCGTGTGGATGGTGTCATCCAGGAGAACAGTTTGGACACTGTCTTCGTCTCGGCTGGAGCCTCAGTCTTGGGCTCCAGGAGGCGGTGGCTGTGGCCCCACCCAGGGTTCCCAGTGCGCTGGGACATCCCGAGGGACTCCGCTCCCGGGCTTTCTCCAAAACATGGGGGTCGCCCGGCAGTTTCCATTCCTGCCGAGCAGCCAGGCCTGGCGATTAGCCCCGAGGCCAGCCTGGAGCACGCTGACCTGTGGACACACCGAGGGGACCCCCCCCCCAGTCGAGCACATATCTGGGTGGGGAGAGAGGGAAACCAGTCAGGTCACCGCACACGAAGGGTCCCCTCGGTGAAACCAGCGGGGCGATGGCTCCCCTGACCGTGTCCCCAGAGCTGCTCTAACGAGACGCGTTTCCTGGTGGGGTGGGGGTGGGGGGCTGTGCCCCGAGCACGAGTCGCGGGCGGGTCCAGACCCCTCCCCGGGCTCGGCAGCATGAGCCCACTCCGGACCGGGTTTGGGGGACACCAGTTCCCTCGCCAGGCCCACCCTGTGCTGCCCAAACCCTCGTTTTCTGGCGGCTGCCTCGCCCCGTCACCTAAATGTCTGGGGTCAGTACTGGCGACTGATGTTCTGTCAGGGACGTTTTATTTCACAGGTAGCAATTTCGTTTCATGATTCGATGCCCAAACGCATGTTGGATTACATTTGGGCCCCATGAGATGACCGGTGGCCGGCCAGTCCCACACGGCTGACGTTTGGTGGCTGACAGGTGGGGCCTGTGCTCCCCGGGGTGTGGGTGGGGCACACGCGGGGGAAGGGCATCGGGCCGGGGTCCTGCTGTGGCTGGCCTGGGGGGTTACTGTTTGGGTTTTGGTGTTGGGAAAGGTGGTCCCTGTGAGGTCTGGGAGGGAAGTCACTTTAGGGAAAAGGGACAGGCTGCCCAGCCCTGAGGCTCCTGCCCTCCAGGGACAACGTCCTGTCTCCTCGTGGGCCTGGGGGCCGGGCAGCGTGGACACCTCAGAGCGATTAGGGCAGTCTGCCCGTGGGACAGGACGGGCCCAGACGTACTGGCGTCAGGACGATTCTGAGGACAGACACGGAGACGCGGTGGCGACACGTCACCTCCAGCAGGGGGCGCTGCAGGACAGATGTCAGGAGGCGCTGCAGGGACAGATGTCAGGAGGCGCTGCGGGACAGATGTCAGGGGGCGCTGCAGGGACCATCCGTGCTGCTGCCTGTTCTCGTCAGACCTTCAAGTCCACTGGCTTCTGGAGTTTATTACGACTAAGAACAGCTCTGGGGATGTTTAGTAGTCAAATAAATTCCCAAAGACTTGCAGGAGAATGTCCCGACTCCCCACCGTGACCTGCGGGCCTTTCTGGGAGCCAGTTCCCCCCCGCCCGGCGCAGTGACGGTGCCCCCTCCTGGCAGCCCCACCACGTGTCCGCCCGCTCTGGGCAGCAGGATGGTCAGCTTGGCTCCGAGGCTGCACCAGGCACTGCGGAGGGTCAGCCTCTCCCCCGGGAGCTGCAGGAGGAGCCCAAGCTTTAGGGAGGGAGCCGTCACCCTGCGGCACAGAGCTGGTTCAGGTCACGCACCTGTCACTGGTGAACAGGTGTGCTCGCAGGTGAGCCCGGGGCCCTGGGAAGGAGGAAGGAGGGAGGGAGGAGGCTTTAAGAAAAGGGAGGGCCCTGGCCTGTTTGGCTCAGCGGTTAGAGTGTCGGCCCTCAGACCAAAGAGTCAGGTTCGATTCTGGTCGAGGGCACGAACCTCGGTTGCAGTTCGGTCCCCGGCCCTGGTCAGGGTCGCACAGGAGGCAACCAGTCTATGTGTCTCTCTTACATTGATGTTTCTCTCTCTCTCTCTCTCTCTCTCTCTCTCTCTGTATCTGAAGCTAAATGGAAAAAATATCCTCGGGTGAGGATTTAAAAAAGAAAGAAGCGAGAGAGTAAGTTCACTAGGTGAAGGCGGAGAACATAGATCAGGACAGTGTTTTCCTCGGAGACTGGGAGCAAAGGAACATTTACTGTAGACGGAGGACATCCAGGGACAGGCCCTGCCTCCGAGTCCCACCTCATACGAAGGGCTAGAAACCTACCTCACAAGTGGAATGTCCTGACCTCGGCCCTTTCTCTTCCTCCCTCAGGCTCAGTCCCGTGCCCCATGGACCTCTGTCCCCAGGCGTCCCCTCTACCCGGCTTCCCTCCAGAACAGCAGGCAGCCCCCGTGGACCCCGCCGGCCTCAGGTACCATCGGTCACCGAGACGGACTCTGGAGGTGGCCCTCTGACGCGGACGTGGCCGCAGGACTTAGACCTCTGACCCCGGGCACCACGCGGGCCCGGCCGGCTCCCTCCGCCTGCTGGGCGCCCGGGGCAGAGCCACCCTGTCCTCAAACATCACTGTTCCATGGGGTGTAGACAGCCTTGGAGGCATGTCTTGGTGGGGTGTCAGGACGTGGTCGCGAGTGCTGTGGGAACCCAGCCCCCCCCCGAACAGTAGACTGAGCTGAAGGAGCTGTAGGCCAGTGTCCCCGGGTCCGTGAGGTTGTCACAGAGGGACTCTGTACGCTGGGGGAGGAGGGGGACGCCTGGGCGGCTGCTGCCCGCTCGTGATCTGGCAGGCTCTCGCACAGCGCCAGGTCCCACAGCTGCGGCCCATTCAGCGTGATCCCGCCTCCTGCGCTGAGGGGGGCTGGGCGCAAAGGAAACCTCCCCTGCGTCAGGTTGGGGCATAGAGACCACGGAGCGGGACTCAGCACGAGGAAGAAGGCGCTCTCCCCATCTGCGGCGGCTGGGTGGGCCTGGGTGTCCTTCTGAGTGAATAAGTCAGACAGAGAAAGACATACTGCATGTATTCTGTGGAATCGAAAGAACAAAACAAACGACAAAAACACAAAACAGAAACAGACTCAGACACAGAGACCAGACTGATGGCTGCCAGAGGGGAGGGTGGGGGCCGGGTGAACAGGTGAAGGGTTGGGAGGTGCAGTCGGTGGGCACAGAGTAGCCGCGGGAGGTGAGGCACACAGGGAGCACGGTAACGGTAATGACTGCGGACGGGCCGGGGGTCCTGCACTCACCGGGGACACTTTGTAAGGTGTGTGATTCCTGACCGCTGTGCTGTGTGCACCAGAAACCAACACAAGAATACTAAACGCAGACTGTACTTGAAAACAGTAGGAAATGAAATAAGACAGTAAAGAATTGTCACAGGTGAAGAGACAGAAAAGCAGCCACAGGAGCCGTGCAGCGTCCTGGGACCAGCACTTCCTTTGGCCGGACTTTCAGAAACCGGTCTGTGATGTGACTGGATGTTTCTGCTGTGGGGGGAGATCTACATTAAAATAAAAGCAGAAAAATAAAGCAGAATGTCTCCACAGTCACCCTTTGTTTTAAAAAAGTCAGTTTTCAATGGTTTGTTTCATTTGTAATATTTTTCGATGTCGCAAAGTTGCATTTTGCGCAGCTGCGCGGGTCACGTGTATCCGAGCTCGCCTCATGTTGCGGGGTTGCTTCTGCAGTTGACGAGTCCCCGGCTTTTCTCCGTCACTCGTGGGATCACGAGCTCCGTCCAGACCTGGCGCCACGTGACCGAGACGCCCGCTGGCCGAGAGCCGCTGCACCCCCTCCTCGCAGACACGCAGACACCGCCCTGCTGGCCTTTCATTCTGACAGTCACACACCCCCAGCTCCCTCCTCGGCGAGGGGTGCAGGCCCAGCGGACTCCAGTTCCCACTTTTCAGCATTCTGAAGTCTGACCTACGCCACGTGTGCGCGGTGTGAGGCCTCGGCCCTGGGTGGCCCCAGGTGGGTGCGGCGTGCGGGCCACAGGGCCCCTCTCGCTGACGTGCGGAGTCACCTGAGTCTGGTTCTCCAGACCCCTGAGTCACCACGTGAGGGCACTTCCTTCGTGCAGATAAAATAAACAAATGACCTTTGTGCACTTTGTATTGACTCGCCCTTGAGCCCCTGAGAACAGTGGGGTCAGTTGGGATGTGGACTCGGGTCAGAAACGTGCCCACTGTGGGGCCGGACCGGCCCTGGAAGTTCTGGTGTCGCCTGGGGTCTTAGTGCAAAGGCACACCTGCCGTGGGGACAGGCGATGCAGGGGAGGACCGCAGACCCTCCTCTCCTCGAGGTTGTGCTGGGGCCGCTGCTGCCGAGGGGCGCGGGCTGACACGAACAGGCTGCGTTTTCATGAAGAAACTGCCTCTGTGAAATCTCACCAAGTCCGACAACACTTTGCACTTTCTGCTGTTTCCCTGACAGGCTAAGAGCCCGAGGCCTTGGTGTTTTGCCCAAATTTGAGGCTAACTGAAGACTGTGTAAAGCATTATTTTTTTCACGTTGCTATTTGCACAGGAACTACCCGGGCAGATGTAAGATTCGAGGGCAAATCCTTCTCCTACCGCCTGCATTACTCTAAGCCAACGGAAATGCGTGAAAAAGTCACCGGTGGAGAATGTGGAGCGTGCAAATGACTTTTATTCTTTTGACACGAACGATTTTCCCTCCACCACGAGCTATGACAAAGTGAAGCTTCACAGCAATGAAAGCTCAGATCACTGTGTCGTGAAAAAATTACATTATGCCATTTTATAGGGCCTTTAATTTTAATTTTCACATTTTCTGTCACTGTAACGACACCTACACAATGTCCTTTGTCCAAATCAAGAACGCATTCGAAACTATTTAAAGGACGCTGTTAAAACAAGATTTGACGGTCAGGCCCTAAGACGCATCAAAAACAAGGTAGATGTAAAATCTGTGACGTTTTGTTGAAGTTACATCACCTAATAGTTTCAATGTTTTACTGGTTGATCACTGTTTTCCTTTAAATTTAGGTTTTTGACTCTGCTTATAGGGTGACAATACTCTTTCATCACAAAGCACTCCAGTGGCTATTAGGGCTGTGACCTCAGACCTGGCCTGGACAGGGGGCTGCAGGGGATGTCCAGGGGGGCCTGCGACTGTCCTGGCCTTGGGTCACCTGAGAGGTGCAGTTACTGCCAGCGCCGTGTGCCCTCCTCCAGTCCTGGGGTGGACGCTGACTGCGGGTCTGGGACTTTGGCCACCCTGACCCGGGACCCACAGGCTGGCCCTCCTTGGTGCTTGTGTGGGGTGTACCCTGAGGCTTACGGGGTCTGGGAGGAGAGCCGTGCACCCTGCCCCGGGCCACGCAGGGGCAGCCTGCCCCCTCCCCGCGCCACCTGTCAGTGGACAGGCTCTGCCGGATGGAACGGCCGCCCACGGAAGCAAAGGCTCCAGGGTGGCCCCAGGCTGTCCCCGAGGTCGAGGACCAGGTGGGATGTCTGTGGGTCGTGCCGAGGCTCCTCCGATGAGATTCTGTGTGCTCTCTCCAGATCACCGAAACCCAGCCGACCTTGGTGTGGCCACTTCCAGGCTCAGTGTGACTGGACCGCCAGGCGCCCAGACAGCTGGACGGACACGAACTCGGATATTGCCGCGAGGGTGATGAGATGACCCCGAGTCAGCAGAGCGATGGCCCAGCGGCTGTGGCTGGAGAGCACCGAGGAGCAGGGGTCCGCCCGTCCCCCCTCAGCGGGCTTGGCGTCCCTCGTGTCCAACCCAGCTGCACCCGTGGGTGCTGAAAGACGGCTGTGCACGCTCACTCCCTTCCTGTCACCCGCAGGTGCTGGTGAGCGCGGGGCAGGCCGCGTGGGCGCGTGGGGTCCTTGCCTGAAGGTGGGGTCTGGGATTCGCAGCTCATCCTGGGCTCAGCGCGCCCGCAGACAACCAGGCAGTCCGAGTGGGCAGCGGAGTGACAGGTGCAGTGTGCCTCTCCGGGAGCGCGGGGCAGGTCCGAGAAGAGGCTGCGGGCAAGGTGCAGGAGGGCAGGGGCCATGGCCCAACTCTCTTCCCCCGGGGAGGCCGGGTCGGGCGCAGCAGCCTTGCCTGCGTTGCCCAGGCCGGCCACCAGGTGGTGCTGTCTGCCCTCGTCACAAAGGAAAGGCCTGGAGACCTCAGTCCTGTGCAGGGGATGCCCAGCAGTGCGGTCAGAGGGGATTCAGGGCCAGGACGTGGCGAGGTCCCCACCCGCTGGGCCAGGCGTCATGAGTGGGTTCATGAGGACGAACAGCAACCCACGTGGACATCCAGGCTGCCGGGGGCGATGGGCGGCCAGTGGCTCCTTCCGGAGTGGACCGTGAACGCCGTCACCTCTTTGAACTTGCGTTTGCTGGGACAAAAACCTCTTCATGCTGGGACCTAGCGGGACCTCGCAATGCCTCTGCAAGTCCCGAGCTGCACAGGGACCTTTGGGGTGACCTCCAGGGCTTCTCAGCCGGCGCTGTTAGCCCATCGAGGGACCGAGCGTGGCCCAGCTATGCACAGTCAGGATTGCAAGCCACCGATGCTTGGTCGTTCTGGGCCCTTGTGAGGGGCAATGGACCTGATTAGCTGCTCATTAGTGCGGCGAACAAGGCAGAAATCCAGCGCCCAGGAATCGGACGGACCGGCGAGAACAGGATGAGAGCCTCGCGGGCGGAGGGCGCGAGCTCGCACCGATGGGGCGTTACTGGGTGCGGATGCCAGCACCAGGCTTGGCGGGGATTGTGCGGAGATGCAGAGCCCGTCATGCTCCGTTTCCTGGAGCTGGTGGTGCCCGGCGCCCCTCGTCCTCCGGCGGGAAAGCTCATCTCCTCTCCAGAAACCGAGTTTCGTCTTTGGGG
Source organism: Tadarida brasiliensis (assembly GCA_030848825.1). Lineage (NCBI taxonomy): Eukaryota > Metazoa > Chordata > Mammalia > Chiroptera > Molossidae > Tadarida > Tadarida brasiliensis. Next base: position 78,003,655 of record CM061270.1, read on the forward strand.
ACAGGATGGGAGGGTGGTGGGTGAGCTTAATGGGGACATCTTCATTAAGTCACCGATGGGCTTCCTATGAACAATAACTGCAATTTGGGGACAGAGACCCGGATGACCTAGGAGCCGGAAGAAACAATCCACGTTTCTGTTGATGACATAAAACGTGCGTCCCCGCAGAACACCCCGGTGCGTAGAGTCCTGAGCAAAGGTCACAGACATCCTCGCCTGTCCAGCTGCTGCGGCTCACAGAGAGGTTCCGTCTGCGAATCGCTGTCCGGGTGCCCGGCGGGTTCCAGGGGGACACGCGTGCTGTACCGGTCTTTCTGCAGGCGGGCGCGCTGTGCTGGGCGAGGGACGGTGAGGGTGCACAGGCTCAGGGCCACCAGCTCCGCCCGAAACTGGTCAGAGGGGCAGGGGACTTGGGGGGGGGGCGGAATTACCGGACAAGGGACAGAATTGAAACCGGAGGAAAAGGGAGACAGGAGCATGGTGAAAATAACATCTCCCCATTTGATTGGAAGGGGAGGTTTACAGATGCGTGTGATACTCAAGTGCCTTCTCGGGACCCCCGGGGGAGAGCAGGCCGGCTCCCTAAGGAGCGGGGCCCCCGAGGGGGGTTAGTCACTCACTGGAGCCCGTCCAGCTACACGGACCGACTTCACCTGTCCGTGGAGGACAGTCTCCGCGGTGATGGAGACACGACTGTCTGAGGTGCTGATGCCCGTGTCAGTTTGTCCTGAGCGGGCATTTGAAATAGGCAAGCGTCGGGTCACTCCGTCTGGTCACCGTCCGTGAAATGCAAAGTGCACGGGAATGACCTCTGACTTGGACTCACACACGATGAGGGTGCCGTTTCCATAAACAAGGACGTGTTGCGATCACCTTCCCTCATCATCACGGAGCGGAAGGTGCCGGCTCTGCCGTGGCTGGGCTCAGGCCAGCTGGGCGCCCACGGGGAGGCTGGCGGCTCCTACCCACAGAGCAGGATCTGGGATCCACAGGCCGGGTCCTGTGGGGAGAAGGGAGCTGAGCCCACGGCCCCACAGCACACCGAGCCGGGGCCCTTGGGTCCCGTGGGGCGCTCCCGGTTCCACTCTTGGTGGCTGCAACCGACGCTGATTAGCTCTGCAGACGGAACGCCTCCCAGGACAGGGTCTTTCTAGCTCCAAGGTCACAGGGTCGGCCGAACACTTACATTTCGGACAGGCCCTGGGTGTCTGGGGGTGACTTTCTAATATAACACCACTCAGGGTCTGCCCATAAGGTAAAAAATGGTAAAAAGTAAGTTTAGCCCGGCCGGTGTGGCTCAGGGGCTGAGCGTCAACCCTGCACCAGGAGGTCGCTGGTTCGATTCCCAGTCAGGGCACATGCCCAGGTTGTGGGCCCAATCCCCAGTGGGGGGCATGCAGGAGGCAGCCAATCGATGTTCTCTCTCATTGATGTTTCTGTCTCTCTCTCCTTCTCCCTTCCTCTCCCTCTAAAAATTAATAAAGGAAAAAATTATTTAAAAAAACAAAACAAAACAAAAGTAAGTTTGGACCAATTTTCCCCACACTGAACATAATGATTTCATTTCTGATAAAAGCATATTTTATTTTATTTTTTTATCCTCACCCGAGGACATTTTTGCATTTATCTTCAGATAGAGCGGGAGGAAGAGAGGGAGGAAGAGAGAGAGAAAAACATCAAGTGGTTGCCACCCATACGACCCCAACCCGGGCTGAGGACAAACTGCAACCGAGGTACCTGCCCTTAGCGGGAACCAAACCCAGGACTCCCTGGTCCGTGGGCCGACACTCTAACCACTGAGCCAAACCGGCCAGGGCTGAAAGCACGTTTTAAAAGCCAACATGGTCTCTCGGCGTCCAGGTCATGTCCTGCCGTCTGCGGCCAACTCGAGACAACACTGGAGCAGGTGCCCCGAGCCCTCAGAGGGGAGCCCCGAGCCCTCAGAGGGGAGCCCGTTCCTGGAGCAGGTGCCCCGAGCCCTCAGAGGGGAGCCCCGAGCCCTCAGAGGGGAGCCCGTTCCTGGAGCGGGTGCCCCGAGCCCTCAGAGGGGAGCCCGTTCCTGGAGCGGGTGCCCCGAGCCCTCAGAGGGGAGCCCGTTCCTGGAGCAGGTGCCCCGAGCCCTCAGAGGGGAGCCCGTTCCTGGAGCAGGGCATCCCCACGCCTTTCCCTCTGGGCACTGACGCGAACCCGTCCACACTAACGGAGTCAGAGGGTGGCGGATCCCCCTCCTCTCATAAGCGCAGGTGGGCGGAGAAGGAAGCAGAAGCAGGGCGCTGCCAAGGGTGGGGACCCGGCAGAAAGCAGAGGCACAGGGGCCGAGGCACCGCCTAGGTCTTCAGAAACACCTGCCGGGGAACCTGAGTGGGAGCAGAGGGCAGCCCACCTGCTCCGAGCCCGGGGCGGGGACTCTGCGCAGAGCGGTGCCCGGGTCCTGGCACTTCCCACAGCCCGGCCGCGAGGCTGCCTTCCCATCTCTCTCCGCGACTGGCAGCGAGGACTTAGGGTCGCAGTGTGTCCTGTGGACAAGCACATGCCAGGTCATCACTGGCGTCTCTCGGAAGAACCCACATGTGCCTGTCACAGGCGTGTGTCACGGTGACCAAGACTGGATGGGATCGAGTCAGGGATGCAGCCGGTGGCCTCGGCCTCCGTTCAGAACATCCCCGCAGGGGACGACTTCAGCAAGTTAACATGGAGCCATTGCTGTCAGCGCCGTGGGAGGTGGGGTGAGTGATCGGAACCCCACGCGGCCCAGAACCTGCCGCCCCACAGCCACACGCACCCACCTCGCCAGCTTGCGCGGTGGTTCAGGACAGAAACACCTCCCTGAAACCATGGGGTGAGCACAGAGGAACTCGGGGAGCAGGCCCACAGCCGACATTTCCTGGGGGTGTGTGTGTTCAGCCGCTCTGCCTCAGGGGTCTCAGAAACACGTCAGAGGCTGTTTCTCTGCTGGATTTCGGGGGCCGCCGTGTACTCCACGGAGCGGTCACCAGAACCCGGGACATCCGCTCGGCTACAACCAACACACCCTGAACAACTAGCGGGTCAAAGGGCTCAAAAGGGAAATTAAAAATGTTGACACGAATGAAAATGAAAACAGCATACAGAAACCTACAGGATGTACGGAAAGCGTGTGCTGGAGGGAGCAGACAGACAGACACCGGTGTCAGACATGAAGAAAGAGCCCGGCCGGTGTGCTCAGTGGTTAGAGCGTGGGCGTGTGACAGAGGGCAGCTCGCTCCCGAGGCCCCGGGGGCTCCTCCCTGGCCCACAGCCCTGCCTCACTGTGCCCTTCCCACCCCAGCCCTGAGCCATTTCCGGGAGATCCTGAGACCGGTCCACTCAGGGGCAGAGCATGGGCAGGATGACCGTCCTGAGCCGACCTGGCACCTGGTCACCCACCCCATCCCGGCGGAGGCCGCGCTGTCTGCAGACCAGGCTCTGGGTGGCTGTCCCCGCCGTCCGGGGCCCATGGCTGCGGGAGCTGGCAGGGTCTTTCCGAGCCTCGGTCCCCACCTCCGGGGCTCTGCAGAGAGGCCTTCCTGCCCACGTCGGCCACCGAGAGCTCCGGCACAGCGGGGCTCAACGTGTCTCCTGACCCCACGTCACCTCCGCGGGCACACGAGTGGCCCCGCCCCAGGAGGTGCCACGCCTGCCTAACACAGCACCTGACTCAGGAGGTCGGCAGTGCAAATCGTTAACGAGGCTTCAGTGACGGCACACGTGGTGCTCGCACACACAGAACCAGGCGTGCAGAATGACATCGGTTCACGAGGTCACTCCCATTGGAAGTTGAAGCAGTCACCTGAGAGCAGGACTATGCGTGTGTGAGTGAGTGTGAGTGTGTGTGTAAGAGTGTGTATGAGTGTGTGAGCATGTGAGTGTGTGAGCAAGTGTGTGTGTTTCAGTGTGCAAGCATCTGTGAGTGTGTGGGTGTGGGTATGTGCAAGAGTGTCAGTGTGAGTGTGTATGTGTGAATGTATGAGTGTGAGCATGTGAATGTGTAAATGTGTGAACATGTGTGAGAGAATGAGTGTGTGTATGCATGTGAGTATGTGAATGTGAGTGAGCGTGTGTATTCATGTGTGTGCATGTGAGTGTGTATGTGTGAGTGTGAATGTGTGTAAGCATGTAAGTGAATGTGTGTGAATTGTGTAAATGTGTAAGTGCATGTGTGAGCATGTGAGTAAATGTGTATGTGTGAATGTGTGTGTGTGAATGTGTATGTGAATCTGTGAGTGTGTGTGAATGTGTGCGAATATGAGTGCGTGTGAGTGAATGTGTGAGTGTGTGTGTGTTGTTTGCACAGTGCTCCAGTGTCCTGACCACAGGGATTGGACCCCGTCGGACTCCATCCCGTGACGTCCCCTGTGGGAGCACAAGTACTTAACGTTGACGGCAGAGCCGCCCCTGATCAGAGCGGAGATGAGCAGCCTGGACCCCACGCTCACCTCAGACTCCCCCGCTCCCTCTGCGACCTGCATCCAGGTGCTGGAGCGTGACCTCACGTGAGGGCGTGCGAGCCTCTCTCTCCTGTGACCTGCATTTCTCGGTTGATTCCTTGAAGCGGATTTGAGCATTTACACCCGAGGCAAATCCCTTTTCCCTCGCTGGGTCGGGGATACATGTACATTTGTGGCCCCCAAGCTCGGACCACAAGTTGCTTCATTGACTGTTTTACGAATTCAAACCTGGTTGGTCAAAGGCCACAGGACATAAAGGCCACTCCCGTCCTTTCGAGCCGCACGCGGGATCCTAGGAAAATTTTTCCTCTGCCTCCTCCTGGGCTCTTCGTCTCCGCCCAGAGATCCCCAACGCTCAGAGGGGACGGGGACGTGGGGAGCAGCAGTGTCGTCACCAGCCCCCATGGGAGATGTGGGCTCCCGTCACCTGAAGACAGGACTTACCACCTGCAAATCACCGTCCAGGTGAAAGCCGCCAGGCTGCAGATCAGCAGGGCGCCCAGCACGATGGACACCAAAGACGCCTTCGGGAGCCTCCCTGAGTCTGGAGAGAATGAGCCGGTTAGCAAGCCCGAGCCCGAGCCCGAGCCTGAGCCTGACCCGGATCCGGAGCCCGACCCTGAGCCCGAGCCTGAGACCGAGCCTGAGCCCGAGCCTGAGACCGAGCCTGAGCCCGACCCTGAGCCCGAGCCTGACCCTGACCCTGACCCTGAGCCCGACCCTGAGCCCGACCCTGAGCCCGAGCCTGAGCCTGACCCTGACCCTGACCCTGAGCCCGAGCCCAAGCCTGAGCCTGAGCCCGAGCCCGACCCTGAGCCTGAGCCCGACCCTGAGCCTGAGCCCGACCCGGATCCCGAGCCCGCCATGATCCACGCTGGGCTGCCCCCTGGGTCTGCCAGCAGGATCCGCCCCCAGCAGACAAGGTCCCTGAATGTGGGGGGAGGGGACAGCTCACAGGACAGATGAGACCATTGCCTTTTCCAGGGGACATGTCGGCCCTCCCTGCAAGGACAGCAGACATTCTTCCTCCCAACCCGGGGGCACCGTGAACCCAGTGCAGACACCTGGGCACCCTGAGAGGTGGGTGCACAGCGGGCTGTGCCTGGGGAGCCAACGGGAGGAAGAGCACAGGTGACCGAGAAGTCACACCCTCGGGGCCTCTGCATTCTGCAGACACCAGGTGGGGGTTAAACGGCGTCAGGAAGGTGCCATGTCCATCCGTGGGGGCAGTTAGAGCCAGCGGGGCAGCGGAGGGCCAGATGGCAGGTCTCCCAGCTGCGGGCTCGAGTGTTCATTCCAGAAAGAAACAGCAGAGTTGGAAATCAGAGCAACACGGGCCTCAGCTGGACAGCATGAGGCAGAGGACAGAGGCCACCGGAGTGGGTGCTGGGACTGCCAGCTTCCTGGCGATGGGCTCTCAGGAAGCGCCTCTCCACTGGCCACGGGACACCGGGCACCAGACCATCGGAAAACACGGCCAGTTCCCAGCTCCGTCGTTTCGATGTCACTGTGCACGCGAGGAGGGGCTGTGTGGGCCGCGGCTTTCTCAGGCCCTAGGGTGACGTTTGTCACTGGCCCTTCCGCGGTGCAGGTTCCCGCGCATCCCCGTGGCGCTCCTTCAGCTGTGTTACGGCAGCGCTGGCCAAGCGGGTACAGAAGCCGCGAGGGCCCGCCTCAGGCCTGCTGCTCGCCGGACTCCGACTCCGGGCACGGCACCCACCGTGAGCGCTGGATCGAGTGGACGATGTTGGAGACGGTGAGCCCGGCGGTTCAGCGAGGGCTCTGAGTGAGGTCAGGCTCCTCCGCGCCCTGTCTGCTGGGCCGTGCTCTGCTGCTTCTCCTCCAGGGACACCCTCGCTCACCTCTGGCTGTGAGCCCGCCGTCCTCGCTGGGTTTCGAGTTACACTCCGTTCTGTACAGAAGTCTCCCTCCCTTCCTGCAGCAGTGGGAATACGACCTGTCTTTCCGTTTTAACAAGTATCCGCGTCATTTTTCTTTTACGGGAGCTAGAAGTCAGGTTATGGATCTGAGTGGCTGTATGACCTTGAGTAAGTCACTTAACCTCTCTGTTCTGTGCCTGAGATTGAACATCGTGCTCAGCTCACAAAGATGGTTCACTGGGGCGTGAGGCCACCAAGGGTCTGAACAAAGTCACCGCTCCAGCAGATGGACACACAGACGTCACCAGCAGATGGACACACAGATGTCACTCGCTCCAGCAGATGGACACATAGACGTCACCACCCCAGCAGATGGACACACAGACGTCACCAGCAGATAGACACACAGACGTCACTCACTCTAGCAGATGGACACACAGACGTCACCAGCAGAGTGGACACACGGACGTCACCACCCCAGCAGAGTGGACACACAGACGTCACCGGCAGAGTGGACACACAGACGTCACCGGCAGAGTGGACACACAGACGTCACCGCTGCAGCAGATGGACACACAGACGTCACCGCTCCAGCAGATGGACACACAGACGTCACCGCTCCAGCAGATGGACACACAGACATCACCGGCAGAGTGGACACACAGACGTCACCAGCAGATGGACACACAGACGTCACCAGCAGATGGACACACAGACGTCACCGGCAGATGGACACACAGACGTCACTCGCTCCAGCAGATGGACACACAGACGTCACCGCTCCAGCAGAGCTAGGGTGCCCTCCGTCACCCCGAAGTGTGTTGCCGCCCGGTCGGCACGAGGAGTGCGGTCTCACCCACGCAGGTCCTCCCGTCCTCTCCGGGCACGTGGGGGTCGCTGCACTCACACAGGAAGCCGCCCTGGGTGTTCCTGCACTGGGCCGAGGCGTGGCAGGGGGGCTCCCCGACCTCTTCACACTCGTCCACATCTGCAGAGAATGCAGAGGCCGTCTGAGGACTGGGCCACCGTCCCCCTCTACCTGGGCCCGTGTCCACAGGGGGTGCCCGTTCCCCATGGCGCCCGGCTGCCCCGCTCTGTCCCCATCCAGGACAGCCACCTCCACTGCTGAGAACCCGAGGACCCCAAGGCCCCTCCTCTGACTCGGATCCTCTGAGGAGACTGGCCCCAGCCTCTCAGGGGTCCGCTCCACCCACGGTCGCTCTCCAGCCGCACCAGCCCAGCCCCCGTCCTGCCGATCTCTGGAGCTAATGCTCCCCCTGCCTGACTGTTCTCCACGGGGCGTGGGGGACGGGGTGGCCCTGAGCGTCATGGGTGCATGAGGAGACGGCAGGGCGCTGTATCGTCACGAGTACTGACGTCGGTGGTGACGGCTCGATCACAGAATCAGGACTAGTGAGAGCGGTCGGTGTTCTAGGGGCGAGCTGTGCCGGCCCAACCTCCGCATGGACAGGGGTCGGAGCTGTGTTCTTTGTCTCGTCTGACTCTGCGCCCACAGCGCCGATGAGGAGGACCCCGTGGGGATGAGCAGGTACCCGCTGGGCTTGTCACCACAACGTGAAAGTCCAAGTCGCTGTCCCTGGAAGTTGCGACCACCCCAGGGGATGTGGGGTGCTGTGGGGCAGCCTCCGCCACGCCCAGCCCCGTCCAGGCCCCATCCCTTCCGTTGTCCTCCGGTCACAGGGTCCCCTGCCAGACCCCACAGAGGTCCTTGTGGCTGCATGACAAGTGGGGCCGGAGGTCCAGGCCACACTGGCTCCCAGAGCTCGGGGGTCCCTCCTGGCCTCGTCCGGCTCCTGGGGGAGGCGGGCAGTCTCACCCCCAGCTTGCAGCTGCCTCTCCCTGGCCCCGTCCCCTCTGTGCCCTCTCTCGGATCAGGGCTCACACTGATGGCCTCATTTTAACCTGATGGCATCTGCAAAGACCCCATTCCCTACAGGGTCACATTCTGTGGTACTGGGGGACGGCAGCATACCTTCTTAGGGGGACACAATTCACCCCATTTCACTCTAGCCGTGGTCAGTGTCTTCTCATAAGAAGCCCAGTCAGGGATGGTAAAAGCGGTCTCCGAGCCCCAGTGGTGACAAGGAGGAACCGGACAGACCCGCCCTGGGGTGACCACACTCCTGACGGAGGGGGGAAGTCGTCCCAGGCCTTCGTGTCTCCCGGCTCCGGTCAGTCTGCACGGGGGACCCCGGCCGGTGCACAGCCCTGCAGGGTCCCGATCCCTGAGCACATCCGTACTGAGTGCAAATCTCTCCCCCAAACTGCCGAGGAGCTGGGGTGCGTCCAGTCGTTAACAACCTCTCGGCGGTGAGCAGACCAGACTGCAGACACCGGCTCCTTCTCCGACTGGACCATGAGGTGGACCTGCCCCGAAGAGGCTCCGGACGGACATCTACTCGTCCCTCCTCGCCATCAGGGGCTGTGTGGGTGCCCGGACACCCCAGCTCTCAGTGGGGTGTTCCCAGTCCTGGACTCGTCTGCGGAAACGCTTGTTTCGTTTCTTTAGAGAAATGGGCTCCACAACCTCTTCCCGTCAACCTGCCTACGTCACCTGTCGGGCGCGTTGATGTCACCGTCTCGATGCCTCATCACCAAGACAGGTGTCAACCTGGGGACATGGTCAGCTAAGGAGCGAATGCTTGATTCCCAAGTCAAACAGCTCCTGGGAAGATAACTGTGCTCAGAAGCACCTTTGGGTGAATGACATTTATTTGTAATTAGTATTTGAAAACGCAGATTGGGGGGAAAGCCATTCAAAGACACCCTGTGCGGTGACTGACCTTTACAAACAGGGGGCTGGAAGTCCCAGCCCTGGGGGGAGCAGGGGAGCTGCTCAGGCCCCTGGAGCCGGAACCCTTGGCGACAGGAATACACCACGCGGCCCGAGTCACCGCAGAGCACGACGTCGCCGTTCTCCACGCTCCCCGGGAAGCCGCACGTGGTACCTGGGCAGGTTGACAGGTGAGCGCAGTCAGGCACAGTCTCCTGTCACCTCCCTGCCACACGCCCCCCTCCCCTTGCAGGATTTCACGTCACACCTGCCATTCTCCTCAACACCCGCCCAGCTGGCCTCCCTCTGTCCTCCCCGTGCGTCCGCGTCACCTGTGACCAGGCTCTGCTCCCCACTCCGACCAGCTGCTCTCACTGAGGCTGGCGGCCGGCTCTCGTGTCAAAGGCCGTGGTCGATCCCGGACCACTGTCCCCCGGCCACCACGGCACGGAGGTGGCGGCCGTCCCCTCGGGGGCCTGTCTGGCGGGTCCCTAGGAGCCTCCTGTCCCGGCACCCGCCCCACTCACTGTCCTTCCGCCCTGACCTCCAGGAGAGGACTTTTGCTTCCCAGACCTGTGCGCCCTGGTCGTCAGCTGGCCTCTCAACCTTAAACACAATCTCTACCAACGGCATTTACAGAGGATCCCAAATTTATACCCTTCCTGGATTTCCACTCTGTGCCCAACGGCCTTCCCTCACCTGCAACTGAGTTCCAGGAGCCACCCCGCCCCGTCCTCACCCAGGCCACACCCTCAGGGACCCAGCCGCTCCCAAGGCCCCTCCTCCGTCAGCCCAGGACGAACCCATCAGGACATGACGGGCTCTGTCTTCAGCACAGGTCTTTCCTCAAACCCTCTGAGAGCTCCAACTGCCACCTCCAGGGGGCTGGGCCACTCCCCTCCTCCAGGGACAGCACAGCAGCCTCTCCGGGTCTTCCCGTGTCTGCACCGCCCCCCACACTGTCCCCAGCCGGGCCGAGGGACCCCCACAAAACACCAGATGCGTGTCCCCCGCCGGGAGCCGGCTACATAGTGTCTCGCTCAGAACCACAGACACGGGTCTCACAGGGGCCGGGGCTGGCAGGACTGGGCCCTGTTACTTCCCGGTCTGGTCTCCTCAACCTGCCTCTCAGCCCTCGGATCAGGCTCCTGGGGACCCGTGATCACCCAGGCGCTGCCTCTCAGGTGGCAGGTGCTCCTCCCTCTGACGGGAACCCGCCACCTCTCCGTGTCTGCACTCTCCCTCGTCCCACCCCACCTCTGCCCTGCACCCTTCCCGCCGTGGTTCTCCCCGTGGACCGTGGAGCACGGACGTGCTGTTCATGCTATCATCTGCTTGTCGATCTCTTCCATCGACAGAGCGTGAGTGCTGCCAAGGCCTGTGTGTGTGTGCATGTGCGTGTGTGTCTGTTTCTGTATGTGTGTTTATCTATGTGTATGCATGTGTGTCTACGTGTGTCTCTGTGTGTATGTGTGTCTATGTGTTTGCGCGTGTGTGTCTACGTGTGTGTCTATGTGTGTGTATGTGAGTGTGTGTGTTTATGTGTATGCATGTGTGTCTACATGTGTGTCTCTGTGTGTATGTGTGTCTATGTGTTTGCGTGTGTGTGTGTGTCTGTGTGTGTGTGTCTGTGTGTGTGTGTGTGTGTGCGCGCACACATGTTCTTACAATCAGCCCAGCCCCTGGAGACGTGCTGGCATGCAGGACCCAGCAGTAGTTAAGGTGTCAGCTCGTCACCCACAGTGACAGGAGGCCGTTGCCTGTGTCGCGTGAAGCAGGTGTGAGCGGAGCTGAGGTGTCAGCGTGAGGCACAGAAACGGAAGTTGAACCTGCCAGTCTCAGCTCCGGCGTGTGTCAGAAGGAACTGGGTGGACGTCACGTCACATTCGGAACCTTGGCTTTGCTAAACTGAACCCTAAATGGCGCTCAGGTTCCTGGAGCATCTGACCCTGTCCCAGAGCTTTCGTTTCTGTAACGAAGTGCTGGTCACTCACGTTGATCTCAAAGATGTGTTATCCAGGCTATGGCTTCTCATCCAGGGGCGACTGCGCCCTCCCTCAGGGACATCCCCAACTCTGCCGTTACCTCTGCTTGTCACGGCTGGGCAGGCACCACGGGAACCTGGTGAGTAGAGGCCAGGGTGCCCCCCAAACCCTGGAGCACAGGACAGGCCCCGAAACCAAGGCTGAGCCCCAAGCCATCGCTCCTGCGAGGTTGGAACTGTGACTGACAGACCCCTTGGCACTGACCCAGCCACACAGGGCAGCATCTCCTTACGGGGGGCCAGGCAGGGAGCAGGTCCTTCCCCACGAGGGTGCCACCGAGGACTCAGCTCCAGCTCCCTGCTAGTTTTGAGAAGCTTCTGCGATGGAGCCTGGTAGTTAACACAAGGTAGCAAGAGGCTCACAGCTGCCGACTCTCGGCCTGCGGGGGTCGGCGCAACGCAATGAACTACAAGCACACGCTGGTGGGAGTGAGGGGGAGCATCACACGGGAGCAGATGCTCCAGATCTCTGGGTGCAGCCCAGTTTATTTGCAGAGTGGTTCCCCAAGTTACATGTGGATTTAGGTAAATTATTTCCTTGAGATGGCGTCTCTGCAAACCATACAATCAAGCCCTGTCTCTTGCTTTTTACAGGAAAGAGACATCCAAGCTAAAAAGAACAAACCCATCCACACCTGGGCCTACAGCCCATTATCCTCACGGGGTCGTCTTCCAACCCTTTGTCATGCAAACCCTATCTATTCACACGCCAACAAAGCACTCAGAGACCAGGCTGTGAGAATGCACATCACAAGGTTACAAATCACCAGACCCCCATCCCTACACATCGTTACCTGGGGGAGCCGCCTCCCTCCACGCTTCCAGGCTCAGGCTGGGGACGTCCTCACAGGGCTCGAAGTCCTGGGGGAACGCGGCCACCCGAAAGGCGTCGGCAGGCACATGGGGGAGGCCCGTGTTGTCACAGATGACCCGAGACAGGGAGTGCCGCTCCAGCTCCCGCCTCTGCGCCTCCGTGAACACCCCGCTGTGCTCCCACCAGAACCTGCGTGGGAGGAGCTGTGTCAGGGCCACGCCCCCTGCGGCCATGCCTCCCGCCCCGGAACCCAGGGCTGGCAACGGCGGGGTCTGAGCAAGACGGCGTCCATCACGTCTCCCCAAGAATCCTTAACTGCTTGAAATGCAGCACCTCAGAAACTGATGTCGAACTCGTGTGGGGTGGGGAGGCTTGGGGGGCTAAGGTGCTCTCCTGAGAGAACATCGATGTTCTTAAAAACAATCCGACTTGGGCACAGGGACTACGAAGGGAAGACCTGACGTGGAGGAATTGTTAGACGAGAAGGAACACATCCCCGCACCGTGGTCAAAGTCGTCCCCCAACTCCTGAGCCGTGTGAGCTGCACCCTGAAGATGCATGGACGGGGGGGCAGGGAGCTGCTAATCTGACCCCTGGGCGCCCCTCGGTCACACGGGAGGCCGAGGGCTGAGAGGGCAGAGGGTCTCCGCCGTGCCCCAGACAGAGGCCCTGGGCCTGTCCCGGCCCCCAGGCGCCTCCACCTTTGCGGAGGGTCAGGGTCTGAGGACGGAGGGGTCTCAGGGATGTCTGAGATGCAGTGTGCTCTTCACACGGTGCCTGCTGGTCCGCGTGGTCACGGTGTGGAAAAGCCAGCGAGAGCGCGCGTGTTAGTTGCTCAGACAGGATGCGCGTTGTGTTAACCCCACTCTGCACTAGCCAGCATCACGGACGAGAACTAACCTGCCCAGGCCACACACCTGCTGAGCTGTGGTGCCCGTGCTGGACCCCAGACCTGGCTCCCAGTGAGCCGCCTGGGACACCGGCTCCTGGGCAGACCGGGACGTGGCAGGTCAACGACACCTACCGGTCCCCATCCCTCAGGGCCTTCATCTGTCTCCCGATGATGCAGGCAAACAGGGGGCCCGTCCGAGCGCGCGGCAGGAAGTCTTCCACCAAGCCGCCCAGCCAGACGTCGACGTTGTCGGGGTGCTTGTACAGGTCCATCACCCGGTCAGCGACGCTGCCGTTGGCGATCACCCTGCTCAGGTCGGCCCGGGTGTGCAGCCTGGGCAAGCGGCAGAACTCCCTCCAGGCGCTGTAACCTGCACAGGGCGCGGCCGCGGCTCTCACCGGGTCTGAGTGCCCGACCCCCCACCACACCGCGTCCACACTCAGCCTCCTGTCCACAGAGTCCGGCCAGGAGAGCAGGCACCCCTGCTGTGTGGGTGGGCTGGACTCTTCAGACTTCAGGGTCTCACTGCAGAGTCTGCTCATGAGCAAGCTGGGACGGTGCACAGCACGGCCTCAACCCCCGGTGGGATGACATCGGTGCCCAGCCCACACGCAGCCCTGGTCTCCGAGCAGCTCACACAGGGCCTCACTTGTCCTGCTCAGTCCGTCATATTCCACAGGGACAGGGACAGGGACAGAGGCCACCGCAGGCACACACTCACACATGCACACACACACACACACACGCTCACACATGCACACACATGCATGCTCACACACATGCTCACACATGCACACACGTGCACACACAGTGCATGCTCACTCACTCACACATGCGCACACACGCGCACATGTACACACACATGTACACACACGCACGCACGTACTCACACACACACGTGCACGCACACGGCAGGGACGTCGATGGCTACACAGGTCTGAGCAGGCCTCTCACTTGGTGGCTCCCCCTGGACCAGGACCCGGACAGCGAGTGCGGGACAGGACGGTGGCTGACCTGGCAGGCCATGGTCCCGGCCCCGCTGCAGGTTCAGCGATGCCAGGTCGAAGGCTCCCGCGGGGGACAGCACCAAGAGCCTCTCGGTCAGCTCCTCGCTCATCAGCTGCCCCGGCGCCTGCAGCTTGGCTGGCCTGGCCAGGAGGCCCCGCACCAGGGGGTCCAAACCACCTGCAAAGTAGGCCGGAGAAGGTCACCCGAGTCTCCTGGTTCTGCAGAAACAGTAACAGTTCAGACCGCAAACTTCGCTCATTCTTTTTTAACCCTCACCCGAGGATATTTTTCCATTTTTGTTCAAATAGAGTGGGAGGGAGAGAGACAGAGAAACATCGACGTGAGAGGGACACATTGACTGGCTGCCTTCCGCATGACCCCATTCAGGGCCGGGGACGACCTGCCCCCGAGGCACATACCCTTGACTGGAATTGAACCCGTGACTCTTTGGTCCGTGGGCTGACGCTCTAACCACTGAGCCAAACTGCCCAGGGCTCTACTCAATCTTTTTTAAATAGCAGGTGGAGAGGCAACCTGGGCCTGGGATACTTTCACCTGTGGATTTTGAGGAACTTCACAGACCTGAGACGGGTTTATGATGAACAGTTTAACCTTCGAAAAACTCTGAGCACGTGTATTTTCTCCATAAATGGATGACTGGATAGGACCCAGAAACTGCCCACGTGAACGAGGGCACACCGCCCTCCAGGGGCTGTGGTGGGCTGCGTCTCCGAGACAGAGAATGAGGGGCGCACCTTCCTTAAGGACCCTCCAGGGGCTGTGGTGGGCTGTGTCTCCGAGAGAGACAGAGAAGGGGGGGCGCCCCTTCCTTAAGGACCCTCCAGGGGCTGTGGTGGGCTGCGTCTCCGAGACAGAGAATGGGGGCGCACCTTCCTTAAGGACCCTCCAGGGGCTGTGGTGGGCTGCGTCTCCGAGACAGAGAAGGGGGGCGCACCTTCCTTAAGGACCCTCCAGGGGCTGAAGAAGGCGTCGCGCAGCAGCAGGGGGGGCAGGTGCTCCTGGAAGCCAGCGTCCAGCCGCCTCACCAGGGGGTGGACCGTGGCGTGGCCGAAGCGGAAGGCGGCCGTGGAGAACACGTTGGACACCGTGGGGTCCACGGTGGGGTCATAGCCCTGGTAGGGGCCCACATGCTGCCTGAGGGCCTCGGGGCCCAGGATTTTGGGGACGTAATCCCGCAAGGTGATGATCTACGAGAGAGGAGACGTACACGCCCGTGAGCAGGCCGCAGGCAACAGGGCGCTGACTCAGGTCAGGGGAGGAGGGTCTCCTGTGAGCCTGGGGTTCAGAGGTGTCCCGGGGCAGCCACGCCTCCCAGGTAAGGGCACAGGTGAGCAGGTACAGCACCGCCAACCCCACACCAAGTCTGAGCTCCCCATGGGTGGGCTGGAAGGGGCACATCAGAGACGCCCCAACACCCTTGGGACAGGACAGGACAGGGCGGGCCAGCCGAGCTGGGCCACAGCTCTGAGGACTGGCCGGGAGGGCCGCCGCCGGGCTCCTCCCACAAGGAGAAAAACGTTTCTGTCCAAGCCTCTGCCTCGCGCCCACGTCACCTGTGAGCACAGCACCAGCTCCCAGACCTGCGGCCATCTGGTCGCTTCGAGGAACCCCAGCACCGAAGGCTCTGCACTCAGACCCACTGAGTCCTGACCCCGCCTAGCCGTGCCCCCCGCCTAGCCGTGCCCCCCCCAGCCGTGCCCCCCGCCCAGCCTTCTCCTTGTCTGCAGAGCCCCTCCCGTGGAGTCTTTGGGGGACAGGAAATGCACAGGGTTTATACGTCAGACACGTGACTGTCTGGGTGTGCGTACAGCAGGAGGCTTCACCCCGGAGGCTGACACAGGTGGACAGCTCCGTGCCCCAGGGTTGAGGAAGGACAGTGGTTAAAGATTAGGTCCCACGGGGACGGCGTCAGGGATCAGCATTCCGGCAGAGGCTGAGATGCATCACCACCCGCCCCGTGGGATGAGAGCTCAGGGCGCGGTCTCTGCCCCCACCTGGTGGAGGGCGCCCACGACCTTGCGCGCCTCCTGGTAGGTGGTGTCGGCGCTCCAGTGCGGGTTGAGGGCCTTGAGCGCCGAGGCCAGGCGGTTGTGCTCACGCAGCCACAGGGTGTGCAGGGCCGTCAGGGCGGGGACCTCGCTGGCACGGCTGTCCCCCGCCAGGAAGCAGGGGGCGGGGCCCGGGGCCCCGGGCTCGGGGGCGCAGGCGGGGGGTGTGGGTGGCCCGGTGAAGGGCAGGTGGGCGCGGCCGGCGTCCCGGTGGTGCGTGTTGACGCGGAGCAGCCCCTCCGCGCTGGTCCAGTTCCGCAGCTGCTTCTCCAGGGCTGGGGAGCTGCCGTACACGGTGGACGCATCCAGGAAGGAGGTCAGCCCGTTCATCTGCTGTCGGGGGTTCTCCGCGGACAGGCTGCCAAACATGGCGCCTTGGGCCCCGGTGCCGCAGGCGGCGGACGACCGGTAGAAGGGCAGGCAGGGGGTGCCCCTGGTCTGGGAGGCGTTGTCGGGGAGCTGCTGGAAAGGGGGTTCAGGTCACCTCGGGTCCTCAGCACCCTCTTTTCAGACACGAGGAACCCCAGGCCTGCCGACCCTCCCCTCCCGTCCAGGGTGATACGGCGGTCATGCCGCTCATCACCCCCCATGTTTCCTTTTGGGGTGTTTTGTTGAGTGCCTCCCCTGTTGGGGCCTCCTCTGCAGAGGCTGAGTGACCCGCCAGCCCTTTGGGGGGCCTGGCCCAGGGCACCGCTCAGCCGGTTTCCTCAGGCCTCGCTCTTCAGGGAAATGCCCTGTGGCAGGTTTGAAGGGAAGTAGCTGGAAACCCTCACGGGAAGAGGGGGATCCGAGCACGGTCAACGGGAACAACTCGCAACAGCTGTGGGCACGGCTCCGCACAGGTGCCTGGTTGGTGAGCACCGAGGCCGGGTCCCCGCGCTGTCGGCTTCCGTCTGCGACTCAGTCAGCACACTGCTAGCGAGTCACCGTGCGCACAGGGCCACGCGGCGTCCCCACAGCCCCTGCCAGCCGCCCAGCGTGTGCACGCAGTGGACAACTGCTGCTGAGTGGCCAGGGTCAGGACGATGTGTACGGACACACGGACGCAGGTACAGACACACATGCACGTAAGGAACGTCACGCACTCGTACACACAGGTCAACCCTTCCCGCTGCTGCCCCCGGGAATGGACGATGTTTAAACAGCACCTGCTGGCCTCACGAGAAACAGACATGGGAACACGCACCTGTATGGGAAAGCACGGGCCCCGGTTCTCGCAGGTCAGCGGGCGGTCGGCTCCGCCCCCGAGCGCGGCTGTGCCCGGGCTCTGCGGCGTGAACGCGATGTCGTGACTGATGTACTGCCCCCAGGCCATCAGCAGGTCCGAGTACTGCTCGTCCTCCGTCACTGCCGCGTTGGGGATGTGAATGACTTGCTTTGTCACCTCCCGGACCTGGGTGAGAAGCGGGATCGGTACACGGGGTTTGGGCTCAGCAGGTCACGCAGCCCATCGTCATCGCTGCAGAAATGAGCCACGTGACTGATGCGTGTTGCACAGCCTCGTCTGAGCAAGGGAGCTGGTTGGACCACCGAGCAGGAGACAGACGGACCTGAGTGGACCTGTGCCGTCCCCTCACTCTCTGGGGACTCCCGTCTTCGCAGCCTCAGTCCCTCGGCTAGCGTGACGGACCCTGCCTGGTGGAGGGCGAGGGTGGGAGGAGTCACACAGACACCTGCAGGGAGCCCACCCCGTCCACCCGGGCCAGGACCAGGTCATGGGAACCTACACCTAACACAGGTCACACAGCGTTCTGGGGTACCAACCGGGGGAAGGGGAGCCCCATTGTACAAGAAGTGGGGGTTCCAGCCTCGGGGCTCACTGATGCCGTCTTCATAGGCGGGTGGCAGCCACCTGGCCAGCGGCATGTCGGAGGCGCCCCATCTGGGATGGTCTCTGTGGAAACCAAGGTGCTCAGATGAGAACGGCGGTGAGGGAGGAGGGGGACGGCAGGTGCACAGGTGAGAACAGCGGTGAGGGAGGAGGAGGGGGACGGCAGGTGCACAGGTGATAACAGTGGTGAGGGAGGAGGAGGATGGCAGGTGCACAGGTGAGAACAGCGGTGAGGGAGGAGGAGGGGGACGGCAGGTGCACAGGTGAGAACTTCGGGGGGACCTCAGACACCGAGAAAGAGTCCCACCCCGTCTGGTCCCGTTCAGATCCAACAGGCAGGACGTCCGGGAGTGGAGACAGTACCTGTTGTTGCAGGCCCCCGTGATGAGCCTGTACCTGTCGGCCAGGCAGGTGTTGGGGCACTGCGGGGGTGGCGCAAGGGCCAGGCACCCGGACACCCTCGCCATGGTGCTCAGCAGCTCTTCCGACAGGGCGTCTGGGGAAACACGTCGGAGCAAAACCCTCGGTGACGACATGTCCGCTGAAAAAGACGCTTCTCGTGTGCTGCCTGGGTCCCACGAAACGGCCCTCTGATGTCACACCCCTGGGCTTCCTCGCTGCTCAGAACGTGGGCTTTTCCCATTTATTTTCCTCGTGACCTTTCAGAAAAGCAGTTCTGAGAGCTCTGAGCCCCCGGGGAAGCCAGTCTCGGGGTGACCACCACCTCACTGGGCGCGTCCCGTGTCACTTGTCACCGGCACCACTGAGGACAGTGAGCCCGGTACTCACCTGCCCCCCGAGACCCTGCCTGCGCTGCACCCACCAGACCCGCGTCCTTCGTGCTGGGTTAGGGTTCCCATCCTGGGAAGGTTCCAGATCAGGGCCCAGAAAACTGGCTCTTTCATTTTTTGGTGTTTTTTTGTTTTTGCCAATTCTATTGCTATTTATTCAACAAATTAATTTTGAGCGCATTCTCCAAATCCAATTTGAATAGCAGAGAAACAGTTCATTCACTGACTCACAAAAACAAAAGCTTGTACCGACTGCTGCTGTTGTCCTGTGAGTGAGTGGGAGTCACACCCTCCTGGTGACAGAGACACTCCCTGTGACGGCCCCGCCGGTCCCTGGTCTACCCCTTGTGGGACAGAGACACCCTCCGAGCTCACCTGTCAGCGGCTGGGACTGTCTCAGGTGCACCCCTCTTTTCGTCGCCTGGACTGGAGTTTCCGTGACCTCTGCCGCTGGGAAACGAGCTCGGCCGGTTGGCTCAGGGGGTTTGGCAGAAGTCAGAAGCCGAGAAGGAGAAATGATTTCTCTTTTCTTGAGTTTCCTGCTGCACAGAGGGGAGGCATGAAGTCTATCATTCGTTCACGGTAATCTGGTGACTGACTACGAGTCGACCAAGCGGACATGTAGGGCGGCTCCGGGTACCGGGCACCGTGGGGCATCCAGGTGCTGGCACACACCGACCTCAGGGCCGGGATAGACCTGCAGGTAACAGGTGCTTGCAGGACGGTGAAGAGAATATTCACCAAGAGCTGCCTGTCACGAATCTCCATCCGAACCCCCTTGGCTCCCACCCCGACTGTGTAAGAGAAACCTTCTCCCAGAAATCCAGCGAGACCTCTGGGTTCCAGCCAGCGAAGCGGGGGTGCGGAGAGCAGCCCCGTCCCAGCCAACCCCGTGGGACCCGTCCGGGCGGGAGGCTGCGCTTCACTCTGCTTCGAGAAGGAGACTCCGACACTGAACACCCTCCCACTCGCTTCCTCCGGTGGCAGTGAGTGAATCAGCCCCGGGAGCTCCAGCCCCAACTGTGAAACGAACACCCTGGGCCCAGATTTGGAGGCCACTGTGGAATCAGATCGGTGAATGCGTGAAGACTGTCGCGGACCAGCACCCCTGCCTGCCAGCGCGCCCCCGTCTGCCCCGGGTGGTACCTGTCTGCGGGGCTGTGGGCGGCATCCGCCAGGAGCCGGCTCTCCTCCGACGCGCTGAGCCCCTGAGGGTCATGGGACTCGCCTAGGAAGGAACACCACACTCAGCACCAAGGAGAGGCCAGCAGCTCATTACCCGCCCTGGAGCCCCTCCGTGGGGCCCAGCTGGATGACACCATACCCGCAGGCTCCGGCCCGCTGAGACCTGAGCCCCTGCACCCCTGCACCCCGTTTTCCCCGTCTTAACTGGTGCCAGCTCCTCGAGGGCAGAGCTGCGGGGGGCAGGGCTGAGGACGGGACCCCGCACTGTTCCCTCTCGGGGTTCAGTGGGCTGTGCCCTTTCTCCCACTTGCCCAAACCACTGCTAAGGATTCTCTATAGCTTTTTCTTCTGGATATTTTGTTCCCTAAACCAGTAGTACAGAAAATTCATGATACTATTTGCCTGTTTTAACTCGTGCTTTTAATAAAAGACAAGGACTCGAACGTAGCAGCATCTGCAGTGAAAGGCTCCCGCTTCGTTTAACTACTTAGTCCTTGGGATGCTCAGCGAGTGCCACAGAGTGGGGTTTGCACTTCCAGGCTCGGTGCTGACATTCTGCCGCCCTGTTTGAGGGGGGCAGGAGGCGGGCCTCGAGAACAGGATCCAGGCCCAGGACAGAGACCCAGGGCCCCCCTCTGTCTGGGGCTGTGCTCCCGGATGTGGTTCCACTCCAGCAGCCCAGACGGACGGAAACAATAGGTTACAATCCCACTTCTAGGTCAAAATGTGCGGTTCCAAGTGAAGGATGCGAAGTCCAATGACTCTGCCAGCTTCTCCCCTTCTCATCGGGCTGCTCCCGGCTGCTCCGTCCGCAGGCCCGGCCTCTGCTCGTCTGCACCTTGTTTTCCATGAACAGCGCGGACTGGTGGCGACATCTGCCATGCAGATAACGGCACATAAATCTGGACGTTGCACAAACGTGGGACATGCACCCCGTCTGCGTGTGAGGACGTGGTTTCCAAGGGAAACTCTTCAGGGTTCTTGGAAAGGGACATGGTCCATGATTTCTTAGACCCCACGGTCACGCATGCACTTCTGACAAAAGTAAACTGTTTCCACTGTGGAGTTACTTTTGTGATGGGATTTCCAGGGGGAGGGGAGTTTGCTTCTCTGTGAGCCGGGCCCTCCTGGGGTCCCCCGGACCAGCTCCCGTGCTGCCCAGATGCCAGGCTGGTGACACCACACGTTCCCGCAGCCGCCACACGGACGGTGGGGCCGCAGCAGGGGTCCAGGTCTCACAGGTTCTTCCGTGTGTAGCAGCCAGGCTGGCAGGAGGGCGCGAGGCCTCCGGAGCTGAGGGTCACTCTGACCTCGATCTGCCGCCCCTGAGCCCCGGGGCCCCTGTCTCCTGAGCTGTGAGGTGGGCGAGCAGCCCAAGGCACACCTCTGCCTCAGGGCCGTCGTGGTCCAGCAGAGACCTGTGCCCGTGCCCAGTGCCCGCTGTCTGGGTGCGCTCAGGGGGCGACCGCTGTTCACCTCACCGGGTCTGGGAGCACCTGCTACGACCCCAACGCACACAGGATCCAGTGGTGTCAACGGTTGCACTCTGGCCGTGGTGAGATGTGACCAACAGAAATTATGTTTCAAAGAAAGTTTACCAGTGACTTACTGTTTTGTTTCAAAGTTATTGCTGGCTTGTTGTCAACTGGAAAAAAAGAAAATCTCTCATATCAAAGAACAGAATAGTGAAACACTGTGAGATAATATTTTCTAAGTGAGTAATTTACAAAGTATACAAGTTAGAAGCCAGCTTCAGAACATCCCCATTAACAATAAAATAGACTACAGAGTGCAGCCTTTTCATCGGGTGCTGTACCGTGCATTAATTATGTATTTGCTAAAAGCTTAAGCAAAAATATAGTCACACCTCTCAGAGATGGGGGAATAATAAAAAATTGGTTTAGCAAAGCTCTAAACACCACATTTCGTGGTTTTAAAAAAACAATTTGACTTCTAAAACGACAAAAAGTGGTGCACAGATCATTTTTATTCTGTGAAATCGCTCGCTGTATTATGATTCTTTTTTTTAAATCCTCACCTGAGGACACTTTTTGCATTGATAGAGCAAGAGGGAGGAAGAGAGAGAGAAACATCGATGTAAGACAGACACATCGACTGGCTGCCACCCACACGACCCCAACCGGGGCCGGGGATAAACTGCAACCGAGGTACGTGCCCTTAGCGGGAACTGAACCCGGGTCTCTCTGGACGGCGGGCTGACGCTCTAACCGCTGAGCCAAACCGGCCAGGGCTGCATTATGATTTTGTTGTAACTGGCTACATGACTTCCGACTTTTGTTACTGTGGTTTATAGAACTAGGAGCTTAACAAACAACAACATAAAGACAAATTGATCAATTCACAGAACATTGGCTGAACATCTGTCATGCGCCAGGTACCAGCATGATTGATGCATCAGGGGAGACGGGCCCCTTTTCCTGATGCTGGAACACAGGAATCAGCTTCCACTTCTGGTTCCATGCTCCAGGGGGCGTATCTCATGGACGCTCACAAGTAACGACTAGGGATGGTGTCAGTCCGCACGTGAGCAGAGGGAAGGAACCCAATGCGCCCCAGTTAGTAACTGGCAGGACCAGAGCCCACTGCCTGGTCGGACCTCAGCGCTTGTCTGCGATCCCTGACGCTCTTGGGTGGAGTGGCGCTTTCCCAGGGAGCGTGGGGGTCTGATCACGTGGCCCAGCATTCAGGGACCTCGGCAAACTCATGGCTTGTGCAGAGGCATGGCCTGGGGGGGGGGGGGGGGCGGCGCTCGGCATCCGCCAGTTCCTGGGCTGTGATTCCTGGGGGAGACCTTTGATTCCTGGGGAGACCTGTGATTCCTGGGGGAGACCTTTGATTCCTGGGGAGGCCCGTGATTCCTGGGGGGACCTGTGATTCCTGGGGGGACCTGTGATTCCTGGGGGAGACCTGTGATTCCTGGGGAGACCTGTGATTCCTGGGGAGGCCCGTGATTCCTGGGGAGACCTGTGATTCCTGGGGGAGACCTGTGATTCCTGGGGGAGGCCTGTGATTCCTGGGGGAAGCCTGTGATTTCTGGGGAGACCTGTGATTCCTGGGGGAAGCCTGTGATTTCTGGGGAGACCTGTGATTCCTGGGGAGACCTGTGATTCCTGGGGGAGACCTGTGATTCCTGGGGGAGGCCTGTGATTCCTGGGGGAAGCCTGTGATTTCTGGGGAGACCTGTGATTCCTGGGGAGACCTGTGATTCCTGGGGGAGACCTGTGATTCCTGGGGAGACCTGTGATTCCTGAGGGAGGCCTGTGATTCCTGGGGGAAGCCTGTGATTTCTGGGGAGACCTGTGATTCCTGGGGGAGACCTGTGATTCCTGGGGGAGACCTGTGATTCCTGGGGAGACCTGTGATTCCTGAGGGAGGCCTGTGATTTCTGGGGGAAGCCTGTGATTTCTGGGGAGACCTGTGATTCCTGGGGAGACCTGTGATTCCTGGGGGAGACCTGTGATTCCTGGGGGAGACCTGTGATTCCTGAGGGAGGCCTGTGATTCCTGGGGGAAGCCTGTGCCAGGGTGCATGGATTTGGGGGGGCTCGAGCATCCCAGGGAGACATGAGTGTCCCAGAGTCGGCTGCTCGAGCGCCCGCCAGACAAGCTCCAACCCTGTGGAGTGCAGTCCTTCCTGGGGTTTGGGGACTTTTTTCTTGTTTCTTATTTATTTTTAGCAAGCCAAAAGCAGAGTTTCAATGTGAATTTTGTGGACCAAAAGTGGCCACAGGCTCACCTGACAAGCTTAGGGAAGGCCTTCCTGGCGGCCTTGCAAACTCAAAAATCTAAAGTAACCACAAGGGAGGGCCTGAAATGAAAACTTTTTAACTAAAAGCAGTTTGTGGCAGGTAGTCAGCTCCTCGGCCGGCATCTCCCCCGACAAAGGTCCACTGTCACCTTCGTGGAGCCGTTGTCTTGTTGCATCTGAGATGACAGACCTCTGGAACGTCCCTTTCCCAGAGCCCTCAGGGCACAACCTGTGCACCAGGACGGAGACCACAAACGCCCGCATTGTCCCTGTTCCCATGTTAATTGTTGACAGTGAGCTATCCTGTACCCACCTACGTAACAGAAGCTCTGTCATTTTACTTTCATGCAGAGATTTCCCCACTTTGCTTCCCCCGCCTCCCTGACCTATCAGCCGTGGATTTCCTGTGACCCACTTACGCCTTCTCTCTTGATTGTAACGTATAGAATTAGGGGCGAAACTGCCCTTCTCCGGAACGTTACCTCAATCCCTTGAGGTTTTGCTTCTCAGAAACTGACAGTTTGGCACAAATACAGTCACAAAATTCTTCACAGGTTTTTATGTTTCTTACGTTGACAATTTTCTGCTTTCGTAACCAAGTTTGGCATTGCAACACCCTGATTCCGAAAAAGCACCCCGCAGTTCCTGAATGAAAAGGGGCTCACAGCAAAGGAGCAGACGGCTGCTCCCCCAGAAACACCTTTCCGAACCCCTGAGCAGGTAAAGGTGGACCACAGGAGAGAAAACCAGTTCTTTTCCAGGAAGAGTTGTGTTTCAATTCTTTTAAACTCAAGAATGACTGCTCTTCTCCTGGGAAATCGAAAGAGAGCACAGGGGTCTCGCCTGTCTCAGCCCCCAGCATTCTCTCTGTTCTGGAACCGAGAACAACTTCATAAGCGGCAAAGACCACAGATATCTGTCACTCACCCCAAAGGCGGCCCTTGCCCCTCTTGAAAGGGAAGAACTCCTGGCTCCAGGCCACGAGCAGTGTGACGCCCAGGACGGCCAGTGCTCGCATTCTGGAATAAAACACACACACTCAGGGCAACATGCAGTAGACACTCTCTCAGCCGACCCTACTGGCCCCTGCAGGGCACAGGGTCCCAGAAGCTGGCGTTCGGCGGAGGAGGATTCTGAATGGCTCCTGGACCCGGGCCACCGCTCCCTCGGGCCGCAGTCCTGAGCAGCCTTAGGTGTCCTAACTATTTGGGAACGAATCCGGCGAATTGGCCAGTTACGGTCAGCAGAAGAGTTCAGCAACAGCTCACAGTGTTTCGCGGTGACGTCAAATCGGGTAATGTTACTGGGAGTAAGTATTGGGAATAAAATAAATCTATTTCCCATCAAACATCTATGTTAAAAAGAAGAAGACTATTATTAGGGCTTTGGCCATTATGAAAGTTAAATAAAATTCCTAAAGGCACAGGAATTGCTTACAGCATTCTTTCTCCTGCTCGTCACATGATCTCAGAATTACAGAGAAGACTCAAAACCAATCATTTCTACTTCCCCAACCTTTGTTTCCTAATCTCAGGCTCAAGGACCTGTACCTGACCTGACATCTGAGCAGAGCGGAGTCCTGGAAACCTTACAGTCGCCCATCAGTCAGCTGTGCTCAGAGACGCTCCCGTATTTGCCCTCCGGCCCGGCCTCCCCGGGCCACTTTACAAGTTGCAATGGTGAATTGCTCCCAGAAAATGAAAATGGCATCTTTTACAAGCTGACCTTGTCTCCTCTTCTGAGCCAGGGAGGTGAGTGTGAGGCCGGCGGCTCCCGGGGCCGTGGCTCTCGAACCGTGAACCTCGGCTGTGTCAGGGCCTGGCCGCCCTCCCTATAAACCAGCTTGCGCTCCGGCACCCGCTCAAGTGGCCGAGCTCCAGTGGCTCCGTCAGTGGTGACGAGACGTCCCCGGGGCGTGTCTGCGCGCAGCTAAGTGCTGGTGGAAATGAGGCAGGAGAGGCCGAGAGATGTATGTACTGAGGGCGAGAGACCGATGGAAATGACCCATAACACCTGCATTTTCCTCTCTGGCTTCCCCGAGTCATGCTAACGAACAAGAGGGATGTGACCTTGGAGGGGGACGAGGGCTGCCCCAGGGACGCGCCCAGGACCCTGCGGTGCTGGGTCTGCTGTCCAGCGTCCCGAGCGCGGCCCCGTCTGGACAGTGAAGGAGCACGCGCCCCAGTCCGCTGGGACCGCTCTTGTGGGGCCTCTGTGTCCCACCTGGTCCTCGGCGGCTTAGGAAATCATCCTTCCCCTTCTCTTCCCTGTCTTCGTCAGGGTCGTTCAGCACGACGGTGCTGCCGCCAGGGCCGTGGGGATGAGAGTCTAACCTCACACACAGGCCGGCCTCGCAGCCCAGGCCAGGCGTTTTGAACCCCAGCCACGCCGCCAGCGTGTGCGAGGGCCGCTCGGGCGGAGTGTGGAGGGATCGCCCCGTCCAGCCTGTGGATTGTAATCTAAGGTTGATAAACAGTGAACGATCACCCAGAATCAAAGCCTACTTAGAGTTTTCCTTGCACTTGGGCCTTTTAATGGACCAGCTCTGGTCATCAGTAGGTAGTCCAGTGAGGACACTGAGTGGATCCGATTGGAAGGACAGGACTGGCCGTGTGGTTCTTCCCGCCCTCCTGAGGCCCCTGTGTTAGGAGCTGTGGACACTGGTGACCGATCACCCTGGGCCTTGTTCTCAAGGGGTGGACGTGTTTTGGTTAGAAAATGACATTAGTGAGGTTTGGGAGGAGGGTGGGCCCCCTGGCTGGTTGGGCAAAAGGAGGGCGAGGGGACTGAGCTCTGGGCCTTGGGATTGTGTCGGCCCCCCTCAGGCGGCCCCCCCAGACCCCCAGCCAGGTCCTGGAGTGGGGTGGGGAAGGGACCCAGGAACAGGTTTCTTCTTGACTTGGGTTGGAAGGCTGGAAATGTTGCCCAAAGATTTTCCTACCAAAATGCAGTTCAAGTTTCTTTCTCTGAAGCTGCACATCCCTAACGAGGGGCTGGTGGAGGAGATGAGACGTGTGTGTGTGTCACACATCCCTAACGAGGGGCTGGTGGAGGAGATGAGACGTGTGTGTGTGTCACACATCCCTAACGAGGGGCTGGTGGAGGAGATGAGACGTGTGTGTGTGTCACACATCCCTAACGAGGGGCTGGCAGCAGAGATGAGATGTGTGTGTGTGTCACACATCCCTAACGAGGGGCTGGCGGCAGAGATGAGACGTGTGTGTGTGTCACACATCCCTAACGAGGGGCTGGCAGCAGAGATGAGACGTGTGTGTGTGTCACACATCCCTAACGAGGGGCTGGCGGCGGAGATGAGACGTGTGTGTAAGTCACACATCCCTAACGAGGGGCTGGCAGCCGAGATGAGACGTGTGTGTGTCACACATCCCTAACGAGGGGCTGGCAGCAGAGATGAGACGTGTGTGTGTGTCACACATCCCTAACGAGGGGCTGGCAGCCGAGATGAGACGTGTGTGTGTCACACATCCCTAACGAGGGGCTGGTGGAGGAGATGAGACGTGTGTGTGTGTCACACGTCCCTAACGAGGGGCTGGCGGCGGAGATGAGACGTGTGTGTAAGTCACACATCCCTAACGAGGGGCTGGCAGCAGAGATGAGACGTGTGTGTGTGTCACACGTCCCTAACGAGGGGCTGGCGGCGGAGATGAGACGTGTGTGTAAGTCACACATCCCTAACGAGGGGCTGGCAGCAGAGATGAGACGTGTGTGTAAGTCACTAACAAGGGGCTGGTGGTGGAGATGAGACGTGTGTGTGTGTCACACATCCCTAACGAGGGGCTGGCGGCGGAGATGAGGCGTGTATGTAAGTCATCGTGATACACAGTAGACGTGATCAGCTCCAAGGAGACCAACAGCCCCCGGGAGCCACGTGGAGGAAGAGGGCCTCCGCCCTGAAGGTGGCGCTGAATCCCACCCGAGTGGGGACTCGGTCAGGAGGAAGGCCCCTCCGGGCAGGGTGCCACAGGCTCTCCTCCTCCCCAGAAGCCCAGGGACAGGGAGGGGCCCTGTTGGTTTGATTGTCGCCCTGGCCGGAGGCAGGAGTGAGGCTGGGGCCTCGTGTCTGGGCAAGGGGACCTGTGAGCCCCTGAAACAGGTCTGTGCTCCTCAGTCCCCAAGGAGAACAGCCCTCCCTGGTCAGACCAGCTCCCTCAGAGCTGAGCTGGAGGTCAGGCGTTGTCTTAGAGAAAGGGGGAGGCAGCCCTGGGAGGTCAGGTGAGAGCACAGGGCTGAGGGGGAGACGCCCACGGGGGAGGGGGGCCCTGCTGAGGACTGAGTCACTGGGTGGGGGTGGGGGCCTGGATCCATGGACCTGGGGCCAGAGGGGATGAAACGGGTGGAGCTGGACAGACAGAATCAGACCAGGTAGGAGAGGAAACTCGAGTCTGTGTCGTTCCCCTTGTCCTTTCCTGTCCTGGTGCCTTAGCGGACACTGTCCTCACATCTGCTGCTGCCCGGACGCTGGTTGTCCTTGTCCCCTCTGGGTGGGGTCTCCCAGCTGCTGCGTCTCACTGAGGTGTGGGGGGCAGAGTGGCCTCGGTGGCCTGAGGTCAGGGAGACGGACTCCGGTCCTCATGGGCGTCTTTCTGGGGTCTCCGCGGCCGATGCTGCCTGAGAGCAGAGCCCTGGGTCTGGGCAGAGTGTGGGTCTCTCTCATCGTGAGCGTCACAGGGTCACTAGTGGGGTCTGGTATTCAGGGTGACGCAGTTTTCATGCACTGTGGGCCCCACACACATGCGACACCAGCCGGCATCTGATGGAGACACACGAAGTGTCCTGGTGCCAAGGAAGCCGCTGTGCTGGGCCGAGGGGCATGCTGTCCCCAGAGGGGCACATGGTAAGGGCTGTGCACTCACCAGCCGGGGGGCAGGAGGTCTCCGGGGTGAGGCTGGGGGGGGCAGGAGGTCTCCGGGGTGAGGCTGGGGGGGGCAGGAGGTCTCCGGGGTGAGGCCGGGGGGGGGGGGTGGCAGGAGGTCTCCCGGGTGAGGCCGGGGGGCGGCAGGAGGTCTCCGGGGTGAGGCTGGGGGGGGCAGGAGGTCTCCGGGGTGAGGCCGGGGGGCGGCAGGAGGTCTCCGGGGTGAGGCCGGGGGGGGCAGGAGGTCTCCGGGGTGAGGCCGGGGGGGGCAGGAGGTCTCCGGGGTGAGGTCATGAGGCAGGAGGTCTCCAGGGTGAGGCCGGGGGGCGGCAGGAGGTCTCCGGGGTGAGGCTGGGGGGGGCAGGAGGTCTCCGGGGTGAGGCCGGGAGGGGGCAGGAGGTCTCCGGGGTGAGGCCGGGAGGGGGCAGGAGGTCTCCCGGGTGAGGCCGAGGGGGGCAGGAGGTCTCCCGGGTGAGGCCGGGGGCAGGAGGTCTCCTGGGTGAGGCCGGGGGGCAGGTGGTAGAGCTGGATGGAGGGTTCTCAGGGCTCCTGACAGGGACACAGCCTCAGCTCAGGGTCACAGCACCAAAGAGCCACGTGCTCTCCAAGGGGCCAACTCTCTGTTCCTTTAAACATTTCAACCCAGTGTTTCTGAAAGTGGAGACACAGATCCAGCTGAGAAATGACCAAGTCCTCACAGGAAATGACGAGGACTTGAACGGGCAATGTGTGGGTCGGTGGGGAGTGTCTCTGGCTGGACTCCCACCTTCTGAGACCCTCCTTCTCACTGTGAGAACGTGTGAGCGTGGTTATCACAATGCTGTGTGCTGTTACAAAACGAATGTCTGCCTTTGACTCACTGACGTCAAGCCCCCCCCCCCCGGGGTGCTCCTCAGGGAGGGGGGAGGGGGGCTCCGTGGGGCTCTGTCCAGGGCAATGTGAGCGGCCCGGCCCCCAGCCTCTCGGATCACGTGACTTTCACAACTGGAGTCTGAGTCTGTTTTTTCACAAGACACCTGCGTCACCCCCACCGCTGCCCTGAGCCAGGGCTGGTGACCAGCCCACAGGTCCCTCTTTCCTGTCAGTCCTGGGACCTCAGGCGGCTTCCTGGCGGTGAGGACGGTCAGAGCCGTGACCCGTTCGTTCAGAACTGCCCGCAGCCCGTGTGCACACGCAGCATCCACGTCCCACAGGACACTGCACTGGACACCGGCTGTGGTCGGCCCGCCCCGCTGCAGAGGGATGCCCTGTGGCTGGCGCCAGCCGACGGCAGGGCTCTGTGGGGTGCCTGGTGGGCTGTGACCGTCCTCTGAGGTCCACTGGGCCTTTGAGGAGTTTCCCAGTCACGAGCCAGGTCACATGCTCAGAGAGCGTTCAGAACATCAGCATAAGCTGCAGAAATCACTAGAATAACAGGGTCCTGGGCTTCCCCACTCCCAAAGATTCAGGCAATCGGCTTCACAGCGCCACCCAGGGGCGGGCATCAGGCCAACGCCAGCTTCCTTTCGGCAAAGTGGGGGTCCTGCAGGGATGACAGGCATTCACGGCGTCAGGAGGGCGCTGGGCGCTGCCGGCTTGTTCCGTGTTCTCACCACCTCCCTCTGTATTGTGTTAACACCGGGATTCGATGGGCTATGAACAGAACACTCTGTGCCTCTCCCGAGATGCCGACATTGTTTAACAAAGTGCTTACAGAAAAGCTGGAAGGGGAAACTGTTTGGAAGATTAAAGAAATAATAAGTGTGCCGTTAAAAAAAAAGAAATAGCCTGCCGGTGTGGCTCAGTGGTTGAGCGTCGACCCATGCACCAAGAGGTCACTGGTTCAATTCCAGGTCGGGGCACATGCCCAGGTTGTGGGCCCGATCCCAGTGGGGGGCATGCAGGAGGCGGCCAGTCGATGTTCTCTCTCATCGATGTTTCTATCTCTCTCCCTCTCCCTTCCTCTCTCTCTAAAATCAATAAAGAAAAAAAATTACAGAAAGGAAAGAAAGGGGACAGGCTGGCTTCTGTGAGGTGGCACACAGGGAGCCCGTCCGCCCGTCCAGTCTGTGGGCAGCTCGACCTGGCGATGATCAGCGTCCCAGACACCTTCCGCGGCGTTCGCAAGCCCAGCACGTGGGCCTTCGCGACCTTCCGATCAGCTTCCAGGGGGACCTGACGTCCGCTTCCCCGCAAGGGCCGGGCCCCCGGCGGCCCCGGGACTCCGTGGGCTGCTGGAATTTGGAAATGCACTTTGTTGACATGAACTTCTCTCTAGACGTACTCGTCAGTGTTGACACCGAGACCAAGGCCCCAGACCGACATGTCCGGAAGGACGCGTCCTGGATCGTGAAGGCTGTGCACCCGAGGCCGTCTCACCGTGACCCGGGCTCCGGGTGCCAACGCGTCTCGCGATGGCTGCGCCCGCGGTAAGGTTTTCACACACCTGACGTACGCGTGGAGACCGTCCTGAGCGGGGGAAGTGGTGGGAAAAGGAAGACTTGTAAAAGGGACCTTCTTTTCACTTCTCTTGCGTGAATTTCCCCCACAGGATACAGAGAGCCTCTAGGCTGTCATTGAAGACGGACTTGCCAGGACACGAAGAGAACTGCGCGGAGTTCATACTCGATTCTTGCGGTAAAATGATGGCGTAGACTCACATCTGCAAGAGGACGGATCCGTCCCCTGAGGCGTGAAGGGAATTGCTCGTCACTCTGCGTGACGGCTTCACACACCACGACGGAGTTCTTTTTCTTTTTTTCTTTTTTA
Organism: Tadarida brasiliensis; assembly: GCA_030848825.1. Classification (NCBI taxonomy): domain Eukaryota; kingdom Metazoa; phylum Chordata; class Mammalia; order Chiroptera; family Molossidae; genus Tadarida; species Tadarida brasiliensis. Next base: position 78,034,818 of record CM061270.1, read on the forward strand.
AACGTATCTTTATTGTTTGGAGTTTCTTTTTCTAAGACGAATGCAAAGTAGACACACAGATATTTTTGGTTTTTAAGTCATTGCTGGTTACAGCTCCCTGTGTTTTCTGTAACGCAGGAGACGCCCCCTGCCGATGTTTAATGACATTTCAAAGACAAGTGATCTGAGCGTGGGAGGGTCAGGTAAGAAGGGCGGAATAGAAGTGAAGGCGTGTCCGAGCTGGGCAAGGTGGCCCCGCGCGCGGCCCCCATGGCCGACAGCTCTCGTCAGGAACGGGACATCATGTAACTGTCCTTCTCCTCAGCCGTTACCGCCTCCGGCCATCTCGAGCGTCATTCTCTCCGACTGTCCCTGTCGTGGGTTCCAGTGGCCACACAGTTCCTCCATCAGGGCCGGGGTGAGGGGTATCTCCAGCCACCCCTGGGACCCGGCCCTTCCTGCTGTACGCAGACGGCCAGGGAAGGACGGCCAGGGAAGGAGCCGGCGTTCGCCTGCCTGCTGATGCGGTTTAGTGACAACTTAGCCCTGACCAGGCTGGAAACACTGTGTTAAAATAGACTCTCGAGCGGAAGGAGGAGGAGAGCGTGCTTCCCCAGAGCGGAACCCTGAGCTCCGGCTCCTCTCGCGTCTGCGCATGAGGTGAGACAACGCAGCTGGCGAAGGTCGCGGCAGCGCACGGACCAGAGCTGCGGCGGGTGCTGACGCTGCGTGGGTTTAACGGGGCACCGTCGCCGTGCCGCCGAGGTCCTGCCCGCCCCGCCCCGCCCCGCCCGTGACCCCAGGCCGGCCCCCCTGGAATGCAGTCCCACTTTCGGCCAGTGCGGCCTGACTCCGGAATCTTCACAGCTGAACCAACGCACGCAGGCACCTGTTCGTGTGCCCGTCTAGGGTGCCACCCAGTGGGTGCTGGGGCAGCAAAGCCTCGCTGGGGTGGGGGCCCATTAGCCAGGGTGACGCCATCCCGTGGACCTGTGACTGGCAGAAGCACAGCTAAGGGCCACACTGGAGCCACCAGCTCCTGAGCCCACGCAGCCTGTCAGACGGGCAAAGGGCACTCGAGGCTCCCTGACCACCGGCTCCTGAGCCCACGCAGCCTGTCAGACGGGCAGAGGGCACTCGAGGCTCCCTGACCACCAGCCTGTCAGACGGGCAGAGGGCACTCGAGGCTCCCTGACCACCAGCTCCTGAACCCATGCAGCCTGTCAGACGGGCACAAGGGCACTCGAGGCTCCCTGACCACCAGCTCCTGAGCCCATGCAGCCTGTCAGACGGGCACAAGGGCACTTGAGGCTCACTGAAGCCGAGAGCCTGTGACGCTCTGTGCCGTCCGATCTACGTGCAAAATGACAAAACAAAACCACAACAACCCCCCTCCCTTTTTTAAAAAAAAAAGCACCACTGTGTCCCAGAACATTTCTTCTAAGAAAACAGGGCCCGAGGTGAGGAGCATAGATTTGCCCACGTTTAGGCTGCTTCCCAGGGCCCTGCGTGTGCCCTGCGTGCAGAGGAAGGTGGTGCTTGGGTGCTGGGGTCACTTCGAGGGAACCACCGGTCTTCTAACTGTGTGCCAGCCGGGCTAACGCATCTCTGCCCCGAGGGCCCCACACCTGTGCCCAGGCAAGCTGGATTCCAGCTCAGTACATTCTTATTTGAGTTTAATGTCTTTGATACTTTTCTTCAAGGTTTTACAAGCATTTAGAAAAATTTCCTGTCATCCTTTATCTGAATTTCCTAAAGAAAAATGGGCAGAACATCTAAGCAGACACTTCTCCAAAGAGGACATACAGATGGCCAATGGACACACGAAAAGATGCTCAACATCACTAATCATCAGAGAGATGCAAATTAAAACCACAGTGAGCTATCACCTCACACCTGTCAGAATGGCCGCCATCAATAAATCAACAAGCAACCAGTGCTGGCGAGGGTGTGGAGAAAAGGGGACCCTCGAGAGGAGACTGTTCTAGAACTGTCTGCTCTCTCCATGATGCTCGGACAGTCCGTTCTAACCCAGCCGCGGGTGGGGTCTCCTGAGCTCTCAGGTAAACGGTGGAAACACACAGAACAACCAACCTTGTATTTTCCTTTAAGACCGGCTGAGTGTGTGGAGAGGCATCCTGGTCGTGGAAAGGCTGCAGTGTGTCGAGTTGGAGGGAAGGACACATGTGACGTGTGTTTGAGGCTAGTATCAGGCAGCTGTCTAAAGAACATCCTGGAATCAACGAGGCTTTCATTGGAGAAGTACTTTCCAGTGTTTTCAGTAAAACGAAGAACACCCAGGTTTTCTGCTTGACCTCTCGTGAAGTCATGCCTGACACCTCTTCAAGTCAACGAAGTAACGAGACGTTCTGTTGACCTTTGTCCACAAACACAAGCTGCTCTGTTTGTGCAGGTGCTGACCCCGAGGCCCCGGGTGGTGCTGGAATGTCACTGAACGCACGACTACCCCACATGGCTCTTTTCCAAGGCCTCGTCACGCTCAGCATTTCCACCATTAAAGTTTTAAATTTATTCTTTCAGGTTGATCTAAGACTAGGGTCTGAAACTTTATCAAATGTGAGTTCCTTGGCAGGAAAGGTACGACGTTAAGGTGTGACAGGCGCTCCTGCACAGGTGAGGGCCTCAGGGGAGGTGGGGCAGGAGTGCTCCTCTGGGGTGGGGGGTGGGGGGTGAGGGTGAGGGGAGGAAGCCTGGAAATCACTGGGCTTCAGACACACACAGGAAAAGTACCCAAGGGGAGATGGGGGGCCTCCGCCTGCACCCTTTACCACAGTGTCTGCGGCTCAGTGACAGCAACTCAGAAAGGGGTTGGGGTGTCCCAGATGCCAGTGAGACACAGCGAGTGCCTCTCCACCCCCTTTTCTGGTTCAGGGTTGTCTCACGGTCAAGCTGGTTGACGGAGCGCCGGCCAAGCCCCGGAGCAGCTCCCACACAGGGGCGCTGGGCTCGGCTCACTGAGACCAGGCCTGGACTCCTGTGCTTGACCTCCTCGCCTTCACCCTGGAATGAAGGCCAACACATGCAAGCGTATTTCAGATTTCCGAAGCCCATGCAGGGTGGCTGACGTGACGGCCCTCGTGGGGGTCTCGTTTGTTGAATTTCAGCGCTGCCCTCAGAAGCGACCGGTGTCCACGGAAATCCCCAGAACCGCTGCGGGCAGCCTCTGGTCCGTCTCCTCCTGTGCGGTGGGGCTAAGACCTCTCGGGTCTTCCGCAAACGAGCTTCACAAACGTGGGCTCTGCTCCTCCCGCGTGAGGCCCCTGTCACCCACGGTCTCTGTGGCCTCATCCCAGAGGGCAAGGACTTCATGACGGTGACCTCTGTGGTCTCCGCATCTGGCACCAGACGGTGGTCAAAATGTGTGTGGACAGGTGGGTGAATGAGGGCATCTATGACAACATGACCCCGAAATGCAGCACCCACACCTCGCTCCCCGACTCCGGGGACCCCGCCTGTCTGGGCTTTGTAGCTCAGTGACACTCGGCAGCTGGAGGCCCTTCTCACCTCAAGACCTCCGCCCTCCTGGTCTGCTCGCCTCCGTCCTCCTCACCTGCCCCCTGCCCCTCGGGCATTGTGGAGGAGTCACCAGCACCCTCTCTGGGCTCCATGATGCTGTCTGCCGAGGTGTGCTGACCTCGGTTCCAGTGGTCCAGGCGCCTGTCCTCTCCACACCACGGGTCAGCAGGGTCCTGACTCCTGGTTCCCTCTGCACTGGGCCTGACACTGTCCCACCACAGCCTCTCGACGGCTCACTGTCTCCTCTCTCAGGCACGGACCAGGACAGCAAGTGTCCATCTCTCAGCTTTCAGATCCACAAAGCCCTTAAAAACCAAACAGGTGAGCCCGGCCGGGGTGGCTCAGTGGACTGAGCATTGTCCCATGGACTGAGGTTGCTGCTCAGATTCCCAGTCAGGGCGCATGCCCGGGTTGCAGGCTCGATCCCCAGTGGGGGGCATGCAGGAGGCAGCCGATCGATGTTTCTCTCTCTCCCTTCCTCTATTTCTAAAAAATCAATAATAATAAAAAAAGTTTAAAAAAACGGAACAGGTGAAATCGGAACAGATCAGCTGAGGTGAACATCGAGTCAGCAGGAAGCTCTCACATGGGAATGGGCCCTCGGGGACCATGGGAGCGGGTCTTCAGGGCGGCCCAGGTGCCCAGACGGCTCACCCTGCGCAGTCTCCACCACACTGAGCGGCTGGCTGCGGGGCCAGGGAGCACGGCCACTTCCCGGACAGTCCTGGGAAGTGCCGAGACTCTGCCCCTTGGGCCCCACCCATCCAGAGCCAACCGGGGTGAGCCACCTTGGAAGTGGGTCCAGCCCCCGCCAAGCGTCCGACGGTGCAGTCTGGACCGTGCCTGGACAGTGCCTGGACCGTGCCTGGACCGTGCCTGGACAGTGCCTGGACCGTGCCTGGACAGTGCCTGGACCGTGCCTGGACCGTGCCTGGACCGTGCCTGGACCAGCTTCAGGAGCTGAGCAGCACGGTCTGTGACGCTGAGACGAACGCAGGTCCTGTGACACAGTGATGGCCCCCCCAGGGCCCCCAGGAGGGCAGCACAGGAGACGCAGTGTGGACTGGACTTGGTTACGGCCCGAAGAGCCTGCATTTACGGAACAGGCCGTGGACCCCGGCTGGTCCTGAGTCAGGCTTGGCGACTCTGCTCTCAGATAACTTACAGGCAAATAAAAACACGCCCGGCCGTTTTGGCTGTGGTTAGAACGTCAGCGCTCGGACCAATGGGTCACGGGCTCGATTCCGGTGAAGGGCACATACCTGGGTGGCAGATTCTACCCCCAGCCCCGGTCAGAGTCGTGTGGAAGGCAGCCAATCAATGTGTCTCTCTCACATCGATGCTTCTCTCTCTCTCCCTCCTTTCTAGCGCTCTGAAAATCAATGAAAAAAAATCCCAGGTGAGAATTAACCCCTCCCCCAAAAAGAAAGAAAAAAAATTAAAAATAAATAAAAGCAATGTAGACACGTGAGTTTGAAGGGAGAAGGGTAGTAGTGAAGAGTGATCTAACCACTTTCTGGATAAAACGTACACGCAGACGCGGGCACCCCCCCGGGAGGCTGGCCGGCGGGTCCACCCCCTCTTCTGGGCCTGTCCGCAGTCTGCTCACTCCCTGAACCGTTCCTCCAGGGCAGGAGAAAGCCTTCGTGGATGAGTTGACCTCGAGTCACCAGTTCCAGGGACAAGGGCTAAGAAGCCACGGCTGGGGTCCGGCCTCATCGTCCGCATCGGTCTGGGTTCACTTTGGGCTCTTGGGGGGCACAGAAACCCCTGCTCCTGGCAGGCTGCCGCGTGGTGTCCCACCGAGCCATCCCGGCCACTCATCTCTCTCCTTCGCCGTGGACGGACACACCATGGGTGGGCTGTTTGTAATTTAAGTCACGAGCACACTCGGCGGATGGCTACCATTTCCTCATCTGGTTCGTGGTGAGTGTTGAAATACAGAACATGTAATTTCACGAGCTGGAGAAAAGTAATTTTTAGAGAGGAGAAAGTGTCATAGAAAAACAAAACCACAACTACAAAGTGTGATTTCTGCACCAGATATTAACGACTGTACTTCGAAACAGCGATTATGAAAACAAATCATTAAAAACTCGATATTAAAGGCGCCAGTTCCCCGGGCTATTATGTGTGTAGTTAAGTTTTTAAAACATGAACTAAATGCTTATATAAAATTTTAAATTCACACGTGCAAAATTACCAACATCAGTAATTAAATGTAGATATCAGAAGGGAGACATCGCTTTGTGAGCTCAGCAGTTTGAGATGCCCAAATAGGGCGCTCGACTCAGAACTCAGTCTGCTCTGAGAATCAGGGAACACTGCGGACGCATCATCGGCCCTGCACTGAGCCGGCTGCCTTCCGTTGGACAGCTTCCTGGGTCGTGACCACCCGGGACGTGTTTCCCACCGCGGCGGCCGGCCGGCTGCATGAGCGCCTGTGGCTTCCCACGCACAGGGTCTCGGCTGTCGGCGGGCTCCTGGCTGGGCACGTGGGGGCCATGGTCAGGGCTGGGGTGCAGCTCCGGCCCATAAGCCTCTTAGCCTCTGAGGACAGGTGTTATAACCCTGGGTTCCTTCGGAGCAGCAGGGCAACCAGAGACCAAATCTCACCACCAGCCTGGGCTCCAGACACAGCCGGGAGCCGCCTGGGCCCACAGAGACCCCTGGTCAGCTGGCGTCCCTGCTGGGAACCGAGCTCCTCCAGGCTGAGTGTGTGTGTGAACAGCTGGCCAATAGTCATCTATCATGCACCTAAATTCACTTGGCGACAATGAGTTATTTTCACTTCTTTCCACATTTTTTTCATTTCAGGTTCAACATTCTGACTTCTTAGTATAACTCAGTGTTGCGAATTCTCTACGAGCCTGAGGTTGCTAAGAGCTAACAGTGGCCTAGGCCTGTTTGCTTTGGTGGACTCGGCATTTAACTGTCCTGCGTCTTCAGCTCTAACCTAGCAGCAGCCAGCAGAGCTGACCCAGGCCTCCTCTCCGAGTCCCTCCTCGCAGAGTGCGCTCCGTCCCGGGAGGAATGTCACTCCTCTTCGCAGTGATGGAACGTCCGACTGAACTGGGTGATTCTGAAAATGTGCTGCGAATGCTGAGAGGGCACCTCGCCCTTTCTGACCGTGAGCACTTCCTGCGACGGGAATAAGACCGAGGGGTGATCCTGGCCGGCTTTAGACACAGGCTGGTACCTGATTGTCAAAAACAGCAGCAACAGCAAACCGACGTCCCTGCAACATTTTATTGTCTTTGAAAGTGACTAAAACACATTCTCCTATTACATACATGCACACACGTGTACACACACATTCATGCACACAGACATGCACACGCATACATACACACTCACAAAAGCACACACACACACTCATGCACACATACACGCACACTGATACACACACACACACACACGCGCGCACACACACCATCCATCCGCCCTGAGGACCAGGACAACTCTGAGGATACGATGGTGGAGTGAATCTCGAAGGTCTTCATGCTACCTCACGATTTTGGAGGACCCCTTAAACCCAAGGGCATCTCACAGGGAAGCCGCTGACGCACAAAGGACACTCACTTTGTGGACCTTAAACAGCACCTCACAGAGGTCACAGGTGTTTTCTGCTCGTCCCCAGTCCAGTGTGCCCACCTGCAAGGAAAGGAGACGGAGGTGTCAGTGTTCAGCATTCTCACCAGAAACAAACGAACGAAAGCCACGAGGAGCAGCCGAGTGAGGTGGTGGACAGGGGACTCTGCACACACACATCGACTCCTCCCTCTGTGCACTTTAAAACGTTACGGTTTTATTAGTGAATTCCACCTTCGTGAATGCGAGGAAGTCTTAAACGTATACACGGAAAGACACATGCTACTTTTAGTGGGAGAATTTAAACCCTCACGGCAGTGACCCGAGTCACAGCAGGACGGTGGGGACACGAGCTCGTGGCTGTGGATGCTGGTGGGCGCGTGGTCGTGGCTGCTGGTACACGGCGTGTGGCGTTTACTTACACGCGACATAAGAACCTGCTCGCGCAGGAACTTACCTGGGACACACAACGGGCACAATTCCGGGAATTCCTTTGGGATTTCTTTCAGATTAAACTAAGGGTCAATTTCTAGGTTACATTTTAACAGAATGTATATTATAATGTAGATGTTATAGATACATTATATTTTCTAATGCTATATAACTAGAAATTTAGTGAAAATTTCAAAGTTGGGGCGTCGAGAGGGGTGTGGTGACCTGGAAGCCCTCTCTGCCGGGAGTTCTGGCCCCACCTGGAGGTTCAGATGCAGTAAGTGGGGGGGGGGGCTTGGATGTTGATTCTTATAGATGTTGATTCTTATTTCAGTAAGTTTACTCTTGACGTGTTAAAAAGCACTGAGTGGGAGGCCTGTGGGCAGCAGCCATAGCATCGTCTTGTCAGAAAGGCGGAGTCCCAGGTTGTTCTGAAAATATTCCCGGTGTGTGTGGTGTTCTTCAAGGTCTTTTAGGAAAACAATCAGGAAGGACAGACGGGGAGCGAGGAAGGCTGGCTGCTGATGAAGAAAACTGTTTACAAACAGATGCACATTTAATCACTATTTATGTTGCACAAATTCCGTATTTTGCAAACTAGATGCTCCATGGCATAACTTTCTCAAGTCAAAGGGTCTCTAAATAGGAAGCAAACGCGACTTATTTTATACCGTTTTTCAGGGTGCAGCTCTTTTGTCGTAAGGGGTGAAAACTTCTCATTTTTACAAATAATGAAAGTTGATAATTTTCAATGCCATCTGACCACACTTGACTTAAAATGCAGCAGAAATTTTAAACTGTAAGATGTAATACCTTGGCATCTTTTAATGTTACTGTGGAACAGTTAATATGTAGCCCTGAAGTGATACAGAGTAACTCTATAGCAGATACACAATTGTCTAACATTTCTTTAGTCTATAAATCTTTAGTTACATTATTTATTTCCTGGTAAAAATCTCAAAAATGACATCTTGCTTCATTGACATTCTTAAAGTTGCTTTTAGTATTTCTTGTATATTCATAGGCAATGCCTCTATAATTTATGTTAATGCTATAAGATGCTGTAAAATTGATTTTATGCTGGTATTTAACACCTTTAATGGTGTTTGAAAACACGAATAGCTGAAACACTAGTTCTCAGATTCCAATTTGCAAATAAGAAATAAATAACTCGCCGTAGAAGGAGGCTCCAGGGTTAACCCACGTTGCGGCATCTTTCGCGCCCTGGGGACACGGGGGCGAAACCCCCCTGGGCTCTGCTCCCTGCGTGGGGGGGAAACATGCCCCCCTTCTTTGTCCTCTTTTCCTTCAACACTCCTTTCCCTCATCTGATGGAGCTCAGAAACCATCCTTGGATGCAGGACTTTATCTTTTAGCTTTTCCTAAATTATTTAGCACGAAATCTTTGGGTCTTTTAAAAACTCATTTAAATGTTCTGAGTCCAAGTGTCAAGAAACGGCTCCATGAATGTGGTTGAGGCTTTAGGAGCCAAAATCACGGCCCCCTGGGAGCAAGGGTGACCCGGTGGAGACCTCTGTGCTGTGGGAGCGAGACTGTGCTTCAGAAGGTGTGGCTCCCCAAAAGGAGAGGATATTAGAGCTGGCTCATCGGTGCCGGTGCCATGGAAGCTGGGTGGGGGTCCAGGGGACCCTGTTTCGGGGGGGTGGGGGGCAGCCTCCTACAGAGCTCAGTGTGCTGGTCAGTTCCTTCCCTCAGAGCAGAGACTGGCAAGGTTTCCAGTCTCTAAGCACAACACTCACGGCTGAACAGCACGTCTGTGTGGTGTGGTGTGAGCAGTGCACCGGCACCCAGACCGTCAGCCGGGGGTTTTAAATCAGCAACAGAACCTGGTACCAACACACTTACGTTGCCCACCCAGGGATGGTGGAGATACCCCTCGCCACAAAGTTAGAACTTCTGCTCATGAAGCTGAAACACCAAGGGGAGTGGAGTAAATTGTATTTCGCTCACACGGGTATAGACATTTGATTAAATACTGAAAGCACATCTCGTACTTTGGAATCCCGTCTGTGCAGAGAGGACATACACAGAGAACGCTAATAACAGAAATGAAAAGAGTTTTCAGGTGTGTGACGCAGGACGGATTCTGGGGAGGCGGGGACCCCGGCTCAGGTGCCGAGACGGGGGTGGGGAGCCTAGGGCCGAGCTGAGCTGGTTCCGTGCTCACAGCCTCGTTGACTGAGCCGAGGGTGATCTTCCCTCCGTCACAGGGACGGTCCGCCCTCTGCTGGGCGCCTGGAAGTATTGGTTATTGGTGGCCATGCTCTCCTGGAGCCGGAACTGAGGCCACGGGGATATTTTCCTGTTTTTAAATGTGAAATTCTTTCCTACTGTTGCTTTGTCAGATGGGACCACATGCTGTTACATTTCGCAACAACTGTGGAAGGAAACCATTGCACTGTTTGAGGGGAGTTCAGTGACTGTTTACGCAGACAGGTGGGGGTTCCTCAGCGGCAGCAAGTTCCCAGCATCGGCTTGTTCTTGTCCACGCCACGTGGCCCCGGGCTGACCCGGACGGAGACAGAACTCCTGCAGAGAGGGGCGAGGTCTGGGAGTCTGGCGTTCAGTTAACCGTGCTGCAGTTTCCCATTTTAACAAGATACCGGTTACGTAAGGGCTCACATCTGGGGGCCGGGGGGAAGGTACACAGGGGTTCTCCATGTCATGGGGCTAGTTCTCCATGAATCTAAAATTGTCCCCCAATGAAAAGCTCACTGAAGAGACTGCACTCACCAATGACAAGGGGAGACGCAGTACTGGCTTCACGTCCGAATGGGAAGCTTGGTGTTATAAGGGACGTGAGTATGATCGACAGCAAAAGACAGGTTCAGTGCACACAGGATGAGACGAAGGGGGGCGTCCATGCGACCGTCACCCCGACCCCCACACACCGTCACCGGGTGCTGGTGCCGGGGTGGGGACAGGAACCCTCGCACGTCGCAGGAGGGAGTGGCGAAGGGCATGGCTGCGACGGGAAACGGTATGAACGGTCCTTACAGTTAAAGACAGAACCGGCTCATGGTCCAGCACTTTCCACGTCCGGGTTTACCCAGAGGAAATGCAGTCTGGACCTCGGGTGATCCGCAGCCGGGTTCACCGCCGTCATTCAGTCGCCAGGACACAGACAGCACCCGAGGTCCCGACGGGTGGGGACAAAACACGGGAATGTCACTCAACCTTGGGAACATTGGCAGGGGGCCCTTTTATTCATGTTTAATGCAGGAAGTTCCGTCAACACTGTAGGTGACTCGCATCCAAATTTCAGACACCCGACGGCACCAGGTGTTGTTTGTAGCTCCCATGTTCAGACTCCGGAAAGTGAGATTGTCTAAACTGACAACCTCGAGGCAGGCGCCCCGTCCGAGGAAAGGGTGTCGGTAGGAACTGGAAGATAATACTGCGAACTGCAGCGGTCAGCATCAAATTTATATGACGTCCCGACTCAATCGGGCTGTTTATTTTCATAAAACTTGGATGATTTGAGGGGAAAAACAGCCTTTAAATTTTAGTGTTTGGCCATAAATTAGAAATGTCTGAAGAGAAGGGATTTGTCTGTCTATTTTGGGTTCTCTGACCCTGTCACTGGTGATCTAAGGAGTCCTTCCAGCCCCCACCTCCCGACCAGCTGAGGCGGATCTGTCCCCACGGCCGTGTGGGACAAACGGGTTAGTACATTACGACTCAAAGTAAGAAAAGCCGTGACCCCGGGCAGCACGCCTTCCCACGGACCCCGGCGAGCCTCCTGCCAACCCCGGGCAGACGGCTTCTCCTTCAGACAGGACCTGGCCAGCGACCCTTCCCCAGAGTCTCACGGGCGTCCTTACCGGAGGAGTGCCGAAAATGTAGACGGAGGGGCCCCTCAGGGCCAGGAACTTGGGTCTGAAGGTCGGAGAGCAGTCGGCACCTTGGAGCCTCTCGCTGACCCAGCCCATGTGCACGACCTGCAAGGAGACCGGCACCAGGCACCTGCCCGGCCTCGAGGAGCACAGCCCATGTGCACGACCTGCAAGGAGACCGGCATCAGGCACCTGCCCGGCCTTGGGGAGCACAGCCGGCCGCGGGACACCCACATGCACGTAGGGGACAGGACGCCCGGCCAGCCTCAGTCTCCACGCCCAGGGGGCTGGGCCCCCACCTGGAGTCGGCACCCCGGCCTCGCCCGGGCCGTGCCACAAGTGAGTCAGCGCGTCCGTCTCAAGGCCCCGGAGCTGCACCGCCCACGTTTTCAGCAATGCACGTTAGTTCCTCTGTTGGGAGTCAGAACGACGCCTGGTCTAAGCGGCTGCACGAGGAACGTTCCCGCTTCTCTGGTGACCTCTCGCTCACACAAGTGGAGAAGCGTCCGGCTCTCCCAGGTCGGGTCCTGACACAGTGCCACGACACAACCGCAGCCCTTCCAGTCTCTCGACACAAGACGCCAACTGCGGGTCCGAACCCGGTTCACAACGTTAACGGAGGACCAACCGGAGCGCAGTGCCCGTCCGCACCCACATCACGCTGACACCCTGAACTTCACCGTGACACGGGTTTGCAGTGAAGGGGAAGTCGTGCCATCTCAACGTCCTCATTTCCACGTTAACAAGGAAAACCCCCAACGCAGTCTTAGACGGGGAACAGCTACAGGGAGGCGTGCCCGCCCCGCCAAGCACTTCAGGACCTGAGCTGTCTCAGCCGCGGTCCCGAGGCGGGCGTCCCGCCGTCTGACCCGCTGCCCAGGCAGGGGCCCGGGGGCAGCTGTCCTAGGAAGTGTGACGACAGCAGCCTGGGCCCCAGGCAGGCTCGCCGCTTCGATGACAGCGTCCAGCCCGGCCTGGTGAAAAACTTCCAGCTGCCAGATAAAATGTGCAGAATCAGATTTCTGCAGAGTGCTCCCGGGGGCGGAGACGAGGACACGCGGAGTCCTGAGCGTGGAGGGCGTGGCCACGGCGAGGCGGGCAACACTGTGGACTTGGGTGTGAGCCCAGATAACCTGACAATTCACGGTTCTCACCGGCTCGTGAACTCCTACGGCTTCACACACGCGTGCTAAGGTGTCAGTGCTGCAACAGCCAGTTTCATTACGAGTAGACGACAGTCCTTTCATCTTTTCCCGGACACACTGAACACCACTGAGCCGCTGTCGGATCTCAGAAAACGGAACGAGAACGACCCACACGGTATTTGCTGGGATTTCCTGCTGAAGCAGAGGCGGCCCCCACGCTGGGCGGGAAGGCGGATGTGCTCTCGATGACACAGTAATCTGGGAACACCACGCAAACAGACGGTTCCCCGCAGCCCAGTCGAGCTGACATAACATTGCCCTCGCAGACACCAACGTCACTTCCCGTGCAAACGCGCAGCATCCTGAAGTCAATTTCACCATTCTGGGCAAGGACCCCATGTGGTTAGTGTGCCCACCGGCTGCAGGCCACAGGAACAGGCCTGGACGCTGCGCGTGAGCCCTCCGGGGACACGCACTCGGGACCGAAAAGCAATGAAGGGGAAGATGAGTGTCAGCCACAGGGATGCGTTCTTGTTCCTTCTGCGCACTGATAACACTGACACTGAAATACGTGATGTGCAAAAAGTCACAGCTACAGGCTAGATTTAACGCGTCTACATAACCACCTAAATGAAACGAGCTTCTAAATTCACGGGAAAATTAGCTCAGTTCCTCGCCCTCTGCACACACAGAGAAAATAAATAATAGATTTATGCAACAGTTTGCCCTCAAAAATAACTTGAAGAAGACATCTGCTTTAATAAACGACTCACACAGTCCACTTTACGTGGCTTGCTGAGAACAGAGCTGTCTCCGCGGTGAAGAGGCGAGGGCATCGAGGGCCCCACGGTGTCTGTCAGCATCGACTCCTGTGAGACCAGAGCGGAAGCTGGCACCTGGGGCACCTGGAGAACGCCCCGAGGAGTTTGCAGAGCCCCATAAGCTGCCACGGAAAAAGTAGCTTTAGAAGCACGGTATTGTAACACACCAGATACTCATTGTTCTTAGGAAAAATTCTTCCTTGAAATTTCGAATTGCTTCCAAAATGTCTGATAGAATGTGCATGTCCAATTTTGTCATGGCTGTTTTATTTAAAAAACCTTTTTTTCCTTTATTGATTTTAGAGAGAGGAAGGGAGAGGGAGAGAGAGAGAGAGAGAAACATCGATGAGAGAGAACATCAACTGGCCGCCTCCTGAATGCCCCCCACTGGGGATCGGGCCCACAGCCTGGGCATGTACCCTGACCAGGAATTGAACCGGTGACCTCCTGGTGCAGGGTCGACGCTCAACCATGGAGCCACACCAGCCGGACCTGGCCGTTTATTAAAATCATTTTGTGGAAACGATTGAGTACCCTAACAGGCAACTTTTATTTGCACGCAAACACATGCACTGTGGGTGTTCCCGTGGGGAGATGGCGCAGGGACACAGGTTCCGGGAGCCTTAGTGGTGACCCACCGGGGCACGAAGCTGCCCGAGCCCGATATGTGCAGCCAGCTGCGGATTCCCCGCCTGTACCACCTTCCTGTTTCTGTGATGAGTCACCACGAACCAGTGGCTCACGGAACAAATGGGTCATCTCAGTTTGGGGAGCTGGGTCTCTGAAATGGGTCTCGGGGCTAAAATCAGAGTGTGCAGGGCTGGCTCCTCCCGAGACCACAGGGCAGTCCCTTTCTGGCCTTTCCTTCCGCAAGGCGCCTGCGTCCGGGGCTTCCACCCCCCTTCAGCTCCACAGCCAGCCACAGCTGCAGGTTCCCTCCTCTAAGGTGAGCTGGCAGCAACCTCTGCCCACCTCTGCCGTGTAAGGAAACAGGCTCCCATTTCGGTTCTACGTAAACTGCAACACAGTGAACACAGGGAGCACTGTGAGGGGCGGGTGGACAGGAGACAGGTGAACAGGCAGACTGAAAACTGCCATCAAGACAAAGGTTTGCCACTCGGTCTTACAGAGAAAGCAAGGACTCCAGCTGTGTGCACGCCTTCATGCGGTCAAGGCACCTTCACCAGAAACCCTGGCCCACAGGCTCCAGCCGCTCCTCCCAGACACAAGGTCACGACAGGTGGTATTCTCCTCCCCTGACACCCTCCAATGTGCCCCTCCCACGTCACCCCACAGGGAGAACCTGCAGCTTCCCGGCCGTGTTAACACCTTTCACCCTTGGCTGTCAGAGCATGCAGCTCTCTCCGCAGTGATGCCTTCCCCCGGCGTACCTGCAGAGCCTCTCCATCCTGAAAGCTTCAGCTCGGACCGTGCTGAGCCTCAGGCAGGCTTCTTTAGGCCATCTCGGCCACACGTCCCCAGGGCACTGACCACCTTCGGCATCGTGCTGTCCGGCATCTGGCCGAGGGCCTGCCTGCTGCATTAGCAAACGGCCAGGGTATGCGTGACTTACTTTGTGTCCACTGTGCAGCGATACTGTTCCAGGACATGCCTACACGTCTCCGTCCACGTGACTCAGTCACAGATGGCACGAGACAGAATTTACAAACAAAGCTTAACCTAAGGTCTTGGCAGCCTGGGCCCCACCCCCGGGGCCGAGGACATCAACAGACTGGACACAGGGCTGTGGCTTCTGTAGCTGCCCTGCCCACACGCAGCAAACACCAAGCGCCAGTAAGTGTGGCCTAATTTCTAACCACGCTTCAGGGGTTTCATCTGTATGGAGTCTGAAATACAATCAAAAGGAGAGGAAAAGTCTCCAAATTAAAGCACACATTGACCTTGTGTGTGATTAGCAGCCAAGGTAAGATGGTTAGGGGTCCTGCAGAAATCCCTGGGGCTGGAGGAACAGGTCTCTGGTGCTGGAAACGGTCCCCAGCACCTGCTGGCTTACCGCTTTAAACTGGTAACGTGTCGTCATTGAGTCAATTTCCCCGAGGAACAGAGACAGTACTTGTCTCCTGGACTCTTCGCTCTTCTGCGTGGGAGGGCTTTGTCTAATTATGTGTGGTTTTAAGGGTCTCTACAAAAACAGGACCCCAGAACATTTTCATCACTCGTTACTGACTGAGCTGTCAGGACAGATCGTTAGTTCACTCACAACACAAAGGTCTCAGACCCCTGCTCTCAGATGTGCTGCGAGTGTAAAGTGGATCAAACTGAACTAACGCCCTGGAGAGGCTCAGATCAGAGGTGGAATCACAAATCAACCAAATCGGCACAAACTCTTCTGTGAGCACCGAGGTAGGCAGGCACCGACAGAATATTGAAAAAATAAAGTAAAAATGAGATATTACATTTGTTTGATTTTTATCTGTACAGCTTTTATTACCCATGATTGTGGATTTTTCACCAGCACATTTTAAAATAACCAATTTTCTAAAGGAAACCTAATAGAGAACTCGAAAATAACACATTTAGCTATCCCACGGGGTTCAGAAAACATTTATTTCTCACCTAAAATTAAATGGCGTTGACGAAAACCTCTCAGTTCACTGGGCATGAACATATGAAAACTCCTTTGGTCGCAAACATCATGGGGAAGGCGAGCCGTCCCCACAGCAGGCCCTGCGCTGCCCCCTGCTGGTGCCTCCGCCAAACAGCGGCTCCGCCGTGAGTCCAGACGCCCGCCCATGGCTCGCCCCAGCCTGGCCCCGAGCACCTGTCCCAGAGAACTTGTCCCCGAGCATCAGCCCGAGCACCTGTCCCCGAGCACTTGTCCCTGAGCACCTGTCTCTGAGCACCTGTCCCCGAGCACTTGTCCCTGAGCACCAGCCCGAGCACCTGTCCCGGGACACCTGTGCCCGAGCACCTGTCCCTGAGCATCAGCCCGAGCACCTGTCCCCGAGCATCAGCCCGAGCACCTGTCCCCGAGCACCTGTCCCTGAACACCAGCCCGAGCACCTGTCCCCGAGCATCAGCCCGAGCACCTGTCCCCGAGCACTTGTCCCTGAGCACCAGCCCGAGCACCTGTCCCGGGACACCTGTGCCCGGGCTGGGGACGAGCCTACGGCCCCTGCAGGAGGCAGCGTCACCTCCCAGAGAACAAGAATGTCAGCTTCGTGTTGAGCACAGTAGACTCCGCGGGCGGGACCCCTGGGGGTATTTCCGGTCCTCCCCGCCAGGTGGAGGGGGCACTGGGGCCTGACGGGGCAAAGGGGAGAAGCGGGATCAGGGGCGGCGGCGGCCGTGCGGCAGAGCCGTGGACGAGGCTGCTCGACAGCAGGCGGCCCGAGCGGGGACCCGGCCGTCCAGTCGGCGTCTCCGGGCGGCCACGTGCGCACAGCGGACCGGCGCGGGGGGACCGGCGGCCTCTGTGCGTCCCGGCTGAGCCGCCCTCCGCACCTGCCCCGGGTTTCACGCCGAGTGCGAACCGGGCCCGACCCGCGGCGCCCGCTGCCCACGCCCAGCTCGGCGGACGGACGGACGGCGCGGGGACACGCGGCCGAGGACCGGCTCTGCGAGCCGCCCCGCTGGCAGGAGCCGGTGGACGCAGACGCCCGCTCTCCGCCCGCCGCCGCCCGCCTCACCGCACCGCCACCACGCTCGCGAGAGGCGCACAAGTCCGCGCGCAGCGTACGCACGCCCAGCCCAGCACGGCAGGTCTCGCGACACACGAGATCCCGCGAGAGGCGACGCCGGAGGCACGCCTGCCGGGCCGGGCGAGCGTCCTGGGCACGATGCCGTCCGCCTTCTCAGTCAGCTCCTTCCCCGACAGCATTCCCGCCGTCATCACCGTAAGTTGGCGGCCAGCTCGGTGCTGGCGGCTAGGGCCGCCCCGGGTTTCCCTTCGCCCGCCAGGGACGCCGCGGCCCCGACCGGGGGGTGGGAGCGGAACCTGGGTGTTGGGGGGCCCTGGGCGGTGATGGCGGAGCTTCCGGGGGCGGGCCCAGGGTGGGGAGGGCGGGGCCTGGGTGGAGGGGCGGGGCTTCTGGAGGTGGGGCGGGACTTTCGGAGCGGTGGGGCGGGGCCTGGAGGGGCGAGGCAGTGGGCGGAGCGAGGCAGTGGGCGGGGCCGGGTGTGGCCGGCGGGGGGCGGCTGAGTGGCGGGATGCTCTCCTCCTGGTGCCCCTGCCGCGGGAAGTGTGATGTCCTGTCGCCCCCCCCCCCCCCCCCGGGCCCTTCGCCCTGGCCCCCCTCGAGTTGGCGGACAGCTCGTGGCCCGCTTTCCCGTCCAGGACGCGGAGCGTCCGCCGTGCGTGGGCCTGCGGGGCGGGCGGAGGGCGGCCGCACAGAGGCCCGCGGGCTGGTCGGAGCGGGCGGTCAGGCCGGCGTGGGCCGAGCGCAGTGGGGCGGGGCGGACATGCCCACCCGAAGTGGGGAGGCCTCGGCAGGTGCAGTGCGGGAGCTGGACCCCCGAGTTTCAAGCGGCGTGAGCGAGCGCGGCACCTGCGCCAGCCCCTTAGGTTCGCCTCGCCCGTGGGCCGTGACCGCTCCGCGAGCCCACGGCGGGCCGACGCCGTCAGCCTGTGCTCCAGCGTTAGACCCCGGGCAGGGGGTGCCTCGGGGGGTTCCTGGTTCCTCCCTTCCCTCTTCCTGCCCCCCCTGTTGTGTGGGGCTTGGGGGTGGGGGTGGGGCCCCTCGGGAGCCTTGCTCAGGAGGCCCCGAAGTAAGTCCTCGGGAGTGAGGGGCCACCGAGCCCCCCGCCCTGGAGACGGGAGGCCCAGCCCCGCGGGAGTTGACGTTGACCGGTGTCCGATGGTTGCCCCACAGCAGACAGACTGGACGGAGCCCTGGCTCCTCGGCCTCGCTGTCTTCCACGTGCTCTGCCTGCTGCTCACCTGCCTGTCCTCCCGGCGCTATGAGCTGCAGGTCGGGCACTTCCTGTGCCTCGGTGAGTGGGACAAACAGCTTCTGCGAGATTCCCCCGTGAGTGTTTTCCGGGGGCTCTGTGTTCCGGAGACCCAGCCCTTCGGTCTCCCGCTCTCTGAGCCTCAGAGCACGCCCAGGTCTCACTCCTGGGAATTACAGAGGTAAAGTCAACTGTGGATGTTGGATTTGAAAAGAATCTACAGAGTGCCTGCCTTACGGGGGAGGGGTCAGTACCAGTTACACCAGGCCAGTTAGGTTTAGTGGAACCCCGGCTCCTTACACCAGACGTTTTCTCCGTGGGCTTAGACTGTGATGCTTGCTCTGGAAGGGAGAATGCAAACCAGGACGGACACATATGTGCGTAATAACGTGTTGCCAAGTCAGATGGGGGGTCAGGTGTCAGAGAAACGCCAGCCTGGCGGATTGTGGTGCTGAGCCCCTAGAAGCATGCTGGGTGGAGAGGACAGTTCTGTGGGCACCAGGGAGACACTGAAGATTTTGCTTATAGCTGAACGAAGCACAACACCTCGTCTCAGACCTGTCAGCTGGCCTGCTGCAGGTGGGAGGTGTGAACAGGGTGATCGGGGCTGTGGGAGGTGCCGAGTCTGCGTGGCAGAAAGACTGTGGTTCTGTGCAAACTCGGCGAGTGCAGTTAGGGTCCTGAGGAAGCTGGGACAGGCCAAACCAGGAGACCTGCCTCTTGGCCTCCTGGGCTCCAGGGGCACCAGAGTGCACAGTCCTCACAGGCCTGGCCGCCTTGTGGTCAGCTCTGGGAAGTGTTACCAGGGAGGTGGGCACAGGAGACACGGAGGGGCCTGGCTCCACTTGCACCCAGGTGGCTCTCGGGGCAGGAGGCAGGGGGAAGGGGTGGCCTGAGCGCATACACTGACATACTGGAGACAGTTCAGCAGACCTGGGAGCTCCATGCGGTTCGTCGTTTCCTAGGTGAAGAGGGGGTGGCGCTCACCCTGGGAAGGATGCCAGTGTGCATGCAGTTGCAGATCTTATGACTTAACTCTCAAACCAGTGTCAGGTTTGCACATTAGGGCCGATTTTGTGCTGTGAATGGAGCACAGAGGTCAATGACCCCCAGGCCCTAAGGGCATGGCCTCCTGTCACTCATCATCAGCTGGGGAGGGTCCCCACTGAGCTGGGCCTTCCTCACTACTCTCCTTTTAGACAGGTCAGTTGTCAGCTGTGGCGGCTGAGCGGCCTGAGGCCCGTACCCCTGGTTGGGTGGTGGCACCCCTTTGCCTCGGTGCTCCTGCAGTGCTGCGTCCCCATCAAGCTGACCTGTGAGCACCACACAGCCACCGTCCCTGCAGCTGTGGCATTCCTGCTGCCCTGACTTTGCCCCCGGAGCCCTGTGCTCACAGGGGTGCCCGTTAGAATCATGAGGTTGAGAAGTGGGTGGTTGTGGGAACCGGGCTTTGCAGCTCTTGGCCCTGCTGCCCAGTGTCACGTAGGCCTGACCTGTGACGGGGCGTGTAACAGCCAGTGTGGTGAGCTCCTGGTTCCGGGCAGAAGACCTGGGCTCTCGTGGCTGCGTGTGTCTGAGCAGCTTTGTGTGGTTTCACAGGCCACGGAGACTGTACTGTGAGCTGACCTTGGTTCCCTTCTGTTAAATGGGTGTGTCCTGTAGTTATACGGCTTTATAATTTTTATCTCATATCTAAAGTGGAAGTTGCACTTCTCCTCAAACTCTTGCTATGCTTTTACATCTGCGTTGAAGACTCACCTGTATAGACTGTTTCCATCACGATTAATAATCAGCCCCTGAATTCTACCGTGGTTTCTTTTGCAGTAACCTTAGTGTATTGTGCTGAGTACATCAACGAAGTGGCCGCCATGAACTGGAGGTGAGCCGTCGCTGTCCTGCCTCTGCATTTTGGAAAGAGCACCCTGCCTGCAGAACACAGGCCCAGAGGAGAAACAGCAGCCTCTCTCGGGTGGTGTAGGCTGGGAAACAGCTCCTCACGTGTTTCTTACTGAGCAGTGCCAGCTGAACACTGGGTGATGCTGTTCATGACCGTGAGAGAGAGGGGTTGGGCTGTTCAGAGTAACAGCTGCAGAATAAGGAAGTGGCAGGTAGAGCTGGGTGGGCGTGTGGTCAAGTGGAGGTATGCTGAAGCCCTCCTGCCCTCCAGGGACCACCTACCCAGTGTCTGGGCCTCAGCCCCGCCCACACCCTCCCTCAGGAGTCCCTCCTCCCAGCAGCACCCTTGCATCCCCACCCAGTAGGGTCCCACCCTCCCTTCCGTAACCACCTGACCCCTCACCCCTGTGATCCAGACCCATGGCCCATCCTTGTTCTGTCCTGGTCCTCCAGTCCCTTTTCCGTCTCGGACGTCATCCTGCTTTCGGGCCACACCTCCCCCTGGTTAAGCCCAAGGGCCTGCTCCCAGGCGGTGAACAAGAGGCATCGCGCGGACCACGAGGCTTTGCAGGGTTCCTCCACCTTCGGGTCAGAAAACCCAGCGTGTTTCCCCGGCCGGGGCTGCAGGCTGTGGCTCTCGGCCAGAGCTGGGCTCCCGCCACTTACATGGCCCTGAGCAAAACGTGGCTTTTACATTTTAAATGTAAGATTATTGTAAGTTTTTTAATGTAAAGAGAAAAACTAGACATGAGCCCCCCATCTCCTGAGCACCCCGTCTCCTGAGCACCCCGTCTCCTGAGCACGCACCCATCTCTTAAGCACCCCACACCCCATCTCCTGAGCACACCCCATCTGGGCCGTGCGGCCGGCTGGTGGCCCAACGTGTGGCTCTGAGGCTGTGAGAAGGCAGCAGGGCTGTTGTCCCACCACCAGGCTGTGGGGCTGAACACAGGCCGGGACTCCAGGCGAGCATAGTAGGGCTGGTGTCGGGTTTGCTGCCCACACAGGCGGGGTGCAGGTTGCCCTGTGTGTCAGACCCTCCGGTGAAGGCCTGTGCCCCTGTCACCCCTGCGGGCGGCCCTGCTTGCTCACTGGGCGTCGGTCTGGACTGGGAAGGCCCCGAGGGCCATGTGGTCGTGGCTGGTGGGCTCTGCCTCTGTTGACATCAGACCTCTCCAGAGCCTTATGCTGAACAGAGACTGTCATTTAAAACATTGTTTTGTTATGCCTAGTAATTTTTAAAAATTTTTCTTAAAACAGGTTATTTTCAAAATACCAGTATTTCGATTCGAGAGGGATGTTCATTTCGCTCGTGTTTTCGGCGCCGTTGCTCCTCAATGCCATGATCATCGTGGTGCGTACACTAGACAGCCGAGTTCTCGCGTTCTCTCTCTGCATTTCCCAGTGCAAACACTCTCAAAACGCTCGTTGCAGGTGATGTGGGTGCGGAGGACGCTGACTGTGATGGCTGACCTGAAGGGCGTGCAGGAGAAAGCGAGAGCGCGGAGGAGGAGGAGAAAAGAAGAATGACGGCTGCGGCTGCCGGGAGAGCTCGCTGCACCGCGTCGGGGGCGCCCTCCCCAAGCCGACCCCCGTCTGTAAAGATGGTTTTCTCCGTGACACTGTTTGTCTGCGGCTAATTATGCTTGGACTCAGGCTGTCTTTCCCACCTTTTCTCTAGCGTGGGGCTACGACAGGAGGCACAGCGGGAACAACAGCCCCTCACGAGCGAGGGCACCAGGGTGACGTCTCTCTGCAGTCGCCCCTCGCGAGCGAGAGCACCAGGGTGACGTCTCTGCAGGCGCGGAGCAGCGTGCGCTGAGCCAGGACAGGCGAGTCCCACGGCTGCCCGGGAACGAGGCCCCCGTGTTGCTGGGGACCTTTCCAGAGCCGGTCCTCGGAGAGTCCCTTCGCCCCGTGGGCTGGCGTCCAGCTGTGGCTGCAGCGTGATGCTGGTGGGCACAGGCTGGTGGCCCAGGCGGCCTCCTTCACAGGCTGCTGCCCGGCTCCTCCAGCACAGAGCAGCCACGGCCGGAGCGGGGCCCGGGGCCTTCGGGGCCCTGTGCGGTCAGCCTTGCCCAGACGGGACCCTCGGCAGTCCTCACGAGCCCCTGGTGGAAAGTTAATGTCCGTTCGCTTAGCCGCTCCTCCACACGCTCTTGGGGGTGTAAGTCCACAGCTGAGCTGGGTGCCTATCAACAGCAGGTGCACCTTCAGAACCACCTTGTCACCATGTAAATAAATGGGTTTGAAATCACAGAACCAGCACACACAGCTGTCGCGTCGTGGAGCGCACCCTGACGCTGGTGTTGGAACAGTCACGGGCCTGTGTCCTGCGCTGAGTCTCCAGTTAAACTGAGCCAACGTGCTGAGCTCAGTAGTTCCCGCGTGTCTGTGCTTAGTACTAATTACAAATGTACCCTGCTGTGAAACCAGTGAACTGAGGAATACACCGCTGTCCACGCGTGGGCACCGTCACTCGTCTCCTGCTCTCCCTCTGCCCGTGGTCCTCTGCCAGCTCAGTGTGGCCAAGCGTGTGGGACACGGCGGGTGGTCACTGGAGGGGTGGCACCCAGGACACTGCTGAGCACCCTGTCTGCTCAGACAGCCCCGAGATGATCTCACCCCAAATGACAACAGTGCTGAGATGGGGAAACTGAGGAACCTCTAACGAGACCCTAGGAGCGAGGCCTGACACAGTACCTTACATCTTAGCATCCCGGACCATCCCGTGAGGCCAGGCCCAGCCAACACCACAGGCTGTGTCCTGGGACAGCAGAACAGGCCCCTTGCTGCTTCGTTACGAGTGTCACCCCTGAGAGCCACTGAGTCCAGGCCCCACGGGGCGGGCGGGTCCACCCTTGGAGATGTGTCAGGACGCACCATCCCAAGGAGAAATTCCGTCACCGGCTGTTCCAGATAGATTTTCATGACACACGGATGGAGGACATTCCTTCCTAAGTTTAGTGTTTTTTACTTTAGTTGGGCGCACGGGAGCACAGTGCTGTCAGTTGTATGGGGACGGGGGAATGTCTGAAACCATAGCTGGGGACAGCCGAGTGAGGTTCTGGGTTTAGATTTGGGAAAACAGTTGGTGAATAATTGTCTTAGGTTTTAAAAATAAAATATACTCACTGATTTTAGAGAGAGGGAGGGAGAGAGAAACATCCACATGAGAGAGAAACTGATCAGCTGCCTCTTGCACGCCCCCTGCTGGCGATCAAGCTGCAACCCGGGCGCATGCCCTGACCGGGACGAGCCGGACCTCTCGGTGCATGTGCACTGGTCAGGGCTCGTTGCCCTAATTTTAACGAGATGTTTCCCCCTGAGTGAAACACATTCTTCACATTTCAAAGCAAAAAGTGTCCACATGAATGTTTATGTTCAGCAGGTTAGAGGCTCACAGATAGATTCGAATCAAATCATGTTTTATAGACTGTTGTAAACTTAGCAGAGAAAGCATCTCCTGAATTTTAACATTAATTTTAGAAGTGGTTAGATAGACTCTTGTAAGTAAATAAGAGATTTCGACCTGAAGTTTTTTCCATTCCCTCCTCGACGTGTTAAACTTGAGTGTTGAACATTAGAAGTGACAGAAATAGCATCCCATGTGAAGCCACAGTCTAAGATTGCACCCGACCCTGACTGCGTTTCTGGACATCACTGGGTGTGGCTTTAGGGGAGTTGACTGCGTCTGAGTCGAGTTCTCAGGAAGGAACAACGGACGTGACCATGGGCTGGGGATGTGGGGTCCGGCCGTCACGCCCGCCCTCTGGGTGGCCTCGTCCGGGCAGTCCAGCTGTGTACTCACAAGGTGTCGGGGACTGGGCGGGCGGGTTTCCTGAGTGGGCCAGCTCGCTGAGCCCCACTTCCTGACACCACTGCACGACCATGCGGAGACCTGACGGGAGGTCGTCTTGTTCCCTGTGCACCTGTGTGATCTTTTTGAAACAGTTGCTGATGTCATGGTTATTAAAGTAATATGTATGAGATCAGTTCTGAGTGTTGAAATTACATGCATTTTGTACTGAAAGTCACAACATTTAGTAGATTCAGACAGTTTATATTTTGATAATATAAAAGTTTGTCCAAAAATCTCTCAAAATATGCTTGGTGTATAATATAAAAATTCACATTTTTGAAATATATTTAATAGACGTTTGTGAAATTTTGTCTTAAAAAAATTTTTTTAGCATAACATTCAGCCTTAATTCACAGTTCACTTCCTTTTGTAGCTGGTTATCGGCTCAGCTGGGCTGGTGACTGGGGACATGTCTTCTCCAGCCCAGGTGCCCGGGTGACAGGTAGATGTTCACTCGCTGGACTCCTGACCCTGAGCGGAGTAACCAAGAAACAGACCCAGTGGGTTGAGATGGACACAGACTGGGTCACGTTTGTCCTGCTGTGAGGTCCCCACCCCGTCCTGTAGGGCAACGCAGTGCCCATGGCTGTGGGCTGTTTCTGGGCAGCCCGATGCCCGCAGCCATTTTCACATCCAACGGGTCTGAGTGAAGGGGCGGCCTGAGCTGTCTGCTCCGTCTCTGTCTCGGTTCTGACCCTGCGTGTGGTCTCGGTCCATCTGCACGAGCACAGGGGGTTCGAATTCTGCTTCCCCTGTCCCGGGAGAAGAACGAGAACATAAAATGCCCTCCTGTGGGGAGTACGACCTGGTATGAAGAGAGGAGCTGGTTTTGACTCTTCCCCTGAACGGGACCTTTCTGAACCTGTTTTCCTCGTGGAAAAGTTACATACAGTCTGCCAAGCTCATTTAATGATATCACTGAGGATCAAACGATGGGCTGCGTAGGCAATTTCCCTGAAGCGTGCACACTGCCGCTCTGGTTAGGTGGGGCAGTCCAGTGTTCACACCTCGTTAGATGGCATCGGGTTCCCCACGGGCAATGCAGGGTCAGCTCGCTGCAGGAGTCCAGCCGGAGGGAAAGACTGACGTGTACGAGTAACCACAGTCCTTGGGCCGCTGACAGTACGGGGCTCCTGAGCTGTGCAATGACCACACCAAGTGCTGGGCCCCACTCCCGAGTTCCAGGAGCTGTGGACCCGCCCCGTTCTCACTGCAGTCTGCGGGGGCTCGAACGCACTGCCTCGGCCCGGAGGAGAAGCCTAGCGGCTCCGATGGAGGGATGCTGTTCTGACCTCAGGGGGACTGAGAACTGGGTTAGCAGTGTCCAACTTACTTATTTATACTTTGCCATAAGCAAACCCTGACACACATGTGTGCGCGCACAGACACGCACACAGACACCAGAGAAAATCAACTCACTGAAGTTGCCTTTCTATTTCCTGGGCAAACACCTCCCTACCCTGTGCACACACACTCAGGCCCAGGACTCCATCTGAGTTAATAAGCTCGTGTTTAATTATTGATGTTTTTCTAGTTTCAGTAAGACTTTTAAAAGTGGATTAAATCAAGCAAAGGAGAGCAAAACAAACGGGGTGACGAGGCTGGTGCATCCACGGGCAGTGGATCTGGGGGATGAAGACACGAGGTTCCGGACCCACCACGCAGGCCCAGGCACACAGGGGCACTGGGAACCCGCAGATGAAAGACCTGTCTGGCCTGAAATCCTCAGTCTCCATAATTCCTTTTCCTGATTAATAGAAGCCGGGAGCTGAGGGGCATCGCAGGGTCTCTTGCGTCATCTGTGGGGCCAGACTACTCACGCAGCTTAAGAAGCCGGGTGTCACCCCTAGATGCAGAAATGCGGCAGTGTTTTCCATGACGATGGCATCGCCTGCTGCCTGACATTGAGAAAGACCAAGGAGAATCACTAGGTGCCCGACCAGGGCTCCCTAGGAATTTCAGATGCCTGTGTGTTAGGCTGCCTCTTTCTTGTGTCCCCTCCCTACCCCTCCTAGGATTTGCTTGTCAAAGCTGGAACTGAAGACTGGACTAATCCCATCCGCACGCCCTGAAGGTGGCGGAGGGCATGGTTGTGACAGCGGGCCCAGGTGGGTTGTGTTTGTTGTGAGCAAAGTGGAGCCAGACTGGTCAGCATTCAGGTTGGAGGGCCTGGCGGAGTGGCCGAGCTTGAACAACAGGGAGTCGCCAGGAGGGAAAGGGTGTAAAACTCCCCAGCACGACCCTTTGCAGCCACAGACTTGCTTGGCTTCTCTTACCCTTGGATGAAAGCTCTGGACTGAGGGAAAAGTGATGAAACCACAGAAACAGATGAACTGAAAACACAGCCCTGGCTTTGGAGGAGACTGTGGGCCTGCTGGGTGTGCAGGGAAGGAAGGAAGGCCGTCTCAGATGTCTGGACCTGCGGCCCGGACCCTGCACCTTCCTCTCACCGTGTTACAGCGGAGGAGTGCTCTGGTCACCAAGGTGATGTTTAACTTTACATTTCAACATGCACTTCACGTTCCACAGATGTCGGTATCTTTTTAGCTCCTCAGAAGGTTTCCTGACGTGAAACGGAAGAATGGGCGCGGGAGGTGGCGGGGACTCTGCCTCTCGGGAGGGAGCGTGTTGACCTAAACCATGATTTAGTAGAAATGAGCAGGGCGTAGGGCACAGGATCCCAGAACACAAAGGCGATATCTCACTGCTCCAGCGAATGAAAGAAACAGACGGTCGTTGCATGAGTCCCGTCCTCTGGGGCTGCAGAATCGCCAATCCTGGACTCGGCTCAGAGGCCAGAGATTCAGGTTTTCATGACAGTGACCAGTAGTTGATTAATGACCAAAGCTAAAGAAATAAAATTCATGCATGATTTGGAATTTTCCCAAGATTCAATAAAAAAAAAATAAAATAAGGTGCAGGTTGGTTTGGTGCTTTGTGTCGCTGTAACTCCACTAAGAAAACCTCAAGTTCACAGGCAAACAGATGTAGGCTGACCCAGCGACCATTCCAGAAGAGGACACTTTCCCATGACAACACGTGGAAGTTTAGCTGGTTTGTTTTATCGTTCAGACTGTTGGCACATGTCCGTGTTCAGGAAGACTCCTGCTTGCCTGAGGGGCACAGCCGCAGGGCTGCTGTGCGACTGTCCTAGGTCGCTAAGGAGAGTAATGAGAGGGCCATCACCTCTGGGGGGTCTGTTGTTCAGGAACATGTTCTTTGTCCAGGAGCAGTGAGTTTGCATCTTTGGATGAATCATTATCATTTTGCATGAAATCCCTCTACCCGCCGGCAAAGCCTTTCCTTCAGTGTGGAAAGCTGCCTCAGCCCCAGCACTCCTGGGAGACACTCAGGCTGTGAGGCCTGGAGGGTGCAGGGTCCTGCCGGCTGCCCGCCTGGTCCCGTGTAAGTCATGAGCGAGAAGTCCTGGCGAGTCCTGCAGGCCTCTCAGGTGGTGCACGTCCCCGCGATGTTACTGAATTCATATGAGTGTTCGTTATGTAGCTCAGCTCTTCAATTTTCGGTACATGCTAAATACCGGGTCCTTTGTTGGGACACGTGTGGGGGTGAGGAGAGGGTGGATCTCCATGGGAACGGGCTGAATGGCAGAGGCAGGAGGCCTTCCTTCCACACAAGAGCCTGGGCTCGCCCATCAGGTGCCAGGTGAGGGTGAGGGAGCGTCTGAAAGCCGACGCCTGCCATAGGCTCCCAGTGAACGCAGGGAGGGGTGTGGAGTCTGGAGTCCTCAGAATCATCCTTTATCTTCGGCACCGGCGGCGGAGAGAAGCGCGGGCTCTGTGTGGGCCTCGAGAGAGCGATCTCGGCACAGCTCTCGCTCAGGAGAAAACACACGAGTTTTCTCCATCTGTCAGGTTCCTTTACCACCTGCTGCACGTTAAGTGGCCTGAGCATCCCGGCATGTGGCATCAATGTAGGTTATTGCGGCTCGATAACTGACCTGTCTTCACAGGCAACGTCTGACGATGCCCTCCCCCTGCGTGCAGATGTTTAGAGTCCATTCCAGAAAGTCACTCCCAGCTTTCCGGGCACGGGCCTGTCGTCACCGCACGGGCCACGCACCCAGAAGGTTCGAATCCTTACTGGGTTTCCCGTGATTCCATGTCACACACATCTGATAATGGGGCCTTTTAGCAAAAGAGATTCTGTAATGAGCAGTGAGGAAATTGTCCTTCGTGCCGTGTCCACAGACAGTGCCCTGAAGTCCCAGGTGTCCTGGGAGCTCGTGGGCCGGAGTGGTGTCACCGTGAGACACTGTCCTCACCGGGCTCCTGGGCGGCAGTCTCGGCTGCCGTTCACTGTGGAGCGTCCCGTGAATGGTCACAGAGGAAGCGTGGGGTGTCTTCCTGGTCTGCAGCATGGGGCAGTGAACACAGCTGACCAGGAAACACCCTGGACGGTCAGCATGGTGTTTGTCCCACGGTCAACATTCAGAACCCTCCGCCGTCACCTGTTACCAGCATCAGCGTGACCAGGGACGTGGACCTTGTGGGTCTACGCTAGGGCTCCCGGGAGGGTGGGCCCAGCAGTCTCCCAGGGACCCAGGAGGACTGGGCTTCTGTAAGGACGCAGACCTGGGGGCGGATGAGGTGGAGAGGCTGGGGGATCGGCACGGCGTCTGGATCTGACCCGCAGACGCTGGACTCCCCACACGACACCCCCATTGCTCTCAGGTCAAACCAACACCACCCAGTACCAACTCTTCCAAGTTTGCTGCTGGCCGGGGCTTCACTTCCCGAATCTTGGCGCCCTGTTCCAGCCAGCTGCCGAACCAAACCTGGAACCCCTCTAGCTGTCCCCTTCCAGGCAGCTGACCTCCGCGCCCAGCGGCCCGCGAAGCCGGCGCTGTCCATCACCTGGCCTCTCCCCTCCGCTCTCCACCGAAGCCCACGAAGGGCAGTCCCTTGGTTATACTTTGAATTAATTCTAGGAGCTAAGCAGCATGGCCCAGCGGGTCCGGCACATTCCAGGCCCCTGTGGCTCCTGCCTTGTTGGACTTCTAATGAGTCCACAGAGGCCCTGCGTCCTCAGACACCGTTGCAAACACGCGTCCCTCTGGACCTAACCTTCACCTGGAGAGCAGCGTCCCACTGCCCGCCCCCGTCAGCGCCCCGCCCTGGCCGTCCGCACCAGGCACTCCAAACGTGTCCTTGGCTAATACATGAAGTCCTGACTCAGGCCGGGCAGGTGTGGGAAGGCGATGGAGGGGCAGTGCCCCCCTCACTGCAGCGGGAAGAGGGGTAACGCACACCCACAGTGTCGCTGTACAAATCAGGGAATCATGGAGACATTGCATTTGGGGTCTAGCAGCACCTAACAAGCGGTCGCTCTTGTTATTGTGGTTTAACCACACTAACCAGATAACCCTGTTCACGAAGGTGGGAACCAGGTCAAAGAGAAAAATCAAACAAAAAACACCGTGAAAGGTCCAGGGCGCCTGTCCTTCGCCTGTGGCCCCGGGGCACCGCATCGTGCCCGGTGCATGTGTACTGGAGACTTGAAGCGGCTGCTGAGTCTGCTCTCTGGATGGTTCTGCTCGGGCACGAAGTCTGCAGGACAGACACAGAACTGTGCCCTGCACTGTGCGCTCAGAGGGTTCTCCAGCAAACGCAGTGGGCGTGAAGGTTGGAGAATGATTTTCTTTCCACGAAGACAGATGTGCTTGGCTCAGAGCCCGCGCTCGCGGACTCCGAATGACAGCAGTATTGATCGCCCTACAACCTGTGGTTTCTGAGAGCTCGAGATTGCACCTAAAGGTATGTGTTGCTCCAATCGTCTGCAGGTGTGCTGTACTTAATTCATTAAAGATGCATTTCAGAGTCACTTTGAAGATTACCTCACTGATGTGGGCGAAAGGTTGCCAGGAAGTGCGGGCTGCAGGGGCCTGAACCCACCTGACCAGCAAGCCCGCATCACCTGTGGTTTCTGCAGGTGCCCCCCGGCGTGGGCGCGTTGGAATTTTGAGTAAGAACATCTCTTAGCTCATCTGTGACCACCTATTTGCTGAAGCACCTTGGCCCCCAGGGCAGCTCAAATTCCCTTTTTAAAAATAATGTTTGCCATATTTACATTAGAAAAGAATACCAGTGATAGCCCGTGAATCTGTGTGTGTCGATGCGCAGGTATTTTACTCTACTTGGCTGAGTTTTTCATATGAAGAAAAATGCTCTAAATACTTCAATCTGAATTTTTATAAGGGATGACTTGGCGGGAGACCTGGAGAATTTCACTTTCTTCAAACTTAACCCTTTCACGAGACTCCGTGAACGTGGTTTCTGTGCTGAAAGAGCGATTCATCTAAGAAATCGGAATGTCATCTCTGAAAAGTGGGGACAGTATCATCACCCGCACTTACAGGCTACAGCTCAGAGCTGTTTTATGAAGATAAATGTCGCAATGTGTTTAAAAATGACGAATTCAGTGGAAATGCGTTCGGGATTTGGAGCTCTTCCCCTGCCTCGGGCCTCGAAGGGTCCTTCCTCTGCAGCAGCTGTTCTCAGTCCCGACGTGAGCGCAGAGCGAAGCCCCTGGACCCGCTGCCCTCTGTGTGGGGACACCTGACGGGGTGGCTCGGGGTGTCAGCCCTGCGGGGGGAACCGCTCTGACCCCCTGGAGCTTGGCAGGCCCTGCCAGCGTCTGGCGTCTTTCCCTCCACGGAGGGTTGCTCGGAGGGTTGCTCGGAGGTGGGGAAAACCACACCCATTAGAATTTGGTGTCAGAATCAGAAATATAAATCACATTTGTTTTATTTCATTTACCTGTCCGTACACTTAGCATGTATTTATTCTCTCATGCTATAATCACACATGCTGCCGTTACTGTGCCCAGTATTATAGGAGGTGCTGGCCCAGAAATGGGAGAACAAAGCAGGTGTCTTCAGTGAGTTGGCTACACCAGGGTCGGCCTCACGGAGAGAGAGAACAGGCGACCAGAATTGTACTGGGGTGGGGGAAGGGAGCCCGTGTGCAAGGAATGTCCAGACAGTGGGTGTAAAAAAAGGGCCTGGAGCTATTTTTCCAGTTTCATCGTGGAAACTGGCGTGAGTCGTGTGAGCACATTCTTGGTAAGTTACCTACAGCATCATGAATGTCAGTCATGCTTTGATTTGTGATGACGCAGGGACCAAAGCTTGGTAACTCAGTGCTCCCCAAAGGACAGCCAATCAATCCGCCGAGTCCAGAGTGGCACCCTGCTGGGTATTCCTCAGAGGTCCCATTCATGTTTCTCTAAATCAGGTTGGAAAGGAACTTAAGCTCTCTTTATACAAACCACACAAAAATAAACTCCCTCCTAACCTGATAATGGAACACGACAAGTGGGCCTGTAATGTATACCCAACTGTGCAAAATAAAATCACACTGCTGAACGCCGTCTAGCCCACGGAGGCGGAGTCCAAGGGCTGGTGGACACGGCCCTGCTGCCCCAGAAATGCCACCGACCCCAAGGCCTAGCACATTTCCTTAGGTGCCCACCAGTGGTTCCCAGTCCTTTACACCCTTTCTGCTGCCCGTTCAAAGCCTGGTCTGCGGGCCGAGTCTCAGCCACAGCGGGCACTCTCGACCATCCCCTGAGCTAAAGCCCACTTTGGGGGCCAGTCCTGGTGAGAGAAGTGTGGAGTTGTGCTTCCTTTCAGGTGTGGGAAAAACAGCTCTGTCCTCACAGGGTGTCCTCTGTCCACTGGCAGCTGGAGAGGCTCACCCCGGGGTGGGGGGAGGCTGTTGCTGGACCACAGCAGCTGGGCTGGGCAGGAGTCACTCTTGGGCTTGCCTGTGACTCACCTGAGGACCCAGCAATCCCGGGAAGTCCACCTCGCACACGGTGAGTCGGGACCGAGTTCCCTGGAGCTGGAGGGGTTCTGCACGACTGTGGGCGATGCGTGGGGTCACAGCCCCTCGGAACTGGAGGGCTGCTTTGCCCAGAGGTCATCGGATGCAGAAACGCACCATGGCCATGCAGAGCTCCGCCAGCACCTGTGTGGACGCCCAACACGGGGGCCAGTCCCCGGCCGTGCCGCCTGTCCAGCCTGCGGCTCCTCGGAAGGAGAGCTCCGCCCGAGCCCGACCCGCTCCCCACCTGACGGTTTCACCGTCATCTCCCCTCAACAGCATTTTTGAGGAGTCTCCTTACGTCGGACGCATTTTCATTTGGTCCCACAGTGCACCCGGTGCGTGTCTGTCTTCCAGGTGTGACACACAAACTGCACACAAGAGTGTGGCAGGGCTCTGCTTTCCACGCCTGTGCCGGACACCGAACCACTGGAGTGTGCAGGATGGGGCAGCAGGTGGCGCCAGAGGGTTTCCTTCTGCCAGGTCACCCTCAGGTGAGGGCTGCTGGGGACAAGCCAGCCGTCCTCCCACGGACCAGGAGTCCACTGTCTGCTCCAGTGAGCGCCTGGGGCCAGGTGCTGATCCTGCTGGAGGGCAGGGGTCATGTTGTAGAAACACTGGGTACCCTCACAGCTGCCACTGGAAAGATTTGGGAAGTTTCTAAAATGTCACCCCACCGTCACCCCATGTCACCCACCGCCACCCCGCTCCCCAGGGATCTGGGTGACTGGCAGTGACACCGTGTGAGAGGCCTGGACGCTGTGCAGGGGCCTGGCCAGGCTCACGCGGGCGTGCTCTGCAGGTGACGAGGGAGGGCTGGCCCAGGAGCTGCGCTGCCCAGAGCTGAGCGCTGCTCTGGAGTCTGCAGTGTCCCAGCTGCTCCGCCACAGTCTACCGTATGACCCCAGCGGAGAACCGGCCTCATTCCCTTGTACACTTCTCCCTGTCGACGTCCATCAGCTGTGTGACGCTCTCTCCCCTCGGTCTCCAGCACTCCTCAGCCCCGGTCCTCCCGTCTCACCGTCTCAAACTCACTGTCCCTGCAGCCGGCCCCTGCCAAGCACGCGTGTCTGCTCCTCTCAGAATCAACGGCCTCTTTCGTCCCCAGGATCAAACCATCAGCCCCCCAAACTGGGCGGTTCCCAGACTCCCCACACCCACTGCACCCACTGCACCCACAGCACCCACAGCACCCACTGCACCCACAGCACCCACAGCACCCACTGCACCCACTGCACCCACTGCACCCACAGCACCCACTGCACTCACAGCACCCACTGCACCCACAGCACCCACAGCACCCACTGCACCCAGAGCACCCACAGCACCCACAGCACCCACTGCACCCACTGCACCCAGTGCATCCACAGCACCCACAGCACCCAGAGCACCCACTGCACCCACAGCACCCACAGCACCCAGAGCACCCACAGCACCCACAGCACCCACTGCACCCACAGCACCCACTGCACCCAGTGCATCCACAGCACCCACAGCACCCACAGCACCCACTGCACCCACAGCACCCACAGCACCCAGTGCACCCACAGCACCCACTGCACCCACAGCACCCACTGCACCCACTGCACCCACTGCACCCACAGCACCCACTGCACCCACAGCACCCACTGCACCCACAGCACCCACTGCACCCACTGCACCCACACCTGGACATCACCTGCTGGTGGGGTTTCCTGAAAATGAAGCTCCCTCTCTCCCAAGCGCCTAGTGGCTCAGCTGTGGGAACCATGTGATGGGGCAGCCGCCACGGGTCTGTCCTGGGTGTGAGTCTCCTTGGAGACTGCCACCTCCCCCGGGAAAGCAGAGCTCCCAGCTGTTGGGGGACGTGTGCCTACAGGGGAATGATACTCCCGGTCATCTGCTGGAGCCCTCGGTCTTACTGCAGCTGCCACCTCTGACCCCAGCAGCAGGACCCTCCCCGAGTCTCAGACTGTGAGTCACCACGGCATCCTCAGAGGGGAGCATCTCCTACAAGGTCACAGAGGTGTGGCCCAGAGCAGCCCTGTGTGGTCCTTCTCACTGGGAGCTTGGGAAGCAGAGCCCGGGCCTCCCGAGTCAGACCCCAGGTGACCAGTCACATCAAGGTTGGACTGTTCTCTGTCCCATCGCACTCCTCAGCCCCAAGTCCCCTGCATCTTGTTCTCACTCCGGCAGGAACGGCTGTCCCTGTGCCTCGGCGTCTAAGTCGGTAGCTGCAGAGCCAAGAGGAGGCGGCCCCTGACAGCCGGGTCCCAGAGCGTCCCGAGCCGTCGAAGCCATGTGCTGGGATTTCCTCTGCACCCGTGACACCACACGTGGTCTCCCGTGGTTCTCAGGCTCTGTTCATCCGTAAACTGGTGAGACCCTCACTCTAACTTTCTCTGTGACATCAGCTGTGAACAAGAGCCCACAGGTGGAAAGGTTGGAAAACTAGTGTGGCTGCCAGGAAGGTGACTTTTGTCCTCTCCCCTGCTGGGCTCACCTGCCTGTGCTCCCCAGGACGCACCACCCTCGTGCCCGCGTGGACGCGGTGTGAAGCACCGACGGGGGCGTGTGCCGTGGTGTCTCCAACTTCCTAATCTCACGGAGCCCACTGCTCGCCTGCAGCTGAAACTCCTGTTGTAAATAGAAAGCTAAACGCAGCATCTGAGAGCGGAACTAAAAAGCTACTTTGTTCGTAAGTGAAAACCAAAGGAATTGGTCATTGACACACGTCCCCGTCAAACGGGCCCTAGATTCAGCCCGCCCGCGACAGCGCGTTCAGCCCGTAGGAGGCCGATATGTAGGACGCAGGTTTGGAGTATCAGTCACACGGGCGTAACTGACCTCGAACGCAGCTTCCGTCCAGCTGGGTCGTCTCGGTGCTGGCGGTTGTCATGAGTAACGAGGTGTGTGGCGTGTGCTCTGTTCTCGCTGTAATAAACGTGGCCGAGGACCAGCCTTGCTGTGGTCCCACCTCGTATATCACACAGAACAGGACCCTGCAGGTGGCCCGCAGGACCAAGAGGGGGTCGGCCGGCGGCAGCCCCAGACGGGCGCCCGCGGCCTCCGGGCTCGGCCGTCATTAGTTCTGAATTAACGCCGGTGTAAACCTCACAGCTGTGTTTGCCGGAAAACAGACTTGCTCACCTGACCGAGGCTGAGACAAAGTTCAACATGTCAGTCAGTAGGTCCTGGAAACACAGCGAGGAGCCTCGCGACCGGCAGCGTGGATGCAAAGCAATGTGAGGCGAGTGGCACACGGCAGGATTGGGTGAAAATAACCGGAACGAATTAGAATACGCTGAGGATGGCGGGGTGAAATACAACGAACGAGACAACTTTGGCGCAAAAATACCAGGATCTTAAAATGAACTGCAGGCAATGAAGTAACATCGATGAGCTGGAGTGGAGACCAGGCCTGTCCCCTGCTCTGACCGTGGCCTCTGCCCTCTCTCCCAGGCCCTTCGCTGTCCCCTGCTCTGACCGTGGCCTCTGCCCGCTCTCCCAGGCCCTTGCTGTCCCCTGCTCTGACCATGGCCTCTGCCCACTCTCCCAGGCCCTTACTGTCCCCTGCTCTGACCGTGGCCTCTGCCCACTCTCCCAGGCCCTTACTGTCCCCTGCTCTGACCGTGGCCTCTGTCCGCTCTCCCAGGCCCTTACTGTCCCCTGCTCTGACCGTGGCCTCTGCCCACTCTCCCAGGCCCTTACTGTCCCCTGCTCTGACCGTGGCCTCTGTCCACTCTCCCAGGCCCTTACTGTCCCCTGCTCTGACCGTGGCCTCTGCCCACTCTCCCAGGCCCTTGCTGTCCCCTGCTCTGACCGTGGCCTCGGCCCGCTCTCCCAGGCCCTGCGCTGTCCCTCTCGCTCCTGAAAGGAGTGTGGCCCTCAGTTAGAGGTGTGCACACCAACCAGGGGAGGAGGGCAGGGCCTGGGTCCCACCATAAGGGAGGCGGGAAGAAAGTCTCAGCCAGGGAAGATCCACTTTGGACTTCCAGGCATTTGAAGTAGAAAATGAGGAAATACAGAAATGCCCATACATACAAGGATCACGCATCAGTGAAATGGTCCCCTCACCTGTCCCCTGCCGGCTGTCCGCCCGTCACCCCAGCACATCTGCCATCTGGTGGCGTTGTCATGGCGATGTTCTAGGCCTGGTGACAGGATTGGCAAACATCCGCTCAAAGGTGGTGTTAGTCAACCACTGAGGACAGTTAGGGAGGCGCCATGGGGGTGGGTGGGCAGCCGGATCAGCCCATCTGAGGAGCAGCTCCCTGGCCGGGCAGGCAGGTCGGGGCCGTGCCCTCGCCATCCCACACAGGGGCTTAGTCACCAGCACTGGTCCCACGCGGCACGAGTAGTGGGACTGAGGTGAGCAGAAGCAGTTTCCTGTCCGTGCAGAACTGCTCCAGGCAGGAACTGATGAGAGCACAGCAGAGCAGGACCTTCCACTGTGCCGAGGCTGCTGGGGCCTGTGGGGACAAGGTCCACGAGGGGCGCGGCGAAGGGTGGGCACGGGGAGCTGAGCGCGGACAGGCTCGCCCTGCCCTGTGTACTCACGTGTCCCCAGCTTCAGGGAAGACCCGACTGGGGTGAGTGCAGTGTGCTCTCCCTCCGGCTCCGGGGAGCTTGGCGGGTCTGGGCCGTGAGTCGCACAGGACTGGAGGAGGGTCCCGATGCTCAGCAGGGGCACCGAGGCCCTGGGAGCGTCAGCTGGAGGCAGCGCCTGAGGTGCGGCGCCTGACGGCCCGGGTGGGCAGCAGGCCTTCCTGCAGGTCCGTGGGCGTCGTCGGGAGCGGCTCGTGCTCTGTGCCCCACGCTCCGCACGCACGTAACGCTGCAGCGGCGTCATCGTGCACCAAGTCCAGTGACGAAAACTGACTGGCTGCGCTTTTTCTGACCATTACTTTAGTTCCTGACTATCAGGAAACTTAATTTTTTATGGGGGGGGGTGTTGGAATCCTCTGCCCTTGGCAATAAGGCGGCACGATAGCATTTAGACCAACCCTCAGAGTCATCCACAGTTCACAGAAACACGTGGGAGGTGAGCAGCTTCTAAGGAAGTTTGTTGTTAAAGGGGCGGAGAAGTGGAATTGTAGCCAAGCAGATACGTAGGGAAGATACTCATGTGTATGAAAAATGTATGCTTGATGAAGGATATATATATTGCATAAATCTTAGAAATTTAAAATTGCTACAAATCAAAGCATTAATATTCACTGTAGTTTTTAATTATTTCATTTTATTTTATTTAAGGCATAAGATGATTGGTAAAGACCTCGTCCAAAGAAACCCTCCGTGCGTGAGTTCATGTTTCAGTGCCTGGCGTCTGGGAGGGGTACTGGCCGGACTGGGGGTTCGGTGCCCGTCGTCCATGGTGCAGTGATTGGAGGAGTGTGCTCACGACACACACTCCCACAACATACAAAGTCGACAGCTTTAGAATTAGTTGCATGTGAACTACAATTTAAAAAATGTGTGTGCGGCTCCCACTTCAAAGCTGCTTAATTCATCTGCATACCCAGCGGTCGCCCTGTGATTTCAGAATTGGTTCCAGTCTGCGTGTTCCTTCTGACGCGGCGGCCGCACAGCCTGCTCCAGCGACAAGACATCAGACGGCTCTGAGGATCGCGTGACGAACACGACCTGCTTCCTGGGGTAAGGCCTGTGTGAGGCGCCCCTCCCCAGTTCCTGCTCACTGGTAATTCTATCGTCACTACCTGACTGCCCCTCGGGGCCAGGCTCCCCACGACCGGCAGGTGCTGTGGCCTCCCAGCCCTGCACAGCCGGCGTCACAGAGCCTCATTGTGCTGCTGTCCAGGCGGGTGTCTTTGAGGACGCACCTGAAAGCCCCAGGGCGTCCTGGCTACATCCCCTGCCGGTGACAGGCGTCCCGAGCTGTTGCAGGACAATGCAGAGAGGAGCCGCCCTGCGGTGCTGGCACCCACCCTGACACACGTCTTCCTGCTCAAGGCCGGCTGTTCCCCGAGGAGGGGCGGAGCGGGTGGGCACGCCGGGATCGACCCGAAGTAACCTGTTCCCTCATCCTTCAACTGTTCACTTGTGTATCATATTTACTGACTGCTGTGCGGGAGGGATTTTGAAAAATGGTTCTATATTTTTAAAAACCCGTCTCTTGTTGAATTAGGTTGATCAGAACTCCCAGAAGCATGTTTTAAAGATAATTGTGGTTCTAGAGTCCGCTGTTTGCAGTCATTAGTGGAATTGCCCACTGAACACGATTTCTGCAGTGGGTTTGAGACAGCTTTACGTCAGGAATCGGGGGTAAGGTTTTATTTTGTTCGGACTCCTGTGAGACCATCAAATCTCATTCCCCTGAACGACAGAAACGAAGAACGATCCTTAACGTCCTAATGTTAAAGCTCCTTGTTGGGGACACACCTCTTGGTGAAGGGACTGATGTCCGGGTTCTCCCGCGCGCGCGAAGGTGGGGTTGTCAGCGGAGCCCCGAGAGGCGTCACTGGGGCGACGTTACAGGGAAGTGGGTGTGTCTCCCCACCGCAGGCCCGGGACCCTCACGAGCTCCCGCCGTGTTCGTTCTGGGATCCGTGGAAGAAGGAGCGGCCAGAACCTCGCCCCGGACCACCGCTGCCGGTCTTTGTTGTTTTAACTTTTCTGTGTTAGTCAATTTTTTATTTTTAGTGAATTTTGGCCAATTGTATTTTTCCACAGTTGTGGTATGGATGTTTTCGAAGCCGTTGGTGTCATCTACAGTCAGCTTGTGGAAGCCGCCCCGAAGCCGTCCACACAGCGGGGCGATCCCCGGGTGCAGGTCCCTGGCGAGGAGCCAGCGCTCAGGGTCTCGGCGGTGGGTTTGGCGCTCGTCCCATGACCAGAGCTAACGGCCGCTGCCCTCTGCTGACCGCTGGTTTGACAACACAGACTCCTTCCCCTGAGTGTCACCAGGTCAGACCCTGGGCCTTTCCCCTTATGCCTGTTTCTTATTGGTTCGCAGAATGTCTTTATATTGTAGATATTTATCTTCTGTTCATGAATTTTTAAATTAAATTTATCGGGGTAACATTGGTTAATAAACTTTTTGTAAACTATCTCTATTGAACAAGATTATCAAAAGTAACCTACGCTCAGAATGAACACACTCAGCACAAAACACTTCCAGCAGCAGTCGGAACAGCGTGCCGTTGGGTCACCTGCCGAGCCTCGGTCAGCGGCCCACGGCCCCGTTCCACGCTGTGAGGAAGCAGCGCCGATCCATGTGGAGAGGTTCCGATGGGCAGCTAGATCGTTTCGACCTGCACAGGTGAGTGCAGCCGGGGCCCTGCACGTCCCGTGCTGAGCCCTGAGCAGGAGGGTGTCTCCGGGAGTGTGGTCCCCAGGGGGCCCCTCTGCCCACTGCAGTTGCGTGTCTGCCGGGTGTTTGATCTTTGTTGTTGGTGGCTGCGCACATTTTCTCTTGTTTCAGAACAAACATGTGAACAGCCCCGACCACGTCACCAGGGCAACGGCAGCCCACGGAGGATGCCGGCTGAGCTGTGGGGAGAACTCGCACAGGTGGCCTCACGGGGGTTCAGCCCCGGGCCCCAGCAGAGGTCTCGTCTCTGGCTGGCGGGGCCCACAGAGGTGACTTTTTCTTCAGCCTTCATGCAGAGTGTTGAATGTAACAAGATTTTTTTTCCATCAAGAATGTAAGACTCAATAATAAAGCCCTATCTTATTTAAAAATCCAAACAGTAATATTCATAGTATTTTCACACTCCATGCTTATCTAGAATGTGCAAAACTATTTGCTTTATTTAATAATCATGAGTGGTCCGTTTCTAAGCATGATATACATCCTTACGTGAGAGGGTCTGTGAGCTGAAATGAATACAAATGGTGATTTCAAAAC
The DNA here is from genome assembly GCA_030848825.1 of Tadarida brasiliensis. Lineage (NCBI taxonomy): Eukaryota > Metazoa > Chordata > Mammalia > Chiroptera > Molossidae > Tadarida > Tadarida brasiliensis. The sequence goes on from CM061270.1 coordinate 78,074,542, forward strand.
GAGGTGTTAGAGAGAAAGCCCGCAAGGAATGTGACCTCATGTTCCCGTCTCCCGACTCTTCCTGCTGCCCGCGGACCGACGGCGTCCTGGGTGGAGCCTGGGGGTCTGGTCTGACAGGTGACGAGCATGGGGACAGGACAGCCACCTGCCAGGACGGTTCTCTTCCTCTTGTTTTGGGCTGGAAGCCAAAAAAAACTCATTCTTTATCCTAGAAGACCAGGAAGAGGATGGCTTCTGGGGACAACGCCTGCGGCTGATAACGGAGAAATGACGGCGGACGCGTCTTCGCCAGCGAGGAGCGCTGTGCAGTGCAAATGCTTCCCCATCCGTGCTCATCCTCGCGCACAGCTCCCAGGTCCAGACGGGCCTCCGTGTGTTTGCTGGCGGCTGCGAAGCTTGCCGTTTCCGTGGGAAATCTCTTTTCCGTGTGAACTTGGTTTCTTACCTACAAAGTTAGAATTTTTTAGCACAGTGTTGAAATCTATTCCTCCCTTAATGTCTTGTGAAATCCTTTTCAAATCTTTGGCTGCAGTCCCCACGATCAAAAACTGGCTCAAGGAAACACATTCACTTCATCCGTAAGAACGCCCTCGGACCGTCCCTGCCCTCGGCCAGACTTCACTTAGTCGCTGGTCGTGGTCCAGAGGCCGGGGTCCTAAGGCCATGTGGGGTCAGACCTCAGCCCACGTGGACTCCCCACGCTCACCGAGAGCGGTGCCCACGGCTGCTGGCTCCCGTCTCTGCCCAACGCTTCCCGGTGTGGATGTCGCACCAAAGAATGTGCGAGGTGATTTCACGAATACATCTATAAAACAAGTATATTTTGTGTGCCATAAACAAATTTAGAGTGGATTGAATTTGATTCAATTCCGAATCGCTCCTGAGAACATAAACTCGGAGACGTGTGTACAGGGCCAGGACGGGCGTGGGGAGGCCGAGGCGGCTGTGCCCAGGTTGGCTTCCGACACAGCGTGGTGGTTAACGCCCCCTCGGGTCGGGGCAGCCCCTTGGGCTGAGGTTCCCGGAGGCAGCCTGCACCCCCGTGGAGACAGTCGAGGGGGAGGTGGGGACACGCTGAGGGCCCCCGCTCCCGAGAGCACCCCCAGTGCCCTCTGTCGCTGAGCCTCTTGCTGGGGACGCTGACGGCCAGCCGGGGCCTCTCTGCTCTCCGGAAGCTGCAGGCACGTGTGACAAATTCACGTCACTGGCTAAAGTGACTCATGACTTCCCTTCATGTGGGCCCACGTGGGCAGACCACAAAGGCACTTGATACATTCTACACACACGTGCACACACATGTACATGCCTGTGCCCTGGCAAGAGTTAGCAAGGGATGTAAGATGCACATGTAGACGTTATGTGCCACACACAGTGTGAGATTGTTTCCTGTCACATTCTTACCACGAAACATGAGTTGTCAGACCTGTGGACAGGAGATGCGCAGCGCGTCTCTGAGACCACACGGAGTCGGTGGTCGGCGCCAGAGTTCACAGCAGGAGGTCAGGCCGAGTGGGACGTGCTGGCGACTGAGCTCCGCCGAGTCCCTCAACCGTGACGAGAGACCTGCTTACCGCCCCGTCCGTCAGACCGTCCAGTTCTCTAGGAAGAAGGAGCCCTGGGCTCAAAGTGCTAGAAGCCACCACTGTGCCCCTGCCGTCCAGATGTCCCTCATCCCGGTGACGCCGTATCCTCATTCGTGGTTTACCAGCCCTGGACCCCCAACGACACTCCGTGACCCCCCAGCCCGGAGCACCTGCCTGGTGGCCTCCAGAGCATGTGGATAGCCGGCCCGGGTCCCGGGACACGGAGGGCTTTCATGATGAGGGGAACGTGTTGCTGCAGCAGTTATGGGGGAGCTGGTGTGAGGGGCAGACCAGGCACCCCGACCTCAGAAGGCAGGTCAGCACCCTTTCCTTGGGTGCGATGTTTTGGGGAGCAGACCCTGTCTCGGGCCGAGTGGTCTACTGGAAACGTGTGGGTCTGACAGGCGGCCCGTGGGGACAGTCTGTCTCCCACCCCAGTCCCTCACCTGTGGGCAGCTGCCGGCACCCGCCCGGGTGGGGTGACCTCGTCCCAGAAGCTGGCTGGGGAAGCCCTTCATTTGGTGCATTGCACATAGAACAGCAGCTTGGGCTTCCTCTAAGGCCTTCTTAAATGTGCTTTTCAAATCAAAAGGGATATTCTTACTACCAATGTCCGAGCGGTTGGTATCAGGACTAGACAAAATGTGAACTGAACTTTAAATTATGACGTAGCACAGATTTGAAAACACATTATTTTATTAGAGATATTCTTGTGGGTAGTTTACGGCATGTCTCATTGCGGTAATGTCATTTGACCTTCACAGATGAGTCCACTCATCTCTGTGTAAGTGAATCAGATACAACCCAGGATTTGTCTCATTACCTAACATCGTTCAAGATCCTCAGCCCTCTCCCTGCACTTGTTTCTGTCTGAAACATCGAAAATGAGCAGCGGGGGAGGTCAGGCTGGACAGGGACCGTCCAGGGGGACATGCATGCAGCTCCTGGTGTGACCCACACGTTCAGAGCGAGCAGGAGGAAACCGGCCTGATTCTCGCGTCAGCCTCGGATCCGCACAGGCTCGGACCCCGCAGAGCCGGGCGCGTGGCCCCGCAGGCGGCTCGGAGCTGGGTGGCGGCCTGGACGTGGCTGCCGCTCAGGGTGACGGGCTGCAGCTGGGGTCTCGTGTTTTTCACACAAAGTCGGTGTCTCTCCGCCAGCGGGAAAGCCCCGGGAGGCCGCAGGGACTCCGGAGGCCGGGCTGTGGCCGTGTGCTCCAGGCCACGGCAGGTCGGGTGCATGTAATGGAGATGGCACTCCCGGCGGCCCTGTGGGACCTGCAGATGCTGAGCGGGTGGCCATTCCGTGGCCAGACAGGCCTACGCTGCGTCGACTCACCGTGGGTGCGTCTCGTACTGTCTTCGCTCCGAGCAGGATTTCGTCTTCACTGTCCCCATTTCCACAGCAATAGAATGGTCACCCCTTCCCGTGGGGTTGGCTGCTCCCTGCTGTGGCCGTACTTCTGCTGTGGACGGGTGGGGGTTTGCACACGGAAGGATTCGATGACAATACAGCCCTGCGCTGGCGCGAGGGTCCCCCAGAGGACCTGCAGCGGGTCGGGCTCCACAGTTGATCTCTGCGTCCTCGATGGGGGGCTTGTCACCAGGACAGAGGTCCCTTGGCCACCGACCACTCGCGTGGGCAAGGAGCATCCTCTGTGCGCATCCTGGGACGTGGGCCCGAGGGTGGGCCGTGGTGACGCAGTGCTCACTGCCTCGTCCAGGCCCGCCTGCAGCTGACACGCTCCTGCGCTGCGGACGTGCTCGCGCAGGCCCAGCGAGGACCCGGGTGCCAGCCGTTCACCCACCGTCTTTGTGCATAGCTGGTTTCCGCTTGTTCTCGTTTTTCTCTCAGTGCCAAGATCAACACGGCAGAGGAGTCAGTGACATTATCCTGGACGTGCTTTGGGCTTCCAGGATCCCCTGAAGGGTCCCGGGACCCTGTGGCCTGCAGAGTGAGGACTGACTGCCGTACTCATGTTGTTACAGCGCAGAAACACGTGCGTTCGACGTGCTGTTGGATCCTTTGCAGTTTTTTGCATCTTTATTACTAAATGAAAGTAATTTCTAGTTGTGTTGTTTCATTCTTTGTTTCTGGAACTAATTTTACCCCAAATAAAAATCATTGGGAGGTTTCCCTTTCTGTGTGCTCCAATGAACCTGGCAGCGTTCGGACAGTTTATCAAACGTAACGACATTCTCCCGTCAGACTGTCCGGGCTTCTCTTTCTCTAGGAGGCCTTTCGATTAACTGTATTTCTTTGGAGACCATTGGTTTAAACATTCTGACTCTACTGTGTGAGACTTTATAAAATACGTCCTTCTATTCCTTACATTTTATGGGCATCACGTGGCACATGTTTTCTTGAGATTTAAATTTTTTTTTCTCGTCCTGGCAGGTTTGGCTCAGCGGTTAGATCATCGGCCAGCAGACCAGAGAGTCTCAGGTTCGGTTCCTGCTAAGGGCACGTACCTCGGCTGCAGTTTGTCCCCAGCCCCAGCTGGGTGGTGGATGGCCGCCAGTTTATGTGTCTCTCTCACATTGATGTTTCTCTCTCTCTCTCCCTTCCGCTCTATCCAAAGATAAACAAAACAAAACAAAAAAAATGTCCTCGGATTAAAAAAAATAAATAAATTTTTTGTTCTCATGGTTATTTTCCCTCATCCTTACTAATTTTTTTCCTATTTTTGTTCATTACGTTAACTTGTAAATTTGCACACGTAGTTGTTTTCTAAAGACACGTTTCTGACTTACTCTGCTCTTCGTGTTCTAATTCATCATCGTCTGTTGTCGGCATCAATCCCTGACTTTTGCTCATTGTTCATTACGTGAATTTTTAATTTTAATGGAATGCTTGCTTTATTTTCTTTGAAATTTTTTTGAATTCTATTCTTTGAATTAAAAAATTTTTTTTTGTTAATCCTCACCCAAGGATATTTTTCCATTGAATTTTCCAGAGTGGAAGGGAGGGAGGGGGAGAAAGAGAGAGACATTGATGTGAGAGAGACATCCACTGGCTGCCTCCTGCATGAGGGCTGGGGATAGAACCTGCAACCCAGGTACATGCCCTTGACCAGGACTCGAACCCGCAACACTTCGGTCTACAGGCCGATGCTCTAACCGCTGAGCCAGACTCTCTGAATTTGTAAAGTTCCATTTGTGGTTATGAATGTTTGTGTGCAACGACACAGGTGTGTATCTCTAGTATCAGGGACCAGAATTCCTGACACGCCTGTCCAAGACGTCCCCGATGGTCTCGGCCACCCGGCCTGTGCACGGGGAGACACTGTCCCACTGCCTGTGTCTTCCTCTCTCCTCGGCTCTCTCGGTGGCTGGATTCTGTAGAAGGATGAAGCGTCCGTCCGGCCTTCCTCATGTCTCAATGTGTCTTAGTCAGAGTTCTGCTCCGGGAGAGATCAGATCTCCTTCGGTTCGCCTTCTGTAGTTGGCCCTAACCTTTCGGTTTTTACCTTTTGAGTCTTTTGTTTCAGATTTGTTTCTTGGGTACAAAATTGTGTTGGACTTTTCTGAGGGTCAACCCAGAGTCTTTTACTGAGCGTATTGCGTGTGCTGATGCTGAGGTTTCAACGGCGTGGTCTTGGTTTAGCCTGTGTGCGTGTCCACGGGGTTTATGTGATCTTTGCTCTGTCTCAGGATCTCGCTCTGTCCTCCCCCCTCCCCACCCGAAGGCATAATTCTGGTATAAGAAAGGTTTGTGTTTTTGTAGTATCCTTCACTTTTTCCTAATTCTTTTATCTGCTATCCCCTGACCCTGTTTATCTTGAATTCTGTCGGGGGGTTCGCCACTCTGAGCGATAGGGGCAGGCAGGGTCCACCCGTCTCCCTTCCTCCTGCCTAACATTTAATTTGATAAAACGTCCTTTTACCTGAATTCAGTCTCTCTCAGGCAATCGCCAAGCTTTTTCTAACTTTCCATATTCTCTGTCAGATCTCTCCCCCAATCTTCAAATGTTCACTATGACCGGCTTTCCTTTAGCTGGATGTACCCACCGCCTGGAGAAGTCGTGGTCCATCGGATTGTGTTGTTTTGAAGGTGCCCTTCCAGAGTCCTCAGGCCTCCGTGGTCCTGATAGAAGTTAACTGTGACCACACTTTCTGCTTCTATTGAATGGACTAGATGTTTTAAATTAGGCTGTTTTTTGAGATTTTTCTGCTTGTCTTTTTATTCTAATTTTTGGAATATTAGTTCGATGTGCCTGATTCCTTTGTACTTATTCTGACGGGGTTTGTAGGGTTCTCGGATCTGTGGCTTGTGTCTTTCATCCGCGAGGAAGTCTCCAAACCCGTCTGTTCAGTGACGGCTCTGTCCCTCCTGTCCCGCGGACCCCAGGCTGCAAGGACAGCAGCACGTCGCCTGGCTCCTTGGAGCTTGTCGGATGGCTTTGTCTCTGCGTCTGTCTCTGTGCTGCACCCTGTGTGTCCTCAACTCTCTGCTTTAACAGCCATCCTTTCTCGTTCGTTTGCCCAGTTCTCGACTCCCGCTCTTAATGTGTTTTAATCCTAGAATCTCCAACAGTCTCTTCCCAGCTTCCAATTCTCTTCTAAAACATTCCTTTTATCATTTCTTGCACCTGGTAATCACAGGGATTTTAAAGTTCCTGAATGTTTACTCTGATGGCTGGATCTGCCTTAGGAGGCCTCCTGGCTGAGACGAGCCCTCTGGCGCCCACCACACCTGCAGCCCTGCCTGGCCAGTGAACCCAGAGCCCGCTGCTGCCTCGATGGGCCAGACGATGCCAGGCCCGTGGGCGTTGGCCAGCATCTGTGTTGACCACGCTGTGTGGAGTTCTCACCAGCTGCCTGGCAGGAGGCAGCCCTTCATTAACGTGGGTTCATTGAGTGTCTGCTGACTCCTTGCTCTCTGACAGACATGAGGCTAGTGACTCAGGACACACCGCCCATGCGGTCCTGCCCTGACCGGACCTCGCTGGGAAGAGGATGCCGACAGCGTGGGCCACGGCCCGTGGCAGCTTCAGTGTGGAAGAAGCTCCCAGAGGACACCAGTGGACCAGGCACTTCTCCAGCTCGAGGGAGGGCGAGATGGTCTGCCGTGGGACCTCGGACGGGAGCCTGGGCGGAGGATACCGCATCAGTGTTGGGCAGATGGTGACATCTCTCCATACGCACCACGTTGCCCTGACTTCTGTGGCCAGCGTGCGCCTGGGTGTGGCGAAGGGCCAGGTCCTGCCTCCCCGGCAGTGACCTCTATAGGTCTGTCTGGAAAGGCGCAGGCCTCTCCTGCTAGGTGCAGGCCTGGCAGGGCCCACGCTTTCCTGGGAGAAATCGGGGACCAGAAAACCACTGACCGACAGAATGACCGCCGCTCCATCAGGGGCCGTCTACCAAACATTTGTTTTCCCCACTGGTGCTGGAAGGTTGTGCTGCCCTGGACCGCGGGAAAGCCAGGTCTGCCCCGAGCCCGGCCGTCCACACTGGTCCGCATGAGCCCACAGCAGCTTGGCGTCAGACCCGGAACTTTCCCAGGACACCGGTGAGGTGCGGGGCCATCCGAGCTGCACCCCTGGGGCTGCCCGCCTGACGCAGACCCAGCCCTCCCCTGTCTGAAGAACGCAATCTTTGCATTTGCACAAGCTTCTAAAGAGGCCGTTTTTGGAAGACTCATTTCCCCTTATTTAGACGTGTCTGCAGCCAGTTCCATAATTAAACCCTGAAAGCCCCTCATTTCCATGGACATAAATGCCTTAAGAGGATGCAGCTGTGTCGTTCTTGGCGCCTTTCAAAGAAAACACACAGATTGGAAAGTGTAGAAAGATAGGTTCCAGCAGTTACTCAGAGCCGCCCCCACCTGGGCTCCGTCCAGATCAGTGGTGCACGGACTTTCCCAGCGTGAGGGTACCTGCCTGTCATGGAGAGGAGACCCTCGTCCCGAGATTGGGGCCTGGAGGTCCGACATTTGCCAGGTGTGAGGACGGAGGGCTAAGGAAAAGACGTTCCTTGTGTTGACTCACGAGTAGCTTGGTTTTGGCAACCCTAACTTGTTCTTTGTGAACGGATACATTGTGCTGCGGGATACATTGTTGCTGCGGGATACATTGTTGCTGCGGGATACATTGTGCTGCGGGATGCATTGTGGCTGCGGGATACATTGTGCTGCGGGATGCATTGTGGCTGCGGGATACATTGTGGCTGCGGGATACATTGTGGCTGCGGGATACATTGTGCTGCGGGATACATTGTGCTGCGGGATACATTGTGGCTGCGGGATACATTGTGCTGCGGGATACATTGTGGCTGCGGGATACATTGTGGCTGCGGGATACATTGTGCTGCGGGATACATTGTGCTGCGGGATACATTGTGGCTGCGGGATACATTGTGGCTGCGGGATACATTGTGCTGCGGGATACATTGTGCTGCGGGATACATTGTGGCTGCGGGATACATTGTGGCTGCGGGATACATTGTGCTGCGGGATGCATTGTGCTGCGGGATACATTGTGCTGCGGGATACATTGTGGCTGCGGGATACATTGTGCTGCGGGATACATTGTGCTGCGGGATACATTGTGCTGCGGGATACACTGTGGCTGTGGGATACATTGTGCTGCGGGGTACATTGTGCTGCGGGATACATTGTGCTGCGGGGCCCACGACTGGTCTCATCAGTTCTGGAACCCAATAGGTGCGACTTTCCTTCTCTCCAGGCCTCACGTCCAGTGGTCAAGTGGCCGTCGTCGTAGTTGAGAACAGTGACGAGCTGCCACAGAAACACGGCCTCAGCGTCCTTGTATATCTGGGGGGGAGCAGACATGAACACCCCCCGAATGCCCACCTATGTCTGATGTTCCTGCAGAGAGAAAACACGCACTTCGGGTCGCACGGAGGTGCTGAGAGGAGAGAAGGTCAGGTGAGGTCCAGGCCCTCGTGGGGGCGCCGCGTGAGAGCCTTGTGGACGCATCTGTCCGCGTTCTGTCCGCGTTCGGTGGACGTGGCTCCTTCACCAGGGAGAACTGCTGGGAAGAAGCACCTTCTGCTGTCGGATGACATCCTGTGGGCGCCCCGGCCGGCTGCAGGGAGCTGGTCATGCATCCTGCTCGTCACTCCCCAGTGTGTCCGGAGGGGCCAGGGCCTCCCTGCATCTTCGTGGCTTCGAGTTTAAGTGTGTCCTGAACTTCCTGCCTTTTTCACGTGGGGCCTCTCCACTATTTCTTTTTTTAAATATTTTTTCTTTATTGATTTTAGAGAGAGAGGAAGGGAGAGGGAGAGAGAGAGAGAAGCATTGATGAGAGAGAACACTGATTGGCCGCCTCCTGCATGCCCCTCACGGGGGATCAGGCCCACAACCTGGGCATGTGCCTGACTAGGAATCGAACTGGTGACCTCTTGGTGCAGGGTCGACGCTCAACCACTGAGCCACACCGGCTGGTCACCTCTCCACTATTTCAAGGACAAAATGGGGACAGGAGTCTCATTACAACAGCAAAATCCTAGAGAGTGAATGAAGCTTTTCCCTAACATGCAGAAGCTCATGGGGGCGGGCACAGATGAGGGCGGAGCCCGGGCCCTGAGGTGCCTCCCACGGAGACCGCGTGCTGTATGGCTGCCAGCGCTCCTGGCCAGGCCCACTCGCCCCGGACCCTGGGCGGGAATGGCTGTGCTGCCGTGAGCATGCAGAAATCCGCGTCTCTCCAAGTGCAGTCCCGGTAGCTGACCCGGACGAGCCTTCACAGGAGTCTTCTGAGAGAACAAAGCAGACTCCGTTCTCCCAAATGAGGTTTAAAATACAGGAAAGAAATAAACAAAACACAGAACAAAAGTAGCTCACGAGGGAGTTAAATAATTATCCTTGTCGGTAACCTCTCCGTAATTTTACATGCGATCCACATTTTGCTGAATGTTTTATAGAAGCTCAGTTCTATAACTCAGATCTGCATGTATTCCAGAATGAAACACGATACCGGAGAAACCTCGAAAGGACAGAGGAGCAAGGGACGGTTTGTTTCTCGTAAGTATTTTGAGGCAGATTTCCAATTAAATGCATTTATAGCGTGTTTCTGTGTCCAGTCAGCACCTCCCGGGTCAGAACCAGTGGGACCTTGGGGAAGAGCAGACAGTTGGGGACGGTACTTGTCCATCACATTGAAGAACAGTCTCTCCCTCCTCATGTCGACCTCCCAGCCTCCAACCTTCGCCCAGGGAGCCGGGGACTCGGAGCCACAGAGAAATGAAACCACCGAGGAGAGGAGACTTTGAACTCCCCTTTCTTTAGAAGAATGAAGACTATTCCAGAACACCTAAAAAATCACCATCTTTACAAATCCACCCACAATGGAAGGGAGAAGCACCACTCCTAAATATTATGCAAATTTAAAGTCTTCCGGTTAAAGGTGACTCTCTTCAGCCTTTCATCAAATGCAAAGTTTCTAACAGGTTTCAGGAAAGCAAAGCAGAGCAGGCTTGACGGAGCACAGACCCGGGAGTGATTGTTTCCAGAGCTGCCCGTGGTCTCGGTCTGAGAGGAGATACTTAGACAAAGGAGGGGAGAGCGCCCAGCCACCGCCCTCCTCCCAGGACCCGGGACCCCACAGCGCGGCGCCTGCTGAGTGCGGCCTCCGGCAGTGGGGACAGGTGTGGGTACAACAGGTGACTCCACCTCTGTTCCCACGGCTGGAGTCCGAGAAGAAGGGGTTCTCCAAGCAGCAGCTTGTCCTTCAGGCCCTGTGGGGAGCCCCCCGACGCCTCATTTCCACCTCAGCTCCTGGAAGATGGAGGCATTTTCCCTGTACCCCGTCACGGAAGGGGTGCTTCTCTGCTCCAGCCTGGGCTCCACAGTCTGTACCCCGTCACGGAAGGGGTGCTTCTCTGCTCCAGCCTGGGCTCCACAGCCTGTACCCCCTCATGGAAGGGGTGCTTCTCTGCTCCAGCCCGGGCTCCACAGCCTGTACCCCGTCACGGAAGGGGTGCTTCTCTGCTCCAGCCTGGGCTCCACAGCCTGTACCCCGTCACGGAACAGGTGCTTCTCTGCTCCAGCCCGGGCTCCACAGCCTGTACCCCGTCACGGAAGGGGTGCTTCTCTGCTCCAGCCTGGGCTCCACAGCCTGTACCCCCTCATGGGACGGGTGCTTCTCTGCTCCAGCCCGGGCTCCACAGCCTCGAAGGAAAGAACCGCCTGTCGACCACGCCTGCCGTCGGGCAGCGTCCTGGGCACAGCGGTGATCAGGAAACACCCCGAGAGAACGAGCCACAGCCTGCAGAGCCCTGAGGACGGGGAGAAGCCGGGACAACGGGACACTCTCCTGCGGAGACCACACTGTGGTGGTTTAGCTGGAGATTCGAGCTGATATCGCAAACTGATTCCATTTGAAACGACTCAACTCGATAGCCCTAAACCCTGATTTCTGTCACGCTGAAATCCTCGGGGACCCTACGAAAACACAGCGTAGAACTCCAGTGTGAGAGGAAGTGGTGAGTTACGTCACACTGCGCTCTCCTACAAAGCGATGCATTCTGCCGTTCTCTCAGACAACTGGGACGTTCGACGGACAGCCGGCGCTCAGATGCTGACGTCTGTGCGACAGTCGGGCAGGCTGCGCTGTAACAATCAGCGCACCACGCTGCACACATCTCTGTCGTCTCAGTACTTTTACTTGTAAAGCAGTTTATGTTCGTTATAAAAAATTAAAAATTTTCTGGAACTGTTGTACATATTTGAGCAATTATTAGCCCATATCTTCACATGGGCCTTTAAAATTTTTTTTTTCTTTTTATTGATGTTAGAGAGAGAGGAAGGAAGAGGGAGAGAGAGATAGAAACATAGATGAGAGAGAACATCGATTGGCAGCTTCCTGCATGCCCCCCACTGGGGATCGGGCCTACAACCTGGGCATGTGCCCTGACCGGGAATCGTGCCGGGACCTCCTGGTGCAGGGCCGACGCTCAGCCACTGACCCACAGCGGCCGGGCTACTGCCAAGAGTCCCGCCGCAGAGTCAATTGCTGAGCGCCCTGTGGTGTGATCGCGTGGCAATTCACCGAACATGGTTTACGAGCGGTGACTCTTGGGTTTAAATATGTAGACTATAGTTGTAGGTATGTAATATTTATGTCAGCAAAATTACTACAGTGTTTCTTCCAACATAGGGCCTATTTGCTAAAATTTGTTGAAAATAACAGTGAATTAATAACCAAAAAATAGTCTGTTAATTTAATTATAAGCAGATCTTGGTTAAAAGCATTTTAAAATTAACAGGGTGTTAATTTTCATATATGACATACGGACCGAAGATTTCGTCCATTAAATCTGAAGTCTCTTAAATCGAGGTCCACAAAGTTGAGGGTTTTCAGTAAAAGCAAAGAATGAAAAGTCTATAAATCGTGCAGGTGAGCCACTCTTCAGAGATGTCAGAACAGTGAATGACCCAGAGGGGAGACCGGGGCCACGGCGTCGACCTCGAGTCCTCGGAGGGCGAGTGTCTCCAGGCCGACGGTCTGAGCGGAGCTGCTGTGTGGGCACGGATCCCTGGTTCCGTCCTCGTCCTCAGTATCATCGCATTGAAAGCGTGAGGTTAGTGATTTCCTGCTAGCAAGTCTTCCAGAGCTGAGCAACTGCAGGTCCTCAGGCTGTGGCCGCTCACCCGCCCTCCTCCCGGCGCCGACCCCTCCTCACAGGTGATGCTGGTTTCTCATCCTGCACACCAGCCAAGGCCGCGGGGAAGAAGCGGCTCATCAGCGTGGTCTCGGTGTATTTTTGCGTTGCCAGCTGGGCTCGTGTGAATACGGCGGCCAGCTGCTGCCCAGTGTGTGGACGGAGCGGATGCACAGCGCGGAGCCGGGACAATGAGCAGCTCCATTCAGAGGCCCGGCCCCGGCAGATGCGGTGCTGACGACAGGGACGGAAATGCGGTCTGGGCTCGTCTCGGACGCGCGATGAGTCGGCAGAGCTGGAGACAAGGGGCCTGGAGTCGGTTAACTTTTGCATCTGCAAACATTTACCCAAGTTTCTGGAATAAAGATGAAGGGAACTGTGATTTCATTTTTAAGGAAAAGGGGGAGCCACGGGTCTTTCTTCTTGTTTCTGGGCAGGTGTGAGGAGCCTGGACACCCGCAGACGACGGAATATGGACCTTGTTACTTGTCCAGCAAACGGTCATCTCAGTCGCAGATCTGCGTGCCTGTGTCCATGTGCGTGTGTCTGTGACGCATACACAGGGTTTGCAAGGCAGGTTCAGAGTGTGTGAAAAACGCTTCATTCATGGATTAGTATTTATTAATTACTGTATTATTTATTTGTATTATTTGTAAACCTACTTAAAAAAATTTTTTTTTAATCCTCACCCGAGGATATTTTTTCAAATATCTCCAGATAGAGTGGGGGGGGGGGGGTGGAGAGAGACAGAGAGAGAGAGAAACATCGACGTGAGAGGGACACATCGACTGGCTGCCTCTCGCATGACCCTGACCAGGGCCGGGGACGAACCGCAACCAAGGTATGTGCCCTTGACTGGAATCGAACCCTCAACTCTCTGGTCCGCGGGCCGACGCTCTAACCACTGAGCCAAACCGGCCAGGGCTGTAAACCTACTTTTGCCCATGCTGCATAATGTATATAATATATGTCTATGAAATGACTGGGTCTCATAAAGCTGCCTTTTTTATATTTTATGTTTTGAAGACGTTCTAGGTTCACAGCAAAGTTGAGGGGAAGGTGCAGAGATGTCCGCCCCCGGCCCCCCCACGCACAGCCCCCCCCCCCCCCCCGTCGACGGCCCCAGCAGAGGGTCCCACGAGGACACAGTGCCCGAGTCCACAGTCGAGGTGAGTTTCTCTCTCGGCGGCCACACGGTCTGGTTTGGACGAAGGTGTGACGGCGTCCCCACGGTGCGGTATAGTCGGTGTTCTCGCTGTCGGCACAGTTCGCCTTTCCCTGTGGGCGTGTGGCTGGGAGCCCACGGGACGCAGCCTTCCAGACGGCGTCCGTGACTCAGTCACTGCTCAGGCCCCTCCGGGTCTGTCACGGGCCGACAGCTCGGTTACGTTTAGGGCAGAGCCATAGCCCATCGTCGATGGAGCCCAGTCACTGACCCGTCACCCCCTGAAGACACCAGACGACCTCCAGGTTTCGGTGATGATGACCACAGCTCTAGAAACATCCGTGTGCAGGTTGTTGTGGACGTTACCTTTCAGCTCCTTTGGGTAAAGGCCAAGGAGCACAATTACTGGACAGCCAGGTAGGAGGCTCACGCTCGTGAGGAACCGCCAACGGCCCTGCACAGTGCTGCTCGCCGCCCCCCCCCTCCCCCCGTCCCTCTCAGCACCTGCTGGTCCCTGCTGGGTTCTGCTGTTCCCACAGGCGAGTGGCCGTGCTCACTGGTGTCGTGTTCTTTCCCTTTGAGTGTTGGTCATTCCCATTGACACCAGAAGGACCGGTCACCAGACGGAGGACAATACACCTGGAATAAGAACGCAGGGACGCAAGTCTGGACAAATAGGGGAGTGCGGTGCCCTGCTGGACCCCGCCGCTGTGGCGACACCTTCCCTTATTGCTTCATGAACGGGTCCTGAACACGACACACTCGCACCTCTCGATCAGACCTCAGCACTGGGAGGGACGCATCGGCTCAGAACTGACGGGGAGCTCGGACACGCTTCCTGTGCCTTGGCCACCGCGGACTGGGAGTGCCGCCGGGGGCCAGTCGTCAGCCTGCAGCCCGGCCGCGGCTCCGGGGTGCGAGGGGCCGGGTCCAGGGTGAGGGAGCTGGTCCCCCAGCATCGCGGGACTGATCCCATTCTTCCTCCCGGCCAGCTTGCGGGTTCAGGGTGAAGTGCATCTGTTTATTCTCAGCGAACCAGCCACGTTAACATACTGTTTAAAACTCTGCCCTTTCTTCTTAAAGCACCATGAGTGGGAACCCCCCTCAGTTCACTCAGCCGTGAAGTGACCACCTGCGGTCTTTTAGCCAAATCCCTTCCAGGACGTTTCCAGGTCAGAATGTCCCTCTGTGACTGAGGACCTTTGTTTCTGAGTGGACAGCGGTTCGTCCGTGTCTCCCCTGGAGTGTGTTCCTGCGAGGTCTCGGGAGGGGTCGGCGGGTGTCCCCTCCCTCAGTCCAGACAGGTTGTTTGTAAATTTCCTGTTCCCGGCCTGCACAGATGACCAGCGCCCTGCACAGGTGACCATCGCCCTGCACAGGTGACCAGCACCCTGCACAGGTGACCAGCGCCCTCGGGGGGCCGAGCTGGTGGGGTTTGTCTCTGGCTCTGGGTGATCACGCACCCACCATCTCACCCCAGCTGACCCCACAGGCTCCTTTCAGAGGACGGTGATGTGGCCCCCGTTCTCTACAAACCCCCAATTTCCCTCCGCCCAGCACCGACCTGGATGGAAATTCCGTCCTTCAGAGCATCCAAATGCCAACAGTCACCCTGAGTCCCCACAGGGCGTCAGACTTCCCTGCAGGTGACCTGCCCGGTCTGCGGGCCGGGCCCTCACCTCCTGCGCCGGGCCAGCCTGGGGCTGTGCCAGGGGACTGGGCTCGGTGAGCTCCATGGCTGGGAATAACCCTTCCTGAGCTGGGACCAGGGCGCTGTGCCCATGGGGGAGTGAGGACCCACTTCGAGGGACTCGGGCTGCGATCGCCCCCCTTCCCGGCGGACAGGACTGGAAACGGCTTGATCTGCCTGGAGCTGCTGTGGGAGCCAGCTGTGCGCCCCAGGGGAGCACGCTCCGTTTCCTCACGTGTGTTCACTAGGGTGCACTCCCGGGGTTTCAGTGAAGACGGCGCTGTCAGAGGGGTCAGTGGAGTCACCAGTGGCCCCCTGTCTCTCTCCCGTTCACCAGCACGAGACGTCAGACGCTGCGCAGGGAATGAGTTCAACGCAGGGATTGCTGATGGATCCCTCGTGTTTCCAAAGGGCCGTTCGGTGGTCCTGCCCCCCTGTGTACGCACTTGGCTTACCCGTGCGCTTTAGTTTGGGGGAGAACTGACGAGGGGCAGAGCTGTGACTGACCTCTGCCCAGGTCCCAGCCGACTCTGCTGCTGGCCATGTGAGCACACCTGGAGCCCCCCTCCCTGGCTGCCCAGGACCCTGTGTGGCCAGCTCCTAGCAGTCTGCCAGGTGCTGCAGACTTGGGACAGGCAGTTTGGCTGGTCACCTGAGTCCAGTGTCACAGGGGCAGGGGCTCCACTGAGACGCACCTTCGGTGTTCCAGGGTCCTCACCTGTGATGGAGTGTTCACTTTATTTTCTCATTATTGAACAGACCATGCCGAGGTGTTTATCTACATCGCTGACTTTAAGAGATGAGACACAGGCGACATCCTGGGCAGTAGCCCCCACATCGGCTGAGCTCAGCCATCCCTGCGGGGGCCACGGCCTGGTAGCACTCGGACGGCACGTTCCAGGGCCCGGACCTGCAGCGCCCGGTCTCGGCACTCCTCGGCCCCCATCAGTCTCCGTGTGCGACCCTGCTCTCCAGACTCACACCGCAGGGGAAGGAAGGCACGAGCCTGTCGCACCAACTGAGCAAATTACAGATTCCGATGAGAGACTCTTCGTAGGTCAAATGTTAGAAGAAGAGATGACCTTATTTTAGAAAACACAATCTCTCAAACTTCAAAAGGTTTCCATCAATATGCAAGTACGAACCTCCCAGGACATAACAGAATTAACAAGGTCGGAGGCCAGTGACTCACGGAGCTGACTCATTGCCTGACTTCAAGCGGAAGTTGGAAATTGTGTTTTTTGAGGCAATGCACGCAGTGGCCAGTGGGACCCCGAAACCACCCAGACCTGGCAGGAGGCCCAGCAGGGCGCCTGGGCTCCGGTGAGGCACAGCCCCCCACCCCCACGGTGACTCAGAGGTGAAAGGGCAGAGCTCACGACCTCCTCACAAACAAGGTTCCGGAAGGAATAAGCTCCTCTTCAGACTGCCGAGGAGCCGGTCTGAACACTGAGTCACCTCCCTTGATAATACTTCCGAAATGAAATACATTTTTTTTAAGCTTCTAACAGTTTCAAAATCTCAGTTCTTTGTTCCAGACGAAAATAGATGTCCCATGTTTGCTCACCGCAGCTCGTTGCTGCGACCTGGGATTGCCGGGGTGATAACACAGTCCTCTCTGCCACCGAGCTTCTGGAGTCCGAGATGACTTCTCGCCCGCGGAGTTTCCAGAGCCGCAGTCCCTTCCCATCAAGGGGGTGATGGTCCGCTCCACCCTCGTTCCCAGCCAGGCCCCTGTCCCCTCCACCCACCTCCACCTGTCCTCTCCACCCACATCCACCTGTCCTCTCCACCCACCTCCACCTGTCCCCTCCACCCACCTCCACCTGTCCTCTCCACCCACCTCCACCTGTCCTCTCCACCCACGTCCACCTGTCCTCTCCACCCACCTCCACCTGTCCCCTCCACCCACCTCCACCTGTCCCCTCCACCCACATCCACCTGTCCTCTCCACCCACCTCCACCTGTCCCCTCCACCCACCTCCACCTGTCCTCTCCACCCACCTCCACCTGTCCTCTCCACCCACGTCCACCTGTCCTCTCCACCCACCTCCACCTGTCCCCTCCACCCACCTCCACCTGTCCTCTCCACCCACCTCCACCTGTCCCCTCCACCCACATCCACCTGTCCTCTCCACCCACCTCCACCTGTCCTCTCCACCCACCTCCACCTGTCCCCTCCACCCACCTCCTCCTGTCCCCTCCACCCACGTCCACCTGTCCCCTCCACCCACGTCCACCTGTCCTCTCCACCCACGTCCACCTGTCCCCTCCACCCCACCTCCACCTGTCCCCTCCACCCACCTCCACCTGTCCCCTCCACCCACCTCCACCTGTCCCCTCCACCCACCTCCACCTGTCCCCTCCACCCCACGTCCACCTGTCCCCTCCACCCACCTCCACCTGTCCCCTCCACCCCACCTCCACCTGTCCCCTCCACCCACGTCCACCTGTCCCCTCCACCCACCTCCACCTGTCCCCTCCACCCACCTCCACCTGTCCCCTCCACCCACGTCCACCTGTCCCCTCCACCCACGTCCACCTGTCCTCTCCACCCACCTCCACCTGTCCCCTCCACCCACCTCCACCTGTCCTCTCCACCCACCTCCACCTGTCCCCTCCACCCACCTCCACCTGTCCTCTCCACCCACCTCCACCTGTCCTCTCCACCCACCTCCACCTGTCCCCTCCACCCACCTCCTCCTGTCCCCTCCACCCACGTCCACCTGTCCCCTCCACCCACGTCCACCTGTCCTCTCCACCCACGTCCACCTGTCCCCTCCACCCCACCTCCACCTGTCCCCTCCACCCACCTCCACCTGTCCCCTCCACCCACCTCCACCTGTCCCCTCCACCCACCTCCACCTGTCCTCTCCACCCACATCCACCTGTCCCCTCCACCCACCTCCACCTGTCCTCTCCACCCACCTCCACCTGTCCTCTCCACCCACCTCCACCTGTCCCCTCCACCCACCTCCTCCTGTCCCCTCCACCCACCTCCACCTGTCCCCTCCACCCACCTCCACCTGTCCCCTCCACCCACCTCCACCTGTCCCCTCCACCCACCTCCACCTGTCCCCTCCACCCACCTCCACCTGTCCCCTCCACCCACCTCCACCTGTCCCCTCCACCCACCTCCACCTGTCCTCTCCACCCACCTCCACCTGTCCCCTCCACCCACCTCCACCTGTCCCCTCCACCCACCTCCACCTGTCCCCTCCACCCACCTCCACCTGTCCTCTCCACCCACCTCCACCTGTCCTCTCCACCCACCTCCACCTGTCCCCTCCACCCACCTCCACCTGTCCTCTCCACCCACGTCCACCTGTCCCCTCCACCCACGTCCACCTGTCCCCTCCACCCACGTCCACCTGTCCCCTCCACCCACCTCCACCTGTCCTCTCCACCCACGTCCACCTGTCCCCTCCACCCACGTCCACCTGTCCCCTCCACCCACGTCCACCTGTCCCCTCCACCCACGTCCACCTGTCCTCTCCACCCACGTCCACCTGTCCTCTCCACCCACGTCCACCTGTCCTCTCCACCCACGTCCACCTGTCCCCTCCACCCACCTCCACCTGTCCTCTCCACCCACCTCCACCTGTCCCCTCCACCCACCTCCACCTGTCCCCTCCACCCACCTCCACTGTGCCCTATGCAGCGGCCACCCTTGTCCCACGGTGGCCAACACCCACAGTCGCAGTCCGTCCTCTTCCTCCAGGGCTCCGGCCACGAGCGCGTCTGTGGAGACTGGGCATGAGAGCAGCCCGTTCCCGCTGCCCCTCATGGGCTCCACGACCTATAGGGTCCACCTGATACTGAGGAATAAGCAGAGTTCACGCAGTAGGACATGAACACCCTGTGAGCGAAACACTCTGGGAAGAGCGGGACCTGTTCGTCCAGGGGGAAGCTGACCCGCCCCGGGCCCACCGGCCACCACAGCTCCCTGGTGTCATGTCTCTGGGCACCCGCGCAGGACACGTCCTTGGGAAGGGCTAGCAGGTCACACGCCTGGGGTCCCCCGTGTTGGGTCCACAGTGAACCACTTGCCAAGAACTTACAGAAAAATTCCTTTAAATTTGGCAAGAGAATGACAGTAACAGAAATTCAATTATTACCGCTAACTAAAAAATTACATAAGCTTCTCATCTATCAGTTTTTTTATGGCCTGTTTCCTGGGAACCTTAGTGGCAGATACTGTCTCCTTTAAAATTAAATTTTGCAATTACTTGAACAAACACTGGATTTCTCTGGGAGGGTTGGGGCGGAGTGCCTGTCCCGGTCAGCGAGACCGAGGACACTGACGCTCGGGCCTGGAGCTCCCAGGACGGCGGGCTCGGGGGCGGAGCTGCAGCCGGGGTGTGGTCCCAGCTGGACTCTTCTCTCTGGCTTTGTGATTTTTCATGTCCCTTAAATTCCTCGTCCTGCAGTTTTCTCCTGTGGGAGTGGAAATGCTTTTTAAAAACGCAAGCCTGTCTGAAGACCTTGTATAAGACGACAAAGCGAGTTTGAAAGCATTTTAAAGTCCACATTGTGTGTGTGTGCACATGTGTATCTGGATGGCTTTTTATCTACTCTCGGAGACGAACGAACCTGGATTTACGGTACTTTTGTGAGCAGACTGCTGCTCCTCCTGACCCCAAGAGCACGAAATGTCCAGGCCTTGACACCAAAGTTGGCTGCACAGAGATGGGCCCTAACATGCTGGCTGGGACAGTGCCTGAGAGTCTCCATTCCCTACGAGACTAAGATACTTTCTTTTTCGTTACAAACTTCGTGAGCTTGAACTGCGACCCGAGAGCCACAGCGATCGCTCACGGCGCCCACGACGAGAACGTCAGACAAGCAGCGAACGGCAGTGCCCCCCAAGTCCCCGGCCGGGACGGCTCCGCTCACCATCCCAGAGACGTGTGTCTGTCCCTCCGTGGTTCCGGCTTTGGTGCCCGACCTGGAGCCTGAGCCTTGGGCCCCCGCGAGCTTGTCTGCTCCACTGCGAAAGGGAGTTCTCGCTGAGCCAAGATTGTGTGTTTGTTCTCGCCCTGGCCCGTGTGGCTCAGCGGTTGGAGCGTCGGCCCGCGGTCCAGAGAGGCCCGGGTTCGGTTCCCGCGAAGGGCACGCACCTCGGTTGCAGTTCATCCCCGGCCCTGGTCGGGTCGTGCAGGAGGCAGCCGGTCGATGTGGCTCCATCACATCGATGTTTCTCTCTCTCTCTCTCCCGCCCTCCTTCCCACTCTGTCTGATGATAAGTAGACTATCCTCAGGCAAGGAATAAAACAAAACAAATGGCATCATATCTTCTGTGAACCTGGCACCCACGTAGGGGTGTGCTGTCTAACGGGGGCCGTGGGCATGTGCTGCCCCTAAGTTTAAACAAATCGAATGGATGTTTCCAGGGTCCCAGCTGCACGAGCCGGCTTCCTGCCCTCTCCTCGTCAGTGACACGGAGTCAGGGAAGTTCCATTTGTTACAAGAAATTTTGATTTTGAATTTTAAAGAAAGTTAAAAAGAAAAGTATGGATGGCCGTCCCTGTGACGAGCCAGACGGTGCCCTGGGGACCCCCGGGGGCTCTGTCAGGGCCGGGGTGCTGCGCTCGGTGGTGGTCCACGTGTTTTCACAGCCTGGATCCTACTTTAACCTTCAGGGTTTGGACGGGAAGACAGAACATCAGTGTGAGGCGGGTAGGGGGCGGGGAGGGTGTCCCCTCGTCCCTCTGCGTGACAGCAGCTTCCCTCGAGGGCCTGTTTCCTTACCATGAAAACAAACGATCATTGTCAGCTTTAAGCTGATCTGCTTTCCTAACCCGAGCCATCAGCCAAATCAGATACATTCAGCCGAAACAGGAGGGGCCTCGAGCCGGCGTCGGGAGGATCCGTGGACCAGTGCCCGTGGGTCATCGACAAGCCCCCGTCCGAACAGCCCCATCCTCCCCGCAAGTGGGGGCCGGGAGCTAGAACCCCAGCTCGGGGTGGGGGTAGTGAGAAGGGAGGACTCGGGCTGCAGGTCTCGGGCTTACGGAGACACTGTCTTGACGCTGATTAGAAACGCTCACTGAGGCCTCTGCTCCCTTGGCTCTCGGGGCAGCTCGGGGACCGGCCCACCGAGCGCCGGTCGGCACCAGGACGCAGCCGTGTCTCTGCCGCGGGTGAAGTGACTCTCAGGGCAGGTCTGCGCTCTGGACAGATGGAGAAAGCGTGAACTCCACGACGTCGCCCGTTTTATCATCCTACGGCTCAAAGGTCTTTCAGCTGAAGGACCAGTCGGCCCGGCCCCGGGCCCCCAACACCAGGTGCTGAGGCTCGAGGCTCCTGCCGGGTTTCCGCCCCAACCTCCTCGCCCGCCTCTTTGTCTCGCTGGGCTGCCCCACCCCCGACAGAAAAGCGAGAACAAACCAACAATCAAAACCGGAAAACAACTGTCCTCTCTGTTCTCAGAGTGATCTTTCTTTCTTCTTAAGATTTTAAGAAATTGCCTTTTAGAGAGAGAGGAAGGGAGAGGGAGAGAGAGAAACATCGATGTGAGAGAGAAACATCCATCAGCCGCCTCCTCCCGCCGGGATCGAGTCCAAAACCCAGGCCTGTGCCCTGACGGGAATCAAACCGGCGACCTCTGGGTGCACAGGACGACACCCAACCAGCCGAGCCACACTGGCCAGGGCAGACCGACCTCTCTAATGACAACTGCCACCTGGATGCCTTTACCCCAGACACCACTTCCCACCACACACTGAGCTCCAGCCACTCGGGGTCCCTCTTGGTCCTGAAAGGCCAGCCCACCTCCCAAATCCTGAGCATCCCTCCAGGTCCAACCTGTGGGGCCTGAACCCCTAGGAAGAAGGGCCGGGATCTCAGCACCCCGAATCTGTGTGCATTCTTGCCTCTCATGTGCAGCGAGAGGACCTGGAGGCTGGCTTTGTCTGCGGGTCCTCAGACTTGCACACAGAACTCGATGCCCATCCGCCCTGCCGGCGCCCTCCCCGCCAGCCCGTGTCTCCCTAGGGCTGGTCTTCACAACACTGTGTGAGGTGGTAGGACCTAGCACTTCCAGATGGACTTGTGTTTTCAGAGAATCTCTAGCAAAGGACATACAACAACACAGAACAAACACAAGCAGAGATTTGCTGTCGGAATCGGGAGGCTGAGCAGCTGGAGGGGGAGCTCCCCGACCCACCTGCTCCCCGCCGGGCCCAGAGCGGCTCCCCGAAGATGTCGTCCAGGCTGTAAAAACAGGAGACTTATTTACTCTTGGCTCAGACCTACCGAGAAACAGGGGTTTTTATGTTGCAAAATAAATCACAAATTGGCTCCTAACGGCTGCAACTTGAAAACCCTAATTAAACAATATGGCCAACTCCACGGCTCTTGGCTGGATCCCAGCGGCCGCGCCAGGAGGCCGACTGTCCTGAGGCTGAACCCCCCCTGGGGTGACCGGTGTTGCCCTGGGGTGACCTGTGCTGTACACACAGGTTTTGGCCAAAGGATGTGTACGTTCAACTCGATCTCAGGCAGCGAAGCTGCCCGCAGAGACTCGGGACACGGTGCGCAGTTCCCGCCCCTCCGCCCGCCCCACACAGGCCTCTCTGTGGAAACCGGGAAACGGAGGCTGAGTGCGTGCTGGCGGCAAAGCCTTTGGCGGAAAAGCCGGTATCAGGGCACCGCTGACCAGGGGTCAGGCCCCTCTCTGGCTTTGTTAAAACTTAGCAAAGGACAAGAGAAGATGAAGGTCCGTCTGTTGTCCTCGGCCACAGGGCGAAGCCACTGTCGTGACCCAGGCCTGCGGCTGTCGTGACCTGGAGGTCGAGGGCTCCTGGTCCCAAACAGAGCTGGTCACAGAGACAGACATCGAGGTGTGAGGGGTGTTTCCCCTAAGACTCAGTTCCCCTTTCACTGACCCTTTGGACGGAGCTGACAGTGAGCTTTGCAAATACGTGTGCACTGACTGCCTTGGGCGCTCGGAGCAGCCGCTCGGGCCCAGGTGGGCGTCCTCGTGACAGGTAAGCGAGCCGCTGTTACCTGGACAAGAGTGGCCCGCCCGGGATGAGAATCCGAAACCTCTGATTTCAGTTACCCTTCCCCCCGCACAGACTCACTGTCCCAGGTGACGTGCAGAGCTCGGCCCTGCAAACAGACTCGTCTCTGCTGGAAGATATTGCAGCGTTCGTCTGCCCACAGCTGAACGCAACAGTGATTCCGTGGCACCGCTGTCTGTGGAGAGACTGATCGTGGAGCATTGGGGGTGAACTGGGCCCTGCGCTCTGGCCAAGGCGAGCCCCCGTGAGGCCCCTCCCGGGCGCGGGTCCGGACCCTTCCTCTGAGGCAGCAGGGCGTCCGGGCAGCACTGCCCAGGCCCCGGCCGTGCCGGTCTGGACAAGGTGCTGTGTTTGCCAAGGGGGTGGTGCGGAGCCGGGCAGCCGCTGGACTCGGCGTGAGCTCCTCCGGGCACCGCAGGGCTTGGCAACGCACACAGCGTGGGGGTGTCGGGGCGACCGGGCAGTAACGCGTGGCGCTCACTCCAAGTGTGTTTTCAATTATGCTGATTCTGTCCGTAGGGTTATTCACAGCATCTGAGTCGAAAAACATCCCGTTTTCAATTTCTAAAGGAATGAAAATTCATTTGGCCTCCACTTATGCGGGTCACCCAGACGGAGCGAAGGCCTGTGAATCCTGTCATTGCCCAGCACGCGGCCGGTCCACGCTGAGCTCAGAAGACGGTTCTCGACAGCCAGGTGGGGCCTTGGCGTTTGGTCCCAACTGCGCAGACGGGGTGCGTCTGTGCCGGGACTGCGCCCCGTCTCTGCCAGCACCCGACCCCTGAACAGCTCTCCCCTGCTCCACGGCACCCCCACTTTGCCCCTCAAGTTTTTTCACGTGAAAGCAGAAAGCCTGGTTCCTCCCTCGTCTCCCGAGGACGGGACCCCAAGGACGCCCACAGCCCGGTTGCTTCTCCAGCACAGATTCCAGCTTCTCGTTTTATTTTGAAACGTTATCCACAATGGAGCAAAATGCCGGAGGTGTGAATCTCTTCCCTTTCAGCTGCTGGAGATCAGATCGGGGGGTTGCTGTTGACTCTGGTTTTGTGAAGCTGCCGACCAGCCCCGAGCCCCCAGGCTGGATCTCCTCAGCCCCGCGGTCTCGAGTCCCGGGGGAACTGCAGAGTCCTGCTCAAGGGCCTTCCTGGTCTGGGAGGATCACAGCCCGGAGACGCCTCCCTTCGGTTCAGCGAGCGCCCTCCCATCTCGGTTAAATATTTGGGTCCCACGTGTTTCTCGGAATCAGGTCCTTTTGCTTCGTGTGCTGCTGGGTTCTCTCAGTCACGTGGAACCACAGGCAGGAAATGACCACGGCCACTGGCCCTGGAACTGCTTCCCACGGACCATTCGCACGAGACGCCGATCCCCGTGCCACGCGTGGTGGTGGGTGGGGCCGTCACGTGAGGACAGGGTTTTGATTTTTCATTGCTCTTTCCACTCTGCGTGTCTCGGTGCCCCTCGGGGACAGTGCTGGCTGCTTCGGGAGCGTAAATTGCAGTCAGTACAGTCTGAGTAAGTTTTCCCGTAGGCGCCGAAGCCAACGTGTCCATGGCCCAGAGCGGCGCGAGCCTGGCGTCTGTGGGAGGCACCCGCACGGATGCCCGGCCACGTTTCCGCTGCCTGGACCAGCGACGGGGGGCGGCTGTCGACTGAGACATGGTGCTCAGCTCTGTGGCTCCCTGCACCGCGGGGACACTCGGTGTGGACTGCGGAAGGTCTGCACAGGGAGGGGTCACGGTAAATTGATGACGTCCCCTTACTGGAAACTTACACTAAGGGGACTTGTGAGGATTTTTTCTATGTAACTTTCACCTTTAAGGTTGTTAATGACAATCATGGGACAGTAAAGAGCTTGGGGGTTGGACAGGCAGCCTCACCTTCCCCTCCTATGAGTGGCGTCTAAGCCCATTTCTCCACCTGGGAAACAGACGAGAACGAAGAACATCCCCACACAAGAGGCCGTGGGACGCCCGAGCTGGGTCGCAGCGCTCAGCGCTGGGTCCTCGTGGGGCGGGTGAACAGCCAGCGAGAGTCAGCAGGAACACAGAGTGGGTATGTCCACGTTCTCTTCTTCCCTGGACAGCGACGTGGCGGGTTCTTTCTGATGCTGTGGTTACCTGGCAGGGGCTCCGTGTTTCGGGCTGCTCACGGGTTCACTCCTGATGTCTGGGCACCTGCAGTCGCCCCGGGCAAGCCATGGCACCAGCCTCAGGACAGCCCTCCCTGCCCCTCAGCCGGCACCGAGCCCCAGGACCTCGGTCCCTGGAAAGGCACAGTGTGGTGGGATGTGCCCGCCGGCGGCAGACGGTGCCCCTGGGCACCTGTGACCGAGCAACATCCTGGAACCTCGCCGGAAATTGGATTCCTGATCGTGGACCAGCTGTGTCTCCGAGGAAAACACGAGCACACATTCTTGGCACGGAGAGAGCTCGCCTGTGGAGGGCGCAGGTGCGCTCCGCGGAAACCAGCGCCGCCGAGAATTGGTTTCTGGATCGAGGTTGTCGGTCCCAGAACTGGCTTCTGTCCCAAGTTCCTCGGGGCTGATGGCAGAAGCCTGTGTCTGGGGCTTCTGGGCGGGGACTGCGTCCCTTTAAAACAAGGTACAGCCTCAGCCCAGTTATTAGGGACAAAGCAACACGACTCACCCCTTCCCTCGTTCTGACGTCCAGAGTTCGGGCGGGTGGCGAGTGGAGAGAACAGAGGAGAGAAGAGGGGAGGAAGCTTTGGCAACGACCTGCTCTCCCCAGGCAGAGGGAGCAGAGTGGGAGCCCGTCTGAGAAGGCCGGACCGGGCTGGACGTCTGCCTCACTGCGCTTCTGGACTGAGGGGTTGAGGACTAAATAACGAACGTGTGCAAGTGGGTTTTCCTTTTGATGTAGCTATTATTATCACGATCAGTTTTTAATTATCATTATCAACTGCTGCTCACATATGTTAAAATACAGACTGTCGAAGTAGGTAAAAAAATAAGCCCCAACTGCATTGTTTAAAAAAACAGCCACATCTTTTTTATTAAATGCACTGGGGTCACAGTGGTTAATGAGATTATATGCGTTTGAGCCTGGACAGTGAGGCTCAGTGAACTGAGGGTTGTCCCATGGACTGAGGGGTCCCGGTTTGGTTCCCGGTCAGGGCACATGCCCGGGTTGTGGGCTCATCCCCAGTGGGGGGCGTGCAGGAGGTGGCCAATCGATGTTCTCTCTCATCGATGTTTCTATCTCTCCCTTCCTCTCCCTCCCTCTCTCTCTAAAATAATCAATAAAAATATATTTTTAAAAGATTGTATAAGTTTCAAGTGCACAATTCTATCACACATCGTCTGTACATTGGGTTATTGCTCACCACCCAGACCAAGCCTCCTCCGTCTCCGTATATCGGACCCTCCCCCCTCCTTCCCCCACCCGTCCCCTGGCAGCCGCCACGCTGTGGTCTGTGTCTGTGAGTGTGTGTTTGCCTGTCTTGTCTGTTCACGTGTTACTTTCTGTTTTATGTCCCACGTGTGAGTGAAGTCATCTGGTTCCTGCCCTTTTCCGTCTGACTTCTGTCCCTTGGCAGGACACTCTGAGGATCCCCCCATGTTGTCGCAGACGGCCGTGTCTCGTCCTCTCTCGGGGCTGAGGAGTGTCCGTGGGGTGCGTGACTACATCTTCCTCTGCCCTCTGTGGAAGGACACCAGGTTGTCTCCATACCTTGGCCCCCGTGAACACAGGGGTGCAGATATCTTTACAAATACGTGTTTCCGAACTTTTCGGGTAGACACCCAGCAGAGGGCTGCTGGGCCGCACGGCGGCTCTCACTTTGGGGGGAGCCTCCGCACGGTCTCCACGGGGGCGGCACCCTGTGCGTTCCCACCAGCAGCGAACGGGGTCCCTTTTCTGCACAACCTCAGAAGAGATATACTTTTAACATAAAGACAAAGATGGGCTTGAAGTAAAAAGCTGGAAAAGTACATTTTACAAATACTAATTCATGAAGAAGCCGCAGCAAATATATTAAAAGCAGTAAGGCAGAGGCAAGGAAAACACATATTCCCAGAGCTGGAAAGGGCATTCCACGATAACCAGTCAATTTGTTAAGAAAACATAACAATCACGAGCATGTGTTCACCTTGTACAAAACCAGAAAATGTGTGAAGCGGGACTTGATTGAGCTAAGAAGATAAATACACAAACCTCTACTCGCATCGGAGAGTCGGCCGCTCGCAGCCCCAGTAACCAGAGAGCAGTCGTACCAGAGAATCACTGGGGACACGAAACCCTGGAACAGCGCAGTCGACCAGCTGGGCATAGTTGATATTCGTGGGGTAACACAATCGGCAAATGCAGAAAGCACTTTCCTTCGATCGTGTATGAACATTTACTAAGGTAACTGTAAGCTGTGCTGGTTAACAAGGCTCAATAAATTTCAAGCAATTAACTTTATAGACGGTATGTTCTTTACATAGTAAAATTAAATTTAAAATTATTAATAAGAAGTTATCCAAACACAGAAAAACCAAACACTGCATTTCTAAATAAGTCATGGATCCAAAGAGAAAACACAGCACGTTAGAAAGTACTTATAGATTAAAAATAAAGAAAGCACAGCATATCAAACTTGTGTGGGATTCTGATAAAAAACAATGTTTTGAGAAAAACTTAGAGCTTCTCAAGTCCCCTGAGTGTTTTAAGAAGACCTTGGTCAATCAAGGCACACTTTAAACCATCAGCAGGGAAGACAAAAGTGGGAACCTATTCTTACAGTAAATGTAATAAAATTCTCAGGCTGTATAGTCACAGCTCAGTAATAAAGGAACGATGTAATTAAAAAGGGGCAAAGGATTTGAACAAACACCTCAAACGGGAAGATACAAAGGACTCAAGAGCACGTGGGAAAGCGCCCGACACGGTGAGTCGTCAGGGAGACGACGGCCTGGAGGAGACACTCCCGGGGACGCAGTCCTCCCATTCACGCTCAGTGCATGCTGAGCTCTCGCTGGGAGATCGGCTTCCCCCCGTTCTGAAGCATAAAAGTTCTGAGTGAGATGTGACAGGAGGTGACGAGGACAGGAGCCATGTCACTGTGTCTCCAGTGCGAGGGAGGGGGAGGGGGAGGGGAACGGGAGACGGAGGTGGGTTGGACGATGTCAGAGACCATGAGGGTGCTCACAGTCACAGGTGAGACGTTGAATCCGATCAGGCTGTGGGGTTTCCAGGAGCAAATGTGCAGTGTAACTGCTGTGGGTGAGGCTGGGGTTCGAACCCCAGGGAGGGGAACACAGGACCCGAAGTGCGTCAGCCAGAAGAGCGCGGTGTTGGAAGAGGAACTGCCGTCCCGGGGAGTCGCAGAGCCATGGATGGCTTCAGGTTCCAGATAGAAATGTAACTGCGAAAGTATTGGGACTTCCACGCTGCGCCACACATTGGACAGAAAACAACTTCACCTTATCATATGAATCTTAGATCAGAAGCCAAAGTGTGATCACAAAAACCGTAAAGGGCTGGTTCAGCCGAAGGAGCCCGGGAAAGTCCAATGCAAAATGCCTGCAGCTTCTTAAACACAGCACCAGGGGACTCACCACGGACACCTCTGGGATGAACTGACAATGATAAGTCAATCACAAAGAACAGGAGAAGATGACCCACTAAGAAAGAGAGACATCCAATGAAATAACAGGGGGCTTTCCCCACAAACTCTAAAAATGCTACAAAAACCTGGAAGAGACTCAGACATGAGGACCCAAAGGAGTCACAGAGATTTAAAAGAACAGAATTTCCATTGCATACACAAGTGACCATAAAGAGAAAGATGTTTCGAAAAGAAACTATGTACTCATTTACATAAATGTTAAATGAGAAATATAAATTTTGGACACAACGAAAAACAGACTTAAACCATTTGGACGGCAGCTACGGGGGGCCTTCCAGGAAGCAAACTGGAGACCGAGGAGGGGACCTGAAGGAGAGGCTGGGCCGAGTCCAAGGGGCAAGTTTGCGCGTCAGATGGGAGCAGAGCACGGGAAGGGAACGGTTACCAGTTCTCCAGAATGACAATCCCACGATTAAAGGGCCACACGAAGTCCTGAGTAGCGTTGTGCAAACACAAATCTACACCTAGGAATATTATAGGAACATTTTAGAATGAACACTGTTAAGTGGAGCCAGAGAAGGAAGACGGATTCTTCATGAGAAAACGACAGTGAGGCCGGCAGCATTCTTACTCACGGCAGTAGAGGCCAGAGAGCGATGTAGCGTGTCTTCTAAGTCATGAAGGAAAGACACTGTCATCCCACAACTCTACACCCAGCCCAGATGTCATTCGAGAGCGGTTGTGAGATGAACACGTCAGACAGTTGGTGTAACACTCACGAATGACCCTCGAAGAACCACAAGGGCTGCAGTTCAGCAGGAACCGGCCTCTAAGAGCGTGCCAGGGGGGAGGACAGTCTCTTCAATGAATGCCTTTGGGAAAACGGGACACCCACATGCAAGAGAACGGAATAGCATCAGCATCCCGCAAAATCAGCTCAAAATGTATTGAAGACTTAAACCGAAGACCCGAAACTGTGGAACTTGTAGGAGAAACACAATGGAGAAGCCCTTTGACCTCGGTCTTGGGAAAGACTTCTGGGTAAGGCAAGAAACGCAAACGTAAGCAAGCGGGACCACATTAAACTGAAAAGCTTCTGCACAGCAAGGAACATTAGCAACAAAATAAAAAGGCAGCCTGTGGAATGGAGAAAAGGTTTGCAAACCACCTACGCGATAAGATGTTAACATACAAAATATGGAAGAAACTCCCACCACCCAATAGCAAGACAACAATAACTACAAATCAATAAGAAGTAACTCATTTAAAACACGGGCGAAGGATCTGTACAGACACTTTTCCAAAGGAGACGCCCCGTAGCCAACAGGGACATGAAGGGGCTCAGCACCCTCATCACCAGGGAAACGCAGACCAAGCTAGTGAGATGCCCCTCCTCCTGTTCGAACAGTTACCGTCAAAGACCAGAGATAACAAGTGTCGGCGAGGATGTGGAGAAACGAACCCGCTGCATTGTCGGTGGGAATGTGAGTTGGTGCAGCCACTACAGAAAAACCAAAAACATAACGACCGTAGGATCCACAAGCCCACGCTGGGAAAAAGATCAGTATCTCAAAGCTGTATTTTCACTCCCATGTCCACTGCGGCCTCATTCTCAATAGCCAAGGTTTAAAAACAACTCAGGAGTCCTTCAACCAATGAATGGGTCGGGAAAATATGACCTGACTTATGGTTCCAAGCTCGGTGGTTAAAACAATGTGCAAAGATTCTCTTTTGTTAGAAATTAATGAGTGAATATGAATCAGCACATTAAAATCTAAATTAGTGGGCATAAGAGATTAGTCCACTTAATTCTTCACCGACTCTGAATTCTAATTTCTAAAAAGCTTCTTTGCTCATTTCACTTCCTTCAAATCTCCGAGGTGTCATCGCCGCTTTTCTCTCTGCCCGTTTTCCTGTCTCGTCTTTTCTCTACCAACCGGCTTTTTAAAACAACTCTAAGGGACTTGTGTTTCGACTCATTAAAATGCTTCATTCTGCCAGCCCTACACCACCAGACCCCAAACAGGCGACAGCCAGGGGGTCCCCACCACCGAGCCAGACCGACTGTGGTTCCAGCAGCCAGAAACTCGGTCTGAATTATGAACTGCTTATTAAAATCCCCTCATGGAAACAGAAGACTTTAAAAACCATCCATTTAGCCTGCACAGCAAACATTTTCATAATTCATTTTTTCTCAGCTTCATGTTGCCTGGTGACTCGCTGTCTTCAAAGACCGTCGTGTCCTTGCTCCGTCCTTGCTCTGCTCTGTCCAGGCTCACCCACAGGGCCTCCGGGCACAGACACACGACCGGGCGTGGGGGAAGGAAAGCTCCCCGGTGAGCGGCCAGGACCCGGGAAACGACTTCCCACGGCCGCCGGGCCGCAGCTGTGCTTTCCCCCCCTAACTCTGTTTTTCTTTACTTTATTCGAGTCAAAGCAACAACTTACAACCTCGACAGTCAAGGTTTCTTTAATGGTCTGGTTTTCATTTTATTTTTATTTATTTCATGTTTTCACTCGTATGTGGACTATAAAACCAAAAGAAACACATGAACAGACAAACCGAAAGCAGACTGAAGGACACTTTGGGGTCGTGGGGAGCACCCCACAGGACGTGCAGAGACGGACCACGATGCTGGCCCCGAGGCTGGTGCAATGCTGTCAACCAGCGTCCCCTCCGTTTTGTTAAAAAGGGGACATTGTTACCCTCCCTGCCAAAAGTACAGCTCCGCAGATAACCTGATATTTCTTCTCTAATCTAAGGGCTTGTTTTCTGAAAAGCAGTCCGTACAATAAAATGAGTGTGGGAACAGCTTCTCGGGTTAAAATGAGACTGTGATTTTGTGTGGCTGTCCCTTCTCATCCCCTTGACAGCCGTTAGGTGCTGGTCGGTTTAAAAGTCTCTGGGGGGTGCTGAGTGGGCTGGGGCATCCCAGGAACCCTGCCGTGGGTGGTGCGAGGAGACGGGCCACGTAAAAGCCACCATCTCCAGAGAGGGCGACCCCGTGACGTCTGGGCGTGGAATCCCCTCATGGCTTCAGATGTACAGTTTTTGGATTCGATTCTGAAGGGTGTTTCATTTCAGCCACCACCTGTATAAACAGCTCGTTCTCTCCTACGATGCCGCAAACACCCAACAACGCAGCCCCGGACGACGGAAGGGAGGGGGCGCACGATCGAGGGGGTCCCCACCGTCCTGGGGGTGTGTGGGGTGCAGAGCAAGAGCTGGGGCAACCACATGTTTTCCCTGAAGCCTCAAAGTTTCACAGTCACACTCGGTCTGTGCGAAGTCAAACAGAAACTAAATGTGTACAGCCGTCCCTCGTTTGTCGCGGTTAATCCCTTCCAGACTCTAGCGGCTGCACCTGGCATTGAAGGGTTCCTGGGGTGCTTGAATACACAGGCCTACAGTCCATGCGTACAGTGATTTTAATTTTAATTGTAAGACAGGGGTGTATAATTGACTCGGACAACCGAGCGCGCGCTGTATCATTTTCACTGTCTCGATCAACTTTTTAATGAATATATTTGAAAAAACCGCGATAGAGTGACGCCGCGGACGTCGGAGCGCGAGGTGGCGGGGACGACTGCGCGTGGGAGGGTTGGTGGTGCTTCGGCTTGCCCCGCGCCACCGCCACGCGGAAGGTGCCACACAGGACGCGCTGTGGCGGAGATCGTTCAATAGTCAGTTCTTACAGTCAACATGTTTCAGCGTGATGTAAATTAAATACGTACGTGATTGTCTCTCCCACATTTCAGACGTCCCCAGAAAGAGACCTGAACCCAGACTCAGGGCCAGTGGGGTGGCGAGGGGCGGGGTGAGTGAGGGCCTGCTCCCGGGTCCAAAGCACCTGCAGGGATACCCTCCTGTGAGCCCTCGGAAACGGAAACTTCTGACTGGAAGGTGCTGTTTCTCGTCCTAGAAGCCTCAATTCATTCAATAACTCCTAAGGGAAGCACTTTTTCTGGCGCGAGAGTAAAACACGGCACGGCACCAAGCAGAACACCCTGTGGCCGAGATTCGGTCTCTCTGTCCCCGTCGCTGAGTGGCATGTCCAGGACAACACATCGAGGTCACAGTTGGACGGTGTGATCGGGGCCCCGTTTTCGCCCGTTCTGGTACTGGAAGACACTGCTGTAATTTTCAGTGTGCTCGCGATGAAGGCGTAAACTAGGAGGTTCGTGGAAAGTGCATTGTCAATGAAATCGCTCACCTTCTCATAGATTAGAAGCAGCCGTGGGCAAATAAATAACAAAAAATTGCGTAATGAAATGAACATGATCAAGAAAGGCAAGGCCTCGGTCTGGTGCTGGTGCAGGGCTGGGGGCACAGCGGAGGGAGGGGCTGTGCAGATGGGAGGGGGTCCGCAGGCGCATCCAACACTCGGCTCACTTCCTGCCCTGCAGGAGCCCGGCGCCCGGCGTGGGGTGTGTGTGGGGTGGGCCTGGCCACCAGGAAAGGTGCAGGTCAGACAGAGGAAGGAGTGGGTGGCCCTCAGCCCTGCACAGGTTTGAAGAGTTGTGGGCTTCATCAGGATGGAGCGGGTCCCCAACGGCTTGCTGGGCGCTTGTGCACATCAGGGTAGCTAACCCTGAAAGCAATTTACTGTGCAACTAAGACGAAGTTATACTGAACGTCAGCTGTAATGGACAAATGCTCACCACCGTGTTACTGTTGTTATTTTACGTAGGAAGAAACCGTCCCTCAGAGGATGCAAACGACTCGCCCACGTCAGAGCCCATGTGTCCCGAGCATTCACAGGTCTCAAGCCTCTGGGCTCAGAAAACTGCGACAGAGTGATCACACGAGCCAACTGCTCGGTGCACCAGGGCCACACGGGTCTCATCTGGGGTTTGCTCCAGCTTGTGGGGTCCGGGTGGGCGTCCAGGAGGAAATAGCAAAGCCCAGCCCCGCTGTCGGAATCGCTCACTCCTGACAGTCTTTCTGCCGGTGAATAAGCCTGTGTGGGTGTTCGGGAGGCAGAGGGGTCTGGGCCCCTGACACAGAGTGAAGTCATTTCCTCGTCCGGCGCAAGTGTGTGGTGCTGGTTGAAGGAACCCTCCCGAGAGCAGATGCTCCCACGGAACTCCGCAGCCACGCCACCTCTCTCAGTGTCCGTCTCCGCGTAGCCCTGCAGAACGAGGCTGAGACCTGGCCAAGCTTGGGTCCAGCCGACAGCGGTGACAGGAGGGAACGCTCCTGGCCTTCGCTCCAAGTCTGAGCTTCCTCCTGTGGGAAGTATCTCATTTCCTGGCACTTCTTCCCATTAAAAATCCTAAGTCTTACATTACTTCACTGTGATCATGTTTATGG
This sequence comes from Tadarida brasiliensis, assembly GCA_030848825.1. Lineage (NCBI taxonomy): Eukaryota > Metazoa > Chordata > Mammalia > Chiroptera > Molossidae > Tadarida > Tadarida brasiliensis. The sequence goes on from CM061270.1 coordinate 78,108,514, forward strand.
TAGAAAAGAAGCCTCTAGTAGAAAACAAAATGGTTTATGATAAACAAGGACAGTGTGCCCTGGAAAAATAAGGACGAGAGGAAAAGCCTCTTACAAAAATATCGACTGAACTTCCACGGAGGGGGAACCACGTGCTGGAAAGGCAGGCAGGCGCCGGCCCCACCGTGCCACCCGGCTGCCGTCGAAGAGGGCAGGGCACCCCCGTTACAGCCGGCGCTGGGCAGTGGGGAGAGCAGGGAGCTGCGGGGACAAGGGAGACGGCCAGGCGGGTGTGAGGACGCGTCTGCCTCACTCCCCGGAGAGTGAGATATGTGAGGACCAGTCCAGGTTTGGACAAACATCCCCTCCCAGGACTGTTACTTTAGGAAAATCAGAACAAACATGAATATTTGCTCAGAACAGTGTTAGAGCAAAGTGCAGGGGGTCAATCGCTATGATCGACTGAAAATAAGACGTGAGGCATCAGTGGTCACTGTTCAACTTATTCAGCATCGGAAGGCAGATCTTGGGAACAACAGAAACAGGTATTAAATGTAGAAAATCAGTGTGAACTTGTATTTGCTAAAAAATTAGCCAAAATGTCTACTCAAGGAAGTGATCCTCCCTAACCTTCCTACTGTGTCCCCAACCCACACACTCATGGTAACTGCCACTCAGCCCATCAGGTTATCAATGTCATTGTGTGTGTGTGTGTGTGTGTGTGTGTACATGCATGTGAGTATGTACACACATGTGACTATGTGTATGGGTGTGTATATGTGTGTGAGTGTGCATGTGAGTGTGTACATGCATGTGAGTATGTACACACATGTGACTATGTGTATGAGTGTGTATATGTGTGTGTGTGCATGTGAGTGTGTACATGCATGTGAGTATGTGCACATATGTGACTATGTGTATGAGTGTGTATGTGTGGGTGAGTGTGCATGTGAGGGTGTGTACATGCACGTGTGAGTATGTGCACATATGTGACTATGTGGCTGTGTATGAGTGTGTGTGCATGTGTGTCAGTGTTTGCATGTGAGTGTACCTACATGCATGGAGTGTGTGCATGTGTGTAAGTATGTGTGTGTTGGGTGTGTGCATGAATATGTGAGTGTTTACACATATGTAAGTGTGTGTGTGCATGTGTGTATGAGTGTGCATGTGTGTGAGTGTGTATGCATGAGGATGAGTGTGTGTGTGTGATTTGCAGAACACCTGATGGGCGCCTGTGTGGTGAATGGGGCCCCTTGTCTCCGCTGGCTCCGTTTCCTCTGGGTCCAGGAAGCAGAGTGTATTGACCCCACGCAGGCTGTGTGACGTCAGCCTCAGGTTGAACTGTTCCTACACATCTGTGCCCTCAGTCACGGGCCTGAAATCTGGCACACCGACAAGTCCAGCAGCAAGCCAGTCTGCCAACATCCGCGCTGGCCCAGCTCCCGGATGCTCCCCGGTCCTCGGCCTGCACGGCCACACGAAGGCGCTGAGCCACCAAGGCGCCCAGGTCGGGGTTTCGTCTGCGTCCTAACACGGCGCTCACTTTGCCCAACGCTTCGCAGACTGAACGGAGGCGCCAGGTGCGTGTGCTCTGAGGGAAACACTGCGGAGCTCTGCGCAGGCGTGTGCACAGAAACGTGAAGGCAGAGGTGTTCGCCACCTTGAGGGCAGGGTGCCAGCGTCCTCTTGGGAATGCAGGCCCTGCGGTGAGAAGGTGACATGACACAAAATGACGGAACTTGGCTTTGCCACCCCCGAGTGGCCTCAGGCCGACCGAACCTCTCCACGCCAAGGCCCGCGCGCCCTCCCCTTCCCGTGGTTCAGCTCTAACACCTCAGTTCACAGCCCTCGGTCAGTGAAAATCTACCCAGCTGTGTCCGTGTGTTTTAGAGGCTAACGAACAGCCTTCCCCCTATTTACGGTGCACAGCAGACAGCAAAACGGCTAAAGAAAAACAAAACAGACTGTATATGAACAAACAGAGGGATAGAGAAGGGTCCCGGACGGGGACCAGGAGAGACACGCCCCCTCGCCTTCCCCGTGGGACCCACGGCCCTTGAGTTCCAGCCTTGACTGCCTACGGGGACCAGAGCACGGCCACGTGAGACCTGGGTCTGGGGTCTTCCTTCCAGGGCACATTTGTTTGAAAATATCCTCCCATCAGGCCAAGCGGAACACAGTTCCAAAGCTGGTTTAAAAAATTCAGTCACCCTCTTCGTTAAGCATTTTGTGTAAGATGAGAATGACCAGTTTACCAGGTTCAGCCCCCCTGGTTTTCACGAGAACTGTGGCTGTCAGAACAAGGAGGTGTCCGTCGTCTGAGAAGACAGCCACAGCGGCTGCTGAGCAGGTGGGAGAAGACAGACCTGCTGGGGGGGGGCGGGGGGCGGCGGGGGGGGCGCGAGTCTGACCTCTTCACTGCGGGACACCCCCGGGGTCAGGGGCAGTGGTTAGAACAACACTGAAGTTACTCAGAAACATTTCAGTGTTGATCAAAATAGTCTTTTTTCCCAAAGTGAGACAATCAGCCCAATAATTTGATTTTTTTTATTAAAGAAATGCTTAACATGAGAAGTTGATTATATTAAGGAGCATTGCAATTCGTTGAAAATGTTGTCCGCCAGAAGCACCTTCTTCAGAAACGCCAGGTCCACGGGCGCTGCTGCCCTTGGGGGAGAATGCCCAGGAGTGGGGGTGGGGACGTGTGCTATTCCGAGCAAAGCTTTTCAGGCCTGGACAAGAGAAATTACCCTTTCAAATGCGTTTGGTGACAGTCATGTAGATTTCGCAAAGAAACCCAAAATCTTTGAAAATGGGAAGATTTGCATCTATTCACAGCCACATGCTCACAGAACCCAAAATACCCACAGTGTCCACTTGATTAAGGAGGCGGAGCCCGAGCGAAACAACCTGAAACAACATCGCTCGTGGCAGGAAGTCCCAGTTCCTCAGTCTCCTTCAGCCGCCCCGAGAGCCCGGCTCGGAGGAGCGGCTGAGACGCGGCAGATGTCCCCACACGCGCCCCATTCATGGAAACCCACACAGGCTGATTGTCTCTCTGAATAACTGTGAGATCACCGAGAAAGTAGCTGGAAAAAATAGCAAAGGGAATTTAGAGGCGCTGTGTGTGCGGCAGTTATGTCTTGCATTTTGGAAGACTTGTGTACTGAAGCTAGAAATCTCACTACACTCAGTAACAAGCCAAATGGAAGCGTAGTTGTTAACAGATACTTTAATACTGAAAACGAAATGACCACTTTAACATGCATTTTCTACGTTTCTGGAAAGTTGTCCGGAGTCTGTGGATACTCCCTATACACAGAAACCAAGCTGGATGTGACAAGTGGGGACGCGGTGACAGGGAAGGTGGGTCCAGGCGGGCTCGTCACCCAGACACGGCAGCTGTGAGGAGACCCTGAGACCAGCTCGACTGTAGTAACCACGTCCTTGTCTATCAAAGCGCCATGTTGCACACCTCACGTATACACAATTTTTATTAAAGAGAACCGAACAGACTAATACTCAGAAATACTTTAAATGTACAATGTAGAACTTGAAATGATGCCTGTACAGGAAAAGCAGACAATGGCAGACCCGTGTCAGGTCCAGCCTGGGACGAGCTTTACCATTCCCGCCCTCACAGCAAGAAAATTGTTGAATAAACAAAATCAACAGCTTGTTCGGCTCATCAGAGTGGAGGTCACAGGGCAGACAGCCACCCCGAACACTGCAGTCACAGACGCAGACGCAGAGAACCACGGCCCCGGGGAACAGAATCCTGGGGACCCAGCGCCTGGGAGGGACACCCAACGGTTACTCAGGACCGAGATGGGAGCGTGAGGGGTCGATAAACATTCCCTGGGTCCAGCCATCGGAAGCCCCACTTTTGTGGGTTTTACCTCCAGGAGCCCCACCAGGCTCTTAGAGTGAACATGAGAGAAAATTCCCTCACGCTTCTGGCGGTGGGAGGGGAGGGGTGGCCATTCTGCAGCGTGCCCAGAGCACTTCGTACAGGGGCTGCCTTCGAGGGACCCACTCACTAAGGCCTGACAATTTGAGGTTTCACTGGAGCCTGACCACGGGGGGAGGAGATACCCAGCTCCAGCTGGCTCCGGCCCTCCTGTGTCACTGTGCGGGGGGAGCGAGAAGTGCCTGTGAAGGTCAAACGCAGGGCACAGTCTGACTATTTGATGAAGACCTGATCACGGGGCTGTAGAGCACTGCCCCTCCCCCGCATCTCACCACCCCACCCACAGGGGTACAGCGGAAAGCACTGCACGTCTCAGACACGAGTTAGCACGTTAGAGAAACCAAAGGACAGAAGGGAAGACAGAGCAAAGGTCGCCAGACGAAGTTTCAGCCTCTGACATCACAGCTACAGCAAACAGTGAACAAGGCCCAAATCTTCGCCAGGTAAACGTGCAACCACATGCCAAAGGACTCTGCGCCTCAGGTTCCTTGATCCAAGGCATCATGTCCACCATTCAATAAAAAACGAGAAGACATGTTATTGTGCAAAAAACACCATCTGAAGAGACAAAGAAAACCTCAGAACCAGATGTGACATGCTTCAGATGGATCGGACTGCAGATTCAAAACAACTACGATGAACATTCCACTAAACGAAAAGTGGACAGCATGTAGGAAAAGATGGGTCATGTAAGCAGGAGATGGAAACTAAGACAGAACAGAAAAGAAATGCCAGATGTTGAAGACACTGTAGTATAATGAAAACGGTCTTTGATAGGCTCATCTGCAGGCTGAACGTGGCCAATAAAAGAACGAGTGAGCTCAAAAACAGGTCGATGGAAACGTCCCAAACTGAAATGTAAAAAGAAAAAACCCGGATGTCCAAGAACTGTCAGACAACCACAATAAGTATAACATGTACATAATGGAAATACTAGAAGGAGAAGAGAGAGAAAGAGAAACAGAACAAGATATTTAAAGTAAACATGTCTAGCTGAGAAGTTTTCAAAATTAGTGACAGACACCAAGCCAGAGACTCAGGAAGCTCAAGGAACACCAAAGAGGACAGAACTAAAACATCTGCACCCAGCTCATCACATCCAAACTTCAGAGAGCCAAAGACCAAGGGTGGGGGCAGCCGCCTCACCTAGAGAGGACCAAAAATAAGAATGAGACTTTTATTCATAAACCGCACAAGCAGGAAGAAAACGGAGTAGGATTTGTTTAAAGTGTTGAAAGGAAAGGAAGCCTGGAATGGTGTGCCCAGCAAAATCATCCTTCAGACGTGAGGGAGAAGTAAAGACCTTCTCAGACAAACAAGAATGGATTTGGTTCCATAGTTCTGCATTTGAGAAACTAATAGAAGTTCTGCAGCCTGGCCGGTGTGGCTCAGTGGGTGAGCGTCGACCCTGCACCAAGAGGTCGCCGGTTTAATTCCCCGTCAGGGCACATGCCCAGGTTGTGGGCCTGATCCCCAGTGGGGGGCGTGCAGGAGGCGGCCATCGATGCTCACTGTCATCGATGTTTCTATCTCTTTCTCCCTCTCCCTTCCTCTCTCTCTAAAATCAATAAAGAAAAAAAATTTTTAAAAAGAAATTCTGCAGAGAAAAGGAAATTTTATAGGCCTGAACTTGGATGTACATGAATGCAGGAGCACTAAGGAAGGAATGCGTGAGGGGACGTTGGGGGTGACAGTGTGCCCCAAGACACGGTAACGAAGGATCCGTGACAGTGTATTTGTCAACACTCAGGAAGCCATTCGGACAGAGTGCAGTCTAACCAACTGTGGAAAGATGGTCGTTAATTAAATGTGTCGGCAGTGACTTGCCAGCTGTCATAGATACACATCACAGGCGACATTTGAATAGAGGAACTTGGGACCGGAGGTGGGGAGGGATAGAGGAGAGCTGTCATTACTTCGTGATCGATTTTTCTGTAAACATAAGGGTGCTCTGAAAAACGAAATCTATTAATGAAAAAAATTAAATGGCCACAAATGGGGAGCATCTCAGTGGTCGCCCAGACAAATTTATATCAGATTTATCCCCCAAGCTGGAAGATGCTACAGGACTGCATCTTCAACAGAAACGACTACATCGCAGCACTGTCTTCCCTCAGTGCTCGCTGTCAATGTGTGTGTTTCCGTGTTTGCGTGTAGACGTGCACGTGTGTTTGAGGCAGGGTCAGCACCTGGGGAAAGCGAGCTGTGTGATATGTCAGGGTGAACATTCTGGAGGCTAAGACAGGGACACGCGCTGACTTCAGTGAGGACAATGTGGGAACGCTCCTCTCTCCCCGCCGAGTGCTTTTGCATGTCTCTGCTGCAGGGAACCAGCCAAGGGGTCTGGCTGAACATTTGGTGATTATTAGACTTCAGAAGCTAAGTTATAAATTTGGCGTCATCCCTTCCTGAGATGACAGATGGGGCTCAGATACATACATCCTTGCTGCCCGCATTGTACTGCTACCACCCTTTTTAATTTTGTAAACTTCAAAAATTGCTTTTAAGAGCACACATCATGAAGGCACTCACAAAAGGCTCCAAGCTGTTTCATCTCACACTTGGAGTCAAGGGCAATTAAGGATAAATGATCTATTTTTATGGGAAAGAAGAAAATCTAGGTTGGAGGTCTCTTCAGACTATACGGTGAACCCTCAACGTGAAGGGAAAAGAACTTAAAGGACAATGACTTTTCCACAACATTCCTTCCATTCTCTCAAACCACGTGTGGGCGTTGTGAGAACCTGCCCAGAAGTACCCTGATCTACAGCGAAAAATTAGCCTGGGGGCCCCTAGTCCAGTGTGACACCTTGGACTCACTTAATCAGACCGGAGCTTCTCCAGTTAGGGTGGAAGAGAGGCAGCAGTAGTCTCTGGTCTCACACCCACCCTCCTTTGTTGCCACAGCATCAAGTCCTATTGCAGGACCACAGGACCATAGAACCACAAGACTACATGACCACGTGGACCACATGGACCACATGCACCACAGGACCACAGGGACCACAGGACCACAGGGACCACATGGACCACAGGACCACATGGACCACATGGACCACAGGACTACAGGACCACAGGACCACATAGACCACATGGGCCACAGGACCACAGGGACCACAGGACCACATGGACCACATGGACCACAGGACCACAGGACTACAGGACCACATGGACCACAGGACTACAGGACTACATGGACCACAGGGACCACAGGACCACAGGGACCACAGGGACCACAGGACCACATAGACCACAGGACCACATGGACCACAGGGACCACAGGGACCACAGGACCACATAGACCACAGGACCACATGGACCACATGGGTCACAGGACCACAGGGACCACAGGACCACAGGACTACATGGACCACATGGACCACAGGACCATAGGACCACATGGACCACAGGACCACAGGGACCACAGGACCACAGTACTACAGGACTACATGGACCACAGGACTACATGGACCACAGGGACCACAGGACCACAGGGACCACAGGACCACATGGACCACATGGGTCACAGGACCACAGGGACCACAGGACTACATGGACCACATGGACCACAGGACCATAGGACCACAGGACCACAGGGACCACAGGACCACATGGACCACAGGGACCACAGGACCACAGAGACCACAGGACCACATGGACCACAGAAAAACAGAACCACAGAATTACAAGACCACATGGACCACAGGACCATGTGGCACACATGGACCACAGAATCACAGAACCACACTGGCAACAGCTTTCTTCCTTATGACTAGGAATAAGACAGGAAGATGCAGCTATTAGGGTTTTTTCCTTTTTAACTCTTTTGAGCATAACTTTCTACCATTTTTCTAACAAGCAGAGTTTCCCACAATGAACGTACTGCCTGCTCTGCGGTCCCCTTCCCTGTGGGCTGCACAGGACTCTGCTGGTTACATGCAGATGACACAGTTTCCAGCTCAGGGTCTGGGCTGGGGACAGAGAAGGTGCATTTTCACAAGATTCCAGGTGATCCTCAAGCAGCTGGGTCTCGAGTTCTACTTGAAAACACCCACAAGTGGTTTTGTTCAGACATTTCATTTACACACCCAATCGCAGTGTGAGGAGGACCGTCCATCCTGGTGAGCAAACTGTTCTTCGGAAAGATGAGCCTGAACATGTGCAAATAGGCAGGACCAGATGTGCAGGGAGTGGAAACAGCACTCAGAGTCTGAACGCTTCCACACGAGCGGAGCACGTCCCGCCCTGGGTCGGTGGGGACGACAGGGACTCCTCTAGTCATGCGACACGGTCACGCGGGCTCGTCAGAGTCCCCCAGTCATTACATTGTCACTTGGTCTTCTTTGCTGCAAAGAACTAGCACAAGTAACCATGCAAATGTAAATACTCAGGGAACAGATCACAGCCTGAGGACAAAGTAATGGAGCTCCGGATGGCAGGGCTTGGGTTCAAAGGCGGCCTCGTCGGGAAATCAGCAGTTTGTACTTGAGCGCTTAGATGGCCAACAGCATGGTTTGCAACTCTCTTCAGAGGCAACACCCCTTAAAAAGTATGAAATACATAAGGAACACAGAGGAGCACTCCATGCTGTTAGGAAAAGGACCGAAGAGAAGTTCTGGGTTCCCAGGGCCGGCTCGGAACGAGGAGGCCTGACTGCGAGGCTGAGCCTGTCCCAAAGCGTGTGTGTCCTGGGGGGGAGGCGGCACACCTCGAGAGTCTCCTCCTCGACAGCCCCACGGCCGACTTGGCAGTGTCCTTTCCTCCTGCGTGACATAGACAACACGTTTCAGGACATGGAATAGTCGGTCAGTCTGTGGTGTGTCTCAATGTGCTTAATGTGCTTGCCTGTGTCCTCGTCTTCCAGGAAAGCCAAGGGAGTGGGCGCACTCGGGACGTGGACCACAGGTCACGTCCAGTGCCTACTCCCAGGACACCTGTCTGTACTGATGCGCCACCAGCTTCTCCAGCAAAGACGGGCTTCCGGGCTTCGATTCTGCAGCACCTTGGGCTCTGTGCTGGGCCCTGGGCTCAGCTGGACAGCGCCTTTAACTTGCCAGGGTTATATTTCCCTGTGGACACGAACCACAGGCCAGCCCAACTCTTCCAAAGGGGCTGAAAATTAGAGGGTCCGTGAGAGAGTCAAGACCGTCAAACCACATCCTGACTCCATGCTGAAAATTCTCCCATTTCCCTAAGAACGTGGCACGTGGCATGTGGCACTTGGAAGGTTAGCCCTTCCTCAGAGCAAAGTGAGTGTCGACCATTGACTCATCAATGCCATTTTCTCAAGAAGTATCACATCAAGCTTGTGAGAATTGACACAGGAAAACGAGACTGGCACCCAACCCAACAAGCAAAGAACAGAAATGAACGTGTATACCCAGGGAAGACAAGAACCCGGGGAGGTGGGATCTGACCTTCCCAACCAAAACGGGGACACGGCCAAGGAAAACCATGTTGCTTTTTTGGCTGTTAAAAGAAAACAAAACTTCTCGCTGACATTTCTCTCTTTCACTCAGGCCGGTGGCCCGACCCGCTCGCGTACGTCCACTTGGCGAAGGGACACGGACGACCTGCGGTGTGTCAGGCATTGGCACCGATGCTGAGCGATGAGAAATTGTTGTGAACCTCCCAGTTCGCAGGTTCTGTGTGAGGAGAGCGAAGGCCAGCCCACCGCCAAGAGTTCCCGAGACGACACTGACCTTGGCGCACGGCGCTGCCTGTTGTGCCGACGGGACCCAGGGCGCCTCCTTCTGGACTTTTCCTACTGTGTTTATCTTTGCAAGTGTGCAGTGTGCTTTTGCCCTGTGTAGTGAGGAACACAACGATGTAATTTCAAAACTTGTTTCAGCGTTATGGACCATGAGTCGCTCTAACGTTTTAAATGTCCCATCGCTCTCCATCCTGTGTGTCTTCCTGGGCAGGAGTTGTGAGCTGTGGGGTGCACAGCTCTTCTTAGGGTGCTGCATCGAAGCGTCATGTCGTGACAGTGTATCTACTACTGTATGTCCGAGGACGACTCCTCAGGGGACAGCGCTACGGTGGGTATACATACAATTACTGTTGAGAGTAAAAACAGAAGCAGATTGCCCATATCACAGGACTGTTTTTCTCCATCGACTATGAAAGTCCTTGCAGGGACGGAGGGTGGGAAGGAACTCCGTCTCACAGCCCTGCCTTTGCTCGGTGACCGTGGCTTCAGTGGACCTCACTTGCCGAGTTCACCAGGAGCAGGTGCGGTGTCTCGACTGAGTTTCGGGTCTCGCTGCCCCACAGGAAATCCGGCCCACACAGGCGAAAGTCCAGCAAGCACATCCGTCTATGAGTTGCTAAGTGGGTGATGCTTCAAATCAGGGAGACAGATTCCGGTCGGTGAAATCTCAGGTCACTTCATGGAAAGTGTGGCATTTCGAACCGAACATAAAGGGAAGAATTCAGAGGTGAGAAGGGTGGTGAGACTGGAATTCCAGGTGAACGTGAATAGAACAAGTATGATGGTGATACATTGTTACATTGGATCACTTAGTAATCCTACAGAGTCACCAAGCCTAGAGCTTCCGCCCCTAAAGGGAAAGGTTTTCTACACGGGACAGTCTCCTTTGGGACAAAGGATGTCAGCAAAGAAACACAATATTTCTGGGAGACCTACAAAGGCATTTTAAAATGAACAAAACACCTCCCACCAGGAAAGTCTCCTCCTGCTGGTTCCACCACCGCAAAACAATAAAAACAAAACTTGTCTCTTAGCGTATTTTTCCCTTTCTCGAACCGGACATCACAACAGACATCCAAACATCTGGCTTTTACTTTTGTCATTTCTTTCCAAATCATTTGCTGTTGAAAGTGTAGTAAACTGAATACTCTGAAACAAGAAAAAAAAAAAAAGCCTGACCAATAAAATTATTTAAAACTAATTGGTTATTGAATCTGCTTTAGCTACTGGCACGTCAATTTCCTTATGGTATTGTGCATGCGTGTCTGAAGCAAAGAAAGGGAATGATGAACTCTGTGTTTTGTGCAGGAGACCCTGGGCCCCGCAGGGTGGGCATTTTGCACGCGCCTGAAAAACTAGGCTGGCCTTGAAGACTGCCCTGGACCTGACCTACTCGGCTTCCCGGCCAACCTCAGAGCAGGGGTCAGAAGGACGTCTGGACATGCTGTGTGTGGTTTAAAGCACGGCCCACCCACCCCCTCGGCTGGGACTCAGCATTCGTGTCTGGGAAGAGAGAATGTTCTGCAAGCAGGAGACTGTGAACTTCCAAGCCCACAGGGGTGGAGGGAGCTTCAAGTCCTGAGGGAGATTTGTCAGCACCGCGAGCGCAGGGACCCGGGGAATGGGAGGGTTTTCTGCAGCAGGGACGATTTCCGGTGTCAGCAGGTCCGAGGCTGTGGGGGTGCTCCCCTGTGGGCAGAGCGGCCCTTGCCCTCTCGGTTTCCGCTGAGCTGGGAGTGCAATGCGGCCACCACCTGCTGCTCCTGTTCGAGAGGGGACCTCCAACGTGGGAGTAGGTGACTCCGGGGAAATCATAACTCTCTCCCTTACCCTGTGTGCGGCGGGCACTGCCCAGGGCTCAGTGAAGAGGGCTGTTTCCGGGCTGGGCATGGGCGTGGACTGAAGGCACAGATCTGGTGGAGAGCCCACGTTTTCTAGCCAGTGGTCTTGGTCAAGTTATTTTCACTCTGGTACCCCTGAGGCCCCACCCATTAAGGAGGTGAGAACGTGGGGGCGGGGCTGAGGATCCTGGGAGGTTGATGCAAGCCAAGGGCATAGCATCTACCGCTCAACACCACCCAGAATGCTCAGTGTTCCACACGAGTTGTTACTGGGTCAGCCCCACACTGCCACACGTGGGTAGCTCCACAAGTCCGTGGGAAACACGAGAATGGCACGGCCAGATGGGGAGCAAGTGGACAGAGCCCTGGGCGGGCCAAAGAGGGTGCGGGGCAGATACTGGCACAGAGACCACAGACCGGGAGAGCCGCTGAGGTCGGCTTTGTGGGGGGAACGACCTGAGTGACCATCCGGGGGCAGAAAATGTGCAGGAACAGAACAACCTGATTTTCTCCTGTTTCACGGTCATCTCTTCACCTGCGGCACGCCCAGATGACACAGCTTGTTCCCGGAGGCTGGTACGGGCTGTGTGGTGTGCATGTCACCTTCAGTTTGATGACAGCCACAGGTGGGGATGTTGGACTCTCAGGTTCGGATGAGCTATGTTGGGTGCAGAGAGCACACAGGACTTCTCTGATGATGGTAAACAATACCCGATGTCATCAGTGCCCCCTCCCCGTTATTAACCCACATCCCCCCGCTCCCAGTCTGTCTTCCTGAGTCCTCACAGCCGCTCTGGCCATGGACCTCCCTCCTGAATCACCTCCAGTCTCCACGGTGCCCCTGTTCTTTCACCTGGACAGTGTGCACACGGAGGGTGATGCTGATGCTGCGGCCTCTGTTTATTAATGGTGACATGAGTACATACCACAGGGCTTTTGTAGAGAGAATATGGAACACACGTGTACACATAGGCACACACCTGTATATGCGTGCACATAACTACCATACATGCACCCGTGCCCACTCACGCATACACACATATAGTACATGTGTGACTATCATGTGTGCACATGCACACTCTCACACATGCACACACTCTCACACTCACATGCACACTCACATGCACACACTCACGCATGCACACACTCTCATACATGCACACACTCTCACACATGCACACTCACATATGCACGCACTTGCATGCTCACATGCACACACTCTCACACATGCACACACTCTCACACATGCACACACTCTCACACATGCACACTCACATATGCACGCACTTGCATGCTCACATGCACACACTCTCACACATGCACACACTCTCACACATGCACACACTCTCACACATGCACACTCACATATGCACGCACTTGCATGCTCACATGCACACACTCTCACACATGCACACACTCTCACACAGGCACACACTCTCACACATGCACACACTCACATATGCACACACTTGCACGCTCACTTGCATACTCTCACACATGCACGCACACCCCTCCTCTTCTTGTGAACACATACTAGGCAACAATAACACACTAATTAGTTAATTAGTAGAAAATGAAGGCCTGGCAGCCCTGTCCGAGTACCCACTAATCTCCATGTGCCCATGATCTGAGTCACGGCTCTTGGTTCTATGAGAATCTTCCCTGACGCTGGTGTGGGCACCCTGGGTCTGGGGGCGTGTGCTGAGGAGACCTTGGCCTGACAGCCTCGCCCACAGTCCCCGAGCTTCAGGTCTTCCTTCTTGTGGACGTGAGGCCCGCGGAGCAGCACAAGCTGATGCTGTTACCGAATGGCAGATGTGCTTGGTGAGCAGACCTGGGAATCTCTTCCAGGCTGCTGTTGTCAAGTGGAGTGATTTCAGGACCCGCCCCAGGTGGCAGCCCCGCTGATCCGAGGGCCACCTGGAAGCACTTACGGGCAGATGCCTGGGCTCTGAGCCTCCTCGTCCGTGCCCCCTCCACTCACCCATGAGCACCGCTCCCACGGCCGACGGCTCTGCCAGCAGGTCCCTGATTCACCGTGGGATGGGGGTCACCTGGAGCGGGGGTGGCGGCCGAGCCTGTGCCACACAAAGGAGCTGGCACCCTCCTCCTTTCCCAGGGCAGCATCCTGCATGCTGTGGCCCTTCCCAGAGACTCTGGGCATATGGTGCCCAGATGTTTGGCTATTTTTCTATTTTTAAGGAAAAAAACATAAGAAGGCTCTCCAAGGAATGTCCAGCCTGTTAAAGAAAAAGATGAGCTGTTTCTTAGCAAGTTCATCATGAAAAAGCGTCTTCAGCGTGGCCGTAGGCCCATGGGGGAGGCGAGTCCGGTGCTGCGTTTCTGGAGAGACGGCCCCGCAGAGACCCTGGGCGACCCGTCCATCCGTCAGGCCTCCCCTACCGAGGCCCAGGCGGCTCGCCGTGCGGCTCTGAGTTGGAACTCTCCCTGCCGAATCTTTGCTACTTTGTGTCCTCGGCCAAACTTACGACAACTTGTTTCTGGAGCTGCTGACGGATGAAACGCCGGCCTCGGTGCAGGGCCGTGAGACTCCGCTGAGCGCGTGACCGTCTCTGACCACAGAGGAGGGAGCAGGGAAGATGAGATCGTTCTGGGACAGTATCAGACTCTGTAGGCAATGTTAATGGTTCTGAAAAGTGGCAAAGCCCAAGGAGCAACCGCAAAGCTTTCGTCCCGCCGGTCGGTTCAGGCCTGACCGGTGCCGGTGTCCTTGTGATCACCTCTTACTAACACGAGACTGCCCACCTGTACAAACGTGTCTGTCTGTCTGCTCCTCATTAAAGCTCAAAACCTGGACCCAGCCGTGGTGTGAGAGTCGACAGACATACGCGTGTGTGCTGCCTGCCCCGGGCGGCTCCTCTGTCCCCTCCGAGCCTGGCCTGGACCGTCCCTCCCGCTCTCAGCACCGGTTCCTCCGCATCCCACCCCCATTCACTCGGGAACATGCCGAGGAAACACCCGAGCCAGCAAAGAGCCCTCACCACACGAGCCGTCCCCGCGGAGATGAAGGCTGTGACAGATGCCAGTGGTCACAGTGACCGTACATCGGGACTCAGGACAGAGAGGGGGCATGTCCCGGCCCGGGGCAGGACTGGACCTGTGAGGCCAGCGGGTCGGACAGGAGGCCTCAATTTGAAGTCATCCGCATACAGGTGGGGTGAGGCCTCGGGGTGGCTGGAATACGAGCCAGGGGGTGTCTGGAGACTCTCCGGGGCGGGGCAGGAAGGAGCAGGGCCCGGCCAGCTCGTGACAGGCTTGTGTCCAAGGGCACAGACGCAGACGGGGTCTGACGTGGTCGATCTGAGCAGCATTAACAACCCTCCGACGGCGTCTGTGTCAGGAGCAGAGCCGTGTGGAGGATCTCGGGGTCCAGGGCCAGAGCAGCGGGGAGAAGAGAAGCGGAGGCCAGAGGGTGGTTTTCCACGAAGAAGAGCAAAAGGCTGGGGGTGTTGGGGGTGTAATCAAAGTTTTATTTTTCTTTTAAAGACAAGAACATTATTTTAAGTTTGTTGATGGGAATTATCCAATAAAGAGAAAAAGTAATGTTGGAAGAAATGGAGGGTGCTTGTTGAAGGCTGCCCCTGAGAAGACAGAGGGTGGGCTCCTGCCAGGTGGAGAATCAGCCCCGCACTTGGGAGAAGGCTCCTCAGGACACCGGCAGGGCGGGGCGGGGGCGGGGAGAGCCCGGACCCAGGGGAAAGGAAGCAAGGCCCTCGTCCAGAGTGGAGGCCGGAGGGTGGACGAGAGAAGACAGGCCTGAGGGTCAGAGGAAGCCCACTTCAGGGACCGGGCGGTCGCGAGGCCGCTCCACCGTCCTTCCGAGAACTGACCAGGACAGGAGGCTGGCTGTGGCTTCTCTCTGTCTAGGCTCAGGGCTGGAGAACAGCTGCGGAACGCAGAGCGTTCGTTCACCCGAGGAGGTTTGCCGAGCAAACGCCGAGATGTGAGCAGGACCTGGTGAGGCTTCGAAGGAGACACCACAACAGGGTCTCTCCGGGGAGAAGGTGACCCGTGGCCACGGTGCCGTGACGGGGTCGATGCACGAGTGGAGGTCCGAGTTCGGGTTACGGAGCGGGGGTTATCAGACTGACTCTCCCGCCTGGATGGACTGACAGGTCCCTGCACACCTGTCTCCCTCGGGGACAGTTTCCATCCACCTCTCGTGTTCGTGCCCAGCCAGTCGGTTATGGCGTCCATAGTGGACGTTATCAGATTTCAATCTCAGCTGCTCGTGGGTAACACTCTCACCCTTGGCTTTCTCAGCATGAGAACTCTCGTGGCAGCATATTTAACCAATTTTAACATTGGCTGCATTTCATGTACCTAAAACACAATTGTTCCTCCAGGGTACCTTGAGGCCCAGAAGTGAAATGCCAGCATTTAAAATTCCACGAACCAAGATAAAACTGCCCACTCAGAGAGAAGGGGAGGGGGAGGGGGAGGGGAGGGAGAGGGGGAGGGGAGGGGGAGGGGGGAGGGGGGAGGAACTTGGAAGGGAGGAGGAAAGACTCCAGAACCCGGGTCACCGACCCTCACGGAGCAAAGTAAGGCCTCGTGCCCCCACTAATTGAAAACACACTGTGGTCAGGGAGCAATTATCATCACATGTGACTTTAATATATATTTATTTTTACAAAGCCACTTCTTGACTCCAGAAACACAACATTTTACCCACTTAATGTTCCGGAGAAAATCTCATTACACTGACACTGGGTGACATCCAGGCACAGAAATCACCTCGAGACAGGTCACCTACGAGAAGCCCTGCCCACCTGGACTTCTTTCACTAAAACCCTGCAGCCAACTCCTCGCCAGGTGAAGGGGACACGGGCCAGATGCTATTCCTGCCCTCAACAAGTACAACAAATTCTAGCACAAATAATTTATGAATTTCCTGTTATTGCAAATTTAGTCCAAGGAGAGAATGTGCTGGTCACTCAGGGAAGCAGAGGGGCTGACTCGATGAAGCAGCTGAAACACGGGCAGTTCTGACCTGAGCCCTCGGGACACCTGGCCCCGTGTGCCCTCCTCTCCGGGGCTCAGCTCCCCTGAGGCGACAGGTCCCGGTTCCCCGTCTCTGACCTGATGCTTCGCTGTCTGTCCGCCGCTTTGAACACCCCTCAGAGGGTCAGTCGGTCCCCCCTCCCCTGTGCCCCACCCTCTAGCTGTCCCTGCTGACTCATCTCGTGATGAGTGACATTAAATTTCCAGCTCCGACCTCTCTCCTGAGTCCTGGTCCTGGACACTGATCATGGGTACATTCCCGTCGTCACCGTCATCAAACATTGTCACTGATGTCTGTCAAGTGTTTTTAAGTTTTTACATCATGTGTGTAACCATCACCTCATTTTATCCTAAAAATTCTGTGAGACAGACGTCCGCTCCCCTGGACGCCCAGTCAGCCCGTCTCCTTTCAAGGGGCTGCGGCGGGCAGGGGGTGTGGGGGTCGCTGTCCGAGGCACGGAGGAGACTTCTTGTCAGGAAGGTGGGGTCACGAGCAGGTCGGTGCCCTGGAAGGACTCGCGTGTGCAGAGATGCACAGGACGCAGAGGACCACAGGGAGGCGGGTCTAAGCAGCCAGCAGCCAGTCCTCCGGAGCTGAGACCCGGGACGAGGGGGAGGTGCCCAGAGGCACCGGACAGACGGCGCGGTGTGACCAAGGGCACCGAGTGAGGAGAGCAGCCTGGGGGGCAGTGACAGCCGCCTGGAGCCCATGGACGCACACTGCAGGGGAGCATCGGGCCGGCAGGACAGCGAGGCCGCGTCCACGAGCCCAGGCTGGTCTTGGCGACGGGGACCTGGGAAGTGGTTTCCTGCCGAGGTGTGACTGATCGTGTCTGTGCTCTGGCAAAGCTCCTGGAGACCGAGCAAGGGGGGCTCCGAGGCACTGACCCCGAGCGTGCCGTCGGGGACGCTGCTGGGACACGGGAGGTGCTGAGACTGCCCTCCGACGCGGCAGGTGGTGAGGGGGCGGGGCCCGTGACTCAGGCAGGTAAAGGGCGGGACCTGACGTCTGGTCTCAGAGACGTGTCCAGAGCAGCAGAGGCCGCAGGACGAGCCCGCGTTCCGCTCCCTGGGCTGTGGGGGCGAGGATGGGGCCGACCTCTGGTTTGCTCCGTCGCAGGAGCGAGCAGCGACCCTCTGAGTGTGCGGGGGGCGCTCCCTGGCACGGTCAGCACCGGCTGTGACGGCGTCGTCAACGGTTACTCACGGCTCCCACGCAGAACTTTCTCCTCCGAGGATTCGCATCGAGACAAGGCTGCTCCTTAAAAATGCCGAAGAGCAGAGACTGGTCTTCCTCTTTCGTTCTCCGAAACGCAGAGCTAGTGCCCTGCACTTATGTCACGGGAAACTCGTGTTCCCACAGGACAGGCACTGAGCGCGGAAATCGCGTGGGCACCTGAGCGCACAGACCCGGAGGACAGCCCCGCGCCTCCATCCGGAGCCTCCACGCGCCACGCAGGGCTGCCCTGGGGTCTGCGAGGGGCCCGCGTGACGGTGCGTGTGATGGCGTCTCTCTCCTCAAAGTCTGTGCGTCCTCATGGCTGCAAAAGCGACCGCCATTCGTATGGAATAAAATCGAATTTCACAAACTACCAACCCACAGACGGTCCCCACCGGTCACGCGAGGACGTTTGTAGCTTTGCTCTGAGTCCTGCGCAATTCCTGTCGACGTCCAGGTGTGTGGGGGACGTCACAGACGGGATTCGTTTCAGCCGTGACAATTCCACACTGAAATTGATCCCTCGGTGGACCTTTCACGTGTGTGGACATGGATGCAGAGCGTTGCCTGCTGGGGCGGGGGCTGGACGGACGTGTCTGCGTTCCCTTCCACCGCAGGAGGCCCCCAGGAGCCACACGCGCCCCGGCCTGGAAGCTGAGCTGGAGACACTGAAGTCTCACGTTTCGGGGTGAAATCTTTCGTTCTCCTCCATGTTGGTCCCAGCGGCCCCTCGGCGGCGGCCAGTCCTTACGTGGGGGCTCCCGCTCTGGCAGCTCCTGAGGATCTGGGGGCAGTTTTAAAACCTCCAGCGTTGGGGCGCACACTGGGCCAACTGGGCAGGCTCCCCGGGAGGGCCGCTGGGGGCAGAGCACGGAGCTGCCCCAGACCCTGTGTCGGGCCGTGTGACCCGATCGACCCGCTCAGAGCGGGGTCTTGCAATGCTTTGGGGTGCTGGGGGACCTCGCTTCCCGGCACGCCCCAGAATTTAGTTCATGCTGATGTGTTCTGACTCGTGTCTGGGACCAGAGAAGGAAGAGAGAGGTGTGTTCAGTACGTCGCACTGATCCATGAACTCCTTGGAAAAGTCATAAACGTGATGTGTAAAAGGGCTTATGGTCACCCAAATCTACCCTCCGTCCTGTATGGAAATGTTCGTTTGTCACCGGACACGAAGGTTCATTTGTCCAGCGTCAAGGTTCCAGGGTTTCCTGGAGCCACAGCACAGCATGAAATAAGTGTCGTGCTTCACATGGACACACATCCCCGAAAACTGCAGTGCCCTCCACTCACGACGTCCGCCGCGCCTCCACGTCTGTCCTACCGAGGCCCTTCCCGGAAGGACCGCGTGAGCGGGAAGCAGCCAGTCGGGGTCGAGGGCCCCGGGTTGGCGAGGAGCAGGTGAGGGGAGAGCTGGGTGCAGGGCCGGGCCATGTGCAAATGAGCTCGAGCCCTGTCTCCTTGGCTCGTTTCTGAAATTTGGGCAGATGTCCATAAACGTCACTGCAAAAGTGGGCACACGGACAATGAGCTGACTTAGACAGAAAAGCATGCAAAGATCAAGTCTGTTCTGGGCAGTTTCCCCGAAACATGCAGCCGCTGCATCTGGGAATGACCTCCACGTCGAGACGAGGTCGTGGGTCTGCGTCACACCCTGGGCCCGGCTGTGGGCCTGGCAGGCTCAGGTCCCTGAGCACATGTGCACCCCACCCCTTCGTGACGTCACTCAGCTCCACAGCCTCTCCCAACCGCCCCACCGAGGGGCTCGGGCACAAAACATCAGCGCAGATGTATCGTCATTGCCGAAAGCATGGCAACCTTCCTTGTAGGCGCTCCACCTGTTACACCGAGAACAGCACGTAGAGAGACGTACAGCTGGACCCAGACGGTCAGAGCCCCTGGAATGAAAGCCGACAAGGACGCGTGTGGGGAAAGGCTGCGACTGTGATGGCCCCACGGACTGAGGCCGAAAAGGTGAACTCCTGAATTTTCTTCTCGTCCCAAACAGAAACGTGTGAGGTGTGTAACACCATGTGCTTTGAAGTGTAAGTTTCTCTAAACGATCCTCTTCTTTAAAAACAATTCTTCTCTTGACAGGAAAGTCACTGCTACAGAAAACAGTTACCTACAGAGTGAGAGCTGGCCACATAGTGAATGCCCAGGGTTCGAGGATTCGCAGGGGTTGGCCGTGCGGACGTGCCTGCCTCCCCGGCCCGCTCGGCCCCACGGCGCGACTCGGCCAGGGTCACGGCGGGTCTCAGCCAGGGTCACGGCGGGTCTCAGCAGGGTCACGGCGGGTCTCGGCCAGGGTCACGGCGAGGACAGTTTGGGACCCACCCGGAGCTTTCTGTGTGGCGACCGGGCGCCAGAGCAGCTGAGACAACGCTGGTTCAGGCTGAGCTGAGGCGGGAGACACAGGACAGTCCCTCCTCCCGAAGTTCCCATCGGAGGCGTCCAACCCCACACGAGGCCCCTCCCGGAGCCCGAGGACAGGGCCTGGCTCACCAACCCCCTGCCTAATGGGTCTGCCACGCAAATTGGACTTTTCGGGTTTCATTGCTCCCTAAGGGGTTTCCTGCTGGGTTATGTTCATTTGTTCGCTTTCATTCTTTATCTATTATTTACACCAGGAAATATTCCTGTTTTTCTCTCTGAAAATCTGCAGTTGTTCCTGGCACTGACAGAAGAATTTCTGTCGGCTTCATAAATCCCCCGTCACTGCGTTTCCGAGCCCGTGCACTGGAGAAGTGTCTGCCGCTGTCCGCGGGCCGTGATTCAGGCTGACGTGGTGACTCAGGATGTGGCCGTTTCACTTCCCGGCTCCGAGTCCTGCGAGAGAGAATTCACTCTGGGGCCGTGCGGTGGCATCGCAGTGGCCAAGGCCTTGGCCCTCTGCCACCTGCCCTGTGGGCACCCTCCCGGGCACCCGAGCACCCTGGGGGAGGACCTGGTGTGAGAACTGCCCCTATTTCCGCCTGTCCCGCTCTGCGTCACGCTGTGGAGTTGGCCGTGCGCAGGTGTGACTCATGTGTCGGTGCCCGGCCCTCGTGGTGCGCACCTGCTCACGGGAAGGGCCGCCCCCCTGCCCCTCACACACCGAGCTCCTGCGAGGATCCAGCCGGAGCAGCAGCCCCACCTTCCCCATCTGCACCGAGGCTCGAGCTCCCCGGGGCCCCTGCTGCTTCCTGCTACCCGGCCTCCTCACTGCCCACCTGGCCCAGCTCTCGGCTGTTGAACCCTTTCCTCGTTTCATGACTCAGCTTGTTTACATGGCTTTTCCTGGCCCACCTGCCGCTGACCCACGTGGGGCCTCCATGAGGGACCTCCATGAGGGACCTCCATGAGGGATCTCCATGAGGGACCTCCATGTGGGACCTCCATGTGGGATCTCCATGAGGGACCTCCATGTGGGACCTCCATGTGGGACCTCCATGAGGGACCTCCATGTGGGATCTCCATGAGGGACCTCCATGTGGGACCTCCATGTGGGACCTCCATGTGGGACCTCCATGTGGGATCTCCATGAGGGACCTCCATGTGGGACCTCCATGAGGGACCTCCATGTGGGATCTCCATGAGGGACCTCCATGTGGGACCTCCATGTGGGACCTCCATGTGGGACCTCCATGTGGGACCTCCATGTGGGACCTCCATGTGGGACCTCCATGAGGGACCTCCATGTGGGACCTCCATGTGGGACCTCCATGTGGGACCTCCATGTGGGACCTCCATGAGGAATCTCCATGTGGGATATCCATGAGGGACCTCCATGTGGGACCTCCATGAGGGACCTCCATGAGGGACCTCCATGAGGAATCTCCATGTGGGATCTCCATGTGGGATCTCCACGAGGGACCTCCACGAGGGACCTCCACGAGGGATCTCCATGAGGGACCTCCATGTGGGACCTCCATGTGGGACCTCCATGTGGGACCTCCATGTGGGACCTCCATGAGGAATCTCCATGTGGGATCTCCATGAGGGACCTCCATGTGGGACCTCCATGAGGGACCTCCATGAGGGACCTCCATGAGGAATCTCCATGTGGGATCTCCATGTGGGATCTCCACGAGGGACCTCCACGAGGGACCTCCATGTGGGACCTCCATGTGGGACCTCCATGTGGGACCTCCATGTGGGACCTCCATGTGGGATCTCGGGCCCAAGGAGTGCCTTCTTGATCAGATTCAGGTTCTCATGCACGACTGTCAGGAGTGAGGCCCTGAAGTCCGTGTCGGAGATTCAGGTGTGCCTCCAGCACTAACCAGGTGATCCTGGTCCAGCTCATGGACTTCTGTGACTCAGTTTCCCCCTGTGTGACAAGAAGTGCCCGAGACATGTTTCGAGGACCAGAGGCCTGACTGTGAGGAGTGTGTGTTTGAACCAAGTCTGATTCTGTCCTCCACCAGCAGGGAGCGGCTAGGGGAGGGGCCACATGGGAACTTATAAGCGAGTATTTATTCTGGAGACTGGATTCTTCAAATAAGGGATAATTTACCCCTGCCATTTCAGAGGAAAGCTGTTATTTGTACTCACACACCAGCCAGTGTGCCTTTGCAGACCACCCCCCAACTCAGGGGACAGGCCTGTGGCTGAGTGCCCACGGGCCACAGGAGACAGGCCCGAGGTCACTGACTGAGCTGGGGCAGCCAGGCCCGTCCCTGCTCCTTGGTGTGGGACGGACTCACAGCTTGCTGGGCGCTGGGCTCAGGGGTGCGGGGCTGGGCACCCATCTCCCCCTGGTCGTGAGCCGGGATGGGTTCTGCACCACAGAGGCGGGAGGGAAGGCAGGTTCAAGGGCATGTGACCTGGGCAGAGCTGCGGGCATCGCGCTGGCACCAAAGAGCTCGATCTGAGGACGAGCTCGTCCACATGGAGCAGAGCCAGCCGTACACGCCAGCCTCAGGCCTCAGCGCTGACCGGTGCGATGAGGCGGCAGCACCCCTGTGCGGGGCCGTGCGGGGTTGAAGCCCAGACGGGATGGGCAGGGAGGGCGCCTGGCGATTCCTGACCCCTCCCGGTGGTGCCTCCTGTTTCCTGCAGTGCCTTCCAGCACCTCGAAACAGACTCTTAATCTGGGACGGACGGTCGTTCTCGGTGTGAGTCGGATCCAGTAATCTGTGGAAGAGCTGAATTCCATCGCAGGAGAAGGAACTCAGTGTGACACGTCCACCCGGTGACTTGCCGACCTCGAAGCGGAAGGAGTGCGGGCCGCGGCCGGCTGAGAAACACCAGGTCTGAGCGAGCCCAGAGCAGGCGCAGAGAGCGGCCTTGGAGGTCACCAGGTCCCTCTGCGGGTGGGGATCAGAGGGCCCAGAGCAGGGGTCACCAAGGTGGCCTCACCGCCGGGACAGATGCAGAGAAAGCAGGGTTGGGCTGGAGGTCCTGGGACCACGGGATCTGCTCTGCGTCAGACTTAAGTCGGCAAGTTCCTACCCGACTCCTGAAGCTTTTTCTTCATTAAAATGGACATAATCGTAATATTAAGGCAACTTCTGGAGGGGATCACAGCCCCCCTGAAATAACGGGAGCAAGGCCCCGAACCCCTGTGCAGACACCCGCACCTCGGCCTGTCTGTGAGCCTGGCCCGGAACACAGGTGTGCCCGCCCCCTGCCTGTCACGTGACTCGGTGGTTGTTTTAGAAACAGGAAATGTTCAGGATTAATCGAGCTGTTTCTCACCGTCCTGGGGGAGGGGCAGGTGCCCAGTGGACCTGCATAGAACAGCACGTGTGTGTGCGTGTGCATGCGTGTGTGTGTGTGTGTGCGTGTGTGTGTGTGCGTATACGTGTGTGGGTGCAGATGGTGAGGCAACCTGAAAATAAAAAGCATATTTGTAGAAAAGCACTAAGGCCAGAACCACTTTCATTATACATAACGTGTCATTTTTCTCTATTTCAAAGCGCCTCTTCCTCAAATTAGTGCTCTGAAAACCGCAAACCTGACCCCCAGCAGGTGGGGCCGTCCGTGCCCAAGAAAGTCTAGTTTCTCAATGACGGGGTTTCTGCCCTAGGAGCTGGAATCGCTGTGGGAGAGCGCCAGTGCTTCAGTGAACACACAGGTGGCTGGGAAAGTGAGCCTCGTCCAGATTTCGCAAATAGAAATAGTAACCAGCATCCGCAGAGCCAGGTGCTTTTCATTCATTCTTTCAGCACCTGTGTTTGATGGAGGCCGCAGAGAGGTGCCAAGAACGCCCGTGAACAGGACGGATACCGCCCTGTCCGTTCGGTGCTTTGATAGAAAAATCAGCGCCCACCTAGGACTCAGATGCCTCAGGGACCGACAGAGGCCAGGTCGTCCCTGGGATGCGCCCTGCAGCCCCGTGACAAGGACATGCTAAGTGCTGGCCCGGCGGTGCTCCCACCCCTTCATCCGACCGAACGCTGGCTGTGCGGGTCCATCTGCAGTCCTGGCGCACGGGTCGGCAGGCTGGGGTCGGGCCTCGGCAGCGGCAGAGCCGGGATGAAAGCCCAGGGCAGGTCCGCACCCTGAGCGTCTCCTCTTCCGATTGTGACGGACACGCCTCTCTGCTGTTCGTACACGGACCTGACTCGTTTCGGCTGAGTCTCCAGTCCGAGGGAACATGTGACCATCGTCGGACGCTGCTGGCCAGGACAGCGTCACCAGGTGGACCTGGCCCTAACCCTTCACACAGGAAAGGCGGGGTGCACACAGCCTGCGGGCACAGAGGGGACCGCGTGGATGGGGGCGGCTCAGCGCTGGGCGTGTGGTTCCATCGACGGTTTCCAGAAGAACCGTGGTCCGGAGTGGCCGGCCAGGCACCCAGCGGGCCCTCTGGTCCTGCAGGTGGTGGCCCTAGAAGTCTGGTCACCAGGCGGACACCACCCATCCAGGTGAGCTTCCTGTCACCATGCGGACCTGGAAATAACAGGGCAAGACAGCACCACTGGCTCCGTGGGTGAGACGCCCCTCTGAGCAGGACGCCCCTCTGGACAGGACGCCCCTCTGAGCAGGACGCCCCTCTGAGCAGGACGCCCCTCTGGACAGGACGCCCCTCTGAGCAGGACGCCCCTCTGGACAGGACGCCCCTCTGAGCAGGACGCCCCTCTGAGCAGGACGCCCCTCTGGACAGGACGCCCCTCTGAGCAGGACGCCCCTCTGAGCAGGACGCCCCTCTGGACAGGACGCCCCTCTGAGCAGGACGCCCCTCTGGACAGGACGCCCCTCTGAGCAGGACGCCCCTCTGAGCAGGACGCCCCTCTGGACAGGACGCCCCTCTGAGCAGGACGCCCCTCTGAGCAGGATGCCCCTCTGAGCAGGACACCCCTCTGAGCAGGATGCCCCTCTGAGCAGGACACCCCTCTGAGCAGGATGCCCCTCTGAGCAGGACGCCCCTCTGGACAGGATGCCCCTCTGAGCAGGACGCCCCTCTGGACAGGACGCCCCTCTGGACAGGATGCCCCTCTAGACAGGACACCCCTCTGAGCAGGACGCCCCTCTGGACAGGACGCCCCTCACGGTGGTGGTGGAAGAAGGCGGTGGGACCACCAGGGCGGACACAGTGCTCAGTGAGGATCACATGTCTCACCTGAGAGGGAACTTCTGCGAAAGAAATGTTTCTCATGCATAGCTACAAAATTTGTGCAAATAAGTAAAATGCATGGAGTGGCTCGTGTGCGCTTTTATTTATAACTGCACATTCTTAGAGCAGAGCTCAGAGAGGGTGCCCCAAACCAACCAGCGGCCCGGCGCCCAGCGGCGTGAGGCGACCCTCGTCGGTGAGAATCGGCTCCAGCCTGAGCCGAGCGTCCGTCGCCGGCTCTCCAGGGTCCTCACGCTCCTCTGTTCGTAGGACAGCAGTGTTTTATTTTGCCTGCCTGAAAGAAACAACGTCGTATCCGGACAATCAATAGTAATTTTATTTGGGGTGAATAACAAATGTGAGCATTATATATACACATCGACATTTGGTGAGGTCCGCAAGCAAAGGCTGACGTGTGTTTTCATGTCGTTGAAACCTGCCTGTAGGTCCACGGAGACGTGCTCTCGGCCAGGGGAGGCCTCACGAGACGAGCCGCAGGACAGATCAGCCAGCGACCGTCACTCCCCGAGCAGCTGTGCGCTGGCATTTCACGTCATTTACACGCGGAAACAACTCACAAAGCTTCCTCACTGTAACTGGATCGTTTACAAACGAGCTGCCCTGTCTTCGAGACCACAAACCAGGGGATTTTTCCTCGCTGACTTTACAGCCTTTAAAAGGGGTCTGAACACATTTTGGGGAACAATTTTGGGCATTGAGATGAGTCTGTAAAAAAAAAATCACTCATTCATCAAAATGTTAGCATCAAAGCACCTCCCCCAACATTTAAAAAAAAATTAAGTGCATCCCATTAAACATTAAAGAAAAGGCATGAGGCCTTTGAGTGAAAACGGTGCTCTTCCAGCTCGCGGCCTGTCCCTGAAGGCACGCAGCCTCGTGCGCACCTGGAAGGCGCTGGCTAACGCTGTGTGGTGTTCGCCAGAGGCGCCTCCGTCCTGGGGTCCGGGGGTTCACCGTCCTCCGCAGTGCTGCTGGGTTTATTCGCGCTCACACTGAAGTCGAGGGGCCTGCTTCTCACCGAGACAGAAACGGAGGCGGTGTGATACGCAAGGGCGTGAAAATGTGCCCAGGTCACCAGACAGCGCTAAGAGTCCTGAGTTAACGTGGCATTTCACGCAATTCGTTTTAATAAATTAAAACATGTACAGATATGAATGTCTATTCGTAAGACATTATTAATGATCTAGCTATTATTAAACATTGTTAAAATTCCTTCTAAAGTCACCCTCACCAGAGCATCTTAATTAACCAAACTAAATAAACAAGTAGCTTCAATGAGTGGAGTCGTCACCTGCTCTACTGGAAAGTAGCAGAATTAAAAACGCACAGCAGGTAAGCATGACTTGATGAACCGACCAGGCTTGTCAAGCATATTTCTCTCCATTGGAGACACCTTTGAACATGTGGCACCAAATCCATCTCTGCATAAAAACCGCAAGGAATTCAAGAAATCGCTGTGATTAAACGTGCAGGATCCCGTCCCCCGAGGCTCCGAAGGGCCTGGCTGGGGCCTTTCGAGGAAGGGGTCAGGGGCAGATGCCTTCTACAGAGACTCGTGAGAGAAGCCAGACAGACGGAGGTGTCGAGTGTACGATTCAATCCACACAAAATTGAGAAAAAAACAGGCGGACCCAAAATGTTTGTATTTAGAGATGCAGCCTTTATGGCCTTAACTGGAAATCAGAGGGCCACTCCCTTAAGGGGAAACAAAGATATTTGGAGCAGTCCTCAGGGCAGTCCTCCTCCAACCACGGCCCCTGGGGTCCTTCACGTCACTGGGGGTCGGAAACGCAGGCACCCAGGACCCGCCGAGACCCCACACTGTTCGTCCTGACGGCTCCGTAGGGGTCTGTTAGAGCATCAGAACTGTACATTCTGAGAGTGCCTTCACTGGTTCCCGTGAGGAACTGTGAAACCGTTGACTGTGATTTTCTTTTAGTGATAACTTAATTTTCAGATAGCAGGAGCCCAGCCGGTGCTGCTCAGTGGATGGAGCGTCGTCCCGTGGACTGAGAGGTCCCGGTTCCATTCCCGGTCAGGGCACATGCCCGGGTTGTGGGCTCATCCCCAGGAGGGGGCGTGCAGGAGGCGGCCGGTCCATGTGTCTCTCTCACATCGATGTTTCTATCTCTCTTCTCTCTAAAAAATCAATAAAAACATATTTTTTTAAAAATGGGAGAAAATATTGAAAAGAAAATACATGATGTGACAAAAGTAGGTTTACAGTTGTTTATATGGAAAATCATACCATAATTAATAAATAATAATAACGGAATAAACTCTGTTTCGCGTACTAACAGCCGTAGAGCTACTTCTGCCCCACCTGCACGTCCAACCCGCAGAGTCTGGAGTCGGAAGGACCTGGAAGGGGGTCGGGACGGCCTCCCAGAGAGGACCCTGAGGGTCCCGGCTCGAGGTCCCTCTGATGTCAGGTGGGGGACAGGTCAGTGGAAATCTCATCGTTAGGAATCTCCTTGAATTCGTGTTGTGACGGGCGAATAGATTTGTGATTTTTAATGCCACCTGTGCCTGCTGGTAGATGAACTTCTCCTCTGGTCTGGCACTTACTGGCACTCGAGAGAGTCAAGTCAGTAAGCCACACGCATCGGCTTGATGTGGAAAAGAATAACAATTCCTTAATTAGTGAGAGGAGTCTCTTTTCTGTGACAAATCCTGGAAGGAAAACCTGTTTCCCCGAGCCCCTCACCCCGCAAGCTCATGGGGGCCCCAGCCCCACATCCAGGCACCGTCCAGCCCTGAGCTCGGCCACCTCGGCTCGGAGGCCCGGCCGCCCGACCTGCGGCATCGAGCCTGGTCCTCCCCTCGGCATTTCCGCTCTCGGGTACGTCAGGTTAGACCACACCTGAGATCCGCTTGGAGCCTCTTCCCAGCGCTGTCGGATGTGCACGCCAGCCTCTTAAATGCCGCCCTACAAAGGTACGTGAGGTACGGACTCTACGACTTCATTTATGAGCTTTATGTATTTATGTATGTATGTATTTATTTATTTATTTATTTATTTATTTATTTATTTATTTATGTATTTATTTATTTATTTGGTACGTGCTCCTAGCGGGAACCAAACCTGGGTCTCTCTGGTCCGCAGGCCGACACTCCAACCACTGAGCCAAACCGGCCAGGGCTCATTTATGAGTTTTTACACGTCTGTCCAGATTCTGCGTGGACCAATGCCGGGGAGGCCCACGGTGCACTGTGCCGGTCTCCCCTGGGCACCGGTGCGTCGGGTGGGGCGGGCTCGCCATAGGTGTTCCTCGGACCCGCCCGTCGCCAGGCTTCCTTTTGACGTCTCTGTCTCCAACCACCTGCCTTTATTCTTACCTGTCGGTTCCCTTGACTTCTGGGGTTTGCTCAGGAGCCTTCTCGCAGGGGGTGCCCGGCTCTGGGCCCGCGGGGCAGCGCCCACGGGCACCCGGGTCGGTGAGATCTCTGTGCAGGGACAGAAACTCTTAGCTAAACAGCGACACCAATGATGTCGAACAGATTCTCCACGTAAATCCTCACTGAGCGTTCGTATTATTTCTAAACTTATTCGTTTTAAATATACTGATTGAAAGAGAGCCTTCCAATGTACATATGAACTTACAGCTCCTTGCCGTGTATTGTGAAAACCTGGTTTTCCTAAGTCTCTCGGGATAACTGAATGGTGTGTTTTTTCTTTTTGTTAAAATCACACTTACAGACTTCTTACCTCAGGTAGAACGGATTAGAATGACAGAGACCATTTTGGTGTCAGGAATATCTTACTCCTGGTTCCATCCGTAAGTTACGGCAAAATCTTAACAATTTGTTAATTTCCTTAAAGCCCCTTTACTTGATTTATGAGAACGGGCAATGGCCCACACATCACTGTGTTACTGGGGGCAGGTGCCACGCACTCAGGCCTCTCCGACATCCGTGCTATCATCACTGTCTCCGCCGGGCGTCTGCTCACCGACACTCTGTCGGTTCTGCTCGTCCAAGTCTCCACCGCTTAGAACCAACTGCTCAGTGAAGAAATACGTGAGGCAGTGGATGGAGGAATGGGTGATACTCGTATGTTTGTGCTAAACGTAATTTTTGGAACATATTTCCCTAAATATGTCATCCCTGGAGTTGCACTGGGCTGGCATTTCACCTCCTAATTTGCAGACAAAAAACTAAAATCGCTTTATGTGCATGACTTGTCCAGGGTCTCAGGCCCTTGCCAGCCTCGGGGGCACCTGCCCCTTCTGACTTCACCGCAGCCGTCTGACACCTCTCTGCCCGCCCCACCCTCTGTGACCCCGGCGTTGAGTCTCTGCGGGGGGCTGGGTCCACAGGCCCGCCGAGGACCTCGGCCGAGGTGGCCTCAAGCAGCCTGAGGTGTTAAGAGGTCTAAGGCGTCTGTGACCTGTCGAACGATGTACTAAACCACGTCACTGAAGTGAACACACCAGCAGGCAAGTCCACCGAGGACAGGCCTGTCAGAGGCACAACGTTCAGACGCGTGTGTTTCGAAGGATTGCAGCCTGGAGCACATTCGGTTGCCGTTGAGAGCCATGGGCCACCGATTTGCAGGCTGCGTTTTAATCACGAACGCGTCACTGCTGGGCACCCTCCCGGACTGTGTCCCGTCCCCGGGCTTTGGTGACCCAGGTCAGGAGACGTGCACAGAGCTCAGCTGTCTCTGGAACACTCTCTGGCTCTCCGTTCCGACTTGGCAAACCTGGTTTACCCATCACACCCGGGAGGCACCATGACCTCTGCATCACAATGGGAAATGAAGGGAAACCCAGAAGCGGACCAAGGTCCTGTGCTCAGGCAGCAAGCCCTGTGACCACGGCCAGAGGGGCAGCGGCCGAGCGGGGCTGGGGCAGCGTGGGGTCCCTCCAGCCCCCATGGCAGGCGGCTCTGCCGGCTCCAGAAAGAGCTGCGGGCAGAACATCCGACAAACAAGGGTTAAAAGTAGTTCCCTGCCGGGGTCCAGCCTCGGCAGGTCCAGGGGTTCCCAAAGGTGTGGACGGAGTCGGCGAGAGAGACAGAGAGAGACAGACAGAGAGAGAGAGAGAGAGAGAGAGAGAGAGAGAGAGGGAGAGAGAGCGCGCACGCAACGTGGGAGACAGAAAATCCTTGATCTTACTTCTGCTTAGTCTTCATGCTTCTCCTTCTCCCTCTGCACCAGACTAGCAGAGCCTTTTATTATGTACATCGATCCACACCTTACATTGTTTCCCCCAAACCTTTTAGGCAAAAAAGTACAGACATTCTTTTGGTTGTTTACCCAACTCTTAAGTATATTACATGTTAATTACTAACTATCTCCACCCTTCATCCAGACATCCTCTTAAAACTCCTGACCTTTCCTCCTATCTAAGATCCTTTTAAGCTTCCACATTTCTGTCCTAAATCTTATTTTCTTGCTTTTCTTCCTGTAATCTTTTCTACCATTTACATCATTAGTCATCTATATGTTACTTCTATAATAATTTCTAACAGACAGCTAACAGATAGAGAAAGCAAAGATTAGTCTCCTTCAGTTGCCATCCTGCATTTTTATTTTCCCATTTACTTTATATCTTCAGTCACTGTTCTTCGTGATTCCTGCCACGCAGTGAATCCACTTCTCCAGGGACAATGTCAAACCATGGAGCTCACCCGGGACTATGTCAAACCGTGGTGGTTGCTGTTCCAGTGACACCGCTCCCAACATCTCCCCCTTTTTTATTTTATTTAAGTGGCTGAATTCCTTGAGAGGACTGTGCCTGTCTTAGGTCAGGATGTTCTCACACGGAGCCGACCAACCTTGCCCGTCATGGGAGACTGAGGCAGCGTGGGCCCAGTTCCTGTCTTAGGTGGCGGTCGGCAATGCGTGTGGACTCCAGTTGCCCGTCATTGACTAACCAGTCCAGTTCACCAAGGTCTAGGCATGGTCAGCCATCTCTAGTTTGTGGTAATGGACCTGTATGGGCTGCATTCTTATAGCATCAATTTGTTGTTTCAGAAAGGCCATTAATTTGTTGAATAAGATGGGCCCCAGGGATATAAGGCACAAGAGCCCGAGTAAGGGACCCAGCAGTGGAAGAAGGTAGGGTAGGGCACCACTCAGTCCACTCCAAAGGGGATTATCGAAGTTCCTCCGCGGCATTCACAAGGAGGGCAGAAATGGAGCAAGAACTACACTTCTATCTTTGGAAGCCCTTGTCACACCAACAACAGATAATACTAAAATCTAACACTGACCTTTAGAATCCCTGGGAGTAACAATTGTAAGAACTCTTTTAGACATATGCACACATTTCTGGGATATGCCCTTTTTCAAATCGAAAACATATAGGAACTAAATCACTCCTACCCATATAGGCAAAATCAACGGTAGAGACATTTCTAATAAAATCAATTGAATTTCCCCCCAACAATAATGGTTGATTAGTACATACAGGAATATTTTCATTTTCCCTAGCAACAGGTTGTAACAATGCAGGTTGTGGAACATAAGCCCAATGAGTATAAATTGGTGAGCCTGAAACACCAGACCCTTGTACCTAGAATGTAATTACAGCCAACATAGCCAAAAATAGGGATGATGGAGAAAGTTCTGTCCCACAAACTCTCACAATGGTGGTTGCTTCTTCTGTGAGCCTCTTTTAGCTGTCCTCAGGTGGGAATAGTTGCCTCGCAGGTGGCTCCGGATCGTCCCACGTGCCTTCTTGGATAGGTAGGGTCTCCCCTTCTTCTGGCATGAATGAATAGCCATTCGTCTCAGGTATCGGTCCAGAGAGCTCTCATCAGGATCTGGATGCTCCGTGATGCGCTGGGGTCTGAGTGGTGGCGGGTGACTCATTGCACAGCCGAATTAGTCTGTCTGGAATCCAAATCGGACTTTCTGCGTCCTGTGGAAAAATACAAGCATACCCTCGCCCCTTGGTTAGCAATGTATCAGGCCCTTTCCATTGTCCTGATAATAAATCCTTCCATTTAACGTAAGTTGCTGGCTTTGCTGGAGTTGGTGCCCAATGTCTGGACATGGCAGAACTCTCATCTATGTTTAAATTTAAAATATTTATTACATAAAGAGCATGTTGCAGTATCTGATGAGGTGAACTGTATTTAAATTCTGCCTTTTGTAATTTGTTTATTTGAGTTTTCAAAGTCTGGTGAGCTCTTTCAATAATTGCCTGCCCCTGAGGATTATATGGAATACCTGTAGTATGAGTGATGTTAAATCTCTGTACAAATTCTGCAAATGCTTTAGAAGTATAGGCAGGGCCATTGTCTGTTTTTATATTTTTTGGCCAACCCATATAAGCAAAACATGCAAACAAATGTTGTGCCACATCTTTAAATGCCTCTCCTGTTCTTGCAGTGGCCATAATCACATGCGAATAGGTGTCCACACAAACATGCACAAAGCTTAATTTTCCAAATGAGGACATATGAGTTACATCCATTTGCCAAAGATCATTAGGTTGAAGACCTCTGGGATTTACTCCCATAGGGAGACTGTTACTATACTGAGGACAATGAGGACAAACTTTAACTATTTCTCGTGCTGCTTCTCTTGTTATTTTAAATTGCCATCTGAGAGCAGCAGCATTCTGATGATGCACAGCATGTGAATTTCTTGCTTGTTCCACAGCAGAAAGAACAGTTACAGTCATCACTTCTTTTGTAAGTGCATCAGCTAATGCATTACCTTCTGAGAGTGAACAAGGCAACCCTGAATGTGCTCGTATATGCCCAATATAAAATGCCAAATCTCTTTTTTGAACCAAATTTTGCAATTCCTGTAATAAGATGAATATTTTTGTTTTGTTTTCTGGAATTTGAGCTGTTTCAATATGAGGAAATAATCTGACTACATATTGGGAATCTGTATATAAATTAAAAGTTCTGTCATTAAGAACTGAAAAAACATGAATAATAGCCAATAATTCTGTTCTCTGCGCTGACGTCTCAGCTGTATTCCATTGCTTTTGTTTTGAATCTATAATGACTGCTGCATTTCCATTAGATGACCCATCAGTAAACACCAAGGCAGCAGGTGGCGGTAAAGGTTTAGCCGAGCATTTTCGTGGAAAAATAAACTTTTGTCTAGAAAACAGCATTAACAAAGGGTGAGATGGTAAATGATGAGCAATTTGTCCTGAGAATGAAGCAAGAGCAATCTGCCAATTTTCTTGTTGAATGAGAAACTGTAATTGATCTGAGTTATAAGGAATTACAATTTCTTGTGCATCTTTTCCAAATAACTCTAAACTTCTTTTTCTGCCTTTGGTAATCAATGTAGCAACCAAATCTGGATAACTTGTAAGCACTCTTCTAGGAGTAGAAGGGAGATGCAGCCATTCTAACGGTCCCTTCTGCCATAGACATCCTGTAGGTGAGTGCTCAGTAGCTAGAATAATTATACTCCAGGACTCAGTATAGGACACATAAGTTAGGAACTGCTTGTTAATAGCATGTTCTACTTTTCTTAATGCTTCCCGAGCTTCAGGAGACATTTCCCTTGATGAATTAGGATCACTGTCTCCCTTTAAGATGTCAAATAATGGCTTCAATTCCCCTGTACTTAATTTCAAAAAATGACCTAATCCAATTAATATCCCCTAGCAATTTCTGAAAATCATTCAAAGTACGCAAATGCTGTGTTTTTAATTGCAAAGGTTGATGAGTTATAATTTCTGTATGCAGAATTCTTCCTAAATATGAATAAGGTGGGTTAACTTGAATTTTCTCTGGAGCTATTTTCAATCCCTTTTCTTTCAGAGCCTCAGTAGTTTGCATTAGAACCTCCTGTAAATAGGCTCGATCTGGGTGGGCGAGCAAAATGTCATCCATATAATGAATTATATAAACTGTTGGATGTTGATCTCTGATTCCTTGCAATGCCTGATCTACAAATTTTTGACATAAAGTTGGACTGTTTTTCATTCCCTGAGGGAGAACTTTCCATTGATACCTCTGATAAGGCTGTTTTAAATTTTCAGAGGGAACACTGAAGGCAAATCTCCTTTTGTCTGGCTCATAGAGAGGAATAGTGAAAAAGCAATCCTGCAAGTCTATAACAATTAAATTACTTCCTTTTGGAATTGCTACTGGACTGGGGAGGCCTGGTTGAAGAGGCCCCATATCCTCCATAGTTTTATTGACAGCTCTGAGATCCTGCAGTAATCTCCATTTCCCTGATTTCTTTTTAATTACAAAGATTGGAGTATGCCATGGACTGGTAGAAGGCTCTATGTGTCCTTCATCTAGTTGCTGCTGAACTAACTGACGTGCTGCCACTAATTTTTCAGCTGACAGAGGCCACTGCTCCACCCAAACCGGGGAATCATTAATCCAGGTGATTGGGTCTGCAGTCAGAGCAGTGACCTGACCTATAAATCCTGAGATCCCAGTCCAGTGCGAGATTTCCTAGGCTGAGGAATGATTGGCATGATCATGCCTTGTTCATCTTTTCCCATTCCTTTAAGAGGATTGAAATTCATATTCAGCATTTGATTTGCCACGGTGTTATTTGGACTGAATATTAACACTCCCATCTGTGACAAAACATCCCGTCCCCATAGGGTTATGGGAATTGTTGAAATCACATATGGAGTAAAATGGCCAGAATTATTTTCCTCATCTTCCCATTTAAGTACCTGTGAACTCTTTTGAACATTTTGTGCTGACCCCAGACCCACTAATGAAGTTGGAGTAGTAACTGTGGGCCAGGATGAGGTGCAATCCTTGCCTGCTATACAGGAGGCATCTGCCCCTGTATCTAATAAGCCTAATATCGGTTTTCCTTGAATTTTCAAAATTTTAGTAGGTCTCTGTGATTTTATTTCCTGAATCCAAAAAGCCGCATCACTAGATCCAAATCCTGCATTCCCTCTTTCGGCCTGCATTATCGGCTTTCCAGTTTGAGTAATAGGTAACAATAATAACTGAGCTATTCTTTGTCCTGCCTGTATTTGAATAGTCTGAGTAGGTGGGGATAATAAAATTTGTATTTCTCCAGTATAGTCTGCATCTATTACTCCTGGAATAATTATTAATCCTTTGAGTGATGACGAACTACGCCCAATTATTAACCCAACTGTTCCAGGAGGAAGCGGACCATAGGTTCCTGTAGGAACTTTAGTCACTGGAGCATCAGGAGTTAATATGACACTGGTGGAGGAACAGAGGTCCAATCCTGCGCTGCCTGGGGTGGCCCTGAATAAGTCGTGGACTGTGCGAACGGATTGGTTACACTCAAGGCCCCTATTGTTGTCTGGGCCCGGGGCTGGCCCTGTTGGAAGTTTCCCTGCCAATTACCTTGTTGTGGGCCATTGAAATTATTCCTTCTCCCTTGCAGGAGAGTGCCATTTTTATGATATTTAGATCTACAATCTTTAGCCCAATGAAAACCCTTCTCACAACGAGGACATAGTGTTGTTGGAGCATTATTGCTCCTCCCTTGGGCCCCCTGAGGAGGGGGTATAGGAGCTCCATTGTTTCCTGCTTTGGTAGGACAATGTCTGCTAAAATGTCCTGGCTGCCGACATGAATAACAAAGTCCTGAATCTGACTGATTATTTCCTTTTGTCTTATTAACATTTTTGATATACTGAGTAAATGTCTCTCCCTTCAGGGCAGCTGCGATAGCTACACCCTGAATAAATGCTGGAGAAACTTCAGAACATTGTTTTATATAGTCTCCAATTGATCCTGTCCTTCTGATGGGCCGAAGGAGAGACTGACAAGTAGCATTAGCATTTTCAAAAGCCAGTTGTTTAACCAAAATATCAGCAGCTTCTTGGTTAGTTATTACTCGCTTTACTGCCTGGTCAAGTCTGTACAAAAATTCCTGAAATGGTTCATCCTGTCTTTGTCTAATTTCTGCCAATGCCGTAGACTTTCCTGAAGTTACGGGAAGTCCCCTCCATGCACTTAATGCACTATGATTAACCTGTATTAGCCCTTCCCTGGGAATGTAAAGCTGATCATTAACCGTAGCATAATCACCTTCCCCCAACAGCATGTCTAATGTAAAGCCACCATCTCCTCTTTTCTTTTCCTTTTCTACAGCCTTTTTTACCAGATCTTCATATTCAGTCCTCCACAACAAATAATCTCCCCCACTTAAACAAGCCTTACACACTTGAAACCAATCATGAGGAGTCATCCATTTAGAAGTAACCGCCTCAACCAAAGTCAAAGTATAAGGAGCCAAAGGACCATAATTTTGACAGGCGCATTTCAATTCTTTCAAAATTTTGTAAGACAAAGGTTCCCAAACCGGATATTCATCATCTTCCGAATCTCTCTCAAACATTACAGGACAACAGAGAGAAAAATCAAAATCTCCTGCAGCCTCTGCTTCTTTAACTGCTTGTTGAAAACTGGAACCTAGCTTAGTGCTTGGTCGATCCCGAGGTGGAGGCGGGCCCTGAAACTTTCTAGTAGGCTTTCGAGGCGGCTTCCGAAAAGGAGGAGGCCCCTTTTCTTCCCGAGTTACGGGAAGCCCCAGGGATCATCCCTATGATATTCTGCAGCAGCTTCATCGAACTCCCTTTGCTCTTCAGGAGTTACTTTATGATACTTTTCTGATCGCTCATCATCTTCCTTTTCCTCCTGCTCATTCTGTGCCACATATGCTAGAGATTCTAGGAATGTCGGAGGAGCAGTAGCTCCATCCTCCTGTTCGTGAGCCAGGGTGTCTCCATTTAGACCCCAAAGCATAAAAATACTTAATAGATTGCTAAGAAGGCGTAGCACTTTAGATCCTGTCTGACCCATTTCTTAATTTTTAGTTCTTCAACTTTCCACCCTTACCTACCTATCTTATGCAGGGGGTCCCGGGCACCCACGGTGGAGTCCTATCCGTCCCGAGCAATACCTTACCTTCAGGTCCCTGTTCGGGCGCCACTTGCCGGGGTCCAGCCTCGGCAGGTCCAGGGGTTCCCAAAGGTGTGGACGGAGTCGGCGAGAGAGAGAGAGAGAGACAGACAGAGAGAGAGAGAGAGAGAGAGAGAGAGAGAGAGAGAGAGGGAGAGAGAGCGCGCACGCAACGTGGGAGACAGAAAATCCTTGATCTTACTTCTGCTTAGTCTTCATGCTTCTCCTTCTCCCTCTGCACCAGACTAGCAGAGCCTTTTATTATGTACATCGATCCACACCTTACATTGTTTCCCCCAAACCTTTTAGGCAAAAAAGTACAGACATTCTTTTGGTTGTTTACCCAACTCTTAAGTATATTACATGTTAATTACTAACTATCTCCACCCTTCATCCAGACATCCTCTTAAAACTCCTGACCTTTCCTCCTATCTAAGATCCTTTTAAGCTTCCACATTTCTGTCCTAAATCTTATTTTCTTGCTTTTCTTCCTGTAATCTTTTCTACCATTTACATCATTAGTCATCTATATGTTACTTCTATAATAATTTCTAACAGACAGCTAACAGATAGAGAAAGCAAAGATTAGTCTCCTTCAGTTGCCATCCTGCATTTTTATTTTCCCATTTACTTTATATCTTCAGTCACTGTTCTTCGTGATTCCTGCCACGCAGTGAATCCACTTCTCCAGGGACAATGTCAAACCATGGAGCTCACCCGGGACTATGTCAAACCGTGGTGGTTGCTGTTCCAGTGACACCGCTCCCAACAGTTCCCGATTTCACCCTGTAAGGATCTTTCCTTCCTGTGGGCTTTATAATGAAGGTAACATCGGAAAGCTCTCCAAATAAGTACATTTAAAAATGATTGGCGTGTACAATAAAAAATGTGCGGCAACTGTGGAACTATTGGTGGGAACTCATGATAAATACAGGCTGTGACTGTGGTCACCACACACGGGGCAGCCTGGTCGGCCACACCCCGCCCCCGCCCCTCGGGCTGTTGCCACAGGTGGGGGACAGGTCGTGGGTTAAATCACGGGCGGGTTTGGAGGCTGCCCTCTAGTTACGTAAGTAGACAGAACTCTGATCGAAATAAAGCGTCGGGGTGTCCGAGGGAAGACCTGTGAATCGTGTTTTCCTCCCACACGGCCTCGGCCAGGTGGCGGACGGGGTGGGCCGCACCGCTGCACGTTGACCTCTGCCCTCCGCCCTCTGCCCTCCACCCTCCACTGCCCTGCAGGAGAGCAGGTCTCTGTGCAGCCAACCGTGTGGCCTGTGGGTCACGACCAGCACAGGGACGCAACGTAATCAGTGCTGCTTACGTGGATGACTGGGTCTGCGGGTCTAAATCACGTGTACGAGTTCACGGAGCCGAGTTCCGTGTGCTGAGCCTGTCCCGGAGCAGGCGTGCCCCCAGGAGGATCTGCTTCCTCCGAGAACCACGCCGGGCGTAGACCCAGTGGAGCCCACCAGAAGGCTGGAGACCAGGTGGAGAGAGGGCATTTGCATCACTATTGAAGCAGCTGGGCCACGCGTCCCGGGACCACACCCAGAAACTGCAGTAACCAGTTACAAGGTGTTGTGCTAAAAATTCATACCCAGGGCCACCGGGGCCAACACTGTGTTTGAAAAGTTGGATAAATGTGAGGAAAATGTTCTCTTAGTAACCTGAAGTCACGTGACGCTAACGCCATCTCTTCACACCTCAGATCGGCATCAATAATACATCAGGTGCAAATGCAGCTCCGTGTGGGTTCAGGAGGCGCTGGCCCATTAAGGCAGCCGTGCGGGCTGTAATGAAAAGGAGAGCCTGGGATTCGCCCGAGGAGAGAGCTCA
Source organism: Tadarida brasiliensis (assembly GCA_030848825.1). Classification (NCBI taxonomy): domain Eukaryota; kingdom Metazoa; phylum Chordata; class Mammalia; order Chiroptera; family Molossidae; genus Tadarida; species Tadarida brasiliensis. The sequence goes on from CM061270.1 coordinate 78,147,508, forward strand.
AGTTCATCTTCATCTCCAGCTGTCAGCCAGAGACAGGCCGGCCGAGCGTCCTCGGGTCGCCGCCTGCGAGCTCCCCACGCCCATTTACGCAAAGATCTCTGCGCTCCCGGCCGTTTTCCAGCGGGTTGGTAATGGTAGTTACACCCTGGAGCAGGGAGCTATTTCCCAACACTCCCCTCCCCTGGGGTTTGGCTCATCCTCGCCGAGGTCCAGGCGCGGAGCACGGAGAGCTTACAGGAACGAGGGCACGCGCCCGCGCGGGGTCTTACAGGCAGCGGGACACACCCACCAGCCACTCCTCCTCTGGGGAGAGCACCCAGCCGCCCGCGCCTCTCCTGCTCCTCATGGAGGAGACTCGGACAGTGGGGTCAGCAGTGGTCCCTTCTGCTCTCTCCTCCTCCAGCCGCACCGTGAACCGGCCAGGGCACAGCCCGCAGGGGTGGTTGGAGCGTCCTTCTCTGCGTCCTTCCCACCTTATCTTCCATGCCGCCCGCCTCTCGCCCGGGAGCCCTCCTCGGCAGCCGGCCGTGCCTCGGTCTGCGTCTGGGTTCCGGGGACACAGAGAAGGCCTCCAGCTCCCGGCCTCGGTCACCAGAGTCAGACTCAGTTTCCCTCTCTTGTTTCCTTCTGGCCGCCGCTCCTCTGCGTGCATCACAGAGTCTCACAAAGAGGAGCAGAAGCCAGGCACCCACTCACACTGAACCCCATCAGAACGCAGCCCACATCGTAAAGGCCAGGGGCTGAGCTTCCCGGCAGAGGAGAGACACAGGTGAGGTGAGCTGAGTGAGGTGAGCTGAGCGAGGTGAGGGGCCGGGCGTGAGGATCCGCTAGGTCCCGTCACAGCGCATCGTCGCCCCGCAGCCTCAAATACATCACAAGGCTGTCGGTCGATGGTCCCTCAGCAGAGCCAGAAGGACTGGCTTGGGACTGGGGAGATCAAGACACAGGTGCAGCGCCAGGCCCCACGTCCCGGACAGCAGCAGTGCCGCGGCTCCTGAACACGCAAGAAGCTCTCGGGACCCCTGACCCCAGGAGGGACCTGCCTTCCACCAGGGGCGTCTGTGGTTCCTTCCCCCAGAGCCCCGTCGTCCCTCCTCGGGGCCCTGGCTGAGCTGTCCAGAGTCTCCGGCTCTGCCGACAAAGGCCTCGTCCTCGGTGTTGACGCACACAGCACGTTCCTGCTTAGTTGCAATGAATTGTCGCTTCTTTTAACCCTCACCCAAGGACATGCTTTTTTATTGATTTGAGAGAGAGCGAGAGAAACGCTGACATGGAGAGAAACGTGGATCGGCTGCCCTGACCGCAGGCACCCCAGCTGGGGATCAACCTGCAGCCGAGGTGCATGGCCTGAGCGGGAACTGAACCTGAAAACTCTGGGTGTGTGGGGTGACGCTCCAACCAGCTCAGCCGCCCGGCCAGGGCCAATTAACTGTCACTTTTAACTTAAATAATAAGTAAATACTAGTTCAGAGCGCTGCGTTTATGTCCAAGAAGGGCCTTCGCGAATTTAGCCGCGATCTCGCCCGTTTTCGGTGTTGCCTGTATGCGGCGGTGGGGCCAGCAAAGCCTTCACGGCGTCACGACGCTGTCTGGTCCCAGACAGATTCCCGTCCGGTTGTGTCTCTTCACCAGAGAGAGGGGTGCAAAGGGGGGGGGGGGCGGGCGCACTCGCCAGGGGTCCCTGTGACGTCACAGTCCAGTCCCCCCCCAGGCTCCCTCTCTGACAGTCTCCACCAAGTGCCCTGCGTCGTGGTGCTCTCAGAAAATTAACACCACTGTTTACCTTTTCTGTTTCAGTGCCAATGTCGTGTTTTCAACCCTGGGCTTAAAATCAAAACAAAGGAGAAGTGAAGACCGTGGCTGCCGACAAGGCCAGAGGCGCTCCACCCGCGTCCCCGGCGCCGCAGCAGCGAGGTCCACAGCGGGCGCTCCGTGGGACGCGGGTTTGCACTTCCTGACCTGCTCTGTGCGTGCCGCGTGTCACTTCTCCCTGGAGAGGTGGAGGCTCCCGTGAGTCAGTCAGCCCTGGAACTCCCTGCCCTGAGGCCGACCCGGGGGGATTTGGGGATCTGCACGCACTGTGCCGTGGGTTGTGTGCTGCCTGTGTTTCTTGGCCCTGAGCGGTCAGGCGAGCGGAGGACCTCGGGATCGGGCAGCGAGGGCCGTGTGCCCGGCGCTCACCCCGCTGTGCTCCCGGCCCGGATGCGGCTTCATCGCTGCCGCGTGCTCACCGCGCGGGGCCTGCCACCGGGAAGCGGGCCATTTGGTGAGGCCGAGCTGCGTGTGGTTAGTGCACCTCTCCCGCTGAAACGTGAAATGCAGTCATTTGAGACTCGCCTTCTTCTTCCAGGAAGACACGGCCTGCGGGAGCTCTCACTGTGGAGGGGGAGCCCGATTGACCCGTTTCATGCAGAAGGGATGGCTACTGGTTTGCACGGGAGGCAGAAGTCACAGTCCGCCGATCATCCTACGTGCAGCCACCAGGAGATCGTGGAGAGGAGGCAGCCTTTCCAGGAGATGGAACGGGCAGACGCTGACCCCATTCTCACGGCCGCCTCCCTGCAGGTGCCCTGGGAGCCCCTGGAGCCCAGAGGGAGCCCCGGTGAGCGCGTGGCCTCGACGTGAGCTCCCCAGCGCCAGCCGAGCTCGAGGTGTCACAACTGAGTCCCCGCCGAGCCCCCGAAAGCCACGGCTCATCTGTGTTTCCATGCAGAGGATGTTTCCCCTCCTGGGTACTCAGGATCCTGTCCAAGGCAAAATTATATTTAAAAATTTATATCCACCAATAAACCAAACTTCTTCCTTCGGAAATAACAAGCATGAGCCAGAGGGATCGAGCTCCCACGGAGACACAAGCACCACCACCTCCCGCACACAGCTGGGGCCGCTCTCCCCGCCTCCCGGCCGCGCCCCTCAGAGAACAAGAGCAGGAGTCAGAGGAGCACCCAGGAGCCAGGGCACCTGCAGTGACAGGCGCGTGCCAAGCGCCCACCCCACCCAGCTCGCCGCCTGAAAACTCAGTCATTCCCAGGGGCCAAGAGCAAAACCCTCTGCGGAAACCGAGTGCCACGGGCTGGGGACACGGGGGACAGGCTGGGGACACAAGGGGGCAGGCTGGGGACACAGGAGCAGGGACACTGTGTCTCGAGGCGGATCCCTTCCCCAGGAAACCTCAGTGCTGCCTCTCGGACCTCCAGCTGCCTGGGTGAGGCCCCCCAGGGCATTGGGGTGAGTGCCTCTCCCGAGGTCCCTGGCCGTGCGGGTTACCCACACCTGCAGAGACCCTCACAACGCTCACTCAGAAAAACCGCGGCCCAGAGCGGCTCCTCAGACGGTCCCCTCTCCCTCCCTGGCCGTGGGTCGGCCCTCCGCCTGTGCTCGGGCAGCTGGCCTGGTCAGAGCACCAGTGAGTGTTTTGGGGAGCAGAGCCGTGTAGCCTCGGGGTGACCCAGCAGTCCTGCGACTGCAAACGGAAAGAAGAGTGTGAACACTTAGAAGAAACTGGTTATTTTATTTACCGAAAAGGGTTCTTACAAAAATAAGTGGAATGTTTAAAATTAGCCCCAAATAACAAGAATTTGCTAATTAGCCCCAAATAACAAGAATTTGCTAATTGCCAAAACGAACTAGAGTGGTCTGGGAGGGTCATGGGAGGAAACTGCACTGCAGACTGGCCGGCCCAGAGGGACGCATCAGCAGGGCTGCCCCTTCCCGTTAGCAGGGATCTGTGAGGACGGTGACGCGTCCGGGCGCAGGCTGTGTGACAGACAGGACCGCACTCCCGAAGTCAGCTGGGAAGCGCTGTGGGCCCACCAGGGCTGTTATACAACCTCCCTCCACCCTGCCGGTCTCTCGGGGAAAATGTTATCTGGTCTGAATCTCGGGTGTGGGGAGAAACTCAGCTCCTCGCTGTGAGCCGGACCGTGTGAGCCGGAAGTCAGAACGGGATAGGCACACAGAATTAATAGTCAAAATTTAAAACTGCCGGGAAAGGCGTGTCGCTTTACAGACGCACCACACTTCTGAGAAGCACCCGAGCAGTTCTGTGAATTTACGTGCCACTGTCTGTGCCCTGACCCGTCTCCACTCCTGGGAACAGACTGAGTTCGGGACTTGCAGGTCCAGGGCCCTTTCCTGGAAAACCTCGTGCATCCTGTCACTGTGACTACAGTCCACGAGGGCGCTGGGCACGCCGGCCAGGGGGCCGCCGCGCAGAAGACTTCATTCATGTATTTATTTTTTCCTTATTGATTTTAGAGAGCGAGGAAGGGAGAGGGAGAGAGAGATAGAAACATCGATGAGAGAGAACATCGACTGGCCGCCTCCTGCATGTCCCCCACTGGGGATCAGGCCCACAACCTGGGCATGTGTCCTGACCAGGAATCAAATCGGTGACCTCTTAGTGCAGGGTCGACGCTCACCCACAGAGCCACACCGGCCGGGCCAGAAAACTCTCAAACACGTACCCACCAGACCCACTGCAGGCGGCTCTGTCTGACCACGTGGGCTGGGTTTCCCAGGGTGTCAGGAATAAGATGCTCCTCTCCAAAAACGCTTCTGTTAGGCTGACTTCCACATAATTGCTGAGGTTGCTATTGAGTGTTAATAATACATGTGAACTTCAAGGTAGGACATTGAGTGTGTATCCTTCCATGAAGCTGTGTTTCACGAGGTCGTTCGTTCGGAGCGCGGCACTGGCGCCTGTCACCTGGTCCTCTCGGCACTAAATCCGTGAGACGCGCTCATGCCAGCTCCTGCAGGTGTGACAGGTCCCTGCTTCGCAACGCAGAGTCGGCGTAAACACGGCGACAGCAATGGGACACACGAACAACGGAGAACCCGAGTCTGCGAGAATGCTCACCTGCAGGTTCTGTGTTTAAAATTTAAGATGGTGGAAAACGAAACAGAATTTTAAATGATGAAACATTGTGAACTGCCCGGTGTGGTATTTTGTTTGGAAAGGGGGCATTGTGTCGGAAATTGAATGGTTTCCTTGAAACTGACATCCACCCTTTTCAGGCACTAGTTGCTGCTTTACAAGAAGACAGTTCAAACAAGTGATCACAATCCTGACAGTTGTGTAAGGACTGAGGACGGGCGTGTGCGGGCGAGAAGGGCTAGCAGAGCACCCACGAGGTGTCCCACTCAGGGGTCAGCCCCAGTCACGAACACGAGGGGTCCCCCACCCGCCACAGGGTCAGGATGTGGTTATGGGAGTGATGAGTGTTCAAAGCAACGGCACTCCATGTGGGAGGAAACCCTGAGAAGGAAGGGAGGACGATGAGAGAAGCACACCCGGCTGAGCACGAACCCTTCCTAATTCAGATAAAAATGAAAGCGTTAAGGAGGAGCTGAATACACAGTCATAGAGCCACACACACACACACGCCTGTGCACATGCACACACACAAATGCACACGCATGTTCACATGCACACACAAACACACATGCACACAGAGAAACATGCATGCGCACACAAAACTCGCACACACACAGGCATGGGCACATGCACACACAAACATGCACACACGTGCACATGCACACAGAAACCTGTGCACACAAACATGCATGCGTGTGTGCACAAGCACTCACACACGTACACATGCATGTGCACATGCGTACACAGAAACGTGTGCACACAAACATGCACACACAGAAGCAGGCACACACAAACCTGTGCACACATGTGCACACATGTACATGTTCACTTTCTTTAGGTGCACTGTGAGGACCAGCGGTTTTTAACTCTGGTGCCGTGAATTTGCCCATTTTCCTGTGTAACGTGCAGGGTTTCAGTCCGTGAAAGACGTGTGTCTATAACCTGAGTCTTAACGCTTCCTCCCGTTTTTATTCTGTGAACTTCCTGTGGTGACCTCCACCTTCGCTGTGGAGGCGTCTCTCCTCCCCACCACCGGCCCCTCTGCAGCCCAGACCAGTGGCTCTGACCTGGGAGCTTCAAAGCAAAGCTTTTTGAGAGAATAATCAGGAGAGTCATTTTGTCTCTGAAGCGCGTCCAGAGGAAGGAAAACAAGCATATGTGACTGACGAAAAAGGCAGAGGTGCGCCAATCAAAGGTACCCGCTGGAATATTGAGTTTGCTTTTTCCTAGAATTCATCACCCTGCAGCTCACCGGTGTGTTCAAAGTCAGCCACGGAGCAGGCAGGACGGAATGTTCCCTCATCCACGGCCCGGTGTGGCTATTAGAGCGACTCCATCTCCAACGTCAAAACACACACTGGGCCTGCCGCTCCGGTGACTCTGCCCCTCGCATCCGGCTTCCTATTTACTGCAGCCTCTGTCACCACCACTGGTCGCAGCGGCCCTGCCACCCTGTCCTCACGTGGGCTTCTGTTTACCGCCTGCCATTTAGGCCCATCAGCGTTGATTGGAACAATCCGCTCTGTTCCTCCGTCCTGTTCCCTTGCTCCAGAGTCATCCTCTTTGCACTGAGTCAGCGTGCCAGGTTAACCCTCCCCGTGCCCACGTATCATGTTCCACTTCCCTGGACACGGTCGCCCTCGCCACCTCCCACCTGGAGGACGGGCAGAGGTGCAGGCAGGGCGGCGGGTCCTCGACCACCCACAGCTGCCCACGAGCGCCTGGTGGCTTCGGGGTGTCTGTCTGCACCAGCACCTGGCACGTTGCTTTCCAGAGTCTTCACCAAATGGAACTAAGATTCAAGTGAAAGCAGAGAGGATAGGGAGCCACGAGGAGACGCGGGCACCACCCAGCCTCCGCTCTGCCCACAGCGCGGCTTCACGACCACCCGCGAAGGTCCCAGGAAAACCCGTGGGGGCAGCGGCCCAGGGAAAGCATCGCAGTTTCCGCAGACACCGGACCCGGGTTGGGGAGGCAGGCCTGGCTGGGCTGAGGGGCCCTGGACAGGAGCCCATTTATCCTGCCTGTTGATCATCTCCGCCTGGCGATGAGTGGGCCTCAGCTGCGGCGTTGGGTCGTCCACTGAGCCCATGAGCTCTGACGCTGTCTGTCGACGGGGGGCTGGGGGGAGCAGGGGAGGGGGCACTCGCTGTAAATCTAAAACTGCTATAAAAATAACATCTAATTTAAAATATAAAATAAAAAGGATATGAGTAACCAGCTCCCCTGGAACACTCACACCATGAGCTGGTGTCCAGCCCGAGACCAGGAGCGAGGTCTGCTGGGGCTGGTGCAGCCGTGGCCCCCGCAGGCACCTGCCGGCTGGGAAGTGGTGTCTTTAAGTTTATGCTTCTTATAAAATCCTGTGGCTTCATGCTAAACAGCTCATTAAAAGGCAGCCCAGTGGTGAGAAATTGTGTCCCTCTTATAGTCAAGATCCAGATTCCAACTTACGTTAATCATTCTCCGACTGATTAGCAGGAAAATAAAATTCTCATCGTTGCTTTGATTCATTTATTTCTAATGTAAAAGATTATGTTCATACTTTACAAAGGTGGGTGACAGAATCACTTTGCCACATGTTTTTTACGGGGTGAGTTACTCTCCCACACCCCAAAGCTGCCGTGAGATGTGGGCGCCCGGTGCCGGACTCAGGGCCCCCCAGGGGACCAACAGCTCGAGAATGACTTTGCCCCTCGAGAGTCAGAGAGAACATGGAGGAAGGAAGGGCCACAGCCGCTCCTGGACCAGCCCGGGGCTCGCTTTTCCAGGCGGGGGGCAGTCTGCTGTCCTGTCTCTGCTGGAGCAACGAGGCCTATGTGACTCAACCCCAGGCGACGTGGTCCCTACCCGCTGTGGAAGGCGGGCGGGGGCGCTGTGGACACTCCTTCCGGGCACTGCCGCCGGGCTCACTGCTCGAGGCTGGACAAGCCTCCTGTGGGATCCGCCTGCCCCTCCGGCCTCTGTGAGTGTCCGCAGGTGGGGGGCACTGGGGGCCTGGAGCCGGGCAGGGGCCGAATGGCTGCCTGGTCACCTGTGCAGGGGGGAGTCAGTCCCAGTGGCTGAGCACCAGAATTTTGGGGTGCTGTCCCAGCAAGGGGCCAATCGGACGAACACGTCATGTCTCCTATTTCCTAGACCTTTAGACTCTCAGTTAGAAGTTTGGAAATGAGCGATTCTCACCTTTTATTCACAGCCCGCAACCGAGCAGAGCAGACGGAGACAGCGCGCTCCCTGGCGTGGGCGCAGTCGCCCGATGCCGGCCCGGAGGCGATGAGGACGGCGTGCCAACGCTTGTGTTCAGGTCTATCCCGGCCTCACCAGGGATGCGATTGCATTTCGTCCGGACGAGACGCAGGGACACTGTGAATCCTGCAGGAAGATGACCCACAGCTCTGCTGGTCACACTCACGTACGCACTGTGGGGCTCGATTTGGTTTTCACTTTCAATCCAAGATGCATTTTAGTTTTATCGATCAATCTGCCTTTGTAACAATGCTGCCCTGTTATTTAAAGTATCTTTATAATATTTCTTAATATGTTATAAGCAAACCTGGAAATACTGTGCCTGTTTACAATGGTTACCTAATTTGTACACTCTTGGCCTCAAAATATTAGCTGTAGCAATAACTTCAGGAATCTACATTTAGCAGAGATGTGAATGAACACCATTCAGTGTTTGATGACAGACCTGGTCCCGTGTCTATAATGAAACGCATGGGGCTGACTGTCTATCCTACGCCAGGGACCTACGGGCTCCGTGGCTCTTCCCACAGCGGGATGTTTTTATAAATGTCGTGGCAGGAAATCTATTAGGTCACCATTCACACCACCCACAGAAATAGAAGCCAGATTCTCAGAAAGCTAAAGATTAAAATAAAACCTAGAAGGAAATATAACTAATCATATCTCTCTGAGCTTGAACATTTTTCTAAACTTAGAGTGCAAAAGAAAGAACAGCGGAAAATAAGAGATCAATGGATCTACTATGATAAGAAAACATATGTGTCAGTGTAACCAGGGAGAAACCGGAACCTCCCAGGGAGAGGGACTCCTCAAGGCCAGTAAACCCGAGACCACGCAGGGCCCCTCGTGGGGAGGGAAGTCGGAACCCACTCTCTGTGAAGGGGTGTCACTGACCATCTGTGCATAGATGTTCCGATGGCTAATTTAAGATCAATTGTACTTTTCTGTGGACATTTAATTGAAAAGTTTAAGGGTGGAAAGAGACAAACTGTGAGATTATCTGGTTCCCCAGGAAAGACCCAGCAGTGCTGGGAGGTTAATGTTGAGTGGACGTGGACGCCAGTGTGGATGTGGACGACAGTGTGGACGTGGGCGACAGTGTGGATGTGGACGACAGTGTGGACATGAAGGACAGTGTGGATGTGGATGGCAGTGTGGATGTGGATGACTGTGGACGTGGACGACAGTGTGGACGTGGACGACAGTGTGGACGTGGATGACAGTGTGGATGTGGATGACTGTGGACGTGGACGACACTGTGGACGTGGATGACAGTGTGGACGTGGACAACAGCATGGACATGAAGGACAGTGTGCACGTGGATGACAGTGTGGATGTGGATGGCAGTGTGGATGTGGATGACTGTGGACGTGGACGACACTGTGGATGTGGATGGCACTGTGGACGTGGACAACACTGTGGATGTGGACGACACTGTGGATGTGGATGGCAGAATGGACGTGATGACTTTGCATGCTAGTTACAGATATTTTGCAGATGGATTTGCAGGTCACACTGTCAGATGGGTTGTGATTGGGCGGAAAAGGGCACAGCAGAATGACCCTTAGAGTCTGCCTTGGGAGCTGGACGACGCTGCCCACGCCGTGTGTCTTCGGAAGAGCAGGGAGCCGAGCCCCTCACACCGAGCCATGCTCCTCCAGGCTCGAAGTCCTGCATTTTCTGTGAAATCACATCTTTCTTCAGGGCAGTTTCACAGGCGTTCTCCCAGGCAGCTGCTTGGGGAAACCTCCCTGGACACCGGGCCTGTGTGCAGGGCCCAGCGTCCACAGTCCACGGCCCGTTAGCTGGGGCCGCCGAGCGCTCTGCTCACCTCGACGGAGGTCCGTGAAGGCAGGTGTCTCAGTTTCCGGATGAGAACCCTGTGCTGAGTCCGTGCTGAGTGACATGTTCATTCATACAACTGTGTCGCAGGTTCACAGACACAGTGCTGCTGGGAGCATAGCTCACAAACGTGTCACACTTCCTGTGTGAGAACTTCAGATAATGTCCATCCCGGCCTCTGTGCTGAGATTGTCTGTGATTCTCTGACACCCACCTCTCTGGTCACCTTCCATCTCCTCCTTCGCCTGCTAGGTGTGTGGTTAACAATACAATTGCTTGGTGTTATGGATGAAATATTTGCGTGTGGGGCCCCTAGGAGGTGACCGGGCCAAGAGCAGACCGCCCATGAATGGGGTCAGTGGCCTGATGACAGACCCCAGAGAGCTCTCTGCCCTCCACCGCTGAGGACTCAGCGATGAGATGTCACCTGTGACCCAGGACGGCCCTTGCTGGACACCAGCCTTGCAGACACCTTGATCTGGGACTTCCAGCCCCAGAACTGCGAGCAGCTGGCGGGTGTCGACCCAGCGCCTGGCTGTGGCATGTCGGCAGTGGCCCCAATGGAATTGGGCACTGGGTCACCATGTCGTCCCCTCACCTAGACCACAACCGCCTCCCTCCCCACTGGGTCACTTGGTAATAGATGCCCTCCCACATTTTCAGATCTAAAACTTGGGAGACTTAAAAAGAAATGTAAAAATAGCCAGAGGAAAAAGCAAGATTCCATAAACTCAGCAAGAAATCTATTTTTTTTAATCTCTCATTTACAAGAAATTGAAAAGATTTAATTCCAGTATCATCAAAAGATGGCTTCAATAATTAGAAAACGATTTCCTTTGGAAGCGATTGAGTTCAACGTGTAATTTAATTGCTGTCCATTACATGGGGGACCAGGCAGGCAGCGAGGGTTTCAAAGTGCAGCTGCGTTTCATCGGAAGCTCTGTGACAACCAACCGTGGCACGGCACGCGCTCCAGGAGGTGGCGTTTTCTGCAAAATCTGCAGTTAACGTTTCCAAAGCTTAGTTTGTCCTTCACTTTCATCACTGACGTACAGTTTTCCTTCTGCCACAGTCTTACGCTGAAGTTGGAGCTGAAACAGAGGGCCACCCAACAGAGTCCTAGTGAGCGATGACCCAGCGGACGCTGGGACACCTCCCCCATCTGTGTCTGCTGTGGTTGCAGACCACGCGCAGCAGAAAGAATGACGTGGGCTGGCCGGTCGTCACGAGACCTGGCCAAGGGAACCCCTGGGTGCTGGCAGGATCCGGCCTCGTCTCGCTCCTTCGTGACTACCCTGAGCTGTGCTCCTGCTCCTCTGACCCCCTAAACCCAGACACAGCCAATCCCAGCTCACCTCAGGGTGTGGCTCACCCTCCGTCCCGGGGCGGCCCTGTCGGTGAGACCCAGAGACCTGAGCAGTGAGATTCCCGAGTCCCAAACAGAGATTGGGGTGGACAGACCCAATCGGTGATGGTGTCCACTCATGGGCCCAGACACGCCAACCGCCAGACACGCCTCCGGCAGCTCATCTCGTGGCCTTAACGTTAATGTTGCTGCTCTGCATATTTTGGGAGATGGCATCACCACTGGCCGTCCAGGGGGCGGGCGGGGCCCAGGGGACCCACTCCCTCTGTGCTCGGCACCACAGCAGAACCTCCCACAGCGTCCGCTGGCCCACGGACGAGGGTCTTCCGACCACAGAACTTTCCCTTTCATTCAAATGTAAGCCGTGAACAGCCACACACTCACACACGTATTCTAGCACATGTGTCTACCTCACAGACCCAGGACAGGCCAGTTCTCCACGCTGCTGAAGCCGTCCCATCCAGCGCCCCGGAGCACGCTTGCGTCCGAGCCTGCTGGTTCGTGTGGCTGAGCGAGGAGGTCACGCCCGTGCGACCTTGTAACGGGGTGTCAGGAAGCACACGCATCTGGTAAAATTTTATTTTTTCAAAGGACATTTTATTACAGAAATTCTTATCTTCTTTAGTTCAATGATGTTATAGTCTCCATAGAATAGCATGAGGTACTTTGAAACTCTGCAGTCCCATGTAAACTCACAAATAAAATGTATCTGCAGCAAAGAACCGAAGTGTAGAGGTCGCATGAGATGAGCCCAGAAAGAAGAGAGAAACGCATGTACGATGTACGGCCCACAAGTTTTATATATATTCCAGCAGCAATGGGAACACTTTAAATGGTTATACAAATCCTTTGCTCAGGGAAAAAAGTGAGAAGGTAGACCAAAACTATCGATATTCAGTGGAAGAGATCAGAGGACCTCCAAGACAAGGAGTAATTGTGGAGCTGCAAATCCGGGCAGGGAGGATCCCAGACAGGTGACCGGGGGTCACTCTTTCCGGGGGCGCGGCCCAGTCTGGAAGGGGTCTGGGAGCGGAGACCTGAGCACCCTGGGACAGACGCATCGGGGAAGTCCGTCAGCAGTTCTGCTCTGACGAACCTCTCGACAGCTTGTGGTTAATACTCTTCCTCAGTTGGCACATGACATGGAGTCCGTGGCCCGCCACGAGGAGGCTGCAGGTCCCGGCCCGCCACGAGGAGGCTGCAGGTCCCGGCCCGCCTAGGGGAGGCTGCAGGTCCCGGCCCGCCACGAGGAGGCTGCAGGTCCCGGCCCGCCTAGGGGAGGCTGCAGGTCCCGGGCCGCAGAGAAGAAGCGCAGGGGCCTCTCAACAGAAGAAGAAATACGTACCGTGAAAGTCAGTGTTCTCTGGTGATCAAGAAAAAGTACTTAGCAAACAACAGACAGAGGAAAGTGCATCCCCTGTTAAAGAAGGTCTATGAAGAGGCATCACAACGTCACACTTGCTGGTGCGATGCCTTTCCAGGGACCACCGGGGATGAGCGAAGGTGCCCGTCCCCATTCACTCTTGGCGTGGTGCGGGGATGAGTTCTGGAAAGGGGACCGGGAAGGGCGCCGAGCATCAGGTCTGAAACCCAGACAAACCGGGCGGCGGGAAGAACCGAGAACCACCCGGAGATAACGCGCTAGGACACGGGTCCCGTGGGAACGGCACAGAAGAACGCCTCAGTGCTGGTCACCGCTCCGACATGGGACTGGAGACGGATTGCTGCTGTCACTGTTTCCACGCAGTGTGCTCACGACGCTTCCCCAGGAATCCGGGGGAGTCAGCTTGGGCGGCCAGCGCGGGGCTGCAACCGGGGTGTATCTGTCTCAGTTCCGGAGGTGGGGAGCCCAGGCCCAGGCTCTCCAGGCCCACACCACCCTCCACCACGCGCAGTCGGAGGGCGCAGGGTGGATCCTCGTAAGAAGAGCTGGTCCTTCATGCTTGTCCGCGTCAGGATGGATTTCCTTCTGGCTCTGTCCTGGAAAGAGAAGCTTTTTCTCAACCGTAAGAGGATCAAAGTCTCTGTCCTTGCAATCGACCCAAGGTCCTTAAAGAACAGTGTTTTAAAGCAAAACTCAGAACCTCAGTTTCAGTTTTTCGTAGATCCTTACTTACACACGTGCAGCCTTCCATCCCCGCGATCCGAGGATGTCCATTCCCGCTCCTCACTGTGTTGTCTCCCTCAGAGCCACCGAGACCTTGGCAGCCACACTTTCCAGATGCCATCCGCCCTCGTTCCAGGGGACGACAGAACCTCCCTGTGAAGAGGCCAGAATCACACATCATTAGTGGCTTAAGTCAAAGACAAATGCGTCGGTGAAAGCAGGTTCCTCGATGGAAAGACAAGGGCTGACCGAGGAGACACTGTCTGACTTCACGCGGAGGCGACAGGCTGACTCTGGGCCTGGGAGAGATCGAGGCTTCACCCGGACGTGGGCTGAAATCGGGTTTTCTTCTGCTGGAGGGTCGAGATGCGCTGTCGACTGAAAACACCCTTTTCTACAACCAGCAGCCTGAAGTCATCCTCGCAGAGGATCAGAGGACATCCGTCTCCATGGCAGCCGGCCTCAGCATCTGCGCTGGGCTCTGTGATTGTTTTTAGACGTTGGATGTTGCTCGGCTGAGCGGCCATGGAGACGGGACTCCATCACCATGACAACCCACCGCTGTGGACCCGCACGTCTAAACCGCAGCCACGCACAGCATGGGCTCCCCTGCCCTGAGGGGGCACGTGGGGGCGCGTGGGTTCAGGCGCAGGTCGGCCCTCGGCCCAGCTAGGACCCGGGACATCCTCCAGCTCGGGGTCCTGGGAGCCCCGGGAGGCTCTGAGTGGGGCGTGGTGTCCTGATTCCTGCTGTCCTTTGCCATTTCGGGGGACGGTCGCTGGTTTTCTTTGTCAGCGTAGGTCAGAAGAAGCCCCAGCCTGGCAAGCTGTCTCTGGAGAGCAGGGCGTAAGGAAAGGGAGCATGCTCGGGTCCCCAGGCTTTCAGAACTGGGTTTGGGTAGATGGAAGTAACTTCATTTTATCTTACACAATTTCAAGACTTCCTGGGCTCAAACACTGTCTACATGATAGAAAGGAAATGTCCAGAAGGAACCCCGGGGCCTTCTATGGCAGTGGCTGATGTCACAGGACTGCCGCGTGGCTGTCACATCCCCTCTCCCCCAGCCCCTCAGGAGTCGGGCCCCGGGGTGCAGTGGCCTGGCCTCTACCACTCTGGTCTGCTCCACGGCTGTGTGCGCCCGGCCACCAGAAGCACCCTCTTCCCACCCAGGGCCTCAGGAGGAACTGCGAGGGTGTGGTCTCTGGGGTGGCAGCTCGGCCTTGGGTCCTCAGCCCAGCACCCCAGCCCTGCACCAGCCCTCAGCCCAGCACCCCAGCCCTGCACCAGCCCTCAGCCCTCAGCCCAGCACCCCAGCCCTGCACCAGCACTCGGCCCTCAGCCCAGCACCCCAGCCCTGCACCAGCCCTCGGCCCTTGGCCCAGCACCCCAGCCCTGCACCAGCCCTCGGCCCTTGGCCCAGCACCCCAGCCCTGCACCAGGCCTCGGCTCTCAGCCCAGCACCCCAGCCCTGCACCGCGAGGCACTGGCGTCCTTCACGTTCACCTAGCGACTGGGAGGCAGCTGTGCTCTGCCCCGGGCCACAGGGGCTCGCTGTGGAGCGAGCGTCTCTGCGTGCTCCGATCTGCTCCATCCCAGTAAATATCTAGGAAACATGAGACGTGATTGAAAAGTGCAGACATCACTGAAAAGTATAATTAAACCCATGTGCTTTTGTCTTTCACTTCTCTGGGCATGTGGCCTTTCCCCGGGTCAGCGGAAAGAGCCGCTGCTCGGTCGGGGAACAGCCTGCGGCCGGGAAAGGCACAGGGAAGGAGGAGGCGTCTCTCAGGTTCTGATGAGCAAAACAAGACAGTAGCAGCCCTCCTGAGACAATGTTTCCAAAGTCAGGTTGTGAAAGGGTGAATATGTGCCTGCACATACACATGCACGTGTGTACACACACACACGTGTACACACACACACGTACACACACGTGTACATGCACACACATACTAAATCCCTCAACATGCCGGAAAGCCGGTCTCTGCAAGGCGATGGGCAGAAAGAGCGGAGGGTGTGAGCAAGGCCGTCAGCCGGCCTGGGAGAGGCCTCTGGGACCAGCAGGAAGAGTCTCGAGTGAAGAAAAGGAAAGACGAGGAGCTCAGAGCCCAGATCTTTTATTTCTTGAGTCTGAGGAGGGGATCTTGAGGCAGGCACTGCGGAAAGTCCAGAGGACGTGCTCCCCCCACTTGACTGAGCGGAGCCAGGGGTGGCCCTCGTCGGTGTGCCACCTCGAGCCCAGCGGGCAGACGTGTCCAAGTCGGTGTCCTGAGTGAGCACTTGGGAACGTGGACGAAGGCTCCTCGACGTCTGGGGACTCCCAGGGACGCCGAGCAGGCCTGGGGGGCAGGAGGGCCTGGGGAGGAGGGTGCAGAGCACGGCCACCATGCTGTGGAGAGTCCCCGCGCCCACCCGCCAGAGGCCAGACCCACGCTGAGCCTTCCCACCCAGGGACGGCGCGGGGGGCGCCCCCAACGGTTGAGTGTTTCCCCCAAGAAGCTGAATCAATGAGAAACTCCAGGACCCGGAATCACCCAGTGGGTGTCCCCCCTCCTGTGTGGGGGGCGGTGGGTGCGTGAAAACAAATAACGCAAGTTGTGGGAAACAGACGAATAAAATTAGAAAAATTCCGATTCTCCCTCTCGACCAAGGTGAGAAAATGAAGACATGCTTACCACTGAGTTATAAGTCTGAAATATATATATAATTGCCCGCATAGAGTAGGTGTGACTGTATAACCACACACTGCAGGGGTGAGAGCAGAGAAATCCTACTAAGAACAGTGGGGTCACATCAACGGGGCTGTGTTGCTCTGTGACCTCAAATAAAGCTTGTTGTGTCCCAGTCTGACGGGTGAACAGGACGGAGCCACAGCTGGACCCTCCCGGGCCGGGGGTCAGAGCCGTCGCTCGGGAACCGGCTTCTGACCAGGAATGAAGAAACAGTTCCATCCTTGCTCTCCTGACTCTCCTGCTCTCTCAAGCCTTCTCTCTTTTTATATTCTCGTCAAATAAAAGCTTTCTCCGGGGGCTGCTACTTCGGGGATCTTGCCCAAACGCAGCCCCGATCCCCGGAGGAGCCGGTGGCGTTGCTCCGAGTTCTATTAGCGAAGGGAAGGAAACATAGTTGCAGGAGAAAACGCTCTTCCTGGACTTGCTATTAAACACTGTAATTACCTTTTGTTCAGAAAGAGCACTTTGCGGGCATCCAGCGTCCAGTAAGGAGGCGGAGGGAGCGCTGGGTGCCCCTCGCGGTGATGGTCCCGCTGCGGCCACGCTCCCCGCGGGAGGACAGCGTTTCAGCAGCTACGCCCTGATCTGTTCCGCAGCCGGAGGAGGCCAGAGCGCTCAGCCGAGCCCCAGCCGTGTCCGCGTGGCTCACTCACTCCTGCTCTACTTCCCCATGTTGGGTCATGCTCCCTACACATCCTCCCTCCACTCTGCACTCGGTCCTCACGCTGCATCCCTCCCCGGGGCGTCGGAAGACAGCACCCTAGAAAATCGCACTTCTAAACTTCTACAAACAAGAGAATAATATATTTTAAAATATATTCTCACACACATTTCGGAAAGACTTCACAGGGACTCCAAGGAGGAATTCCAGCCCTTCACAGACGGTTGCCTGGACGGGGTCCCTCCTGCAGGTCTGGGCTGACCGTGGCCCTGGGGATGGACGCTGCGGACAGGAGGCAGGGCGGCGCACCGCCTACTGAAGGTCAGCATCTAAACGCCCAGTAAGACACGGTGGGGGCAAGACGCAAGGCCAGTGATCTCCAAGGAGATCCAGGACAGTCCTGGCTGTCCGATGCTCTCCCAGGCCTTGCTTCCAGACGAGCACCATCTGAAGGGTCGAGGATGAAGTCCAGGGGTGCTGGGGGCGTAGAGGTGGTGTGGCTTTGAGGGGACTCTGTGGAGAGAGAAGGCACAGGCGCACCTGCAGTGTTCATCATCACCACCCCCCAGCCCTGCACCCACCACCCCTCCCCCCGGCCCTGCACCCACCACCCCTCCCCCCCGGCCCTGCACCCACCACCCCTCCACCCCGGCCCTGCACCCACCACCCCTCCCCCCGGCCCTGCACCCACCACCCCTCCCCCCGGCCCTGCACCCACCACCCCTCCCCCCCGGCCCTGCACCCACCACCCCTCCACCCCGGCCCTGCACCCACCACCCCTCCACCCCGGCCCTGCACCCACCACCCCTCCACCCCGGCCCTGCTCCCACCACCCCTCCCCCCCGGCCCTGCACCCACCACCCCTCCCCCCCGGCCCTGCACCCACCACCCCTCCCCCCGGCCCTACACCCACCACCCCACCCCCCAGCCCTACACCCACCACCCCACCTCCACCTTTCGCCTTTACACTGTGGGCTGAGCACCTCACGTAAGCACCTTACGGTATTTGTGCTTTGATTCCCAAGAGACGGTCGAAGCAGTCATTACGGAGGTTCTTCATCTGTCTTGTCCAGGCCAAAAACACATTCGTTTTCATGATAAAAGTGACATTTTATTCATCTGATTTTGTACACTCTATAAGCACATTTCAAAAGTGGCTTTTAAAATAAAAATAATCATTTTAAAAACCAAGTTTTCACTTTATTTTCAGTTGTCCAAACTTAGTCTGTGCCCTCTGGCTGAGGTTCATGGGCTTGAAAGCAAACCAGTGTCTTTAGGGGAAGATTTTCTCTTGGGGAGTCCACGGTTCGGGGATCAGGGACAGGCTGACGCCCTGAGCTCACCCCAGTTTGCGGCGAACGGGGCAGCTTTGTGAATGGAACCTGGAAGCTGTGGCATGTGGCTTGAGCTGTGGCACGTGGCTCCGTGGCTGCCACTGAGTCCACACCAACTCAGGTTTGCTGGTGAACAAAGGCAGGAACCACTGAACACACAACACTGGAATCCTGTCACTTGTCTCTAAGTGACGTCTCAGCTGCTGCTCCTCCCGGAGCACAGGTCAGACACTGTCAGCCAGGAGGTCCCAGCACGGCGGGGTCACGGGTCTGCCCAGGGCGTCTTCCTTCCGGCCCGCCTGGTGTCCACACCTCCGGGACAGGGACTTTCTCCTCTGTGACCTGCATCTAAAACCCTAAGCACGTCCCGAATTTCCTCTGTCCTTGGAAACGTGAGAAGCAAAAATGCATTTTTACTTTGAATAATATCAGAGAGAGACAGAGACAAAAGGAAATGTCAGAGCTCCAGGGTCTTAGGACAAACAACACACTGGAGACATTCCATAGATTTACCTAAAAATAATCTGGCCTAATGAAATGTGATTGGTCTGAGAAGGCCTCTCGCTTAACGAGACCTCAGCCAAAACAGCTACAGCAGAGTAACGTCATCTTACAAAACTGTAGTTTTGGACCATAGACCCTCCTAGCTCTGGACAGAATCCATGGTAAACGGATCCTGCTTGGCTTTATGGACTGTGTGGTCTTTACCACGTGACAAGCACACAGTTTGCTTTGTTAGGATTTTGCATCAAATAGAACGTCAGAATACATTGAGCAGAGTAGAGGTCAGGGCGCACACCTCGGTTGTGGGTTCGATACCCGGTCAGGGCCCATACAGGAGGCAACCGATCAATATTTCTCTCTCACACTGATGTTTGTCTCTCTTTCTCCCTCTTCCTTCCCCTCTCCCTAAAATCAATAAAAACAGATCCTCAGGTGAGGATTTATCAGTCAATAAATAAATTCATTCAAGTAGATGATTCGTCCGTGGCCTCAGCCCTGGCTCCCCGTCACTCCTCGGCCGGTGAGTCTCACCACAGACAGGGGCCAGAGCGTCCACCTCATGGCCACAGCCCAGGTCACCCTCGGGAAGGACGCACATTTGCTGGAATCCAAGGCGTGTCCTCATCCGAGCTCTGTTCTCCGCAGCCCATCCAGACACGTCCCCAATGCCTGCTTCCGGCCACCCTGCTCACCTCTCAGCCGTGATGCTGGTGTGGCCCCCGTCCCGCCCCCGTGGCTGCTGCCCGCCGCACCCGGAAACCCCGTCTCCAGATGCTCAGGCCACACGCTTCGCGGCCCTTCTCTCCTGCTCCGTCCCTCACTCCAGACCCAGCCCGTGGGTCCCCTCCTCAAGGAGATGCGGACCTGTGACCATCTCCGCGGACTCCATGCAGCAGCCAGCCCGGGGCACCCGGGCCCTCGTGGCCTCCTCGGGGCTGCTCGGACGTCGCAGCTCAGGTGTCACTGACACGGACGACGTACAGCCTCCCCTTCCCTCTGTGACCTGGCAGCTGTCCTTGTAACTCTGCAGTCCTCAGCCAGGAGCAGGGCCAGAGCGCAGACAGGAGACCAGCGTCCCGACACTTCTGTACAGAAAGGCGTCGACCACAGTTTGCACGACCTCCTTTCCTGATGTAACAGACCCAAGCTAACGTTAATACAATGAGCGCCCTGCAGGCCTGGAGGGGGCCTAGGTCAACCCTGTCCCGGGTGAGCCACCTCCTGGACTTCCTCCCCTGTCATGTGAGGCTGGGCCAGGCTTGGGACCCTCTGACCTCCCTCCAGGGCCAGCCCTGTGGGGTTCGTACATGCTCCTAATCTTCCGTAGACTGATCGGGGCTCTGAAATGCGGGCAGAGAATACGCTGGAACAGCCCTGCTGGCGAGCGAGGGCCTCTCTGTCAGCTGACGATGCGCCTTTCTATTTGTGGCCTGTCTCGTGATTAATTAAGATGCGATCTCATTGATCAGGGCTCAGAATGATGTCTGCTACGACGTCTGATGCATCGATGGAGCTAATAAATGTCAAATAGCCATTTATGTCGCAATCCCATGCGGAGGGCCGGCTCCTCCGCTGATAGGAGCGTGGGCAGGCCTGTGCCACCGGGTCATCGCGTGGCCCGTGGACAGGCGGCTCTTCAGGCCAGCTCATGCTGTCCAGTGTCTGCCACAGTCATCTCTGCAGCTGCGAGCACTTTAAGTTTAAAAAAATAGCTCCACAAAATGAAAAGAAACTACAAAACCAAAGTTAATGAAGCCGTAATTAGTGGCATTTTCGTGGTAACCACACGTGTGATGCGGCCTTTTAATGTCCCATCTCACGGGAGCCGAGCGCTCGGGCCGGGGAGCTCAGAGCGGCTCCTCGGCCGCCTCGGGGGCCGGGCTTGGCCACCCTGTGGCGCCTTCTCCACGCGGTCCCGCCGTGCAGGCCAGGGAGCCTCCGACGGAGGTTCTAAGACGCTGCCAACGTCCTCCCTGTTCCAAGTCGAAAGTCTGCCTGACTGTTTCTGTCTAAATCTGAGCACACGGCCCCTCAGCCTGCGTCGTCCAGTCCCAGACGCGCTAGTCTATTCGTGTTTGGAAACCTGGGCGGGAGGGGAGGTGGTTGACCTGGGAGAAAGAGTGAGCAGCTCTGTCGTGAGGGGGGCTCTCTCCTCACTCCCCGCAGGTGAAAACACTAACCGTGCACTAGAGTACTAGCTGAGGCCAATTAGACTTGATCTGCCAAATCCTCCCCCGGACTAAGAAATCTGGAGAGGTGGGCGTCGGAGAACATTACCTGCCCCTTTAAAAACACCTGCCGTCACCCACATTCCCAGGTGCTGTGTCCTGGGTTTTGTCCAACAAAAGTCATCGTTTCAGAAGGCTGAAGGGTTTCCCGGCAGGTTTTAGATCCCATTGCTGAGGAGGAAGCCCACCTTTCCATTCTTCGCCCTATGAGCTCCTGTCCTCAGCCCCCCCTTCCCCGCAGGACAAAATGGGAACCGCTCAGACCTCACCCGGGGCTGGCACTCTCTGAGAGCCCGGGAACTAAGTCACCGTCAGTGAGAAGAATGAACGGGCTCGATGTCTGAATGGGGGGTTACTCCATGGTGATGCCCCAGGAATGTGGGAGCAACAGTCTTCAGCCTGTCACTTGTCTCCAGCTGGACGTGTCCCGGTGACGGGCTTTGCCTCTGGACCGTGGGTGTCAGCGGCCGCCGCGCAGGTGCACACGGATGTTCAATACTGTGATCGCCAGCCGGATCAGGCGGAGGAGAAGACACCGTCCAGCCTCTGCCCCTGACCCTGCATTAACTCAGTTTTCTCTTCAGTGTATCACATGGTTTGTGGGAGGCACAGCTAATTCCAAAAGGGCAGATTTTCTGAAGCTTTCTGCTTTTCCACACATACAGTAAGAAAAAATCGTTGGGGCAAACACAGGAGGAAAAAATGCCAAAATGTCTGATATCACATTATACTACAACGTTAAATATATATTTTATGTATGATGCAATGTCTAAAACATTTCTTAGAATGATTGCTCACATTTGTCAGAAAGTCCTCGTTTTTATTGTGGTAAATATTTATAACATACATATTTTAACCATTCGGAGGTGCCGTTCGCCGGCATTAAGTACGTTCACGCCGCACACACGCCACGCGCACCTTCTCTGGAACTACCTTCTCACGGGGAAACCGGCCCCACTGACCCTGACCGCCCCTCCGCACCTCGGTGTGGATGCTGTTCTGTGACCAGCGCCCCACGTCCTGCCTCTGTGGATTTGACGGCTCCGGGGACCCCGTGCAGATGAATCACCGAGCGTGTGTCCTGTGTCTGGGTCTCACTCAGCAGGACGTCCTCTAGGTCCGTCCATGGGCGGCAGATGCCGCCTGCCCCCCTCTGCAAGGCCGATGCTGCCCATTCACCCTCCGCTCAGGTGTGCTTGCCCTGCACTCACTCACCTGGACGCACCTGCCCGCTGCTTCCTCCGTCAGCCCGTCCTCGGCCACGCTGCTAGCCGGTCACAGGGGTGCCTCTGGGCACCATGACCAGGGTTTGCGATGCACACGGGCGGCTGCTCCGTGACATGTGGCGTCTCCCTTCGTCACCGCACGTAGCCGCCGCTGTAGCCGATCCTCGCTGACCTGTTCCCTCTGCATTCCCAGGGCCTGCTTCTGCTCCAGGGGCTGCGGGCGTGGGGCCCGGAACAATGACCGGATCTGCCGACAGGTACGGGAATACACGGCCCAACCGCATCAACGTGACGCAGCCCTGATGAAACACCACACCCGGGCTGATCCGTGCTTCCTGCCGCTGACACGCCAGCCGGGAGCCCCTCGGGGGCAGGACGGCGCTTCCTTCACGTGGAAGGCCCTGGGGGTGCGGCCCTCTGCCACCCGCCCAGTGGCACCAGTCTCAGAGGCGAGCCACGCCCGATCCCACGGCCCCCGGCGGAATCCTGTCTCCTCAACAGCCACGGCTCTGTGTTTACACTTTGTGATGCACAGAGAGTGTGGATTGGTTTCAGAATAGGTGGACATGAGGGCGTTTCATGAACGGTGAGGCTGGAGGGGACCCGACGCCAGCCGCCAGGGACTGGCCTGGCTCTCACACCCGACCTGCTGGGGGCGCCGTCGCCGAGCCAGACGGTTCTGTGATCCCTGAAACTGATCCAGCTCGAATGTTTAGGATCATAACGACACCATTCTTAAAAATGTGGGGGAATAGTGTTATTTGAAATGCGAGATTGGTAACGTCCCAAGCTAACAAATATTCATGAAAAAGCCTTTTCCCCCTTTCCTCGTGGACCATATGGGTTCGGTCTTTCCAGCGCAGCATTGTTTTTGGAACGCTGAGCACTTTGGTACCTGTACCGGAGCGTGTGCAGCGAGGACAGCCGTGCGCGAGAACTGGAACGCTCTCCGGGCTGATTGAACTCCGTGGTCACAGCAAGGCCGCGGCGTGGCTCAGTGAAATGAAAGCGTCATCACGGCGGACAGAAGCGGGTCCCTCAGCACACGGTGTCCTGAACCTCAGCCCGTCAGCCTCGGGACTGGAGGATGCTTTTTTAATCCTTACCCAAGGATATGTTTTTATTGATTTTTTTTTTTTTTTTGAGAGAGAGGAAGGGAGAGAAAGACACAAAGAGAAACATCAATGTGACAGAAACACTGATCAGTGCCTCCTGTACAGGGGATCGAACCTGTAACCTGTGCATGGACCCTGACCGGAACCGGACCCGAAACCTGTGTGGTGCACAGGACGACGCTCCAACTAACCGAGCCGCCCAGCCGGAGCGGGACTGGATGGTCTTCACCGTGGGGCTGTCCTTGCCTTGCACGATGTTCACAGGAACCACCGAGGGCTGTCAGTGAACGGCGCCCAGGGGGCTGGGTCACACCCATGCATCCAAGTCCTCACTGGGTGTCCAGAGAGGTTAATGTGTTTGCCAAATGTCACAGTTAGTTAGAATTATTCACATACTCTATGAAAATTCGCATGATCTTTCTGTACTATAAAATAAACCTAAAATTTTAGTGAAAGTCTTTTCTTTATTCCTTAGAAATGAAAAATGCCACTGTTCTTAAACACTTAACTGTCCAAGCACCGGAATAGTTAAAGGGCTCAAGTCCAGCCGTGGAAATCGGCATTCGGAAAATCGCCACACACACCCCTGGTGTCCCAAATATAAATGGAACTTTGACAGAATCCGTCTGACTTTTCCTGCTCTGAGTCCCCGCCCTCCAGCAAGGCCGGGCGGGGCAGACGGGCTCAGGGAGGACAGGCAGGTTTGAAAGGTCGGGGATCTACACGCAGCCGGGACCCCTGCCTGGCGCCCTCCGGATCTCCCTGTGCTCACGGAGCCCTGACTGAGGGGCAGGTGGTGCTCCGTGCCCAGAGCTCACTGGGTCCCAGGTCGCTGGCGCAGAGGAGCCCGAGGGGAGGGGTCGCCCAGGCTCAGCTCGGTGCGACTGGGCCACCTCCACAGGAGGAGAGAGGAACTCAGAAGCCCTAGCCGACTCTTCCCCAAATCGGGGTGCCCACAAAGTGTCATCTGGGAGGGTTTCCTCGCTGGATAGCATGTCCTCAGAGCTGCCGGATGGGGCTGGCTCCGGCCCGCACAGCCGTCCGCGGACCACTCAGCTCTCGGCAGAGGGTCGGTGTCAGGCTGAGGGGACAGTCAGCAGCAGGTGGGCCCCGGCAGGCACAGTGTCACAGGTGAACTGTGTACAGTGGGCAGAGTGGGGCCTGGGTGGTAAAGTGTGCAGGGACCACGTAATTCCCGCTGACAGAATTCAACATCCTTTCGCGGTTAAAGAGGAAACTTAGCAAACTCAGGATAGAAGAGAACTTCTTCCACACGGCAAAGGACTGCGGGGAACCCACAGCGACGCCACACTTTATGGTGAGAGAGTAAACTCTGCGCCTGAATCACGCACCAGACAGGGGTGCCGGCCCCGCACGGGTCCTGGCCGAGCTCCAGGCAGGGAAAGAAACACCGGCGTTCCCGTGGACAGGGAGAACTCAGCCCATCTGCATTTGTGGATGACAGGACTGTAGAGAGGGCATCCACAGAATCAACACCAAGCCCACAGAACACCAGAGCCAGTGGGAATCCAGCCGAGCCGCAGTCCTGCACCCGGCACGAGCCACCGGAGAGGAAACGAGCAGACAGACGCACACGCGGGAAAGACACCCCGGGTTTCCCGTCAGCGTGGCGGTGCCCCCAAAGGTCCACACATTCGACACGACGTCTCCCCAAACTCTAACGGCCTTTCTGTGCAGAGACGGAAAAGCCGATCATCACACCCACTGGACCTGGGAGGAGCCCTAGACAGTCAACAATCTCGAAACACTACAGAAAGTAGGGTCCCACGCCCCGTGTCGAAGCTCACCACAAACAGGTGTGAATTCGCCCCAAGTCCACCTGCAGGGTTGTTCCTATACGGGGTCCGAGAGGGGCTGGTTTGAATCTCAAAAGACCACCTGAGGTCGGCAGAAAGGCCACGGCCCGCCCTCCCTCTGCGGCTTCGCCCTCCACAGGAGTGCCGTTCGCCCTCCACAGGTATGCCGTTCACCCTCCACAGGAGTGCCGTTCGCCCTCCACAGCTGTTTGCCCTCCACAGGTGTTCGCCCTCCACAGGTGTGCCGTTCATCCACAGGTGTGCCGTTCGCCCTCCACAGGTGTTCGCCCTCCACAGGTGTGCTGTTCTCCCTCCACAGGTGTTCTCCCTCCACAGGTGTGCCGTTCGTCCACAGGTGTGCTGTTTGCCCTCCACAGGTGTGCCGTTTGTCCACAGGTGTGCTGTTCGTCCACAGGTGTGCTGTTCCCGGTCAGTGCGCCTTCGAGTCTGTGCACTGTTTGTTGGTGATTCTTTGGTTTAAAGGGCCCCAAACGTGTTGCTGAAGCATTGTCTCGTGTTCCTAAGCCCGGGAGGGCAAATCCATGAGGAAATCATCCTCATATACAAGTTCTAACGACTTTGTCAAAAAATCTATATTTTGTCTTCTTTAATTTCTAGTTTTCGTCTTTATCAAAGTTATTCATATGTGGAGACAGCCACTTTCTCCTCGTCCAGCCTTCGCACGTGACGGTTTCTGTGTCACACAGGTGAGCGCTCCTGTGATGTAGGCCCAGGCGTCCCTGCTGCTCCTGGCTGCACCTGGGGCCGGCTCGGACACGCGCTCCTGCCCCCAGCGTTGCGGGGAGGTCGGTGTTCACACTGACCTTCCGACTGAATTAGTGACATGAGACCCCTGGGAAGCCATGAGCCTGTGTTTAGAGAAGATCTTGTCTCTGGAGTCAGGGATTGCCTGGTTCTTCACTTGGTTCTTAGTGAACCAACTAAGTCTTCTCTCAAGTCTCAGAGACGCCGAGTCCCCAGGGTCTTCCTGGGGACACACCAGCCAAACAAGTGCCCCGTCCTGGGGTCACCCCACCCTTCCTCTGCTCCGTTCTCCCAGTCTGGTGCGGGACATGTCCCAGGGGTCCCTGCAAAAATGTCTGATAATGTCTGGAAATGCAGCCTTCACCCCTAAATCTGACGATCATTTGAGTGGCTGATGCTTCATGGTGGACAGCGTATCTCCGAACCCGGGCTGCCCGATTTCCGGCCGTGTGTGGACCAAGACGGCGGGTCACTGGTCTCAGCACCCCCTGTTCTGAAACTGCCAGGCCTGAGCGTGGTTTGGCTGGGTTCCTGTCCTCTGCGCTGGGCACTGTTTTTTCTATCAGTCTGGAAAGTTTTGTCCTTTAGAGCTGGAAATCAGTCCTTTAACCGCTTGGATGGTGTTCTCCCCTCGTCCCCGCTCACTCGAGGACGGTGATTCAGCCAGTGATGAATCTCCAGGCTACTTGTATATGATTTCCTCGGCAACATCTTCCCACGTCTTCACGTTTTAACTTGTTGTAGGTGACCCGTTTCTCAGGTCACCGTGTCCTCCAGATGTTTCTGACTGCGTGTCTTTCTCACCCGTGGTGCTGAGACCTCCTCTAACCCTCCCGAGATGATCATTATTTTCTGTCTTCTTCTGCTTGCAACGTCCTCAGTGTGCGTATTTGCTAGTTGTTTACTCTCTGTCTCTCCTGCTACAAAGTTTCTAACGTGCCTGGTAGCTGCCGGCCGGACACCTGCCCCGTGCCTCCCACATCCCCCAGGGACCGGCCCCGGTTCTGACCCAGCTGCTAACGAGGACTCCGAGCTCTCTCTGGGCATCCCTAGGACCGGCTGATGGAGACACGGCCTGCCCAGCTCACGTGCTCAGGAGTGACCGTGCCCGGGGGAGGGCAGCGTGTCTAACCCTGGTCCAGGCACATCATCACGTCCCGAGGCCAGCCTTCCCGCTGAAGCCGCCACCTGGGTGATGTAGCGACCAGCTTCTCTTCTAAGGAAGGAAAAATGCGCCCTGGCCAGTTTGGCTCAGCGGTTAGAGCGTCGGCCTGCGGTCCAGAGAGACCCGGGTTTGGTTCCCGCTAAGGGCATGTACTTTGGTTGCAGTTTGTCCCAGGCCCTGGTTGGTCGTGCGGGTCACAGCCACTCGATGTGTCCCTTTCACGTCGATGTTTCTCTCTCTCTTCCTCTCTCTCCCTCCCACTCTATCTGAACAAAAAATGAAAAAAATGTCCTCGGGTGAGGATAAAAAAAAAAAAAAAGAAGGAAAAATGCAAGGGTCACCTCCACAGAGAGAAGAGGTGGGCGAGGGTGCTGGCGGCTCCGCGGGGCTCTGCGGGGCTCGGCGGGGCGTGGGCCCTCCAGGGGAGCCGGATTTCACCCACGTCCCCGGGCACTGCCCTCGCCTGCCCAGAGAACCCTGTCTGCTTCCAACGAAATAAAATAAGAAACTGCCTGATTTCCTATGAGACTCCTTAGGCACAGACGTCAGTGGTCTGGGCGGGACGGCTGTGCCCATCTCGGGCAGCGGGACGGAAGGCCGCCTGCGGACCACGAGTCCGCAGAGGAGCGGCCCGGCCCGGGCGCCCGAGAGCTGCTCACAGAGCCGCCAAGCGCCGCAGACGGTGTCTCCAAAGCAATGACGTTTCTAAACGTGTTCAAAGTCACTTTAACCTTCGTTGTCCTCTCTGGCTCCCACTAAGCAGAGGCTGCTTTAGCCTTTCCTTTCTTTATTAACTTCGGAAATGCAGAAAAGGACACTTCCTGCAAGTTGTGAAGGAAAGAGAAGGGGCCCCGCCCCTGGAGAGGAGGCTGCGGGCCCACCGGCAGAAGGGAGGGCACCCCTGGCCAGGCAGGTACCAGCTCCGCCTCCCCTCCCCCTGCTGCTCCACCTGGGCGTCCACGCTGTCTCGGGGAGAGTAACACCCTGTCTGACCTACGGGAGACGGTGGGACGCAGACCCAGCAGAGCTGGATGCGAGGGTTCCCCTCCGTGCCCTGCTCCGTGCCCTGCTCCGTGCCCAGCGGGACCGGTTTCCGTCCTGCCTGAGCCCCTCCGCGGCTCTGAGCCCCCAGCCCACAGGCAGCTCCCGTGGGCTCCCTGGGACCTCCCACACACCCACTGCTCACCGATTCGTAACAAGGAGGCATCTTCTTCTACACGCTCTTTAAGAAGTCCCAGGCGTGCCTTCTCTCCCCTTTGTTTTCAGGTACATACGCTTTATTTTATTTTTAGCTGGCTGGGTGGACAAGGTGAAGGAATGAGAAACCCGGGATGTCAAGCACAGGGAACACAGTCGATAACGCTGCAATAACTACGCACAGTGCCGGTGGGTCCCGGACATCTCAGGGACATTTGTAAGTGGCATGCGTGTCCTCTCCGTTCTGTGCTTCTCCTCCCGGGCGCACGCTCCACGCTCCCTGAGGGACACTCCCCCAGGGGTCCGGCTCTTTCCTGATGGCTCGTCCTCCTGCGTCCAGAGTTGGCGGAAGAAGGACGCTGTGCGCAGGACGGGAAGGGGGCTTTGGAGAGGAGTGAGGAGGGAGCACTGGGAGACGGGGGGCAGGCCTGGGAACCAGCGATGTGGGGTCTGGGGACGCGAGCGGGAACATGGACACAGAGCTGGCCAGACTCTGGCCACGACTCGCAGGAACTGAGTGTGACAGGTTTCACTGGACTTCCATTTTGTGTGTGGTCACTTTTGTGTCTAAACATTGCCTGTTTTTATTTATTTTTCTTTTTTTGTTGTCTTAGAGTCCTTTTTATTTCATTTTTTAAATATGTTTTTATTGATTTTTTAGAGAGAGGAATGGAGAGGGGGAGATTGATAGAAACATCCCTGTGAGAAGGAAACATCCATTGGCCGCCTCCTGCACGCCCCCTACTGGGGATCGAGCCCAAAACACGGGCATGTGCCCTGACCGGTCATCGAACCCGTAACCTCTTGGTGGGTGGCGTGATGCTCAATCCACTGAGCCACACCAGCCGGGGGAGGAGTCCTTTTTAATTGAGGTAAAATTTTCACGCAAATTCACAAATCTCAAGGATACATTTTTAATACTTTTTTTTTTTTAAAGCAGTTTTAGCTTTAAAACAAAATCAGGAGGGAGGTACAGACAGCCAAAAATCTCACAGGTGTCCAGTATTGAGTCCTGTTATTGAATCAGCGTACAGGGAGGGGCCGTCATGTCCCTGTGAAAACTAACGGTGCCGGAAATCACGATGCATAGAAATATCTGCCTTATATGTAAGTGCCCTGAGGTTGCTCGAGCAGAGAAAAACCATCCCAGGGAAAGAGTGACCCCACTGAGAACATTGCTGGCCATTAACCCACAGACACCCTAAACAGAATGAGTTTGGGTAGAGAACGCAGGGCACTCCACCACCAACATGTCTCACCGATGAAGAAAACTAGCCGTCAGGCTGAACTCGGGTGTGAGCCCGAACTTCACCACGCCCGGGGCACAGGGTCTGAGCCGCGTGCTAGCGATACTCCTGGGCGTGTCTACACCTTATTGATTAGCGTGGGACCAAACGATTTTGCACGTAAATAATCAATATTTTTAACACTTCATGTATAAATTTAAAAAAAATTAAAATGTCAATTTAATAACATGTGGAGCCCAGAAGCACTTTTTGTATAAAATTCAGGGTTCCTAAGAAACAGCCGCTGTTGGCTACACTATATTTGTCTGCATGCCTCACATTCTCGGAGCACGCTGTTTTATTTATGGAACTCTATATAAAACTCGGGAAATTGAACAAAAACAAACAGCTATGGTTTGCCTTTTGAGTCATGAGAGTTCAACGCTCCCAGTTCGACGGCGTGTCACCGAACCTTCTCGCACGACGCCGGGGTGGTGGCGAGGCAGGTGCCATCGCTCCCCTTTGGAGCCCTGAGCCTGTGTTCTTGCAACTGCTACGGTGAGAAAGAGCTCCAGGTTCAGCGGGAGGTGTCCCTAGGGTGTGGAAAGTAATATTTTTGGCTCCTAGGCCCTGAATCCATAAACCATGAAACTTGGAACATCTGGAAACATTGAGCTGTGCTGCGAGACCGAGGTGGAGAGTCAGCGGAGGTCTGTGAGAAACCTCTGCCAGCCCGATGGCTCTCAGAAGAGCTCTCTCTCCATCGATCTCCTGCTCGTGAGAGCCTCTGGGCAAACGTGCTGGTTACCTGTCCTCCTCCCACGGCTGCTTCCTGTGCGAGAACTGCCATGTGACAGAACGGGCAGTTTTTATACCAATCTTGTCATTTTAAAATATGTTCTTATTGATTTTTTTAGAGAGAGAGATAGAAACATCGATGGGAGAGAGAAACATGGACCAGCTGCCTCCTGCATGCCCCCTGCTGGGGATCGAGCCCGCAACCCAGGCATGTGCCCTGACCAGGAATCGAACCCGGACCTCTCAGTCCCTGGGATGAGGTTCAATCCACTGAGCCACACCGGCTGGGCCCAATCTTTTCATTTAAGATCCAAAATAAATTTATTTTAAAATCTGGAAATGAATACTAATTTAGATGCTTAACATATCTTTACATTTCTTTCATGACAGTTATTGGGAAATAGCACCTGGGTTAGGTTAGGAAGAGGGTAAACACCACTGAGGCTGGCGGACACGTCAGGGACGACCCAGGCGGCGGTCCTTGCTCAGCAGTCGACACATGGAGGCGTCTCCAGCTCCCTCACGTGGAGATCAGGAATGCCGGGAGCACGTGGAGGCGTCTCCAGCTCACTCACTGGAGATCAGGAATGCCGGGGACACGTGGAGGCGTCTCCAGCTCACTCACGTGGAGATCAGGAATGCCGGGGACACGTGGAGGCGTCTCCAGCTCACTCACGTGGAGATCAGGAATGCCGGGAGCACGTGGAGGCGTCTCCAGCTCACTCACGTGGAGATCAGGAATGCCGGGAGCACGTGGAGGCGTCTCCAGCTCACTCACGTGGAGATGAGGAATGCCGGGAGCACGTGGAGGCGTCTCCAGCTCACTCACGTGGAGATGAGGAATGCCGGGAGCACGTGGAGGCGTCTCCAGCTCACTCGCGTGGAGATCAGGAATGCCGGGAGCACGTGGAGGCGTCTCCAGCTCACTCGCGTGGAGATCAGGAATGCCGGGAGCACGTGGAGGCGTCTCCAGCTCACTCACGTGGAGATGAGGAATGCCGGGGACACGTGGAGGCGTCTCCAGCTCACTCACGTGGAGATGAGGAATGCCGGGAGCACGTGGAGGCGTCTCCAGCTCACTCACGTGGAGATGAGGGATGCCGGGAGCACGTGGAGGCGTCTCCAGCTCACTCACGTGGAAATCAGGAATGCCGGGAGCACGTGGAGGCGTCTCCAGCTCACTCACGTGGAAATCAGGAATGCCGGGAGCACGTGGAGGCGTCTCCAGCTCACTCACGTGGAAATCAGGAATGCCGGGAGCACGTGGAGGCGTCTCCAGCTCACTCACGTGGAAATCAGGAATGCCGGGGACACGTGACTCGTCAGCAAAGCTCAGACTTCCGAAGCCAGTCCGGTCACCGCCAAGCTGTCTGACAGCAGCCACACCAACAGAGGTCAGACACCTGCACACGGAGGGGACACGCTTCCCGCTGTGAATGGCGTGAGTCTTTGCATAGATCACTTGAATGAAACTTTTATAAAACTTTTACCTTCTCTGTTTAAATGTTGTATCTAAATGTAAGAATACCTACTGGAAGGAGCCTCAGCCCCAGGGAAATCCCAGGTGTGCACAAGGTCCTGGGTTCTAGAAGCTGTGCCTGGGGTGGGCTCACGCCCCTGGACAGGTGCCCAGCACGAGCGAGGTCAGACAGTCGCAGAGGCTGGGCTCACGTGTGCTCTGCGGACAGAGCCCTGCCACGGGAGTATCAGCAGAACGGAGGAGAAGTCTGAAATCCGCATCAGGAGACCACCCCCTGGGAAGAAGCGTGGAGGCTGGGCGTCCGGATGCTCTGCAGCTGAAACGCTCCCGCGGCTGGGTGTGCGGGTCCCCTGACTGTCAGCTCCAGTGAGGCCACAGGTGAAGGTCCATCCTCACTGGCCCACACCTCATCGGCTTCTTCCTAAACAGTCAACTTTATTCATGTGTCACATTCTGCTGGGACTGCACAAAAAAGAAAGAAAAGGCTGGCAGATTCTGACATTTCAAACAATTTCCACACCAGACTCACTTTTGAGAAAGATGTATCCAAAAATAGTGCCGAGTGATCAGTACCCACATGTTGGAACCAGACTTCACGTGGCAGCCAGGACCACGGGCCAGTGCGGCTCCCAGTGCAAAGTGCAGTCCCAGTGACAACCTGCCTCGAAAGCAGCCGGACGAGCAGAGGGAGGTGAGCCAGGCGTGCAGGGCTCTCACTCAGGGAAGTCCACGGATGTCTGCTCAGCCTGGGAGCAGGTGCGCAGCCCACGGGACACCCAAGGCTGAGCAGAGAAACAGGAAATTAAAACAACTGTTTTCTGCTTCTGCTTCCCCACCTTGTATCATTACAAAGGGGAAGAGAGACAGAACCGTCAGAGTTCATCGGAAAAAGTTAGGATTCCTGTTATACAGGGCCTGTAAATTTCTTTTTCTTTCTTTTAAATACATTAATCAAACTTTTAAAATGCTCATGGTATGGAATCAAAAGGCACAAAGCAGTGTGATAAGAAGCACTCCTCATCCCACCATCCACAGGCCCAGCCACATCCACACCAGCCACGGGCCACACCACTTCCACGCCATCCACAGGCCCGGCCACGTCCACACAGTCTACATGACCAGCCATGTCCGTGCCATCCACGAGCCCATCCACATCCATGCCACCCACGGGTCCAGCCACATCCATACCATCCACAGGCCCAGCCACGTCCACAGTGACTGGGTACTGTGTCTCTTACCTTCTTCCTAGCTTGTCTGCTCTGCTGAATCTCAAGTCCAACAAGAGCACCATTTATTTTGCTAGTCCCCGGCCTAAACCATATGAATCAGGATTTCCCACCTAGATTCCACTGAAAAATGTAAATGTTTTCTTTCTCAGAGATCTCCTCCTTCAACTTGCGGTCAAGAACTTCTGAACAAGACAGAGCTGATGGCCTTGCCTGCCTTTGATTAAAGTTCAGCCCCATTGCTCGGTGCCCTTGGAGAACTACTCCTTCAGGACGTTTGAAGTGCCAAGTCCAATCTGAAACAGAATTCCGAATTTTAATCACCTTTCATAGTTAGCACGTGCTGCAGAGGGAGCATGAAGAGCCGAACTGCGCAGGTCAAACCCAGCGACGCTGCGGGCAGGGCGCCTGGCCTCTCTCCAGCCGCCGGCACACACAGGCACTGTTTACATCTCGGCGCTTTTCTTGTCACTCGCTGAGCCACCAGGGGAAGATGGAGAGTCCTCGCCCCGGGGGTGCTGGAGCCGTCTGGCCTGATGCCAGGAGAGTGGCCCGTGGTCTGCCACGGAGCTGGGCTGGAATTCTGCCTTTATTTGGGAACCCGGGGAAGAGCGAAAGTGAGCACGTAAGGCAAGTGGAAGCGAAGAACATCCTTCTCGAGGAGAACCTCGAGCTTGTGTTTGAATTTTGCATTTGGGTGGCAAAGGGCTTCCCCCTTCACTGGTGTCGATGAGGGAAAACTCCTGGAGTCCACGGCGTCCTGGGCTGTCCGTGTGCTGACACGTTCGGCAGCTGTCTCGTGCTGTGAACAGAAGGCTTGCGTGGCCGGGGCCTGTCTAATCCGTGTTCCAAACATGGACATATAAGGGAGCAGCCCCGCCGGCCCGGCCTGTCTGTGAGGCTGCCACTCGGCGGTGCTTTACCCTCGGCCCCGTGACTGAGTAAACTCGTCCTCATGTTAGTGTCACCAGCAGGTCTTTCTGGAAAAGGGGGAGCTCTAACCAGAGAGTCAGTGTGTATTCCTGCTCCTGGAAACAGGCTTTTTCTTCTTTCTTTGGCTGATAGCAGACACACAGGCTTCTGATTGTTGTTCTAGTCTGAAAACAATATAAAAGTTAGGGTTTCCGCTCACATCGTCACTGTCACAGCCAGGACTAGATATCTCCAATGTCCGTCTCACTCAGCTTGGAGGTTTACCTTCGTAAAGAAGAATGTTAAGCTGGTAAATGGCCTCGGAAGCCTGAGTCGTGGAGGGTACAAGCAGTGAGCGGAGCCTCCGCCCGGCGCAGCGGTTCAGGGGCAGGCGCTGGACGCCGTCACCTCTGCCTCACCTTCCACGCGGCTCGCTAGACGAGAAGGCGCGGTGGCTCCCCCCCCCCCCCGCCCCCCCTGCAGAGCTGCGAGGAACCGGCGTGGGCGCGTCCTGTGTGCGGCCAGGGCCCCCGGGGGCAGGAGCGGTCACACTCCCACGGTCACCCCGCGAGTCGAGCCGCCGGCGGGGCTGAGCAGCGGGCTCTGGCTTTCATTCCATCGCATAAGTGTGCTCAGTAAACGGGGCCTCGCTCTCCTCTCCGTGTGTGGGCGGCTCCGACTGCACAACACAAAGCAATTCCGCTGAAAAGTGAAAACCGCCATTTCCTTGGCTGAACGGCGAGTCGCACCACACACTGAACGTGCATCGAGCACGAGCGGGCCCTCAGCGATCTCCTCGCGGCCCTTCACGTCTGAGAGCCAAGGCCAGGGAGGGCGAGTCCCTCACCTGGGGCACGAGCTGGGACCAGAGCCCTTCCTGGTGCGGTGACCTCTGACACGCTGGGGCCGGTGCTTTCACTGCCCAGGCTCCGCCCCAACACTCCACCTGACGGCTCAGGGGACAGCTTCATCTGTCACAGCTCAGGAGTTCGTTTTTCTACCAGTTTCAGCCAGACTGACCGCGGTGGTGGCTTGGGAACACCCAGCGTTTCCTCAGCTGTCTAGGTTCAGTTTCCCAGGATGTGCTCGGGCCAGGGTGGGAGGGACTCCTGGGCACCAGCCCTCACCAGCAAACACCTGTCCGCCGTGGTCCGAGGCCCACCTGCGCCCCTGCGGCGCCGTCAGGGGCAGGTCCTGGGTTCGACGTCAAGCATGAGGTGTCTCTGCTGGCCGTCCCAAAGAGAAACTTCCCCTGGCACAGGAGCTGCTATTGTGATTAATTAGGTCCTTTTAAACAATTGATCTGGACAACAGTTGTAACTCTCCGTAAGTGGCTTTTCATGTGAGGGTAGCACTTTCAATATCACCTGTGTAAGTGGTTTTGATTTGAAAAGAACTAAAAACCTAAAAACTTTTCATCTTGGCCATTAGACTGCTTTATTCAATCGTTCGGAGACATTTGTAGTCTCAAATACTCAGCTACGCGAGGAGTCATTCACAGAAAACGAACGCGTACCCCTGCACGTCACACGCTGCCATCTGCAAGCAGGGGCGACTTTTCCGACAAAACGCTGCATCGCGGGTCGCGGCCAGCCGTCCGGCCGGGGGCTCCGCTGCTGATGCCCGTGTTGGTGCAGACCCCGCCCGGTGCCCGCCCCGTGCCCACGGCCGACGCCCGTCCTCCGGAACTGGACTTCCTCCCCGGAGGTTACCGTCCTTTCACTACTTGGTGCAGAAACTTATGTTAAGGTTCACTTTTGAAGGCGTTGAATGACCTCAGTTTTATGTGCAAAACATAATTATTTTTCCTGGTTTCTCCTCAATTCAAAGATATTCTTCTCATAAAGCCCAAGGGGAACATCGAGTCCGTGTTAAACAAATGCACTTCTCCAAAGCTCACATGCAACCCACAGCCACATCCAGGGCCGGAGGCACCGGCAACCGCGGGGCAGCAGAGAGCAGCCTCGGGGGGGCCAAGTGGGCCTGGGAGGGCGCCGGACGGCGGGAGCGGAGCCAGGGCCACCAGCTGGCCGGGCCCAGGCCGCAGCAGTGGGTGGGCTGCCGACGGAGCCCTCATGTGTTTTCAATTTGGGGAGCAGAAATGCACCGTGAAGGCTATAAATACACTTGGCCTTGACCTCTCCGCGCAGCGCCGCCTGTCTCTTGACGTAAACAGTGGTTGTTTCAGAGCTTTCCAGGGAGAACCGGGTTCGACCCTGGCTCCAGACCAGCGAAATAACAGCCTGCAGGTTGGGTCACCTGGCCTGGTGACAGAGGAGGTGAGTGGGGTCCCTCCCTGTTCCTGGGCCCCCGCCAGCACTTTGTCGACTTCCTGTGGCGTGGACTCCGGAGGTGGAGGGCTGTTAGCTTCCAGAAGGCACTCGAGGCTCCCGCCAAGGCGTGTGCTCGGAGGAGCCAACGCCAGCCTCGCCGACTCGAACCTCAGCGCGCGTGGTCGTCCCGAAGTCTGAAGTGAATTCCGATGTCCACCAGCACAGAGCGCATAGTCCTCGGCAGGGAGTGGCCTGGTCCAGGCCCTGAAGCCACCGGGGATGGACACAGCCACGACCCCCGGTGCTCCCGCCCCTGTGAAAGCCGGCTCGCCCTCGGGCACAGAGCGAACAGTCACTCCGTCACCCGTACCTGCGACACCTCCCTTGACAAAGTGACCTCCGATCGTTCCTGCGCAGTCAGACTCACGGGGTTAAGTCTCGAAGCTGCTCCTTGGGGTGAGATGAGGACAGGATCTTCGCGCCGCGAGGGGGTCGGAGGAGCCCAGCTGGGCTGCTGACAGCGAACTCAAACGACACGTTCCTGGGCCCGCTGGCCTGCGCCCCCCGGGCACTGCGTCCCCGACAGCATGCTGCATCGACCTGCTTGCCGTCCCTCTCACTGCAGAGCGCGGTCCACGGAAAGGGGCTGCTCCAGGACCAGAACCCACGACGGCGGCCCTCAGCCCAGATGTGCTGAACGCGTGGACGATGCTCCTAGCTCAGCTCCGTGCCCAGTCACGCCACGGAGAAGCCCCAGCCAGGGCCGACTCCTCTGCACCCTTTAAACCTGGAGTCTGTGCCCTCCAATCTGCTGTCACCTGATCTGGACCCTCACTGTCTGCGAGGACGTTTGTCCCTGCTCTGATCTACTGACACCCCAGCATCACCAGCCCAGCGGGTCACTGAGCCGAGATCCCTGGCTGCTTCCCAGCGACCCCCGCGTCTCGTCCAGGCGGGGCGGATGAAGGCGGTGACCTGAGCACCAAGGGTGGACGTCAGTCCTCTGCCACCCTGTTCCCTGTTCTCGCTCACAAACGAGAGGAGGCTCCTGTTAGTTTAAGCAGAAAAGTATGAGATCGTAGAAGGATCTCCCAGAGTCAGACTCCTGCGGCCCCTCGGCACCGGGGAACCAGGCCGGGTGTCTCCCCAGGAGTCACCAGGCTGACTGAGCCAAGTTGGGCACCCACAGTCCGCACAGTGACACAGGACAGAGGGTGAGACGCCCCCGACACCCTACAGGACGTGGTGACGGCAGCGACTGCGTCTGGAACGGGCTGTCCTCACCCGGCCACGTCCCCATCCTCCGTCAGAAATGCATCGTGAACTGGGGTCAGCTAAGAAAGAAACCTGCCCTACAAATCAGAGTGACTGTTGTTAAATTGTGGCAGAAGGTGTCTGGGGACCGGCATCGCTGGCCAGCCCCTCCGGGGACTGAAGGAAGTAAAGCTGGACATTCTGGGGTGATTAGAACTTTAATAAAAATGTAAAGAATTCTTAAAATATTTTCATCAACAACTAGGAGAGGTGCATCAGACGCGTACAGAGCTGGGTTCAGAGGTGAGCCGTCAGACCACGACTGCCTGGCACCTGCTGGCAGGGGTCCGTGAGCTCGGCAAGGACACGGGAGTCACGGCTTAAAACACGCAGTCCTGGCAGGAGTCCCACAGTTGCCATTTGGGTTGGGATTTTAAATCACGGCTCACGATTCCACGTTGGACCTGGTGGGAACCCGGCAAAGATCATTCTTAATCTCAGCCTATGCCCACCCACCTGCAGGAGTCTTGCCATCCTCTCATTGTTTGCAAGAGGAGGGTAACATTTCTGCTGGGAACAAATGCTTTGGGTAATCACCATCTGAAATAAAATTGGAAAGTAAAGCAAAGCCTCGTTCCTGGACCACCGAACATTGTCAAATATTGTCATATCCCCAGGGAATCAATTCCCATTGTCAAGCCCACAGAATCACATCAACAATTATGAGTGAGAGTAACTAGTGCACTTTTAATTCTATTATTTTGAAATTTTTATGTGATCATTTAGCCTCTAGTAGAGGAAAATCTTATATGTCAAAGACAAGTTCAATGAAATGGTCGATCTCATTCCACATGGATTTCCAATCAGATTCTGAGTCACTACCTGCCAAGGAAAAATACTGGTCTCTAGATAAGCAAGAAAATTTCGATAGCAACCCTCAGGCAAAATAAACAAGTTGTATATAAAATATTCGGAGTTTTTGGGAGAGACAGAAAGCGAGAGAGACAGAGAGAGAACTGTTCCTATGTCTCTGTTTACGTGAAATGTGTAAGAACAAACTCTCAGGAACTCCTCAAAGGAGAGGAGAGTCCTGATTTATCCTGTAAGAACACAAATGTGTATTTCTTTTAGTAAACATGTGTCTTCGTGCTATTGGTATTATTTAACGAAATACAAAAAGAAATACTACGTCGTATTGTACTTTTAGATATGTATTAGTGAAGGCTAGTCATTGACGATAAATAATTGTTTATGTCATTAAAAAAAATTCAGGAGGAGAAAATGCTGTTAGCAGAGCAGTGGCTGGCTGTGAAGTCCGGCCGGGGCCTTCCTTCAGCAGACAGCGAGCGGCGGCTAGCCCAGGCTCCTGTGACCGAGCTGGAGGCCAGCGGCCCGCAGCAGCCAGGGGGCCCGGGGTCCAGAGCGCCGCCTTGAAGCAGGTGACATCATCGCTGAGTTACTTGTTGAGCACACTCATCCTGATAATTCACTGCACAGATCTGCCCAGTAGCCTATCCCCTGTCTCGGAGAAACTGGACTGCACAGGACCAGCGCATTTGTCATGAATTACATTAAGAAATAAACTAATAAAAGATACTAAATAAGTTTAAGATGGATTAATTTTGTTGACCACCAGTTGGCACTGAGGTTTCCAGACAACCCCCGCTTGAAGACGCAGCCACCTGCCCTGATGTCACTGCGGCCTGACCCGGTGAGCCCGGAGATCCTGGTGCAGGTGCTCCTGGCCCGGCTTCTCCACACGGGCGATCGGTCTCCGGAGCCGGCCACGCTGCCCAAGGCCACCAGGGCTGCGCGCTGTCTCTCCCAGAGCCACTTCTGAGCTCACAGAGCCCTCAACACCTGCCACCCCAAAGACACCAGCTCTGCTCAGAGACCCAGGCCTGGTTCTTTTTATAAAGTAAGCTTGTGTTTCCGTCTAGTTTACAGTCACTTTAAAAAGCCAACACAGAAGCGAGAAGCGCAGTGGAGGAGCGCCCGTCAAAGGCCTGAATGTCCCCGGATCAGCTGCTTCACGCGCCGTGTGGTCTGAGGAACGAGTGTCTGCGAGCGTCTCCGGGGGTGGGAGCCTCGGAGCAGACCCTCACTGTCAGCGTTTATTAGGCACTGAAACGCTTCCAATTTTTTTAGTGTAACGTTAAGCAGAAGCCCAAGGGAGACGTGAACGCAGACTCGTTCTGGGTGGAGTATGTCAGGGACCGAACCCAGACGCACAGACTCTGACCAGGGAGCAAGCTCCTGTCGGTTCCCAGGCCACAGCCCACGATCCCATCGATCAGCTCCCCCAGAGAAGAGGGACTTTCACTAGACACGTCAGCCCCAAATCCTGCTGTCTGCCATACAGACAGAGCGGTCCTTGAGACAGACACACGGGTACATGGAGATGTGCATCCGGAGGAACCCAGACGACTTTCACAGTGGCCGCCCCAGGTCGCAGCGAGGCGGAGGGGCTGTCTCACTGACACTGAGGTCGGTGGCAGGTGAGTTCGCTCCTTACATGGGGGAGGGGCTTGGTGGCAGGTGAGTTCGCTCCTTACACGGGTGGGAGGGGCTTGGTGGCAGGTGAGTTCGCTCCTTACACAGGGGAGGGGCCCCTGCGGCCTGAGCACACGGGGATTCACGGTCGCACGCAGCAAGGGGTGCCAGGCCACCCGCTCGGCCGTCCCCGGGGCACCGCAGCCCGCCGGTCTCCGCCGCGCTCCCGGCCTGGGCTCCGGCCTCGGGATCGGAGGAGAAACAGCGTGCGGCCGGGTGTTCACTGGTGGGGAAGCACAGACGGGCGCCAGCAGGTGCCCGTGCCCTGGGTGCGACCTCGACGGGCTCCCCAGAGGTGTCACCCCGCCGGTCTCAGTGCGGACACCCCACGCCCTTCCTGCGGCTTCCCCGGGCCCAGCCGGCGGGAAGGTCCCAGGTCACCGACAGAGGGACCAGGTGGTGGCCAGCACCCCAGGCGCCCCGGCGGAGGGCTCCTGCACGGAGATCACATCCTATGGGGCTGGGAGGGGGGGTCCCGGGAGCCCGTGTTTCACTGTAGCTCATCCATCTCTCTGAATAATCACATCATTCGACATCCCATGCTCATTCCTACGGCCGAGGGGGGCGCGGACGGGGTGTGGGCACAGCGCCCTCTGCCGGGCGCCAGCGCTGGGTGAGGGGGGCGCGGACGGGTGTGGGCACAGCGCCCTCTGCCGGGCGCCAGCGCTGGACGAGGGGGGCGCGGACGGGTGTGGGCACAGCGCCCTCTGCCGGGCGCCGGCGCTGGGTGAGGGGGGCGCGGACGGGGTGTGGGCACAGCGCCCTCTGCCGGGCGCCGGCGCTGGGTGAGGGGGGCGGGGACGGGGTGTGGGCACAGCGCCCTCTGCCGGGCCGCCGGCGCTGGGTTAGGGGGGCGCGGACGGGTGTGGGCACAGCGCCCTCTGCCGGGTCGCCGGCGCCCACACATTCCTCTTCCACCTCACAGGTCCTCAGCTACCTGTTGTTCCAGTTCAAACTCCGGGGCTTCGGGGATGCGAACCCCCGAGGACGGCGGGGCTCCTCCAGGGGCTGAGAAGAAACAATGACCACCAAGTTGCACGGCGACCCGAGGCGTAAAGAGCAGCCGGGGCTCCCGCAGGCGGGGCCCAGGGCACAGGTCAGGTCCTCCTGAGGACACCCCACCTGAGATCGGGGAGCAAAGCCCGGCGGAGGCCTCCCACCTGTGGCCGTGAGCGCATGTCCACAGACCGACGGAGGTGCTGGACCGGCGTCCCTGAGCCCCTGCGCTGTGCGGCGCCGTGTGTACCTGCGCGCGCTATTCACCCGTGTGCGTGTGCGTGTGCGTGTGCGTGTTGGACGTGTACACTTTTAAGCCACTTTTGATTTCTGTTACTTATTCCAGAACTCATTGCTCAGTCTTTCATTTTCAACTTTTGGGTCAGCTGTCCTCACGGTAACAACTTGGTGACGGTTTAAACAGAATACGTGCGTGTCAACCTTGAAAATGAAAAGGCAGAGGCGATGCAGGCGTGCAGGGAAGACCCGAGGAAAGGAGCACGCCGCGCAGAGGGGAGCCGGCGACGCTCCTGTGACGCGGGTCAGAGTCCGGCGTCGCGTGGCATCTGCAGCGGAGCCGCTGGAGAGCAAACGTCTGGACTGGGCCGAGGGGAGGACGCTGGGCAGGAAGCGGGGAGCTAATTCCTTACCTTTCACAGATCAACACACATTACTAAAATTGTCTAACATTTAAAATAATGTAAACTGCCCGGAGGTGTGGCTCAGTGGTTGAGCGTCCACCCTGCACCAAGAGGTCCCAGTTGGATTCCCGGTCAGGGCACATGCCCAGGTTGTGGGCCGGATCCCCAGTGGGGGGCATGCAGGAGGCGGCCAATCGATGTTCTCTCTCATGGATGTTTCTATCTCCCTCTGCCTCTCCCTTCCTCTCTCTCTAAAATTAATAAAGAAAAATAAATAAATAAATAAATAAATAAATAAATAAATAAATAAATAAATAAAATCATGTAAACTGTGCTTCTAACCTTTAATGTGCATGAGAATCACTTGACGGTTCTCTAGGTGTGGGGGGCTGCACGCTGAGATCCAGCAGCCCGGGGGGTGCCAGGCTGGGACAGGACTCGAGGACCCAGGTCCCCACGGCGTCACCAGCACCAGGCGCAGGGTCAGAGTCTCTGGAGCTGGACCGTCCTCCAGTCACGTGTGGAAGTGAGCCGAGTCTGCGAGCGGCTC
The DNA here is from genome assembly GCA_030848825.1 of Tadarida brasiliensis. Taxonomy (NCBI): domain Eukaryota; kingdom Metazoa; phylum Chordata; class Mammalia; order Chiroptera; family Molossidae; genus Tadarida; species Tadarida brasiliensis. The sequence goes on from CM061270.1 coordinate 78,189,601, forward strand.
CCTGGACCCAACCCCTGGAAAGTGCAGACAACACGCAGAGCGCGAATCACAGTGATGTCTCCCCACCTCCAGATTTTAGCAAGGGATGCCGAGGGTGGTAAGCATAATAAAGACACCTCTTTCCTGAGCAACAGACAGGATTGCAGTGGACTTTGATTCGTTTTCTAAAGCAGATGTCTGTCCATGTTTGGGGAACCCCTCACCCTCACTCCCCACAGCCCAGCTGGAGTCAGCTCAGGCCCAGCAGAGGGGTGGGCATGCGGCGCCCAGGGCAGTGGGCACAGCTTCCTCTGCAAACATGGCAGGGTTCCTGCGTAGCTCCCCACAACTTTAGTAACACAATTATCGAGAAAATGTAAAGAAATAACCAAAAAATTATAAAACACCCAGAACTGTTTTAAAAATCCATTTCTACATTTACATGAACTTAAATTTACAAAAAATAATGAGTAGTAATTTTCCTTAGAAGTATTTATTTTGTTTTAAACATAAATTAACCACAGATTCTTTCAATAACAAACATCCTTAGCACATTTTAGATTTAATTCAATTTAAAACTCACTTGTACTCTCGGGCACATACATGAGTAATTACAAGCATACACTCAGGGTCAGCACTTCAAAAATACTCTGCAAAATATTGAGCCAGTCACTTAGATGGAATTTCTACAGATGCCAAACATTTGAAAGTATCTTAAAGATTGATTCCATTTTTCTTTTTCCATCTGAATGTTCTTGCCTTTCGTAGAGTAGATATTGCCACAGTATATATCAGTTTCTCCAACTGAGCGCATTTTAAAAGAAAGTTATAATTACCAAATCCCCACACATGGGACTATTCTTTCACAAACCTGCGAATCATAAAGGTTCAAATAAAAGTCAAACTTTAAAGCGCTCTTACTTCTTGTACGTACAAATTACACCAGAAAAGGCTGGACCCAGTGAACACTGCCACTTTGGGATTTAAAAAATCTGTTTTTACTGTTACCCATCACTCTGTGGTTTCAACCTGCTGACAGTCAGAAGGGACTTTCTTCACATTGTGGGATATACATGAAGTCATCGCCAGGGACACGCATCGGGGTCTGAGAGGAACAGTCACAGGAAGCGAGAAGAGCTGCCCATCACGTTAGGTAGCACCTGTCAATTAATTTTAGCCAAAAAAAAAAAAATATGTGTTGCTAACACGTGAGCTGGAAATGCCTTTAAGATCACACCAGTCAAAGCCGGGAGTGGTGGTTTCCGTCCAGACCTTCTTAGATTGGCTGGATCGTCAGCAGCGCCGTGGATATCGACGGCATTTCGTTAGGGCCCATTTGAAGAAAGGAGCATATCAAGGATTCCGAATAACACAAAGTCCACGTGCTTTCTGCCAGGCATATCAGCTACTATTCCATACAGAGATGCAATGTAATGTCAACTATTCAAATGTGCGAAGCAGTTAAAATATATTTTGATCTTAGTAAAGTAAATGTAAGGACAAAAATAAAGTGTCCCTCTTGAAGGCGGACTCTCTGCTCAAACTCCGGTGTTCCCACTCGAGGGAGAAAATGACGCCCCCCACCCGCCTGCCCAAACTCTGCTGCTCAGATAGTGTCTGGAGTTGGCTGGAGTCACAACAGGCTCTTTATATCCCTGCTCTATTCTGATCATTCTTACTGGGTGTTTCTGTAAACATGTAGTGATGATTACATATGGAATAAAAACAATGGACGCAGTAGCAAGACTCATCATTGCAATTTTCAGCTCTTCAGTGATGCCCAGTAGGAAAGGAAAGTCAGGAAGCCGCTGCAGGGACCTCACACCCAGCGACAGCGCCGGCGTCAGCAAGCTCAGCCATGCCCTGAGCAGGAGGGGCGTCCGTCAGTCCAGGGCGGCGTACTCACACATGGCCCCTGTCCCCACACAAAGAGGAATAGGAGGTCCTGCCTTCGTCTGAAGTTCTGTTTGTATTGTATCTGTTTTTACGGTGCCTGTTTTCCCTGAGTAGTCTAAAGGCACCTCTTAAATAACCCGGGGACGGGAACTTCCCGCTCACTTGGGTGTTCCCAAACCTGCCTGCAGCTGTGGGCGCGCGGCACGCTGGTATCGGTGCCAGCCGAGTGGAGGGACGCACAGCCTTACGGGGGCAACGGGGGCTCCAGGTCCAGGCTCACAGACCCCTTTCTCTGTGGGTTTCAATGCCAGGTACAGCCCTGAGGATCTCAGGATGGGGTCACAAAAAGAGCAAATTCTCCCAGGAAGCCAAGATGTCCTCCACTCTCCAACCTCCTCTCACGCCCCAGTCCTGGGCTCCACCTTGGCCATCTGCGTCACCCCAAAAGTGGCCGCTCCTACTCCTCAGAGACTGCTTCTCCCACCACATTGTGAAAAGCAGGTCCCCAGCACCCTTCCATTTCCTTCTCTCTTCTTTTTACTTTTTATAACATGCTAGTATTGTACTCAGTCACCCAAAACAGCACAGCGTAGGAACATTTATATCCGCCACCTGGTGTCACACATGACACAGACTGAAGGCGTCCCGGCGACTCTGGGCAGTGATGGCCTCTGACGAGTGAAGGGCGAGCGCGTGAATCAGTGATGAGTCAGTGAGTGAACTGAGAGCCACCGCACTGGTCTGTGACCTGGCCGGTTGGCCCGCCTCCGCACCCACCTGCAGAGTGAGCTGGCACATGGAATACGAGTCTGCTCGGCCACCGGCCACCGTCACTGCAGGGCATTCAAGAACCGAGGACGGCATCTTCTCTCTTCACTTTCTCACTGACTGCTCCACAGGGGACAGCATTACATTCCCAGATGCGCTGTGATCTTGTGTCATATGCTCAACCCTTCCCTCCTCACTGCCTCCCTCCACCCATGAGCCACCGCAGTCCAGCCACACACAGGCCTGGGCTCACCAACAGGCAGTGCCAGTGACGCTTTGTCACTTTACCCCACACCGAGGGCTGATGGGCAGACCTTCTCCCCTCTGCAGCCTGCACCTCCGGGGACACAGAACGGGCAGCCGAAGGTGTGAGTCTCTCAGCACAAAGTCCCCCTTCTGTCTGGGGTCGCTGACACCCTGAGTTCTGCCGGGCCAGGAACCAGCCAGCTCTGAGGCCTGCCGAGTACCCTGAACCCGCTTGTCCCCTGGATTGCTTTACAGCGGTGTTGGACGTCAGAGGACGCGGCTCTGCTGTGCTCACGTGCCCAGGATGACAAGGAAGGGTCACGTGAGCAAAACATAGCCCGTTCTTATAAATTCACATCCCTAGCCAAACACGCACCTCGGCTAGTCTCACTGGGACCTGGTCGCATGCTGCTTCAAATGCAGCGGGAACCCCAGTCCATGGTCTGAGCCCTCAGTCACTGCTCTGAGGCCCTGCCCACAGTCTGAGCCCCGACTCCTTGTCTGAACCCCTATCCACAGTCTGAGCCCCAACTCACAGGTCTGAGCCCTCAGTCACTGCTCTGAGCCCCTGCCCACAGTCTGAGCCCCAACTCACAGGTCTGAGCCCCAACTCCTTGTCTGAACCCCTGCCCACAGTCTGAGCCCTGACTCATAGGTCTGAGCCCCAACTCCTTGTCTGAACCCCTACCCACAGTCTGAGCCCCAACTCACAGGTCTGAGCCCTCAGTCACTGCTCTGAGTCCCTGCCCACAGTCTGAGCCCCAACTCACAGGTCTGAGCCCCAACTCCTTGTCTGAACCCCTGCTCACAGTCTGAGCCCCAACTCACAGGTCTGAGCCCCAACTCCTTGTCTGAACCCCTGCCCACAGTCTGAGCCCCAACTGACAGGTCTGAGCCCTCAGTCACTGCTCTGAGGCCCTGCCCACAGTCTGAGCCCCGACTCCTTGTCTGAACCCCGACTCCTTGTCTGAGCCCCGACTCACAGGTCTGAGCCCTCAGTCACTGCTCTGAGCCCCTGCCCACAGTCTAAGCCCCGATTCACAGGTCTGAGCCCTCAGTCACTGGTCCAAATGTCGGATGGTCATGTGGACACTTAATAATTCAGGAAATTTCAGTCCATTTTCTAAGTATAGATTTCCATGCAGCTGTGAACAAGTCACAAAATTCTTCCGCCCAGACACTGTACGGTTTGGATGGTACTGATATAACAGAACAAAGACTTTTAGGGCTGTGCACACTGTAAAAGACAGTAATAGTTTAAAGATTTTATCAGTTTTTTTAATTTTTTAGACAGTCATAAAAGGTGAAGATACGTGATCTTAATTCATGTTCACGAAGTCCTGAGATAACATGTAACCTCGTCCTTCCCTCTTAGACATGAAGAGTCTGGGCTCAAAGAGGTCGTGGTGCCCGAGAACACACAGCCCGTGGGCAGGAATCAGACTGAGCTTCTCCCCTCGGCCTGTCACTCACTCTGCTCTGCCCTCCTGCCTGGGCACGGCCCCCTCTCCCAGACTCACGGGGTGCTGAGGCTCTGCTGTGGTCTCAGGCGCACTTCCCTCTGTCCGGGACGCTCTGCTCCCATCCCCCACCTCCCAGAGCCTTCCAGTGTTCCCACACAGTCTCCCGAGATAGCTCCAAGTGACGTCATCTTGTGTTACTAACAGTATGTTGTCACATCTCACCGTGTGATCAGTGATGGTCTGCATTCAGGTCTCCTCTGTGAGGCACAGCAGGGGTCTTCGTGGAAGCCGTGCCCGGTCAGTACTTGTCCAAGCAATGCTTTGCAGCACCGTCAGTAAAAATACTTAAAAATAGCACGCTTATTCGTTTTTCAGAAATATGTCCTCTGTGGGTCGATGCTCCCTCTGTGATAAGCACTGTGACCCGATAGTGACCAGGCTGTCTCCTGGAAGACGCAGGGCACACCTGGGTGAGCTCCGCAGGGACAAGGGAGGCGAGGCGAGAGGAAGAAGCAGGGTGGGTAGGGGCAGAGAGGTTAGGGGGTCCCAGGAGAAACCATCATTGAGTGAAAGCAAGGATAGATGGAAGGAAAAGGAACGGTTTCGGGGAAGGTCCTGCGGACATGTTTACAAACAGCTCCGTGTGTCTGGAGCGCAGACCATGGCCAGCCAGGAGGGCGGGTGCCTTTCTGTCCCGGGTGCTGCACCCTTCACAGAGGGAGAAGGGACCCAGGAAAACCGCGTCCTCTCCTGCTCAGGCTGGAGTGCTGGCGCACACCCTCCCTGCCTGACTGTCCGAGACGGCCGTGTCCCAACCCTCTGCCCAGGCCTAGGAGTTGTTTCTTCCTGAACTGCTTAAGGAAACAGAAAACATTGTATCAAGCAGGAGTTTGCAGAAAGCACGTTCCTCTCATTCACGTTGATTTGAATGTACCCAACATGAGAGGGCAAGCCAGCCTGTTGGTGAGGCACGCGACCAGCGGCACCAGGCACGCCCCTGTGCCACCGCCAGACCAGGAGCCCCTCCCCCCTCAGCATCCCTCCTTCCCTCTCCAGCTCCATGCAGAGGACCCCGTGGGGGCAGCCAGTCCTCAGACAGGGTGGAGCTGAGTGACAGCATGACTAGACCATCCCCACGAGGGTTAGACGGGACTTGGGAGAAACACAGTGTTACTACACTAGAGCCACTAAAATGTCTGAGTTGTTAGGGTGGTTCTCTTACCCTGAAACAAACACCACTCGGTAGGAGACTATCTTTGAGATATGGCACTTTTATGGCCTTTGGAAGGCCCCCATGGTCCAAGCATCACGTGCCAGCGGAATATTTGATCTCCTGCAGGAGAAAACCCAGAAGACATACGGAATGCAGCTACATCGGTGTTTGCCAGCGTACACGACTCGATTTTGTTCAGATATTCCCAGGGGTGATTTGACTGCTCATGAATTTTAGATGGGCTTTTTAACACACAGGAGTGTCTTTCTTGATCACGATGTGGGGCGTGAACATTTAAATCCATTGTCCTTTTCACCGTGAGAAGGAGCTTGGCGGGGCAGAGAAGGGTCACCACACCAGACCTCTTCTCCAGCTGGACTTTATAACTAACCCAGTTCCAGGGAGAAGAGTCAAGTCCCTGCCCTTTCAAGCCTTTTCCTGTGAGCTTGGCCATGGCCCAAGGAAACTGAGCCACAGTAAACCTAGGCTGCGGAGGGTCCCAGGCCTCAACACATGGCTTCACATATGCCAGTGTATCAGGGAGTGAAAGGGGTGGATGACCAAGGAGTCTTAGAGCAGGTGCTTCCTCTACAGCTGAGGGGAGGAGTTAAGTAGGGGCTGTATTTCCTTGATCCAGAATAGAGGAATTGTACTAGAAAGATTGGTCCTGTGAGGAAGCTTGTCATCCCAAATGCTTTACAAAGTTTCTAGTACATTCCTAGCATGCTAATAACATGTTAATAGTGAAAATAATGTAACTGATAAAAGTTAAACATTAAACAATATTTCTTTATAGCACATAATGTTTTCCTTTTGAAAGGTAACTGTTTTATCTCTAGTAAGAGTTTAGTTACATTGTTAACTAACAGACTGTTAGAATAAATATAACAAATCAAACATGTGACTATGTATCTATTTTAGAAGTCTTGAAGGTAGTTAATATTCATTTCAAATAAAATATATACCTTTGTGGAAAAGAGAAAAGTGATTGTAGTTAAAACATTAGAGCTTTATACTGTTTATAAGTTGAAAAAAAAATAACTTGCCCATTTCACAACACAGATCTACAGTAAATGTAGAAAAAAACACAACTTTCCCCTCTCCAGTTAGTTTTCTTTCTTTGACCCCAAATAGTTTTCTCAAAAGGAAACAAAGCTAAGTCAAATCTAGCAAAAGAAATTATTAGTTATTTTTTGCCAATATTGTTAAAATATAATTTGTTGCTTAATTTTCTCTCATCTTTTTTGGACCTTTCACAGTAGAAAGTTGTTCACTTACTAAAGGAGGGAATTCAGTTATTTAATATAAATATATCACCTCTCGTGGCCTGAAAACAGGCGTGATTCACGTCAGCTCTTTGGGGGAAGAGTGTGTTTTTGTTGTTTTGGTAACAATCAGAGAATTCCACAGCTTTAGACTTCACAGACTATCCAGTTCAAGCCCCAAAGAAGTAGAGAGTAAGTGATTGGATAAATACATCACATTTTTGTGTAAAGCAGTTTACATATACTTGGCTTTGCCTTAACCAGCACAGACAATTAATGTAGCCCATCAGATTGTGTTGACATTGGGTACAATGTACACATTTCTGCTGACTGGAGAACTCCGAGTTCATCCTGACAATATCGTACATTAAAGAGCTCTGTATAGATCATTAATCAGCACAGTCCTTTATTAAGTTGAAAAAATCTGTAAAAATGATTCATACAAAATGAAGGGCATCTAGAGTCTTTTTAGCCCAGAGTTTTGCAAAAATGAATGAATTAGCACATGAATTGTCTGGTCCCACTGGCCAGATACGAATCTAAACACCAGCCAATACCAGTTTTCTTGCTGGAGGTTATGCATGTGAGTATCTCACTGGCTGGGCTGAGGTGTTGGCACAGAGTGCAGAGGCTGCTCGCAGGGAACCGGTTGGTCTGTGGCATTCAAACCTGCAGAAGAAGAAGAGGGAAATACTAATCACCAGCAAGGCTTCCTCGGTTGGCAGAATTTGGGAGGGAGATAGTTCTTACTGGTAGTTTTTAGAAAAAAAAAAAAAAGTACTTTTTGATATTGTAGCAAACTATGTAAAAGGAAAGATTGCATGTACATTTAAAATAATGAGTTTTGGCTAATTTCTTTCCTTTTTTCACTGCAGCGATATTTTTTTCCCCAAAAATAGTTTTACACTAAAACATCTTACAATAGAAGTTTCACACGCTGGAGCCACAAGCGCCCCGAAGGCCACCCAGGGATGCTGAGCGCTGGGGGTGGGGGGGGTGGGGGTCACGGGCTTGTCACTAGGCGGCGCTCTTCAGAGAGGCGCTGATATTTCTTTTTACACACAGAAAGGCAAAGGGAAAAAGGAAACATCTCATTCTATCTGCCTGAGATCTGTTTGATATGAATATTTACTTTTTCTTGAGTATATCTTAACAGAAACGTTTACATTTCAGTACTATTGCTCGCAAAACAAAATGCTCACTGAGAAATCAAACCATTTGCCTCCGAAGAGCAGAGTTTTCACGTGTCCCCTGACGTGGGGGATAGGTGGGGTGGGGGAGGACGGTCACATTTTGCTCTCTTCCAGCTCTTCTCGACGGACCCACCCTCACTCCGCCAAACACCATCTTCCTGAAGAAACAGACCTAGGGAGGGGAGGGGGTGGAGACAGAGGGAGAGACAGAGGGAGAGACAGACCTAGACAGGAGTCAGAGAGAGGAGGGTGGTCCTCAGGCCACTGTCCCTGTCCCAGAGGCGCCCGCGCCCCCCCCCCCCCCCCCCAATCCCCGCTCCTTCCAGCACCTTCGAGCTCGGCGACCGTGCGGTAAATGGCGAGGCTTTAGTCCGGCCCCACGCCCCCTTTCTGGGCTGTACTCACACCTTTCCCAGTCAGACCGCTGACTTGGAGGAGGTCCAACTCTTGCCCAGAAAGCGCCAATGAAATGGGAAAGTGCGCAATTGATTGATGATACATTTTACCAGAAAAAATTAAAGGAGATAGATTATTGAACTTTCACCACGAGTCTGCCAGCATCTAAAGAACCAAAACTTTCTGAAAGACGTGGGCCTGCAGGGAAGCGCCCCAGAAAGGGACGCGGGCGGCCAGCCAGGAGGGTCCCGGACCAGGGGGGCCTGGCTTGTCCTCCCCGCGGCTCCGGGTCTGCGGTGGGCGGGGTGCTGGGCGACTGTGCGACCCGAGTGCCCCGCCCGGCCCCGCGGCCGGCCCCCTGACCCCGGCTGCCCTCCCTGCACCCGCCGGCCACGCCGGCAGATCCCTCCAAAACCGATAGACGCTAATTGACTTATTAAATGTCGAGGCCATCAGGCAGCCTCTTTTTTAATAGCCCAAGATCTACATTTAGACAAAAACAGATCTGAGTTCCTGGTAAAGGCGTTTCTTCTCATCCTGTCACAAGTGACAGGAACGAGGTAAATAGACTGGGTGGGGGGTGTGAAGGGCAGGAAGGGAAGGCGCGGGGGAGGAGGGGGAGGGGAGGGGACGGGGAGAGGGGGGAAGATGAGGGAGCGGAGGGGAGGAGGGAGGGGGAGGGGAGGAGGGAGGAGGAGAAATAGGGGAGGGGGGAGATGGGGAGGAGATGAAAGGAGGAGGGAGGAGAGGGGAGACGGACGCGGTGGGGAGAGCTGGGCGGGAGGGAGATGGGCGTGGGGGGGTGTCTGACGAAGATCCGCAGGAGGGTACGAACACTTCAGCGGCTTCTAATTAAAGCCGGCGCGGAGCCCTCGGGACCGGCCTGACGTCGGCGGCACGGGGATAAGAGGCGCCCCGGGTCCGAGGCGGCCGCCGTGCAGCGCGTGGAGCTGCCGAACGGCGCGTGCGGGTCCCGTGCGTCCTGTGCGCTCCGCAGGCCGGGGCGCCGTGCAGCATGGAGTAGAGGGACACCTGGGCCGACGCCGGAGGACGCCAGCGGATCCCGGGCAGGTAAGCCGCGGGGCTTCAGCGCGCAGGTGGCCCCCGGCAGGTGTGGGCCCGGCTCCCGCCCCACGCGTCAAGGGGTTTGTAGGGCCTGGCACAGTGGGCGGCCGCAGCGAGGGTCCTGGCGCGGGGCCTCCTCGGTGGGATTCGGGGACCTGGTGTGCGTGGGGGGGCGACCACCACACAAAGGCTGGAAACTTGAGCGCAGCGGTCGGGCCGGCCGCGCGGGCTGCCTTCTCGCAAGGACGGGGTGCGGGGCGGACCCTCCAGACGCGGCTTCTGAAGGTTAAAAAAGTTGTGCGGACGCCCCGCGCTCCCTGTGCGGCATGTTCGGTTCGGTGAAAGTTCGGGGCCGCGGCAGGGGCGGGACGCAGCTGGGGAAGGGCGAGGCCGCGGGGCCCAGCCGCTCAGTGGAGGCGCCCATGTCCGCATCGCCGCGGGTGGGACCTTGTCGGTGTCCCCGTGAGAGCCCCGGCCAGCGCCCCGCCGCCGGCCCCTCATCTGCCCGCTCGGCCCGGGACTGTGTGGGGCGCCCCTGCGCCGGGTCGGTGGGGGTAGGCGGGGATCACCGCGGGTGCTCGGGGGTCCTAGCAGTGGCTTTTCCTCGAGCCCCCGCCGCCCAGCCCGCCGGCCCACTGACTTTCTCCCCGGTTCCCCCTACAGCCCATCCTTCCAGCCAGCGAGCTCCGGGTGCGAGGACCTCCCAGCCCGGCCGGCCGAGCGCAAGATGCGCGGGCCCGGGCGCCCCCTCCTCCTGGGGCTGCTGCTCCTGCTGGGCGCGGCAGGGCCGGGTCGGGGAGCCGCGGAGCCCCGGGAGGCGGCGGACAGACAGACGCTGCTGCGGCTCATCTTGGAGATCATCCAGGAGCTGAAGAAGTACCACTCGGGGGAGTCCAAGCGGCTGCAGCCCCCGGGGCCGCAGGACGCGGCTCTGGGCCGCAGGGAGGCCGCGGACTACGGGCTGGACCCCGAGGAGCAGCGGGCGGGTGAGTGAGCGCGGCCCGGGGACCAGGAGCTCCTGTTTGCTTGGAAATAGAAGGGTCTTTGAGAAAACATATTTTAGAAAGGCAAATTCATTTCGATCGTTTAAAATTTTTCTTTAAAGAAGAAAATAGGAAGTCCGTAAATGCCGCCTTTCGGATAACCATCCATAGCCCACCTCCAAAACGCGCGAGCTGTTACCCGGGTCGGTGATTTCCGCACCTGTTGTTTGGGAAAAGGAAGTATTTTCAGCACGGTTCCACTGAGACGGAAATGTTCCAGCCCCCCCCCCCCTCCCCGCCCCTCCCTCCGCGGGCCCTGCCAGAGCGCCACCCGGGGAAGTTTCCCAGGAAAGCTTGCCCGCCTTTAATGCTTCCATGACACAATTAGGTCAACTATGATAAGGTCAATTTTGTATAGACAGACTAAAGTTAGGAGTTAATGAAGACTGACATTCTGGAGATGTCTGAACCTCCTGTGTGAGGAGCATTCGGGCTAAAATAGAGGGGACCACAGACAATCAAAGCAAGACTAGTCCAGAACAGATGAGTGAAGCGATCACAGTGACTGCAGGGGCAACACAGGCTGAACCCAGGATGCATGTCAGCGGGATCACCTCCACTTAGCAAGTCCCCACTGAGAGCTGTGTGTCTGCCTGGGAGAGGCATTCCCAGGAATTCTGCTCTCATATCCTGAACCCGGGTGATGTCCTGCTTGATAAGATAGATACCTCGTGCATTTACACCAGCTTTCGCAACAGGTGGTTTGAAGACATTTCATTTTTTCTAAATACATACCCAGAAAAAGTAAACTTCTATAGCCATGTTTTGCTTGAGAGATGAGGTTTTCTTTCTAGAACTTTGAGAAGTTGTGACATTTTATTCCTAAACTCTTCAAGATGAGGGTCTCAAAGTGATGTAGTCACTAGAAGCTGTCAAACAACAATCAGACACATGCTTCTCTTCACTTTATAGCTTCACAGCCTCTGGGCTGTGGCAGAGACCAGACAGATGGTATTGGAGCTGAGAGTCGTTGCCACTGTTTAGAGGAAAATATGATGACAGGTGCGCCCTTGGTGTCATGTACAGCGAGCAGGGCACTCAGACCTGGCATACTGGTGATCGATATGGTGGCGCAGACTTTCCAATAAGTCCCTTCAGCATTCACCTGAGACCACATGAAAGAAATGCTTCTTTCAGGCAACACAATAACTAATTTCTTTCCCCTCAAACAGAAATTGTTCCTCGAGATCTAAGGATGAAGGACAAGTTTTTAAAGCATCTCACAGGTCGGTCTTCTCACCCCGTCCCCTGTCCCCGTTCCTGGCATCCCGGGAGCCTCACACCTGTCTCTCCTTCCCTGTCCCAGGCCCTCTGTACTTCAGCGCCAAGTGCAGCAAGCACTTCCACAGACTGTACCACAACACCAGGGACTGCACCGTCCCGGCATGTAAGTGAGAGGGCCCAGCTGCGTCGGAGGCAGTCGACAGGAGGGTGGTCCCCTGCCCCCTTAACCAAGTGGGCCCACCCTCCTCATACATGCTCCCCCTCAACCACGGGGTGAGGGGCCAGGGCGACCACTGCGTTCGGCGGCAGCCAGGGTCAAACCTAAAATTAGTGACGTTCACTGCAACTGACCGCCGCTGGGAGGGGCCTTCTGGTCCTGCTGGTGGACTCCCACCTGGTCAGCTGCGGGACTCGACAGACATCGAGGGTGAGTTGTCAAAGAGACTGCCGTTGAGTGCTGTGCCCTGGGCGAGGGTGATGGGCCCGGGCGCCCCCACACCTGTTTCCGTGGCAGTGGCCCCCATCGCTCCAGGGTTAGGCTCCTTCCACGTGCTGCCCCCCAGGTGCAGACGCCCCTTCTGGTGCAGAGCTGAGGTGACTTCCTGGGTGTTTGTCCACAACAGCATGTATTTTATTTCCCCAAAAGTGGCTCCTTGTGCTGTTCACAAACCATACAATGGTGACAAGTCACTTATTAGGAAAAGTGACATCAGCCAGAGCCCTAATCCAATTTAGGGGGTACAACTTTCATTGATGGCTCAGGGAGAGAAGTTTGCAGAGACCTGGCACCTTACTAGCTGATTTCAGGGCCGACTGGGGGGGGGGGGGGCCACAGGCCAGCACTGCCTGTCCTGCCTTAAAAAAAAAATAAAAGCCACTTTATATGAAGTTTTTCAGCTTAGGCAGCGAGGTTACCCCAACAGTAACAGGTGTCATTCCAGGAGCCCTTTGTCTAGGCATATTCACAACCCTGCCAGGAAGGCAAGACCCGAAGGCTCAGTGCCCGTGTCTGTGTAGCCGAGCGCTCCGCGCTGCCTCACATGCCTGCCATATGGGCCCGGTACACAGTGCTCCCCCACTTCCTTCCTGAGTAGTCACCTGCTGTTTGAGAATCATTAACCTGCTTCCCGAGGCCAGAGAACCTCCTTCATTGTTTAAGTGTGCGCATGTGTTTACATTAAATGTTGTCTTACAATAATAGGATCAGAGATCTAAACTTGAAAGTGACCGTTGGGGCCATTATTTCTAACCCTTCCCCTCGCAGACAAGGGGAGAGACCACACTGAAGCTGCTTGTGCAGACACCAGACCGTCCTCTGGACCCCACGTGTGCCCACGTCTGCTGCCTCCTGTGCTCAGTGACTCAGCCACATGCCACCAAGGTCCCTGTCACCCATAGCGAGACGCAGTCCTCGGATCAGGCCCAACCACAGCTCTTGTGTGTGCTGGAGAGGCCCACAGACCTGTGCGCTGCCTGAGCGGTGACCTGTGTGGTTCCCCCTTGGCCACTGCAGAGCGGACGCTGGACCAGGTCCACACGGCTCTGGGCACCCGGCAGGTCCAGCTAAAGGGCACCTGAGGCCTCTGCACTCAGTGTGTCCTGGTCCCAGAGGAGCTCAAGGGAAGCAGGGCTTCAGGTCCCAGCACACCAGCAGCAGTCTGACCTCAGGAAGGTCCCCGGGTGGACATGGGACAGGGCATGTGCACTGAGTGGAAATGCCTGCACTGTAAACACTGCTGCCGGTGAGGAGAGCCCAGCGCCAGCTGAGACCACTCTTCCCCTTGGACCCGCACATCCTGTCCTTTGGGAGTGGAGCAGCTGCCCGTCTAACATGTTGCTGGTTTACGCGTTCATTCAGGTTTTCGGCTGCAAGTAGGAGCCCGTCCACTGTTAGCAGGACTGTGACGCGCAGTCAGCTGCTGCAGCTGTCCCTGCGGAGCAAACCCCGCCATGCTGGGTCGTCCGGGGCAGCAGCCAGCGCAGTGGGACCTGGCATGTGGGAGGGCCGGGAGCACCAGGCTGCAGTCAGATTCAGGACTGCTCCCTCGTCCCAGGGTCTCTGTGCCGCTCTGGACTCGACCGACCCACCTTCTCCAGAAGTCCTCTGCAGAAGGCTCTGTGTTATGACACTGAGGCGGACTCCATGTGACCTTACCGTGACGTCACAGTTGCAGGGAGCTGTCAGCTGGGCAGGGACCCCACGAGCCTCCGGCCGCACAGAGGGCGGTGCCCAGCTGTGCACTGCCCGCCCTCCCCAGACTCTAGTCACACCATCTAACTTCTGCCACCACAGGCTGAGGCCCCTGAAGTACCATATGTTATTAAATCAACAGCTCAGGGCCCATGATGGCAGATGGCAGTGTCCACATTGCCTCCAGGGAATTCAGAATATTTACAGAAATAAAATGGCTTTGGCAGTTGATGAATTTGCTGTAAATGTGGTTTACGGATCAGCTGTTGCGGTGACTGACCAGGTCTGTGGCTTCTCTCCACTGCAGACTATAAGCGGTGCGCCAGGCTGCTGACCCGGCTGGCCGTGAGTCCCATGTGCATGGACGGCTGAGGTAAGCTCCGCACAACCGCCAGCACACGCCGGGATCCGTTGGGGCGAGAGGTCAGGGGACTTTAGTGACACTCCTTCTCTGGCCCAGGTCTCCGATCCTGGCCATCAGTAAGACGCCGGCACTGCCAGTCACCACACGGGTGGGCAGGCCGTGTGTGTGTGTGTGGAACAGTCAGCAGCTAATTTCAGCACATGACAGTGTACACATCAGGTGCATATCTAGTCACGCCTGCTCACTGTTTCACTGACACTGACACGCGAGCACACAGCTGACATAGCCATGCAGATTTGTTTTTATCCTCACCGAGGACTTTTTTTTTTTTTTTTTTTTTGCATTTATCTTCAGATAGAGCAGGAGGGGGGAGAGGGAGAGAAACATTGATGTCAGACACATTGACTGGCTGCCACCTGCACGACCCCAACCGGGGCCGGGGACAAACTGCAACCTAGGTACATACCCTTAGCGGGAACCGAACCCGGGACTCTCTGGTCGCAGGCTGACGCTCTAACCGCTGAGCCAAACCAGCCTGGGCTCCATGCGGATTCTACAGACCTATTGGGCAAATGTTAGAGCTGAATTCTACCATTATGCCAATAAGCTTATAAAGAATAGCTAATAGCTATCCTCTTTAAGTGTTTCTATCAGTTATTTTTCATAGCTTCTCAGGGTGAAATTATGCACGCGTATTAATAATTTATGAACTCTGCTGTCCACCTTGGCCTCTTGAGAGCTTTGTGACATACAGCAGCAGTTATCAGTCCGTGGATGCAATGGAAGATTTTATTTTCTTGACCCAAATGCCACTATTGTGTGGTTTTATACTGAGTGGGTCCTGTGCGTGGGGAGCACGGCCAGATGCCAAGTCTGTCCCCACTAACAGGCACGCCTTGGCCCTCAGAGGGCCGTCCCAGAAAACCTGTCGCTGTCCAGACCATTCGTGATAAGGGGCCACGTTGCAGTTCCTCGTGGTCCCTCATTTCTTGTGCAGCAGCGACGTCCCCTAGGAGTGGATGCAGTCTGTCCTGCTCCACGAAAAGCCACCAGACAGAGAAACCACATCGGGGGCCCCTGGAGGTCACACCACATTCTCCTCAGGTCGACCGAAAGCACGATTTTTAATGCCAGAGCTGAGGAAGGCTGTGCCACCCACCCTCTCGTCCAGTTTCTCTCCCTCTGCCTACGTGGCACAGAAAATACTTTTCCTTTTTCAAGTATTGAATGGATTCTTGTGTCTCCCAAGGAGATAAGCTAGGGGAGATGAGAATGTTTCTTTTATTAAGCATTTCTTTAGTTAAAGCATCACTATTTCCAGATCCTTGGAGAAGAGCTTTCACTCATTTACCAGAAGGGAGGTGGTGCCCTCTGGCGACACCTCCCTGGGGCTCACAGCCTCTGCGTGCAGGTCGTGGGCTCACAGCCCCGGCAGAGTGCGGCCTCACCCCCAGGGCCCTGCCTGCAGCTCCCCCTGAGCCGGCTCTGCTCTGCGTCAGGGCACATCAGGGCCTGGCCAATGCAGCAGGGACCCTGGCCGTTGAGCAGACATGGCGTGGACAGGGCCCTGCGGACACACTGCCCCCTCCCTTCCACCCCAACTCCCGTAAGCTCCAAGTAGAGGAGATCGGTCAGCAGCAGTGGGCACGCCCCGCACTGAGCTCCTCTCGGGTCTGAGCGCTCTCCATCTGTGACCTGGGAGACACCCTGTGCCTCCTCTCTGAAGCTCTTGCTGAGCCCTGGCTGAAGAGAAGCCCAGTCCCACTTCCCACCCTCTCACGCTGTGTGACTGGGGACTGGGCATTGGGCACCTTTGCAGAGCAGGCCCCGGCCAGGGCCCTTCCAGTTCATCATTTCTAAAGCGAATGCTGCCCCACTGGTTCAGGCCCAGTGCCCACGGGGTGTTGACTCCTGACGGTCCCTCTGCAGAGCCCCCTTGCCCTGGGCGCACGGCAGACAGCGGGGGGTCACGCAGACTGAGCTGGGAGGCTGAGGGCGCTCAGCAGAACAGGCACCCCTGTGCTCAAGGGTTCTCCCCCCTCCGGAGTTCCTCCCACTCAGGACACGAGACCTGTACATGCAGACTCCTTGCACTTAGTTACCTGACTCAGTGCACAGGTCTCTCTGGAGCTGACGAGGTGTGGAGTGTGACAGGACGTGTTTGTTCCCGGCAGCGAGCGGGACTGCAGAGCAGCCACGAGAAGTGCCTTGCGAACCCACGGGAACCAGAACCGGCCACCTTCGCGAATGCGCCGTGGACAAGAGGGTCATTTCTGCGGACTCCCGTCATCCCCGGGTGCATGTTGCTGAGTGCAGACACGTGTCCAGTCAGTGCTGGCCGCGCCCGGCCGCCCTCTGTTCCAGGGGACGGAGGCCCCGCTGCCCGGGCGCTGAGCCGGGGAGGCACCCTTCCCGACTGGGAGAGGGCCGAGTGTTTCTTTAGAAACATGAGATTTGAAACTATATTTTCATATGCCATAGGGTATGATTTAATATTTTTATTACTTTTACAATTAAATTCCCAGAGTATTATTTGGAACTGCATGAAAACTTTTTTAGCAAAGATAGACCCAGCGTGTTGTGGAGACAGGAGCGCGGATCTCGACGCCATCGGAGCCCCTCACCTGTCCTGTGACGCGCACAATGGCATCAGCATTCTGTGCAATGTGTAAATACTGTGAATACACAATAAAGTGTTTGTTATAATAAAGTCTGACAGTGAGTTTTACTTCCCAAGCCCACCGCCGGGAACTCACGGTCCACCGTCTGTAGGACATCACGACGCTGCCGGCAGAGGAAGGTGTGGCCCCCCGGAACCGGAGGCTGTGAACTCTGTGACCACACTCATTCTGTAAAGGGGAGGGCACTGCACGCTGGCGACGCTGTCCTCAGGCCTGACTCAGTGGCCTTTCCGGTGTTTGCACCTGTGTTCCCTGGGACTCTGATCGTGAAACGCTGAACTGTAGGGACCCTGCCTCTGAGCAGCTCGAGGCTCGTAAGTAGGTATATTCTGAGCAAATCTGACTCGGCTGAGACGCTCTGCACGACCCCTGGTCTGGGCACAGCCAGAACAATGAGGTGTGTCCTGGTTTGAGACCTGTACGTAAACATTAAAGAAGCAAGTGAGGGTTCACTTATGAACACCAGGGAGCAGAGAGGAAGCCGTCCTCTGCGCGGGGCGCACTGACACGGGCCGAGACCGGTGACACCTGCGCAGTGCCCTCACCCTGTGCTCCCACTGGCTAACCACGAGCTGTTTTCTCCAGCTCTTCCTTTCAGGGGCATCATCAAATTCTCAACCTAGTTAACCTCTGAGGTTCCTCCATGTCCTAGGAGGAGCTTCCACGGCAAGGCTCTCGAGGAATCCCACGGCCTTCCTGCCCTGACCTCCCGTCCCGCTGCCTCCGCGTCCCCGGTGCACTGGGGGACAGCCCCCTGCTCCTCCTTCAGGCACAAGTGGGTTCAGGACTGACCCACCCCACTGGGACCCGCAGGACACTGCAGACAGATGGCCCCCGGCACCCGGGAGAAGCAGGCACCCTGCCAGGCACCCTTCCTCAGAACTCCTCCTGCCCCCGGGCAACCCCAGGCTCTGGACGGGACGGCTGTGATGGAGACAGAAGCTCCGAATGGGGTCAGGACAAGGTGAGTCGGCACCCGTGCAGCCGGGACACGGCTAGCCCAGGAGCCACACCTGCTCCTGAGGGGTCAGGCAGGGCCTGCTGGCTGCAGGGGCCTCGACCTTCTTTCATAAATAGACATAACTGTAATTTGCATCATTTTACTTCCTAACACTGAAGATGAATATGTACATATACCATCACAGACCATTTGAAAAGGATAATCCAATCATTTTCTAACTCTTCTTCACCTGTCAACAAAAAAGCAGACAGCAGACTTACATCTGTTGTATTTTCATCATTTCCTCAGTTTATTTTGAAGTCTTAGCTGGGTTTTAGATTGAGTTTTTGAAAGTGCACAGACCTCACCTACGTCTGCCTATGGATCAGGCACAGAGCACCCGTAACCCATCAGTGTGAGCGTCACAACAGAACACCTCCCACTCTCTAACGTCTGGGCCACACACGCATCAGGAGCGGACGCATCCCTCAGACTGACCACGGATGAAGCAGCTACAAGTGTCCTTTCTGCATGTAACTGGCTCACACAGAGCACACACGCTGAGTCCTTATGCCACAGACTAGACAGAAGTGAAGAATTATTAAAGGTGCTCGAGATCATTCCGTAAGTCTTTCTCTTTCCTATGAATACACAAGTGTGCATGAGTGTGTGAATGACCACACTCATCCAGGCTGGAGGCCCCGTGGGTGAGGCTGCTGCCCCAGGGAAGGGGCTGCCAGGGAGAGCACCCGTCCCCACGGCACCCACAGACTCAGGGAGGAGGCAGAGCGGGTGACTCAGTCTCACGTGCTGACCGGGCCTTGGCGGGACTGTTCTGCGACTGTCTGTAACTGGACAGAGTGGGAGGCTCTGCTGGTCCAAGAACACTTCACGTGCCCATACACTGTCTGAGTCAAAGATATTTATTTGTTCTTTAGCCAAACACAGCCACTGATTTCCATCTACAATCATTTTTAAGGTACGAAACAGCAGGTGGACGGAAGTACCAGCATGGCCTTGGGCCACGGATGTGACCCGAGGCTGGGACTCCCGGGGCGGGGCACAGGGGGCACAGCAGGCCGGACGTGGCTAGCGGGCCTTCTCCAGGAAGGCCCTGCAGCACCTCACGCACTGCTGGTACACGGTCTCAAAGTCGGACTCGCTTCCCTGAAAGGAGGAAAGAAAAAAATAACAAAACCTGAGAGAGAACGCTGCCCTCGAGAACCTCCACACATCACTCCACGTGGCCAGACACGGAGCGGGCATGCTCACGGGCCCCTACGCGTGGCCGTGACTGTACTCACGTAATAGGGGTCTTCAATGATGACCTGCTTCTGAGGGTCATAGCTCCCAAGCAGTTCGATTCTAGCTTTGCTGTTTTTCACTTGATTACTTTTTCTAGTCAAATCTCTGTAAAATTAAAACAGTGATTTAGTTTTCTGATCAGTGGTTTCAGGTTAAACAGGGACTCAGCTAGGGTTTCATGAAACATTCAAATCAAATGCAGCAGAGGTGACCTGATTTGCAAGGAGTCGGACACACAGTGGGCCCATCGACCCTCTCGCCGCTGTCGGTCGTTCCAGCAGAGGCCATCCTCAGCGACTGTGAGTCAGAGGACAGTCTGTCTTCTCCATGAGACATGGACACCCTCCCAGAGGCATCCCGTTCAGAGATTAAACGAAGAACGATGGACTCGAAAGGCATGTGAACCAAGTCCAGGGCTGAGCCCCGGGGTCAGTGTCCCTCCGTCCGCCTCATGCCCTCCTGGCCCTCAGTCTGAGCCCAGCGGGGACAGCCCGCTCCACACCCGCACCCCAGCTGCCTGCTGCAGCAGGAGAAGCCAGGTCTCGCTGAGCGACACTGACATAGCCGACGGGTGCGGGGCCGGTGTGGGGCATGCGGTGTCCGACAGACCATCCCCCAGCGTGACCTGGGCTCAGACAGGAAGCGTCAGCAGCTGAGTGTCCCGAGCGGAAGGGACAGCGGGTGGACAGCTCGCTCCACACGAAGAAACGCTGAACGAATGCTGACCACGTGGGGACCTCACTGGTAAGTGGAGCAGAGTTTTCTAACAAGACATTGTTGGTAAACCCATATGCTACCGTGTTAAGTAAGGAAAGTGAGAACAATGCCATTCACAATGGAAAAAAATTACATGTTTTAATGAGGTTCCCCATGAACAAACTGGGGGTGCAGCTGCGCAGGCACACCTGCGTCCTCGACAGAGGTGCCAGGAGGCATTTCTCTTTGCACGCGTGGAACGTGTGTGTCAGTGCGGAGGCCACAGTGCCTCCTGGGGACGGGCGCGTGTACGTCTGAGCCGGGCCCGCCCTGCTCCAGCTCACGCAGCAGAGCCCCTCACCCCGGGACACCTGCATGTACTCCCTGCAGTCACTCGGCCTGAGCCTCCCCTCCTCGGTGGGACATGCTGCACCCCGTCTGTGGGCATGATCGCATGACGTCACACGGCTTCTCCTGCAGGTGTCACTGCGTTTCTACACGTGTCGTCCACGCCACACGGACATTCATGGGCGCAGGCGGCAAGACAATGTCCCACCACGGCTCACCAGTGTCCGCACTGACATCCACCCAGCAAGTTCCTTGTTGCCCAGAGACAACATATTCCCTGGGGTCAACGCGTACGAGGCGACAGGGCACGGTGGGGAGTGTGGCTCCTGTGAGCACACAGCCTGGGACCCACCCGCCGCCTCTGAAGCTGGGCGAGCACCCCGACCTCCCTGTGCCTCAGGTCCCCAGGGAAGACGGGGCGACAGCGCCACCCAGTGGACTACGTGCTTCGGCCCCAGAGCTGACACACAGCACATCACGGCGTGCCACTTCCATCTAATGGCCTAGGCTGTCAGCTTTTCAAAAGCTCAATTAATGCCCTGGCCGGTTTGGCTCAGCGGTTAGAGCGTCGGCCCACAGACCGGAGAGTCCTGGGTTCGGTTCCTGCTAAGGGCACGTACCTCCATTGCAGTTTGTCCCCGGCCCAGGTTGGGGTCGTGTGGGTGGCAACCACTCGATGTGTCTCTCTCACATCAATGTTTCTCTCTGTCTCTTCCTCCCTCTCTCCCTCCCTATCTGAAGATAAATGCAAAAATGTCCTCGGGTAAGGATTAAAAAAAAAAAAAAATCAAGGCAATCGACAATTTAAATGGAGTAAAACGTTTCCTGTCCGGCTTACTTTGGGGAGCAGCAGTGGAGGGGGAATAAGAGGAGAAAACGACAGAACACCCACCGTGCAGGAGTCTCTGCTGCCACAGAGCAGCTCCGCCTGGGAGGCCTGCTGCACAGACGCTGCACAGCCGTGCTCTCCAGGCGACCGCGAGCCGATGGACGTCCCCGAGCCCGGGCACGTCTCTTTGTAAGTGCACCCGTAAGACACTTCTAAATTACTTTCTGAATTTCTTACCATTGTAAATAAATTCATTCTATATATGTGGCCACCACTATCTATCAAACTCTAAGATAATAAAAGTGTCACTTGGACAGCAAACTACTCGGCCTGTTACTGAGACGAGTTGAACAGAAACACCTTCAGAAAGGAGAGTACCTCAGATTGCTTTCATCCATACACAGGATATAATCGAATGTAGCAAAGTCTTCTTTAGTAACCTAAAATTAAATAAGAAGTAAAAAACACAGTGTTTACATTTATACCAACCTAGAGGATACAGAGCAGTAAAAATTTTTTTGCTATATTAGAATCTGTTACTTAAAATTTAAATTCAGGGTGCTTTAAAATGAAAATAGAATTAACCTATTTCCTAAAATTGTATTACAAAACAATTTATATTATAAAGTTCCTAGAGTAAACATAAAATAGTATAGTATGTAGGTGCAAAGTTTATACTTCATCTTCAATTCCTTAGTAACAATGCAGAACTTAGTAACATATTAAATGTCACATACACAAATGAAAATAAAAACAAAATGACCCAAAATCTATGGGACAGAGAAAGCAGTCCTAAGAGGGAAATTCATAACATTACAGGCCTACCTCAGGAAATAAGAAAAATCTCACATAAACAATCTAACCTCATACCTAAAGGAACTAGAAAAAGAGCAAACAAAGCCCAAAGTGAGCAGAAGGAAGGAAATAATAAAGATCAGAGTGGAAATAAACAAAATAGAGACTAAAAAAATAACAGAAAAAAATCAATGAAACCTGAGTTGGTTCTTTGAAAAGATAAACAACAATGACAAACCTTTATCAGACTCATTAAGAATGAGAGAGAGGGCCCAAATAAATAAAAAAAAGACAATCTGGAAGAAATGGATGAATTCCTGGAAACATACAATCTTCCAAAACTCAGTGAGGAAGAAACGGAAATCTGGACAGAGACTAGCAATAAAATTGAAACAGTAATCACAGACTCCCCGCCGCCCTGGACCAAATGGCTTCACGGGTGAATTTTACCAAACATTCAAAGAAGAATTAACACCTATCCTCAAACTATTTCAAAAGTTTCACAAGCAGGGAAGACTCACAAGCTCATTTTTCAAAGTCAGCCTCACCCTGACTCCAAAACCAGGCACAAACATTACAAGAAAAATATAAGCCAATATTCCTGATGAACGTAGATACAACAATCCTCAACAAAATATTAGCAAACCAAATTCAGCAACACATTAAAAATATCATATACCATGATCAAGTGGGATTCATTTCTGGGATGCAAGGTTGGTACTATAGCCACAAATCAACAAACGTGATACATCACATAAGCAAAATAAAGGATAAAAATCACACAACCATATCAATAGATGCAGAAAAACCATTTGACAAAATACAGCACCCACTTATGATAAAAATGCTCAGCAAAGTGGAAATAGAGGGAACACATCTCAACATCATAAAGGCCATGTATGACAAACCCACAGCCAACATCAACTCAACAGGGAAAAACTAAAAGCATTTCCCTTAGGATCAGGAACAAGACAGGGATGTCTGCTTTTACCACTCTTGTTCAACATAGGATTGGAACTTCTAGCAACAGCAATCAGACAAGAAGACATAAAAGGCATCCAAATTGGAAAGAAGGAAGTAAAATTGTCATTATTTGTAGATGACATGATACTGTACATAGAGAATCTTAAAGATTCCACCAAAAAACTACTAGAACTGATAAATGAGTTCAGTAAAGTATCAGGATACAAAATTAACATTCAGGAATTAGTTGCATTTTTACACATCAATAACAAACTACCTGAAAGGCAAATTAAGAAAACAATCCCATTTAACACCTGCATGAAAAAATATATATCTAGGAATAAATTTGACAAGGAGGTGGAAAACAAAGAGACATTGCTGAAAGAAACTGAAGAAGACACAAATAAATGGAAGCGTATACCATGCTCCTGGATTGGAAAGATTAACATAGTTAAAATGTTTCTATTACCCAAAGCAATCTATAGATTCAATCCCTATCAAAATACCAATAGCCCTTTTCACAGAACTAGAACAAACAATCCTAAAATTAATATGGAACACAAAAGACCCCTAACAGCCACAGCAGTCATGAGAAAGAACAAAGTTGGAGGAATCACATTACCTGATATCAAACTAGACGACAAAGCCACACTAATCAAAACAACATGGTACTGGCAGAGACTTACATGTAAGATAGTAAAGACCACAAAGTGCTAGAAGAAAACAGGCGGTAAGTTCATTGTGTCGAGGTCTCAGCAGGGTTTTGGGTGAGTCTCCCAGGGGAAACACAACAGAAGGAAAGGTACACAAATGGGACAACATCAAATTGAAAAGCTTTTGCACCACAAAGAAAACCATCAACCAGACAAAAAATCAACCTAATGAATGAGAAGAGATGTGTAAATGATATGTACGATGAGGGGCTAATATCCAATATATAGAAAGAACTCATACAGCTCAACATCCATAAAAACAAACAATGTCTTAAAAAATCCCACATCCAGGTGTGTATCCAACCTGGACACAGGTGTGATGCGGGATGTGTGTCCAATAGAACTGCACACAGGTGTTCCCCGAAAGACATGTACAAAAATATTCCCAGAGGCAGAGTTCCAAACCGGAAACAACCCAGTGTCCACCAAGCACAGGCCAGAACCTGAACTGCAGCACAGCTGTCAGTGACACGCCCACCGTGAACACAAGGCCCCGCCACAGGGGCGCCGCGGAAATCCAGGACAGGAGAGTCAGGAAGACAGACAAACTTGTCGTGGTGACCCCTGGAGGAGAGGGAGCAGCAAGCACTGGCATGCTGTGAAAACACACTGAGCTCACAGGGACTCTGTGCACCTGTCAGAGAAGTTCACTGACGAGAAGAAAAAATGTGTCACAAAGGAAACTTCTCCACAGAACTCATGGGGTATGAGCCTCCACTCACAGCACTGCCTACGGCTACCACACAGAAAGAAGCACCTAAATGTATTTTATTTATGAAACCCAAGTTGAAAGTACTGGGAAAACAAACACTCTAAGAAACAGAATACAACCGTTCTCATATAAATTGTGACAATGACTGAAGAGAAAACCTGCAAACACTAGCAAGATTCTAACATTAAAGATTTGATGTGATACTGACTTGTAAAACCTATCTTACTAGCTCTTTGAAATTAAAAAAAAAATTGAGAAAACTTTCTTAAAAGCCACAGAAAAATTAAAAGGCAAAAGGCAAAACACAGATTATGTGGATATACTACTTCTAAATCTGGTAGTTACCAGGGTTCTTAAGCAGTTGTTTCTAGCTTTGATTTTTCACGGCATGTGGATTGAAAACATGGTCTCTGTATGAAAAGCCACCCCATCTCAGTGAAAACAGAAAACATAAAGTGTGACTGCTCACAGTTCTGAAGAACTCCTCAAAACACATCCACATCCTTTAAAAAAATACAGAGGAGGAGCTGGCAGAGTGCAGAGCCAGACGAGGTTGGAACAGACCGACGGCCAGGTCACTCCTCTGTCCAGGGAAATCTCACTTAGGAAAGGGCCAGTCCTTCAGGCAGGTAAGTTAAACAGTAAACTGTCAATACAGAGTTGAATGACAGCCAGAAATGGGAGGTTCACAGATCTCGGAGTGAACTTATCTAAGCCAAAAATAATGTGTCTTACCAATTTCCTAGACATCATTAATATATTAGAATTGTTTCTAAGACAATTCTGTTTTACGAATTTTCTGGCTCACACCTTGATGTTTTTATTAAATCAAAGTGATGACCAAATCCCAGCTCTACCATTTGAAGCTGGGTAACTTTCAATAAGTCATTTGTCATTTATTTTCCCTCCAGAATTCTGTTTCTTGAGCTGCAAAATGGGTTTACCAACTACTCCCTTCCCTAATGAGTAATGAAAAGGATAAAAATTATGATTAAAATTAATACTACAATGCTGCCAGGCCAGTGTGGCTCAGTGGACTGAGCGTCATCCCAGGGACTGAGAGGACCTGGTTTGATTCCTGGTCAGGGCACATGCCCGGGTTGCGGGTGCGATCCCCAGTGGGGGGCCTGCAGGAGGCAGCCGATCAATGTTTCTCTCTCACATCAATGTTTCTCTCTGTTTCTCCCTAAAAAAAAAAAAAAATTTTATATATATATATATATATATATATATATATATATATATATGTTTAAACAAGTAAAAAATAAATAAACTACAATGCTGTGTGGCTCTTTCGCCCTAAAAAAAATTTGAAAAAAACATATTTAAACAAATAAAAATAAAAAACAATAAAACTACAATGCTGTGTGGTGAAGCAGTCTGAAAAGCTTTACAAGGTGCAGTCCAACAAGGACTCAAGTTCTGATTCCAGCCCAAACAACTCGGCTCACAGTGCCATCCATGCTCATTACATGCTGCCCAGCTGACAGCTCACTCCAAAGCACTTTCCTGGTTCTGAGGCCTCAAAGCCTCCCTCTGCCCTCTGATGCTAACCCACCGTCCTTCGAGCCTGGACATTTCCTTAGGCTGGATACAAAAGGAAGTTAGAAGATTTTAGCCAGATATTTACAAAATCCAATCGAATCTCCATAAAATAATCATAGTCCCTGCAGAACAAGATATGAGACATTCTCAATGACAAACAGCCTATTTCTTGAGAAGCTGATCCCTGTGGAATGGAAGGTCCCACGGGCCCTGTGTCTCCACTCGGAATGCTGCTGTGAGCCCTCAGCCCGTGGTTCCGTGAGCCTAGAAGCCTGTAGTCCAGTAATGTGTCTGCCGATCCCAGGTGGCAATTAAACTAGTGAAACTGTAAAAGCCAGTCCCTGGGTCACACAGCACCACGCCAGGTGAGCAGCAGCCCTGCCCCTGGAGAGCGCACAGCGCACGGTCTCGCCACCACAGGTTCCACAGGGCAGGCTGGAACCTCACCCAGAAGCCCCAGGGCTGGGTGCAGGCTGTGCAGCCAGTGTCGACGTGGCCCGAGGCTTCTGAGGCACCCCCAGAGGACAATGCTCCTGTGTACACTGCAGGACTGGACCCAGCAACACACTCGTGACGCCAGGAGAGCAGCCACAGTGGAGACGAGGCTGCGGCTCGGGCCGCCAGCTCGGGCCCAGGGCTCTCCCACGACAGTCACGCAGCTACACGTGTCTTGTTAAGTCCAGTCCAAGACCCCAGAGTCTGTGGGACCAGAGGTGAAACAACCGTGAGAAACACCCGTTCACAGGCCAGTCTGGTTAAGCCTCTCACACCCTCTCGAGTCACAGGACTCGACGTAACAGAATGAAAAGTGAAGCGAGAGCTCGTCTACCTGTCTGGCCCTGTGGGCTGTGCTGATGCCATGATTTCCCAGGCAGCTCACAGCTCTCAGATCTGGCGTCCGGCCCACGTTCCAGTCAGAAACAGCACAGCTGTCAATGACCCACTGTAACACAGAACACACGTGTGCCCTTCAAGGTCAAGTACGGTACCTGCCGGGCAATGTGGCTCATGGGAACACCATGCTTCTTCATGCAGTCCTGCCCGCGGTAGTCGGGAGGGTTCCCCACTTCGTACGTGGAGGTCGCTGCACTGTCTATCCTCCACTGCAGGAGAAAAAGACACTTTTTCGAGATTTCCTGCCCAAAGGCATCCAGGTCGGCCTCTCTGACACCGTGAATGGCACGTACCTTATCGGAAACGTTCTGATCAGCGACCAGTTTCCTGAAGACTGCTTCGGCGATGGGTGATCGACAGATGTTACCTTAAGAAGGAGAGGGGGGCAGAGGTGAGCGTCGGATCTGCGGGAAGGGTGACGTCTACAGCAGAGCACGGCCCATGGCCACGCCACACCCCTGCCCGGACGGCCCTCCCCAGGGCGGCGTCTGCCTGGATGCCATCACCCTGCCTGCGTGGGACTGGTGAGGAACAGCTGCAAACTCCTGTCCAGTGCTCTGACACCAGCTCTTCGAGCACTCAAAGTACCAGTGACAAAGACATCAGAAAGACAGTGATAACCAAGATCATTGTTTTTTAGGGTGCTATCAATGACCCTGAAGTGGGTCCTGAAATCAACGAAGTGGGCTGTAACCAACCCACTTTAAAATGAAATATGGTAGCCCTGGCTGGTTTGGCTCAGCAGTCAGAGCGTCGTCGGCCTGCGGAATAAAGAGTCTCGGGTTCAATTCCAGTCAAGGACACATTCCTCGGTCGCAGTTACATCCCTGGCCCTGGTCGGGGTCATGCAGTAGGCTACCAGTCGATGTGTCTCTCTCACATCAATGTTTCTCTCTCCCTTCCCCCCTCCCTCCCTCCCTCCCTATCTGAACAAAAAAAAGGAAAAATATCCTCTGGTGAGGATTAAAAAAAAAAAGGCCCTGGCTGGTTTGGGTCAGTGGTTAGAGCATCGGCCTGTGGACCAGAGAGACCCGGGTTCAATTCCCACTAAGGGCACATAGCTCGGTTGCAGTTTGTCCCCAGCCCCAGTTGGGGTCGTGTGGGTGGCAGCCACTCAATGTGTCTCTCTCGCATTGATGTTTCTCTCTCTCTTCTTCCCTCTCTATCTGAGGATAAATGCAAAAAAAGAAAAAGAAAAAATGTCCTTGGGTGAGGACAAAAAAAAAAGAAGAAATATGATAGTTAAAAAGAGTATTTTCAAGTATATTGCACATAGTAAGGGTTACTACTATTTCATAAAATACACAGCAGTGTGTTTAGGCACAAGAGTAGTCCACACTTGGGCCACCCTCACTGCAGACCAGCTGGCCACACATCCGGGAGTCCCACAGGTTCAATACTCCTCTAGAAGGACCCAGGGCATTCAGGAAAATGCTATACTTCTGACTGTGGTTTTATTATAACAAAAAGACACAAAGCAGAACCAGCCAAAGCTAGAGAGCATATGCAGGTCCTGAAGAGTTCCCAGCAGAAAGCTCTCTGGTCCTCGGGGACGCCCTCACCCTCCTGTCCTGGATGTGTGGCAGTACTCCACCCAGGATGCGCACCAGGTTCTGATGCTGAGGGCTCACTGGGTTTAAGTAGGCGTGGCTGGCTGAATTACTAGCCTGTGGCTGGACTCAGCCTCCGGCCCCCCATGGCTGCATCATCTTTGTCCCCCACAGAGGGGCCCTCTCTGAAGACAAGATACTTCCCAGGAGCCAGGACAAAAGCCACCCTTTTCATCAGTTGGGGCCGAATTCCTTACTCACAGGGGAAAAAGATAAAAGACATAAAATCTTCTCTCAAATTATCTCTACCACGTGCCAAGCAATGTATTTAAAGAGATACAGAATTAGCTACAATAAAAACAAGACATCAATGCTAATAGGAGCACGGGAAAGATTCTACAAAGAATAAACAACATAATAGGAAAACTGGTTATCAGAAAACAAGGAAGGGAGATCAGAGTGGATCTTTAAAGGACGAAAAGGACCTGAATGGGTACCGTCTTAAAAAGGGGCATTGAGTCAGGGCGACTGAGGAAATGCAAGTGAGCTGATGGGCCGGGTACACAGGAACCTCACCTGTGGCCAAGACTTTTGGACTTGATGTTTGCATGGTGGGAAGAAACCAAAGGTTTTGGGGAAGAGTAACAAGATTTATTCCACCAACATACCCGTGTATGACCACAGCATTCAAGACACAGACCCTTGGCAAAGTTAGGAAAACGACCACAGGATTAGAGAACAAGAGACAATCCCAAGACTGAAGGTGGAGACTGAGTTCCTAAGAGGCTAACAAGGGAGGGCAAGGCACAGGAGAAACTGCAGTGAGGATGTGGCGACAGAGACGAAGGCAAGGAAGGCGCGACTGCTGGAGCGACAGGCTTGCCGACATCGCAGCCCTGGCGCACACAGGCAGAGCCAGGCCCGCGCAGGGCTGTGAAGCACAGCCAGGCCCCTGCGTTACGACACGAGCTCACTAACTTCACTTTAGTGTCTTCAATTTCTACAGGAAGTCAGGAATGAACCTGGAGTGCCCTCTAGAAGCTAGTGTGTGCTCTCAAGTTTTCCTAAGTTTTTAAAAATGTTAAAACAGGTATGATCATCCCACTATTTTAATTCCCAAAGGGCTTCCCATGGATGTGTCCTTATAACTACTTGTCGCCCTACACCCCAGGAATACTTTTAACAGCAACCACGTTTCCAAATTAAGACAACTGTTATTATTTTGGAACTCTAGAATAATAGATGCCTCATATCTCAACATCTAGAGATATAAGCTTAGTTTTCCCACAAGACAAAAAACATGAGCGACTTACTGCCTTAAGTTTAAGGCAAATCTATCCACTCTTTTCCCCAGATGGTTATGTTTGCAGCAAGAAGATATGTGTACAAGTGAAGGTGAAAACATATTTACTATAGATGAGCAGTAAAGTCACACCACCTAAGAGATCAACAGATAAGCAACGCTGCTTACAACCTGCCCTGGGTTTGAAACGCTGGCCTCACTGAATTAACAAGCGGCGTAAAGGTGGAGCCGGTCAGAGACACAGTGTTCCAGTTCCCACCTACGGAACAGTTGTGAGACTTAAAATGTCATCTTCAGATTACTTTGGAAAAAAATCTTCAATCTGTAAAGTCTCAAGTTTGTTTTTTTCCAAATTAGCATAGTAAGTACTTATTCAATACCTTTATTTCAAGGACAAAAACTCAGAAAACAAATTCTTCAAGGGTAGGGGCTGCGCCTGTCCTACCCAGGGAGGACCCAACACCTAGCACAGCGTGTGGCCCATACATAGCACCCAGGAAACATGGATTTGTTGTAGGAAAGTCATGTCACAGCACGATTATCTTACAAAAACATAAAACACTACATAATCTTGCTAACATAAGGAGTTCAGTTCAGCGAAAAACCTTTGACACTTTATACTTTAGTCTGAGAAAGGTCC
The DNA here is from genome assembly GCA_030848825.1 of Tadarida brasiliensis. Lineage (NCBI taxonomy): Eukaryota > Metazoa > Chordata > Mammalia > Chiroptera > Molossidae > Tadarida > Tadarida brasiliensis. The sequence goes on from CM061270.1 coordinate 78,219,821, forward strand.
AAATAAATGTTCTGAAGGAATGAGATCTTTACATTTTAGAAGCACATCCTCTCGCCCTGGCCGGTTTGGCTCAGCGGTAGAGTGTCAGCCTGTGGACCAAAGAGTCGCGGGTTCGATTCCGGCCAAGGGCACGTACCTGCGGTTCCTCCCCGACCTGGTCCGGGTGGTGCGGGAGGCAACTAGTTGATGTGTCCCTCTCACATCCACGTTTCTCCCTCTCTCTCCCCCCTCCCACTCTATCTGAAGATATTTGAGGAAATATCCTCGGGTGAGGATTTTAAGAAAAAAGAACTACATCCTCTCAGTGTCCTGGGTACAGGACCACGGGAAGAGGCACTGTCATCCCCACGCTCCTCTGCATGGCTGGTGTCCCCACCCCGCTACTCTAATCTCTACCTCGCAGCTGCTCAAAGGCCTCCAAAGGTTTTTCCTGTCCGCCGTGGCCTCAGCAGACCTGTCCTCAGGCCTTGGGACAGGGGTCCAAACACGACTGTGGCCCTTCGTGTGCAGCCCACAGCTCTAAGATTAATTTTCACTTATTTACTTATCATTATTACTTTTTTAATCCTCACTCTAAGATATCTTTTTCCATTGATTTTTAGACAGAGTGGGAGGCAGAGAGAAACATTGATGTGAGAGAGACACATCGATTGACTGCCTCCCGCAGTACGGGGGGGATGGGGGCGGGATGAGGGCAGGAGGGGAGGATGGGGGCAGGATGGGGGATGGGGACAGGACGGGGGTGGGGGATGGGGGCAGGACGGGGGGCACAGGACGGGGGAAGGACAGAGGGGCCCACGGTGCAGAGCCTGCCGCGGCGCGGAGGGAGAGCCCGGCGCCCAGCCCACTTCGGGGTCCGCATCCCGGCCCAGCGGCGCGGTCCCGAGCGCACGAGACCCAGCGCGGCCCCAGGGGAGTCGGGGCCGGATCAGCACGTCTCACCCAGACACACGAACAGCACCGACTTAGGCACCTGCTCAGCCATCTTCCCGCGCAAACACGGAGGCGCCCACTGACCGCGTCGGAACCTTTGCGGCGCAGCGCTTGCGCACTCCGAGCACACCGCCCCGCGCGCCTGCGCCGTCCGACTTCGGCGCCTGGGTGGGCGAGCGGGAGAGCCTCGCGCCCGCGCAGTCAGGCATAAACAACGCGGCGGGAGGCGGGGCCGAGAGTCGCCTTGCGGGAGGGGGAGGGACCAAGGGCGGGGCGAGGGCGGAGCTGCAGCACTGGAGGGCGGGGAGCTCAGGAGCTGGCAGGGGAGGCGGGGCCCAGAGTCCCCTGGAGGGCGGAGGAGGGGCCAGCGGGAGGGGGCGGGGCGAGGGCGGAGCTGCAGCACCTGGGGGGCGGGGAGCTCAGGAGCTGGCAGGGGAAGCGGAGCTCTGAGTCACCTCGAGGGCGGAGGACGCCCCGGGGCTGGGGCGGGGGAGGCGGGGCTCTGAGTCACCTGGACGGCTGGGGGCGCTTTGGCTTGGAGACCGGGGAGGCGGGGTCGTGAGTCACCTGAAGGGCGCGGGGTGGGGATGTTTGGAGTGAGCGGACTTGGGTCAGGTCTCGGGGAGTGATCACCTAAGGGGGGAGGGCGCCTGCCCGGGCCCGGGGCACCAGGAGGACTGTGGGCGCTCCAGAGCCGTACCGGACCGGCGGGGTCCTGAGCGGGTCGGGGACCGCCCCACCCCTCACCTGGGCCTCGCGGCCGAACGTGAGGCCGGCGATCTCAAGTGAGCGGGGTCTGCACGTGGCCAGGGGCCCCTCGGGGACCCGAGACCCCGGCTCCGCCCCAGTGCCCTGTGGGAACCGCCGCGCACAACCGTCCGCTGCGCCTGGGACCGTCAGCCAGGGCTGTCTCAGTTCCAAAAAGGTGAGGTGCTTCAGGAGCACCTTGAGACGAAGTCGAGCACAGACTTGCCCTAGCTGCTCCCCGTGGGGTGAGCCACTCCCGCCCCTCGCTACCTGTCTCAGGTGTGCACCGCGGGGGCCAGTCCCCGCGCTGGGAGGCGGAGCCTGGAGGAGTGCGCCCTTCCTCTTCCTGGGTAGGTCCGCCGCTCGAGGGGCGCCAGAGTGGACCGGGCTCGGGGTCACAAGTGAGTACCGGTGTCGGCCACGCCGCCGAGCCTGAGCTGGAGTCGGGACCTGCTCCTTCCCCTTTAAACAAGTTTGCTGGCGAGGGTGTCCGGTTGGTGAGAGACGGTGTCTCTGGGGTTTTCGCTGTTGCGCATCTACTGACGCTGAGGTCACCAGCAAGTTGTGAGAAGTTAGGGGTGACATCTCCCTGGGACTGCGCCACAGCGCTTTTGATTCGGGTCTACGCCCAGTCGTTCCAATTCACAGAAAAGTTCTTCCTAAGTTTTTCATTTTAACGATTGCAATTTGCCATTTGTAAATACCTAATACTTGAAAGGCCACAGATTTGTGCCTTTTTCGTTCTACTTTGAATAGGTGATACTCTAGAGCTTTGCGTGGTTTGTGTTTGGTGTGTACTTGAGTCATGGGAGCAGGATGCAGGAAGATGGGGTGACGTGCTTGGTGGGGGTCCCCGAAGTGACAGCCCTGCAGCTGTCCCCAGGCCAGTCTGAGGTCTCTGAGAGCGGGAGTGGGCGCAGAACGCCCCTGGACCCTGTGGATCTGAGGCGGGTGGTCCTTCCTTATTTGAACAAGTATGAAACTGCTCTGAATTGGTACATGGCCCTAAGGAAATGATTTACCCTGCTGGGTGGAAACTTGTCATTTTTGCCCCATTTCAACCAATATTTCTGGGTCACCACGGCTGCTGCTAAGGCTAGGTCCCCTGCTCACAGGGAGCCACAATCTGAGGGGCCCACATGTTGTCCTCGAGTGTGTGTCCATTGGGATGTTAGTCAGGAAATCTCTAGCAGGACTTGGGAGAAACAGGCGGCCAGTGTGCTGGTCTGCTCTGGGAACACCTGTGCAGCGACTGACTGGAGGTGTTACAGATGACTGTGCTGGAGGTTAAAATAATCAAAACAAGTTTAACTTCCACCCTGTTTGTCTTGTTTCAGGAGAATTGGTTATTTGGTTCACTAATGTTCTATTTAAACAAAATGTATGTTAAATGTATAAATACTATCCCCGCATCTTTTGTGAGATTGAAAAAAATAATCGGAAAGAAATCTTGGCTCATTAAGACCGACTCGCTGATTTCATCCCATTAGGAAATCTTTGTTTTCAGATGTCTCACTATTTAGAATGAAGGGGGTGGTGTTTCCAAAGGAAAGAAAGTTGATGCGGGTCAAAGGGGAGGAGTTTGTCTGTGTCAGGCTGCTGGTGGTCAGAGCCCTCGCACACCTTGTCTTATTTGCAAATGCTCCGTGATAGGACATACCCCTGTGCAAGTTAAGACCTAAGCACACTCAGTGTTTTGTTTTCTTTGGAAAGAGTCCATTTTTTACACCAAAGGATCTGACCAGAGTGGAACATGTATTCCTGCTCCGAGCCAGGGTCATGTGAGAGCTACAGTTTGGAAAGGGTAAAGGTTTCCGTAGGCTGGAAGTCATGTTTCTCATCACTGCCGACTCTCTGTCCCCCCCATCTGCACCTGGGATCGGGGGAACTAGAAAAGCAGCCCAGGCCACAGGAATGTTTGGATTCAGATGGTTAGTTTTGTTTAAAGTTTGGATTAGGAATTTGGATTAGGAAGGTTAATGATGTGACCAGAGAGACTGGTTTTGATTTCTAGAACTGACAACTTTGTCTCCTTAAGTCAAAGGAAGTAGCTAAACCAAGGCCACTGAAAGGTAAGAATTGGTTTCAGAAACAATGGCCATGGTTACCAGGCAGTGGTGTTCCTGGTTGATATTCTAGTTGAAGGTTCTGGGCTAAAGGCAACTTTTAAAACCTGTTTTAAAGATTACATAGATAGGTGAAGTTTCTTTTATTTTGGCTAAGCTAATCAATTCATTCTAAATATTTCTTAGCACTGTTCTCGTTCCTTTTATTTTGGTTGATATTTTATCAATTTAGTGAGTTAACCTCTATTGCACGTAAAGTATAAGGCTTAATAATTTGATTAACATGTAATTACGGAAATTTGGAAAACCATTTCTAAACTTACAAACTTTTCCTAGAGGTACCCCTCTCATAACTAAGAGTCCATTGAGAAAAATAATGATGCCTATTGATGGAAGAAAAGTTTGGGAGACCCTAAACTCCCCTTGCTTTGATTCCAGACCTTCCGTGGAAGGCAGAGCGGAAACGAGTCCATTTTCTCACCCCCATGGTGATTTCCTTCAAGGGGGATTCTAATGTCCCTATTTACCCCCAGAGCCCAGCCGGCGTTTATTGACTGAGATCAATATGTGAATCATTTCCACATCCTAAGCTCATTTGAAGCTTTTGAGGTTTCCAAAGTAAAAATTTTCTCCCCAGCATTTTATAAACTCTTCTTAATTAAAACAATGTCTCGGTATGAAAATTTTCAAATATTTTAATTACTTTTTAAAGAAAACTTCACATCTAAGTTTCTTAGTTTGAGGTTTGGCAGCCATCCACCTGTTAGGAGGAAACTCAAATGTTTATAGAGACTTTGCTTTGCCTTGGAATTCAAGAGACTAAAGACTTTTATGATCATTCAGATACCTACCTGGATTTGAAAGTTAAGGGGCTGCTTTAGTAATGACCTCCGTCTTCATAGCTTCAGCAACATTCCGATCAGACCGTTCTCTCCATGCTTTACGAGCAGCAGAGGGACTGTGGGTGAGCCCTGGGTTGATGCTGAGAACAGGAATTGTGGCTTATAGCTACAAGTCATTATTTGTTGGCTCTGAGAGTCACCATATGGAAACTATGACCAGGCAGTATGATTTTATCATAAATTTAATAGAACCCGTGTTATTAAAACAAATTAGCCAGGCTCTCCTGTAGTTCAGCTGAGTACAACAGTATCCTCGCCGTGACCAGCCTTGTCAACACCCAGTTTCCAGTGACACGGGACTGCACCCACGTAGAGCTCCGGCTCGGTGCTCGCTGCTCTGAGCACTGTGTCCGCAGGCCTCCTGGCTGCATCTGAATCCCCAGGTGTTCGTAGAAGAGGCTGACCTGCCCTGACAGCCGGATGTTTGCAGCAGCATCTCTGAGCTGTGGAATTTGCTTATTTGATGGTTAATTCTGCTTGGGTGTGGAGATCCAAGGAGGAAGTCTTGGTGGGGGATCGATCTGTGTGTTATTCACGAGGCTTCAGTTGCACATGTCAGACACTGCCAGCGGAGCCCAGGTGTTCTCCCCCCAGCTCTTGTCCCAAGCTCCCCGGCATGGCTTTGTCCTCAGGCACCCGTAGGGCGACAGAATCTTGCAAGTACCTGGGAAAGTCCTCGTGGTGGTGCCCACACCAGCCCTGGGCCAGGTGCTTGCTGATCACAGACCAGCTCTGGTTACAAAGTTGCGGTGGCCCAGGCGGAACGTAGGGATCACCTGCTTCATTCAAGGTGCATCAGCCATGGAGACAAACCGATGCTGAGTCCAAATAAAAGAGACAGATGTTCAGCAAAGAAACACACTTCACTGGTTACAAACTCAACTCCATAGGACGTGTTGAGCATCGAGATGTGCCAACTGCGGGCACAAAGATTAGTCAAGTCTTCCGGCCTGTCAGGGCTATAATGTGGGGTGGAAGGGGCCCTACAGAGGAGGTAGGAAGCACAGGTGTTCGGGTGAGAGTCTCCAATCACAAACCCAAGTGTCAGAAATATAGGCCCTTACTTATGAGCCCTGGTCTTCAGTCGAGTTTGGGTCTGCTTCCTCCGGAGGCTCTCATGTTTCGGGGCGGGGGGGGGGGGGGGAGGCTGAGAAGAGAGTCAGGGCTGCTCACTGCCCGCTCAGATTGCTTTTGGTCTTCAGGTACCATTCATCCTGAGGGTGCAGCTCGTCCTCGTGGCTTCACGGTCTGACTGTCAGCTCTGAGGGAGCAGCAGTGGTGTCCTGTGAGCACCGTCCTGGTGACCTGTGCCGTCGGGCTGCAGGGGCTGGGGGTGAGCCACACACACTCGGCCCCTGGGGTCCTGAGGCTGCCTGGAGCGCTCCGGCTGATCTCGCTGCACTCCGCTCTCCTTGCTGTGGCTTGGTTTTGTTTCCCCCTGTCCTGGGAGGGCCTGGAAAGGACTATTTTAGGGCAGAATACTATCATGCTGTCCCTTGCTTCCTGCTGACCCCCCTTTCTCTCAAGGGCTGGCCAATGCTACAGAGGCAGGGACACTGCTGTTAGTCAGCTCTTCTCTTATAAATCCATTGGATTTCCTATGTAAATGGACCTTTCAACTCACAGGATTTGACTTTTCATTCCCAAAAGCCGCACCAATACTTTATTCATTTAATAAATATTTATTGGGCGGTTACTATATGTCGTTATGGCATGTGCTGGAGATATTATAGTTGATAAGACAGTCACTGTGCGCATCCCCATGGCACCTCTCTTCTAGTGAAGGACGTGTACAAGAAGGTCAGAGCCCGGCTGGTAGCTCCATGGATGGACCGTCGTCCCATGGACTGCAAGGTCCCTGTTCGATTCCCGGTCAGGGCACATGCCCGGGTTGTGGGCTCAATCCCCATAGGGGGCATGCAGGAGGTAGCCCATTGATGTTTCTCTCTCATCGATGTTTCTATCTCTCTCTAAAAAAAAAATCAATAAAGGGATTTTTTAAAAAGATCAGAGATAGATAGATAGATAGATAGATAGATAGATAGACAGACATATTAGCCACGACACAGAATACATATGATGGGAAAACTTTGAGGGATGTACGCAGTGGAGTAAAATGATCCGAGATATTACTTAGATGGAGTAAGAGTCATTTGAAGAAATGACCATAGATCCAAGACCGGGAACCAAGGAACCAGGGAGGAGGTGCTGGCTAGACAGCACAAGATGGTACCCTTTGGGCCAGGCCGGGGGCTGGGGACCAGGCGACATCATCGGATTCTGAGTGCATGTTGAAGGTCCATGCTCTGAGCGGGTGGGTTGTTGGTGGGTTGGCGCAGGGCATGAGACACGGGTCCCGGCTGGCCCGGGTTTGGAGCATGGGCTCCCGGATGGAGGAGACCTGTGGGGAGGAAGCTGGGGAACAGGTTGGGGAGGAGGCAGGACCTCACAGGTAGTGTTTGAATGCCTCTCATATGAGATGCTTACCTGATACTTGGGGCGAGCAGGTAATTGATAGTGTGAGTCTGAAATTTAGGGGAAGGGTAAAGCATAGATGAAACGTGGAGAATTATCAGACATAAATAGTGCTTGAAGTCACAGGACCTGAGTTTCGAGTGTGGAGAAGGAAGAGCCTCGGGGAAGACAAGAGCGCCCTGAAAGAGGCCAAGGAGGGAGGCTGGCCGCTGCCCTTCACTCGCCTGGGGGCAGCTCAAGCAGCATCTTCAAAAAGGGGTGGCTGCCGGTCCTCCCTCGCCACTCAGACCAGACACGGGCAGGTGTGTCCCTGCTCCTCAGGCCACTGCTTGCTTTGTGTGGGCACAAGTGGAGCCGCCCTGCCAGCTGCCCCGGCGAGGGGTAGCCCTGAGCCCGTGGGAGGTGGGGCCATCCCGAGGACCCGGTTGTCCCCTACAAATGCCCAGCTGTGGTCGGCCCTGCCCAGATTCCAGTTTTGTGAAAGGCTGTGTTGAATGGTGTCCTGTAGAAGCAGCATTTACAATGGGTCTTGAAGAACATTTCAAGAGGTCAGAGGTTGACAATTTTTTCCTTAAAGGGCCAGATAGGACGTGTGTTGGGCTTTGTGGGCCATGAGGCGAAACTGAGGCCATCCATAGACACGTACACAGCCAGAGGAACACAGACTTCCGCACACTCAGTACTGATGGAAACTGAAATGTGATCATTGAGAACTTGGGGGGATACACGTCCACGGAGGGAAGAATGTGGTTCTCGTCCTGGGAGAACATTTTGCTGCTCGAGGTTGAAAGTCCTCGTCATCAAAACAGGGCGCAGCTGTGCCGCTGCTGCTCCGAGCTGGGTTGTGATCTGACCTGTTTCGTCTTTGAAAATGTGATTTCACACAAAATATTCTTCTTCCTTTGATTTAATGCTTTCACCCATCAAACACGTAAAAACGGTTCTTAGCTCCCAAGCCCTGGAACAGGTACTGGCTGGATCTGGCTGTAGGCTGCTAGCCCGCCTCAGCTCCCAAGGTGCCCTTGAAGGTGAGCTCTGGGACGGCCCGGGGTCCCTCACAGTGCTGCCTCTAACGCAGGCAGTTCTGCGGGACCGGTGGGAAGGACAGGCTTCTACATACATTTCATCATAGAGTTTTTAATATACAGGTGTGGACCAGAGTAGGTTTGCAGTTGTTCGTATGTGCAGTACAATAAAGAATAATACAAGAGCCCGGCCGGTGTGGCTTGGTGGTTGAGCATCGACCCTGCACCAAGAGGTCACCGGTTTGATTCCCGGTCAGGGCACATGCCCAGGTTGTAGGCCTGATCCCCAGTGAGGGGCATGCAGGAGGCGGCCAATCGATGTTCTCTCTCATTGATGTTTCTATCTGTCTCTTCTTCTCCCTTCTCTCTCTCTCTAACATCAATAAAGAAAGAAAATTAAAAAAAAAAAATAATACATGCATCAACTCTGTTTTGCATACCCACAACTGTAAACCTACTTTTGCCCACCCCGTATATGTACATGTGAATGTTATTTTGTTGCTTTGTTGTAGAGGTGGTGTTTTCAACTAAATGCTGTGGATTATTCCATAAATTGTGTTGTATATTTAAAAAGTATCAGGGTCTTGCTTCACATCCTAGACCCGTGGAAGTGGGTCAACTATTTCAAGTCAAATAAAAGCTCTGGAAGAAAATATAGAATAGTAGCTAGGTACATGTTCAGTTAAGGCCTTTAGTCAGTAACAGACAGAAAGATGGTGGTGACAGAGCCCAGAGAGGTGCTGTCAGATTGTGTCGATCTAATGAAGAGTCTACACAAATTGTAACAATCTAATGAAGAGTCTACACAAATTGTAACAATCTAATGAAGAGTCTACACAAATTGTAACAATCTAATGAAGAGTCTACACAAATTGTAACAATCTAATGAAGAGTCTACACAAATTGTAACAATATAACGAAGAGTCTACACAAATTGTGACGATCTAATGAAGAGTCTACACAAAGGTGCCACCAGAAAACCTGGCAGAGACCATGAGCAGAAAAATGCACAACAGGAAAAGTAGGCAAAACACAGACGAGGCGGGGGCAGTGAGGTACACTCAGACAGGTGTGCCGTCCTGTCGTTTCGGCGTACCGATGGCACCTGTCCCATCCTCCCAGCGGACGTTTTTCTGGTTACACTCAGTGGCTCTGAACTTTTAGAAGGTTGTTTAGTAATGTAACAAAAACCTAAAAAAATGGTTCTATCTCAAGATACTCGCCATCCAACAGTAGCATCGGTGACAGCTGGACAGGGGAGCTGTCCTGTTGCTGAGCAGGGTCAGCGCAAACCACTAAGATGCGGACCGAACGGGTGTCTGTGTGTAGCAGGGATGCTTTTCCTCCCATGGTGTCTGCTTATACTTTCCTCTGTGTTTGCAACGTGCTTATGCCATAGTTTCTGGTCACTTAAAGATATAGAAAACACTTTTTCATACTTGGGCCTTTTGCCCTACGAATTTGATAAGTCATTCTCCAATACTTTCTCATTCTTTTATGGTTTGATTTTAAATCATCCGCCCTGGCCGGTTTGGCTCAGCAGCTGGAGTGTTGGCCTGCGGACCAGAGAGTCCCAGGTTCAGTTCCCGCTAGGGGCACGTACCAAAAAAAAAAAAAAAAAAAAAAATCATCGATTAATTTGGAGTTTATCCTTATGTGACATGAAGTTGTGGATGAATATTTATTGACGTGTTTTTTTCACCAAAAAGACCACTATGTATTGTGTAATAGAGCTTTTTGACATTGGTTTGAGGTCTAACTTTATCATTATTAAATTATTTTATACAGTATATTTGGTCAATTTGTGAATTTTCTACTTTGTGAAATTGGTTTTTCTGTTTATGTTTGCGTGCACAGTTACCGAGGCTTCCTAGTACGTCAGAGCTTCTGGCTGAGCCGGTCCTCCTCAGTATCCTTCTGTGACGTGTTTTCTCCTAGCTTTGCTTGCTCACTTATTTTTCCATATGAACTTGAGAATTACTTTATTTAGTTAACACTCCTGAAAGACTTAGAAGATGAATCTAATTTCATTAAAACAAAAAGTAGAAAGACCATCATATGGAAATTCAAAAGACAAATGGCAAACAGAAAATGAATATTTGTAACTCATAGTGTAGAAAAAAGGTTCATTCCTTTAATGTATAAATTAATAAGAAACAGAGAAATGCCCCCATAAATGGACAAGAAATGTGAAAAAGATTTGACAGAACTGGACAGCTATTCAATATAACTTGGAGATTAAAAGTGCACTGAGAATCTCACAACAAAGACAGGCGTTCCGGAATTGCCGTTTGTTGTAAACAACTAGCAACTGGGCAAAATATAAGGAGAGTACGTTCTCACGTGTTGGACAACAGGCGAGGGGTGGCAGCGGAGGGGAGGCCCAGAGCTGATGGAAGAGACAAGTGAGGCGGAGAGCTCGGGCACACGCGTTAGCAGAGCAGACTCGGAGAGCAGAGTTCAGGAGGGAAAGAGCTCAGGAAATCTGCACAGGGACCCCTGAGTCCGTGGCTGGAGAGGAAGCATTTTGGTGGGGGAGATGGGGCGACAGATTTAGGGGGCATTTCAAAGGCAGGGCAAGATAACTGCCAGGAAGCTGTGAGGGGGACACCTGTGAGCCGGCGGGGGGCTGGGAGACAGCAGTCACCCAGCTAAGGTGGACAGAGCTCCTCAACCCTGAGGACATCCAGGAGAGAGCCGGAAGAATCACACCCTAATGGCAGGGTAGCTGAGAGCTAAAGCCTGCTGTACACACCGGCCACACATCAAAGTGTTAGCGTGGGCAGCTAGTGAGTTGTTGACAAAGAAAGGGAGCAAATGGGGGCCCCGGCCAGGCTGCCCAGCTGGTTAAATCGTGCTCCCGATACGCAAACGTTGCAGGTTCGATCCCTGGTCAGGGCACATACAAGAATCAACCAGTGGCCCGGCCGGTGTGGCTCAGTGGTTGAGCATCAACCCATGCATCAAGAGGTCACCGGTTCGATTCCTGGTCAGGGCACATGCCCAGGTTGTGGGTCAAATCCCCAGTGGGGGGCATGCAAGAGGCAGCCAATCGATGTTCTCTCTCATCGATGTCTATCTTCCTCCCTCACCCTTTCTCTCTCTCTAAAATCAATAAAAAGGAAAAAAAAAAAAAAAAGAACCAATGAGGCATAACCAAGTGTAACAACAAAATTGACGTTTCTCTCTCTCTCTTTCTCTCCCTCTCTCCCTCTCTCTCTATTATCAATACATAAAAATTAAAGGGAGCAAACGAGGCCAGACATCGAATTAAGCCAGATTAACTAGGAAGCTAGAGCCTTCAGAAGTCCCCGGGGACAGCTGCATTCTCTGCCAAACAGATGCTAATCCCCAGGAGAGAGGAAGAACAGGCTTTCCAGTCTCCCTAGGGGACAACCGGCTGTTCCCCCAGATTCGGAAGAAGGGGGAGAGCCAGTAAAAGAGAAATTCCTCTTTTGAGTCCTGTGCAGTAGCAGCCTAGACGGTGACCATGAAGGGGAGGTGTCCTGCCAGGGAAAGGAAGAGACTGGCTCGGGAGGGGGCCCAGCACAGCCCACGGCGATTCCCTCACTTGCTCTCTCTCTGTAGCAGCAGTGGGGCCAAGCACAGCCTTGGCTGCGTACACCCAGGGGTGTGGGCTTGCAGCCCCAAAGGGTAGATGTCTTCCACAGCTGGATGGAGCTGAGCACCTGGTTGTGAATGAGACACTGAGCACTTGGGGACAGTCCTTTGTGTTTGCTCCAATAAACCCTGCCACTACCCCTCAACTCCTCCCATGCATGGGTCCCCGAAATGCTCTTCCTGCGAATCCGTGGAAGAATCCTGTTCCCACCTGTTAACAACGGAAACTTGACTCGCTGCCTGCTCACAGATGCCATGCTCACAACTCCTAGCGACCACCCCTTTCACCGGAAGTGAGTAGAAACAGGAAAATACAATCCATGGCTAGGAGAAGAATCCGTCAGAAACACCTGGAAGAACAGAGATGAGGCAGTGATCAGACAAGGTCATAAGAGCATCTTTTATAATATGCTCAAGAATATGAAGAACGGCATGAACATGACGAGCACAAAATTGGAACGGAAACGGCCAAGGGAACCTTCCGAGCCAGAAACACGGTCCTTAAGGCGAAACACTGACTTGACGGTCTGAACAGCAGATTGTACGTTAAACCTCTGATTGCTTTGGCTCCTCTGTCCCGCCTGGTGACAGGAAATGTCCTTTGTCCAGAATGTCTCCTATAGCCCATGTTGCCTCGCTGTCTTTAGAGTGTTCATGATTCATCACGTCCGTGTGAGCTCCCCGTGTGCGTGCATTAAACTTGGATCCTCTCCTCCTCATCCGTCTCTGTTAATTGGTTACGAGCCCAGCTGGAAGAACGTGGAAGGCGGGCGAAGCTCCCACACAAGCAATACTTGAATGCAAAGTGCTGTACAAATGCCTCTGTCACTTGGATGGTCACTCAGGTCCCGAGTCTCCTGGACTCTTACTAATACGGAAAATCTATACAGGCAGGTCAAACACTTTTGACAAAAATAGCCAACTGTATTGCATTTTTTCTTATCTATTATAGACAGTTATAAAATACGTCTTTTTAAAATTCTTAATCTTTTAATGTTTGTATTGGCATGAAGTGAGTTAAGAACTACAGGGAGAACATACATAATTGGGAGATTGGACCAGATTTTGTTTAAGATCCTCTAGAATTCCATGATCTTATAATTTCTGAGATGCTTAGGGTTTCCCAATCTCTGAATGAGTTTAATTCACTAGGAAAATGGAGATGAAACAGTTAATAATTGAAGATTTCCAGTTTATTCTCTTTGTCTGGTCGGGTACAATTTGTCAATGTTTAATTGGGTTATGAGAAACATTAAATTACGATACATTTCTACCTTCTATGTAGCAGATTTTTTTCATTAAAATCTTTTTTGTTAATGTTTTAGTGAATAACCCTATACCTTCCAATTTGAAATCCGAAGCAAAAAAAGCTGCTAAAATTCTGAGAGAATTCACAGAAATAACTTCCAGAAATGGACCTGACAAGATCATCCCTGGTAGGTAAATAAACAGGTGCTGCTCCTGCCTAAGTTTGCTTTGTTCTCTAACTTACGTTTCCTGCTCCTGGACTTCAGGCCGTCGACCCCTGAGAGCTGCGAGTGCTCAGACCGCCCTCTCCTCAGGGCTGGTCGTCCTGTTCTAACCTGACAGCGAGATAACCAGAGACGCACAGCCGAATTGTAAAGGAGCACTTTATTTCGCAGGCGGGCTGCGGAGGGCATAGTTTCCCCTCAGATCAACAGCCAGGATTCTCCTTGCTCGTCCCATTTTAAAGACAGAAACTCCCTCCTCCTTTTGCCCCCTCCCCTCAGGGAACCAGTACAATAGTGGGAGTGACAGAGACTACAGAAGTCAAAATTAGCATTGTTTACTGACGGCACAAGTACTTGCAAATACCTATACTGAGGAAACTGCAAATGCCTCCCAACTCGTGGGGCAACTATATATAATCTTAGGCAAAATTCCTTCCCGTCTAGGGGTAATTAACCTATTATTGGAAGAATATCAAGGAATGTCTATTGGTGATAAAATGGAGTCTTTTAGTCGCCTTACCCAACGGGCCTACATGAAATGGAACCTAGTTGCCTTAGCCTCGGGCCCAGGTCAGTCCCAGCGGTTCTAGGCAGCCCCCTGGCCAGGGCTTCCTCCTGCCTCGCCTCCCAGGTGCCCTGAGCACCTGTGTGCTGCAGTGCAGCTTCCCCTGAACTCCTTGTCTGAGGGCTTTGCAAGCTCATCTTGCAAACTCACTAGCTAATCTCAAGAAATTTATTTTTTGTATTTTCTTTTTCTAGCCAGTTACAGTTCACAGTGGTTTAGGAGGACATGAATCAACACTTCTCAGCACAGCCGCACATCAGTATTCCTGGGTCATACACATAACTCCCCAAGCCTGCTGAATCCGACCCTCCCCAGAGCCAGTGCAGCCAGGGCGTGGACTGTCAGCCCCCTGCCGGGGATTCTTGTGCACTCAGGCCTGTGGCATGAGGCCTGGTGTCCTGAACCTTTGGGAACCCCCACCGGTTATTTCTGCAGGGTGTTGCATAGAACACTCACCTCTCGAGAAAGTGATGCATCTACAAACCAGCTTGGGCCGTGTTGCTGACAAATTCCCCTCCGAGTTAACCAGTGCCTAATTCTGACCCTGCATTAAAGAAACCAGTTCCATCTCCTAAGCCAAATTTTCTGAAGTTATTAAACAGAACTTTAAATGTCAAAATGTTTTTAATTTGTTATCATAATATTAGTAACATCAATTATTGTTTTGCTCCAGCCACCTTAAGAAAACAGGCGGTGGAAGCTCCTGGGAAATGCAGAACCCCGTTTTCACGAGCTCCCCATGACCTGTGTGCAGGTGGGAGAGCACTCCTGCAGGGCGTGAAGGCGTTCAGCCTGAATGACTGCGTCCTGGGAGGCGACAGTCGAAAGCACGGCGTACGTTCATTGTAACATATACGCTTTTGCTCAGTCTCTCTTTCTAAACAGCAGCATACCAACTGCAAAAGCTTTCCGTGAGACTGGAATGTGAGACGTTGAGGAAAACTCTGCCAAGTGGTGGTGAAAATGCCTGCCCGATGCAGAGGACAACTGTCAACCTTGTCGATACATTGTAACCTTTAAAATACAGAACGGAGGGACACTTGGTAGACTGCCCTCTAGGAGCCGGCTTTATCTTCCCTACCTTGCCTAGTTAGGAACAACTGTACAGATGTTCTGCACAGTAAGTTCCTCACGCTGTCGATGAATTACCTCTGAGAGTACGCACTAGCGTAAATCTTCAAATGATGTGTATAACTTTGTCAGAAATGCAGTTTTTCTAGGGACACAACCTTTTTTGTGTATTTGAGTACAGTATCCAGTTTGACTACATAGTTAACTGAAGTGTTGATAAATTAAAACTACAGTAAAAATAAAATCAGGGTCCTAAAATGATTTCCAATGTTTAGGTTTTCATTGTTACTTAAAGATACAGTGTTGCATAAATAAATCCTCAGGGTAGGGAGGTGCTGTGTTTAGTGGGTGTGTGTGTATATATATATATAATGGATATAATGAACTTTCCTGAAATGTGAATAAACCAATGTTTTATAAATTGAATTATATTTTCAGTGCACTCATAGTTTATGTGACCCAAATACTATAACACACCATTTTATAAAGTTAAAAACGTCTGAAAGTGGCAAAATCACTCAATTTTCTGTTTTTGAGTCCAGATTTCCTATGAATAAAAGGTGAAATGCATGGCCTTAGGCTCAAAGTCGTACCATGCTGTATGCTGGTCATTTTAAAGTTTCTTCTTAATACAAAGAAATCTCAACTTCTTTGAAAATATTAACTTGTTTTTTAAATTATGAATTATCATCCAAATTAATTGAAATCTCCAGATTATTTGTCCTGCTACTAGACGTCAGTGAAACCTCATCCAGAGATATCTCATGCATTGTTTGCAGAAACAGCATAAAAGCTGGGCTGGGCGTCAGGACCCACCTGTCTGTCCTGTAACTAAGTTTTATTCGTGGCTAAATGCGCCATTGAGGCTCCTCCTGAGAACCTAGGGACCGGTCCCGCACACCTGAGTGCGTGGTCTCCGCTGGCACCTGCTTACCTGTCTTCTTTGCTTTGCAGCCCACGTCATCGCCAAAGCCAAGGGCCTTGCGGTTCTGTCTGTGATCAAAGCTGGGTTTCTGGTGACTGCTCGGGGGGGCAGCGGAGTCGTGTTGGCGCGTCTTCCGGACGGAAGTAAGTGACGTCTCTTCACGGGGGCGGAGAGAACCCCGAATCTTCATTGTTGCTTCCATTTGAGCTTGTTTCACAGGGAGCGTGACAGGCTTCCCATGCCCCAAAACTGTCTTCCTCAGGGCTCCCTCGGGTGCTTCCTGGGTGTCAAACGACCCAGGGCCGAGAGCTGCTCAGTTCTCTCCTCTGAAAGTGTTAGGCGAGATTCGGGTAGACCCGGCTGTGTCTTGCCTACATTGGCGGTTCTTGCAGGGAGCAAATATCAAACTTGACAACATTTGCATTCTGCTGTTAAATGAGTTCTCATTCCTCAACTTGGGGGCACACAGTTTTTTCTCTTGTTTTATAAGAAAACGAGAGCCTGTGGGCTTTTCTGCTGCTCCGGTGGGAAGTCCTTTTAATGAGCATCCCCTGAGCAGAATCCTACCCCGACCAGTACAATTCGGTTTCACTTTCTGTGATGAAATGTCACACTTGACTTCTCAGAGATGAAATCAGAGCATATTTGCCTTGAATCACAAGAACCAGCATTTACAGTGATGTTTAAGGTATATGCAGGTGTGCCATGACCGACTAACACGCTTTTTATACCAACTTTGCTGTTCAGTCATACCAGTGAGCACATTGTTGTGTAAGTAGTTACTTTTTAGTGCAGACAATCTGTGGTACATTCACTGACAGTGGATACCTCATGGCCTTTGAATGTTAGTCGCTGGACCCCCGCTTCCTGCGAGGTGTCCCCCAGTTGTGAGAGTCTCTCTGAAGCTGTGAATCGGTCTCCAAGCTCGGTGCTCAGCTCTGAGACACAAACCACAGAATTCTCTTCGTCTCAAGCATTACCCAAGTTTTTATGGGCAGACTTCCCGGCAGCACAACCGAAGTGGGGCGCCTTCAGAGGGAGCCCATGTCGGGTGAGCCCCAAGGCACTAAGAAGGCCGAGGCCCTGTAGGTCCCCTCAGTCCTTGACAGGGTGACTATCTGAACAGGTGGGGGTGCTCTCGGCCTCTGGGGTCTCTCTCAGAGCCCCAGGTGGACCTTTCTACTGGGTTAAACACCTACCTGTCTCTCCCGTCCTCCTGGTAGCAGCTGCTCAGGGTGATTGAAAGCTGCCGAAATGAGGCACAGAAAATTCCAGCATCCCTGCCGCATGGAGGACAGAGACAGTTCCTAACCTAGAAAATGGAAAACAATGTTCTATTGTAAGACATTAATTTCTGTAATCAAAACTCCTCTAAGGCCCTGGCTGGTTTGGCTCAGAGGTTAGAGCGCCAGCCCGTGGACCAGAGCGACCCGGGTTCGGTTCCCGCTAAGGGCACGTGCCTTGGTTGCAGTTTGTCCCCGGCCCCTGTTGAGGTCTGTGGGTGGCAGCCAGTCAATGTGTCTCTCACATCGATGTTTCTCTCTCTCTCTTCCTCCCTCTCTCCCTCCCACTCTATCTGAAGATAAATGCAAAAATGTCCTCGGGTGAGGATAAAAAAAAATTAAAAAAACAAAACAAAACTCTAAGCCCAGACAGATTCGTTCTGGATAGACTTGATAGTATCTGGATTACATGCAGCAAGGAAAGTTCAATTGAAAAGCTAATAAGCATTTCAAGAAATTATTTCATGTGAACAATTCCACCCTCCCCCAACCAAAGTGGAATTGCTGTTCTTAGTTTCAGGACTATTGTATGCTCATTTTTTTCTGATATAGAAACAGGTTAAACAACTCTGGGGAAAAACACCACATTAATTTCATTGGGTACTTAGTTTCCAAATGTAAAGAAATGTATATTACTACAATTTTAATCATCTTGAATTTGTAGCCTATTTCTTGTGCTTCTATTCAACACGAAGAATGTCGAGTTTGCCCTCGGTAATGTGAAATAGAAACAATGTAGCGTTGTGTTTCTCTTAGGAGTGATTGTGATAAACTCCTTCTATCCTTTGGCTCTCCTACCTGTGATACATTTCTAACTAAAGACTAGAATTACTGCTCAGATATTTTATAAAACATTATAAAATGTTGATTGTTGAAGTTGTCAAACACGATGTAGGTTTAGTTGGTGAGAATTCAATAGTTTGGCATTAGGCATGTTTATTGAGAAAGATTAGACAACATAGATTTTGAGTCTAAGAGACTCATCATGAATATCTAATATTTTTCAAATATTTTAACTTAAAAATTATATATAAAGAACATTTAAGAACATAGAGGGAAATGCCAAGATCTTATTATTTTAAAAAGAAACAGTATTCATCCTCATTTTAGTATTTTTCTCTCTGATACTTATGTGAGGGGTTAATGTTGGAGTGACGTGCGTTTTTTGTTTTTCTTTTTATTAGAATGGTCCGCACCGTCAGCCATCGGGATAGCGGGGCTCGGCGGAGGGTTCGAGATCGGAATCGAGGTAAGTGGCGGATGTTGTGCACACAATCAAGAAATCTCTAACAGCAACTGAAACCAGACACGTGAAAGTGAGAGATTTCTCCCCGTTCTTATGTTACCACCTGCGGAAACGGTTCTCTTCTATTCTCTTGATGAGTCTCTACCTAAAACGATCGAATGTTCCCGTTTTTCTTCCCTTTCTTTCATTTCGAGTAGAATTTTTTTCATTTGTCATGTTTTCATGTCCAGCATGTCTGTAGAACAGCTACGTCTCCGATTTGGTGGACTATCTATGACTGGTAATTCACGGCTTACTTACTGGGCTCGGACAGTGAGTGGGGGTGAGCAGCCTAACAGTGCTCAGCATTTGTGGCAAAACCTAGTTTTGTTACACTTGACACTCAGATTATTTCCAATTCTTTAAGTAAAGCTTGGCAACTCTGCTCCTAATAATTCAGGCTTCTGTGCAACAGACTGGAAACCACACTCGGTGTGCCGGCTTGTCTTCCACACGGCATTGATGCTTCGTCAGCTGCTTTTCTGTTGCGTGATTATAAGTCAGATCTCCCGACAGCTTGATCCCTTTTCTTCTTGAATTCCAGTCCCTTCTGCCTCAGCCTCCCATTTATGCGCTCCCGCAGCCTTATCGAAGGGAAGTGTCTCACGGACTTTATCTGATGTCCTGACTCACTGACGCAGGCCTGTCGTAACAAGGGGAACATATTTCAGTCCAGCTCATCATGACTGCCATTTTGTTGTGTATCCCACCAAATCAAAGCCTTCAGAAATGTCGCCCTCTGTGGAACCAAGTTTTCGTCACCTCCCGCCCACCTCCCGGCCAAGCCGGTGATGCTTCCCCGAGGCTCCTCGGGCTGGGTTCCAGCCGCTGTCCCCACACCCTCGGACTCAGCTCGCAGCTGGGGCCTGCCTTGGGGCTCGTCTCAAATAGCACTTATTTCAAAGCTGAGGAGAGGCCCTGGCTGGGTAGCTCGGTTGGTTAGAGCATCATCCCAATACGCCAAGGCTGTGGGTTCTATCCCTGGTCGTGGCACATACAAGAATCCACCAGTGACTGCATAGGTGTGTGGAACAACAAATCGATGTTTCTCTCTCTCAAGTCAATAAATAATATTTTTTAAAATGATGAGAGACGAAGTAATAATGATGTCAGTAAATTTACCATAGTAAAGACTAAACACGGTGTCCCCTGGTGATTCTTCGGAAACTGGATCCCGGGCCACAGGGCACATCAGTCGCCATGAAATCAAGTGCAGGTGCATGTGGTCCGGCCACCCAGTCACGAAACAGACAGATTTAAAGTAGACACTTTGCGAGACGATGTGCTTGGCCGCCTTTCCAGCGCCATCGGGTCCGGAAGCCGAGCTGCAGCCGGGCCGGTCCAGCGGAGCGCCCCCGTGTGTGTGCGCACGGCACCTGTGACAGGCCAGGGCAGCCTTCCCTCCCGCTGCCTAAGGAACAAATCAGTGAAAGCACTGGGAACACGTGAACCACTGAGACGGGTCGCGCTGGTTTTCAGTGCCCACCTTGGGGCCAGCACGGCAGCAGTGAGTCCGGAAGACAAATGTTCCCTGTCCACACACCTGAGCACTCTCCTGCCAGGCTCCGCGTCGCTGTGAGATGAAGTCACGGGCCCTGAGTGATGCTGCGGCGCCTCTCCCTGACGTCTGAGCCTGTGACATGGGACACAGGGTGCACCCGGCATTTACTGCAGCCGGGCACCTGGCCTGGCCCGGGATGTCCGCGTGGATGTGGTCAGGAGCCAGGCCCCTCTGGGCCATGACCTGGGACCCTGCTCCGTTCTGTGCTCTTCGGCTTGGCTTTCGTGGGGCTCAGTTGCCGGGAGCACTCCTGATGTCTTCCTCCTGCCTCTGTTCGATCAGCTCTGGCCGCCACTGTGACGGTTCACTTAGCCTCACTGCGCCCCTGTCACCACCTGCGTCACCAGGTAAAGGAGGAATAACGGAGACACTGCACGACCCTCACAGCGCGAGAGGGTTGGCTCTTACCATCCGTGGAAATGAAGTGACATCCTCTGCTCAGGATGAAAATGCGGCTTTCAAATTCTTCTCTACATTGAAACGCTTGCTACAGCATATATACGAGATTGGAGTTTTAATCAGCATGTGTTTTAAATCATATTTTAAAAGAATTATTTTTAAATAAATGGGTTTCTACATTTTAGGTGTCGGATTTGGTGATAATTCTGAACTACGACAGAGCAGTAGAAGCTTTTGCAAAAGGAGGCAACCTGACCCTTGGCGGGAACTTCACTGTGGCCGTGGGCCCCCTGGGCAGGTGAGTTCTGGGGGATGGGCAGGGCAGCTGTCTGACAGGAACCTTTGCAACTGTGTGGGCATGAAGAGGAAACCTGCATTCTAATGAAACAAAGTTCTGATTTCTGTATCTTACAGAAGGTTTGGGGTTGCTTACAAAAAAGGAATTTGCAAAACACAGCCAGTGTGATAAAATGAGAAAATTTGCACACGCAACAAGAAACCAAATATTTCCGAATTTCAAGCCATTGTGTCTTCTGGAATTGAATACAAAATTTACATTAAGCCTTGAAGGAGCCAAAGCAAGTTAAATTCAATTAACTGGCAAAGGGCAGCACTGATCAGGAAAGCAAAGCTTTCTTTTTTTCTAACAAAATTATGAAAAATCAAAATGGAAGTGTTTGACTTGAGTGTTGTTTAAAACACAGTGGATTCTCCTTCTCTATTATTGAAGTACTAATCTTGCGTTCATTGAGCAATGCAGAAACATTTGAAACCCAGGCTGTTTATAGAAGTTACATAGTAAAATAATCCAAAGATTTCCAAGTCCCATGAAAATACTCAGTGTGAAAGAATCCACGGTCTTTGGGACTCTTGGGGTGTACTTCCCGTGCTGGGGCAGGAAGACAGGTGAGCGAGGACAGCTTCCCGCGTGGGCTGTGCTGCAGCCTGGGGTCATCCGCCCTCACGCTCCACGGCTCCACAGGCTCTGTCCGTCCCTGCACCCCCTAATCCGTGCAGGTGAGGCCCACAGGAAGCGAAACAGATCAAGACTTGAAGGAAGTGGACCGGGTCTGTCTTGGGGTCAGCAGTACAGTGCTCTTCGGACAGGTGTGTGGGGTGCAGCCTCCCGCCGCCTGTGAGCTGAACCCCTGTTTTGCAGGAATTTGGAAGGAAATGTCGCCCTGCGCAGCTCTGCCGCCGTCTTCACGTATTGCAAATCCAGGGGCCTCTTTGCAGGCGTCAGCTTGGAAGGCAGCTGTCTGATCGAGAGGAAAGAAACTAATCGAAAGTAAGTGCAAGCCAGTGATTTTAATTCCTGTAAAGGAAGTGTCATGAGAAAATGATTCTTCACAGATGTGTGTGGCAGTTCTCAGTGTTTACTGAGAACCTGTGTGTCCTTTGTTTAAAGCAACATGTGGCTCTGAGTATATGTTTTCTCATTTAAAAGTTCAATATGAAATAACATGTACTATAGAAAAAGGGGAAGCATTTTGCCCCTTAAGACTATCACATTTTGCGTTGTTGCCGTCCAACATTTTTCTAAGCATACTTTTGTTTGGCCATTTGTGATTGTATCATAAGATTCTATTGCAAGTCCAATTTTTTCACTTAGCATTATAATATAAGAACCATAAATGTAAGTTAATGGCCACATAATATTCTATCAGTTAGATGTATCACATTAGATATCTTTTCAAGCGTTTTAAAGGTGCAGGCCAGTTACAACGTGTGGGAGAATCAGAGTGTGTCTCATGAGAGGTTCCCTGTCATTACAGTTTCTTCCCTAAAAGAGAGACCACGTTAGACTTTAAAAAACAAACAAAGAGACAAAAAACAGATTGGAATGTATCCTAACAGGCCAAGAGGAACTTCCACTTTAAACTGGCATCTGGCTTCTGGCTAATTTTTACCAAAGCAGATCTTTTAAATCTCCTCTAAAACATGTCTGGTTGCCCAGAAAAAGATAAAGAGCTGAGACCCACAGGAGCTCGGCTTCCAGAGCCTGCAGGACTTCCTCCAGGCGTGAGTCCGAGGGAGCCGACGGGGCTGGTTCACAGACAGACCCCTCCCCCAGAGAGAACCCTGTGCCAGGTCTGTGCCAACCCACTCACGAATGCAGTAGCACGCTTGATGATGTTATATATAAACCACGAAGGCCAGAGAACAGGAGGAACAGGGGAAGTATCGGTCATGGACCTCTCCATCAGAAAGTCCAGAGATGCTTTTACCTCTGGTTTTATAAATTTGAGAAATACAAGTTAAGATTGCTTTTAGAAGCTTCTGACTTTAGGCCTTTGGAAGAATTCCCCATTAAAGTTCACCTAAATTCTGTATAAACTAAAAGAAATATACTTAATCAATTGCAGGGCTTCCAAACATGTGAGGCAAATCTTTATGTAACTTTGAAGCAACTATACATTTAAAGAAATTACAAAATCATATATGTCGGAATAAAGCCTTGGGTTAGGGTTATTAAGAAACTTAAGAAATAAAAACCTATAACAATGTATTTGCTTGTAGGTGTATCTGCGAAACTGTTGATATCCATGTATATGCGTGTTTGTATGTACAAGTGTTTGAATGTATATGGGATGTGCATTTTATATTCTTTATTGGACCATGTATGGTGGTTGCCTCTCAGAGGAGAGCTTGGGGGTGAATTTCGGGATTTAACATGGGTTACGGCTTGCAGTTAGTTTAAAAAGTAGCATGTGGCCTGCCCGGTGTGCTCAGTGGTTGAGCATCGACCCATGCACCAAGAGGTCACAGGTTCGATTCCCAGTCAGGGCACATGCCCAGGCTGTGGGTCCAATCCCCAGTGGGGGGCATGCAGGAGGCGGCCAATCAATGTTCTCTCTCATCAATGTTTCTATCTCTCTCCTTCTCCCTTCCTCTCTCTCTAAAATCAATGAAGAAAAAAAAATTTTTTTAAAGCAGCATGTGCGTAAATGCACACAGGATTTAACTGTGGAAAAGGTCCATGTCTATAAAAGAAATGTTCTCAACTTGACATTTGTTTTTAGATTTTATTGTCAAGATATTCGCGCTTACGACATTCTATTTGGAGAGGTGCCGCGGCCCGCCCAAGCAGGGGACCTTTATGAGATCCTTGACTCCTTCACTGAGAAGTACGAGAACGAAGGCCAGCGGGTCAACGCGAGGAAAGCGGCCCGGGAGCAGAGGAAGGCTTCGGTGGGCCTGGGCTCACGGGTCTCGGCAGCCACAGGACGCCTTTACACAGGACGCTCTGTCCTTGATGTCAGCTTCCTCATCGCCTGCTGAGCTGCCCTTGTTATTTCATTCACACCGAGTTCTTGTGGCAATGTCCTGCAGCCTACCTTGACACGTCACCTGTACAGCTTTCAAGGGGAAACGCAGTTTGTTTTCCGTGATAGCACTTCTCCAAGAATAGAGCTTTGTCACATCAGCCACTAATACTGGTCATGGCTGGGATACTGGGGCGGGAGGAGCCAGGGTTTCGTGGGCCTTGGCTACCTAGCTAGTTCCATGACACGTTTTCAGTCACTTGATCCCGTCTTACGGAGTGAAAACTGGCTCACGGAGTTTGAACGGCCACCGCCTCCCCGAGCCGCCACCTTACTGCTCCGGCAGTTGTAGGGGTCTGGGCCGTCCTGTCACAGGAGCCCTCATCAGGAGTATGTTGTTCAGGTCAACTCAGGCTGGCCCAAAGTGGTGCGTGGAGCCTGAGGGCCTCATGGATCTGTGCAGGGGATGAAATTTGCCACACACTCATTAGGAAAAAAGGCTGTATATGCTCCTAGGTAGAAACAGGGTTTTTAAATTATGTGCATGTTTTGTCCCTCACAGGCTAGAGAACTACCTCCCAAACCCCTGTCGAGACCACAGCCGTCATCTCCACGAGGCCCGCTGAACACCGACTCTCAAAGTAAATATTTTTGTTGCAATGCAAATACAGTTACAAGTAAGCAATTATTAAATGTTATTGTTAAGAAATGGAGCTACATTGTTGAACTTTCCAGTCAAATACAAGAACTAACGAGTGTTAGAGAAATTTGCATACATTTTGTCATACATCTGGTCACCTACCCAAAATCTCATACTTCTAGTCAGTTCTTAAAATAAATTCTCTTGAGGTATTTTGCCCCCTTCCCTGCCCTGCCAGTTGTTACTCTGTGTTCAGATATTCATGAACTCCTTAGGCCAGCGACCCACACTGGTGTTCGTCCGTGCTGAGTGGTGCGCAGACAGGTCCAGGGCGTGTGGGCTCGCAGAACTGCAGGGGTGCAATGCCCACATCTCGGGCTCCCAGACATTCCTTCCTTGAGCTGTCCCGTTGAGCACATGGCGTGCAGGCTCTCCTCTCTGTCTTCCGTTCTTGTATGATATTTTCTTTTTTACCCTTAAATAAGGAAAGCAAATCCAAACCCTCCTGAATTATACTGGGCTGCATCGTCCTCAAAGTGTGAGAACGGTGATCCAATTTGAAGGATGCATGTTGATGTAGTTAGTAAATGAATCTGATGAGTAGCAAATACTTTCATTAATCAGGTGATTTCCATTATATATTATTATTTATTAAATAGCATATATACTAATCATCAGATACTATTTTTGAAAATCTTATAACTTTCACCAAAACAAGAAGCTTTAATAGTAATATTTTACTTTATTTAAATCCTCACTCGAGGACATTTTTCATTGATTTTTAGAGAGAGGGGAAGGCGAGAGACATAGAGAGAAACATCGATGTGAGAGAGAAACATCCATCAGTTGCCTTCCACGTGACCCCAGCTGGGGCCAGGGATCAAACCCGCAACCTAGGCATGTGCCCTAACTGGGAATCAAACCCGGGACCTTTAGGTGTACGAGATGACACTCCTACCCACTGAGCCACCCGGCTGGGGCATAATAGTAATATTTTATTATTTTATAAATAATACTTGATTATTATTGTTGTTTTGAGGGTACATAACTGATTTTTCCTGACATCTATCTCAGAAGGAGCATAAGATAATTGTGTTACATTGCTATAAAATATCTCCTTCTAGCCCTTTAGGCTTTTATAAGAACCAGCTTTCTTAGCTTCTATCTTGGAAAACAGTTCTGACACTGAAACAGAACTGGATGCTGAGCCAATGTCATTGGAGAAGGAAGAAATAGTCGCCCTGTGTGCACAGCTCCTTTTGAACGTCTCATTCATATATTGAGATGCATTTCGAGTGAAATTATACTTTTATGTTTAGTAAGTTAACAAATCCGTAATATATGTAAGGTTTTGATCCATTGTGTACAAATAATGATTATAATGACAACAATCTACAAGAAATTACTTAGTAAAGCCCTGTGTTTACTTAAAATAAATTATTAAAAAATAAGCATATATACACATTTTTGTTGTAGAAACTGTTACATAGAAAATATAATATTGGGCCCTGGCCGGTTTGGCTCAGCGGTTAGAGCGTCGACCTGCGGTCCAGAGAGACCCGGGTTCGGTTCCCGCTAAGGGCATGTGCCTCGGTTGCGGTTTGTCCCCGGCCCTGGTTGGTCGTGCGGGTGGCAGCCACTCGATGTGTCCCTTTCACGTCGATGTTTCTCTCTCTCTCTCTCTTCCTCTCTCTCCCTCCCACTCTATCTGAACAAAAAATGGGAAAATGTCCTCAGGTGAGGATAAAAAAAAAAATATATATATATATATATATATATATATATATATATATATATATATAATATTGTGATCAGTTGAGATCTTGCCCCTGGCATATGTCATCAGTTTGGCTCAAAGAAACTCTTAGAAAGTATAATATTAATACATTAATATAAAATCTTTGGGACAGATGGAACGGGAATATGGTTTGAAGGTTAAAAATGAATATTACATACTTTCTGACTATTCAAAAAAACGCTTGTTGAATTTCTTTAATGAATGATGGTGGGTTTCAGATCACTAAGATATTTAGAAATATCTTTTATCCAAAAAAGAGAGATGTAATTATTTAATTAAAAGAATGACATTTTTTTTTAAGTACACCCTTTACAACTTTTAAGCTTGTGTTAAACATTTGTAGGTGTTAATTAAGAAGTATATATGTGAATGATATGCTGTTTAAACATTGTTTTAGGGTTAAGCTAGCAAGAATGTTAACAAATTGCTGGCTGGGGGTCACAGGGTTTCTTGTTCAGGTGTCTTAGGGTCGAGTCTGTAGAAAGGCGTGTCTGGTCGCCTTGGGGTCACTGCCAGCCCCGCGTGGCGGTTTGTGTGCCCCTGACCCTGCCGTCTGCCCCGGATCGCCTGTGTTTCCGGCCTTGTGCATGCCCCCCTTGATTTAAAGCATGGTAAAACAGTGACATTTCTATCAGTTACAATCAGCGAGGGTGAGATTTGGCCTTCTTGTGTACTTTATATACTGTGAACTAATTTTCTAAATGTCCCTGTTTTTTTTTTTGCAGGTAACAAAAACGAATATAAGCTGTACCCGGAACTTTCCAGCTATCACGAGCGAGTTGGTAAATACAAATATCTGTATGAAAGTGATTTGTGTCCATCTCACAGTCCCAAACTGTACTCCCTCTGCCGGTGGTGAGACCCTCTGGGAGAGTGCTCAGCGCCCTGCCTCGACTTGCAGGGAGTCACGTTATTCTGAGAAGTCCTTCATTTCTTTAAAATGCTGTGGTTTTGTTCTCTGACTGGCTTACATGTGAGGGAACCGGAGTGAAGCAGACAGGCCCCGCCCGGAGGCCGGAGCTCAGGACCGACCTCGGACTCCAGGCTTGCCCAGTTCAGACTGCAGGAGTCCCAGAGACGTGTGGGGAATAAGTAGAACTGTGTTCCCTGTGAACGACAGCTGAATCCTCACGGCATTTTCTCTGGGTTTTTGCCCCATGAATATTTTTTGTGTTTAAGGAAATTTTAATTTTTCAAGGTCAGATATTTTACTGTTACGGGGAACAACTTCATAACACTGACCAGGATTTCTAAAGGTAAAAATAGTCCTGCCGTCTGTCTTACTGCAGAGTCTTTAGGAAGTGCTCACTCAGAGAGTAAGTGGTGATTCAGCAATGTGAGTAAGACTCAAGGGGGCAAAGGTCAGACGGCCTGTTTGTCTCCCACACCATCGGTTGCCATGGAGACCCAGAACCTGCCCTCTGACCACACTGCAGGAGACCCTGTTTCCTGTGAAGAGAAAGTCAAGGTCACCAGGTGCCCATTTTTTTGAAATTAATACAATTTTCCCCAAGATGTTCCTTGAGCACAGTCCCCGAGGGCGGTCAGCCTCACGCTGGGGACGGTTCCTGGCTGCCGGGCACCTGCTTCCTGCCCCGTTTTCCCAGGTGCTTCTCCCCGGGGGCCTGAGGCCGTTGGAGTCCACGGGCAGAGCTGGGGTGACGTCCCGTGTGTGCGGGGTGAGGGTGCGTGGCCTCGGGCTCCCTGAGAAAACTCTGCGAGACAAAGCATGCATTGCGCTCCTTGCGATTTACAAAGTTCCTGAGCTTGTCTGCAGTGTGGCCTTTGGCTCCCCGTCCTTCAGGAGCGAAAGAGGTAAACATGTACGTGTCTGTACCAAAGCAGCACGCACACCGCAGGTCTCAGGGTGAGGGCCCTGAGCCGCAGGGTTCTGCAACCTGACCAGGTCCACGGACCAGCTGCATGGCGGGGGACGCCCAGGGGGACCCTGAGGGGAAGGGACTGCGGCCAGGACAGCGGAGGCCGCGGCGACCAGTCTTCCCTTCCTCGGGGCTCTCGAAGGCCTCAGAGTTGTCTCTGAGAAACTGAGGAAAGATGTTTGTGAGAAGAAACGAAACCCAAGAGGGCCTGGGACAGGCTCGTCATGGGGTCTGAACCTGTTTCCTCTCCGTGGGTGGCTGGTGGCTTGACTTCTGTTTCCAAAGTTGAGGGAAAACGGTGGGCACTGGGTTAGTATCCACTTATTTCAGTCCTTTCTCAAAGATAAGGGAGTTTGAAGAAAACAATGAAAGGGGAAATTTAAATTCTATTTTTAAAAGAAAAGTTACTTTACGTGTTTTGTAAAAAGCAGCCTGTGAGGCCAGTTCGGCTCTTACCCAGGACTTCTCGGCCCGCCAGCTCCCCAGCCCGCCCCGCACCCACAGACACGCTGGCATACACTGCGACATGAGGGCCCGGGCAGCACAACCCTCCAGAGCCCCAGCCGGTTTACTGGGATTTTTAGCAACAGAAAGTCTGTGCCCTCCAGTGTCCGCATCCCCCACCTTCCTCGTATCTGTCCTGTAATTGTCCGTGCGATCGAGACACGGCGGGTGGCTCTGGCGGAGGCTGTCCGGTGCCCTGGGTGAGGCCCACTCAGGGCTGCAGCCCCTCCACCAGCTATGGCCACCGCACGTTCCGGGGCCCCTGGTCTGACGGCCCTGCTGGGTGACGCACTCCTGCAGGGGACGCGGTCCCCAACGCTGTCGACCCCGCGCGTGGCCTGGGACGTGGGTGCCAGGGTAGAGGCACCAGCAGACTCGTCACCACAGTAACAGCCGGAGCTGGGTTCCGTGGTCCCGCCCGCTGCCTCAGTGGACTTTGCAGAGGCCCTGCATCTGGTCTGGGCAGATGTGAGGTGCAGGTGGGGTGCATTACGCAGGCCCACTGAAGGGGGAGGGGCCCGCCTGGCTGTTTAGGAGCCTCAGGGCAGCTGCCAATCACTAAAGCTGACTGTGATCTGTTTCTTGGGAAGTGTGGCCCTGATTTGGGAGAGGGAAAAAACCCCATTTGAATTAAACTGGACTATTGTGATGAAAATCGCCAGTTGTTTCAAAGATCCCGCAGATTTTTCTCTAAAGCACAGGAATGTAAAACTTGAAGGCCTGTGTTACTCAGAAGGGAGGGTGGCTGAGCACCCACAGTTCTGACCCCGTGGGTCCCGTCCTAGGGGGGCCTCCCTTCCCAGAAGGACACACCTGATGGACACCCCTTTTTTCTTTTTTTAAAATGACTTATGTTGTGGCCATTAAACTTTTCCTAGTGGAAATTCTCCTAATATGCACAGTAAACAGAAACTCCAGGTCATTCTGAGCCTGCTGAAGAGAGAGCTCCCTGGAGGCCGTGGCGTCCCGGCCGGGAGCAGCCTCGCTCAGGCGTGGCCCCTGGTTTCCCAGCACTGACTGGGGTGGGGTGCGGAGTCTTGCAGGCCTGCGTCTGCCTGTCTCACCACAGTCTCCACCAGCTCCGCCAGGGTGCCCCCCACCTCTGCTCGGGACTCAGGGGTTAAAGAGCAGGGCCCGGTGTGGAGTCTCGGCCTCCCCCACCCGCAGGACGGCCTTGCTCTCTGCGGCAGCTCAGACCCCCCTGCCCCTCCACTGCCGTCCTTGTCCACTGGGAAATGCCACCCAGAGGGCACTGCAGGAAACCTGAGTGGACGGCAGGGTCGCAGCCGGTCTGCCGTCCTTGCCGTCTTCTCCTCTTTAGTTCATGAAATCTGCTAATTCTTCATCATAAAATGTACTCTCGAGACCAGTAAGAACTAGTTCAGTCAGCAGGGATTACCCAGGACTAGCAGCATCAGACATTCCTGTTATTAGTGTAGTCTAGATAACACCGATGCAGAAGAATATACCAGTTCTTGAAAACTTGCTTAACGAACGTCGAATGCTCTGAGAAATCTCAGGTCAGTCTGTGGAGCACCACCTGACACGTGTGTGATTGTGGAGGGCCTCGGGGTGCGGGTCGGTTCAGGGTGCCCGAGACAGACTGCTGGAGGTGCGGGTGGGTGGAGCCTGTCTGGGCCTGTCACAGCGATGCAGGAACAGTGGCTGGTCTTGTCCTCCACACTGATACCTGTTATCTCGGTGCTCATCTTTCCTGGGCACTTTCAATTTTGTAAATACTGCTGCAAATGTGTGCGTGTGCCCTGCCTGTCACAGGCTCTCTTTCTCCTTGCTTCCTTCTGTCATCAGGTCTGGGCACAGGAGGAGGGGGAGGGGGAGGGGAGGAGGAGGGGGAGTTATTTCAGGGTTTTAATTGTTGGAGGTTCATTGAGATTGAGTTTTATAGATGGAGGTGGTAAAAACCATTACTGATAAGGCAGTAATTTTTAGAATGATTTTTTTCTTTAACATCAACTTACGTTCTTCTGACCACTGACAAGCTGTGACGTGAGGACTTGCTCCAGGCCCCACCGGCTGTACAGTCCCGGCTCCTCTCGGGCTGTGTGGTGATGACTCATTGACACGCGTGGTAGTCACGGGGCTGGTTGTGATTGTATTCAGACTGTGTCAACATGTTCTTCGTTTTTGTGACATCCTTTCAACCTTATTCCTTCAAACGGATAGATGAGAAGTAAATACAGTATAAAATATAAAAATATGCAGAACTTTCCGTATGATGGCAAAACCATAGCAGTAATCTCTCTGCTGCACTTACATTAGTCATCAGGAGGGTGGTTCCTTGAGGAACTCGGAGCACGGACATGCCTGACAGACAGACGGCCCCCGGGCGTGGCTGCAGCCTCGGTGTCCAGTCACGCAGTTTAATTATAGTGATGACTATTTTATTCTTTCCAACTGGCCAACTTCAGTTCATTTTTTATTATAACATCATAGGATCAAATAAGTCACTGATTTTAGAATGTACTTACGTTTTCAGTACATCTGTGCTTAGATGCCGTTGACAAGCATCTAATTGCATGATTCACGCACAGTCACGTGAAACACAGAAATGCCGAATTCCATGTATCAGCACACGGAAGGCGTCTGCTTGTGTGTATACGATGCTGTACAGCTTGTAGTATTTTGTGCCTTTTACTTGTGTTAGCCACTCGATGCTCAAAGCACTTTTCCTGATACATTAAATTCTACACATTGTGTTGAAGTTTTTTAAACACACACAGATATGTTTCTTGGTGTGACCATTTGAGTATCATCTGTGTTTCGAGAGAAAGGACCGACCAGGCACAGATGAAAGCACCACAAAGCCTACCGGGAAAGAGCGTCGCTGGTAAAGCCGCCAGATACACGTCTGAGCCAGGCCTCGGACCAGAGCAATTATGAGCATAAGTACCCGCTTTTCTCTAACAGCTATAAGTTATGGAGCTATTATTAACATAAGAAAAACATTAGTAACATTATCATATAGATTACTTAAAATCCAATTATAACCACAAGTATTTGCTAAATACATTGCTGAGTATATAACACTATGCAGTTTGACGTGTGTGGATTTCGTAAGTGTATTGCCAAACATTTGCTCTTTGCAAAGAAGGAAATCATACACTTCATGATGAGAAGCACACAGCCCCTCCACGGGGGGTCCGTATGCCTCAGGGCACCAGCATAGCCGAGGTCCCTCATTCTCTCCCACCTACACGTGCTCCCAGCTTTTCCCGTGAAAGTGTGAATGATTTAATTTCCGTCTGTGTGTTTTAGGCAATGCCAGTCGACCCACGGAAGTGACAGCACTCTATTCGTTCGAAGGACAACAGCCGGGGGATCTGAGTTTTCAAGCTGGAGACAGAATCACAGTTACCTCAAAATCGGATTCGCATTTTGATTGGTGGGAAGGAAGACTTCGAGGTCAAACCGGCATTTTTCCAGCCAACTATGTTACCATGAATTAAACTTTGTATTATTTTCTTCTTTGAGAAGTACCAAAAATAATGATTCTACACTGATAGAATTTACTATCCAGATAAGCAACATTTAGCCTAAGTTTAAAAATTTGGCAAGAATAAAAAATAAAAGGCATCCAAATTGGAAAGGATAAACATTTATTTTTTATGTAAAATAATTAGTTTTTCCATCTATAAATAAATGATTAACTTGCATATCTTTAAATGCTTTGTACTAATTTTATCACATATACTAATCAATTGTTAAGATCCTCAATTTATATGCTCACAGTTCTTTTTCGTTTATTTTCAAATGTCACTAAACACTCATATATGGTAACTGTTTATTTTAATTTGAGAATCTTGAGGGTAGCAGCATGAATACCAGGACATATGTTTTTGCAAAGTGACTAGAGAAAAAGAAACTGTTTACATAGGATAGTAATAGTAATACTTAGAATTGTAGGTATTAAGCAGAATATGAATCCTTAAAAACTATCTTCCTACCTTTAAAAATTGTGTATAGACATTTATAGTAGAAACGTACTATTACAAAGAAATTCAGCTGCGATACATTTATAAAAGATGACATCTGTTCATTTTTCTCGTTGTAAGGTTATGTGTGTTTGTCTCCAGCAGCAGTAGAATCCACTTGTGTTGACGTGGTTTAGTTGTCCCTGAATAAATGTTTTTTAAATGCTAACTTACTGTCTTGATTTTGTTTTTCTTACTTTCTGTTTGTGAAGTGAGCATCGGTCCTCGACCACCGTCACAGCCCCAGTTCAGATCTCCTTCAGCGCAGTGGCCAGAACAATCCTCTAAAGTCGTCCCCTCACATGCAGCTTCTCGTCCTGCCGTGCACGCCTCTCAACCGGCTCACACACACGTGTCCACTCTGCACAGTACAGCTCCTATGGGAGAGAACACCCACACTACCACCCCCAGCACAACAACAGTGTGTCTCCTCTTCAAACGCTTCTCAGCGTCTCTCTCCTTCCAGCTCAAAGGGAACCATCGTCCTGAATTTGCTATTTATTCCATCCAATTCTGTATGTTTTTATTATATATATTTTACAAAAGCAGTTTGTGCTATTGTCTTGCATGCTTATAACGCTTACAAAATTTAAACTTTTAAACTTAAAAAATGATACAGCGAATTCTTTTGCAATAGAATCATCATAAACTATGATGTATACATTCAAGGAATTAAAAGATGAGGTGGAGAATTTCTGCAGAAAGTTGGCACTGTAGGAGAGAACTGAATGGAAAATTTGGAACTGGAAAATAAATATACCAAGAAAACAATGCATGGATCAAACAGTAATTAAACACAGCAGAAAGAGAACCGTTGACTTGAAGTAGGTCAGAAACACACATCCGAAGTAACCCAGAGAGTTGACAGTATTGTGGACACAGGAGAGACCTGTCTGTCGCTCGCCTTCCCGCCCCATGGCCCCACGGCTGCACACTTCCTTCCAGGAGCACGACGGGCCGTTCTGACTGCAGGCCTCCTGGCTGCTCTCTGTTCATCTCGACTTGTGAACGTGAGCATCAACTTGACTATCTACAGAAAAAAAACACACAATATTTTTAGTGAGATTGTGTTAAATCCGTCTCTTAACAAAAAGAAAATTTGCATCCTTATGATGGTCAGTTGTCCAACGTGAAAGTAAGGGCGGTCTTTCTGTTTGCTGAGGTCTAATTTTATCTGCATCTCACCCCCAGTCTGTGTTCAGCTCTGGTTATTTTGAGGTCCTCACTAAGCTACATTAACCATGGGAGCATTTTCTGCCTCCCCAACCAGACCGGCAAAAGTCTGCAAAGAATTTAAATCCTTAGTCGTCTCTCCGGATGCCTAGAGGGAACCTTCCTGCAGCCTCAGAAGCTCCTTTCAGAACCTCTCCCTCCACCCACAGCTCAGCACCACTGAGCCCCGCTCTGCTCAGAATGAGTCTCCCTGGGAGGTCAGTTCCCTTCAGAGAACATCTGACGCCTTCAGATTTCTAGCTTTGGGGGAAGCAAAGAAAGAGTTACTTCAGAATTTTTTTAACCTTCCAATTTTACATGGGCTTGGCCTTCTGTGGCTAATTCAAGTAGTTTCCCACAACAAACACACCATCAGCCAAAGGAGAAGGTGTATTTTTAAAAATTACCAAGCTTTAAAATACAACTTTTCTTACTAGCTCACAACCTGTGTTTAATGGGTAACAAAATAAATAGCAGTTCATTCTTAACTGGGACTTGGAGTGTCTTGACTGGCCCTGAGAGGCAGGAGACGGGAAGGGCAAAGTCAACCCTTGCAGCAGGTTTCAGAGACCGGGATCGGGCCAGACAGGCCATTACCCTGACCGGGAGCGCGCCCCTCAGAGGGCAGGAGACCGCCTCCTCACATTCACATGGTCTTGCAACTCTCAGTTTGCAAAAGGAGGAGACCTCTGAGGTGTGGACAGGTAGATGCAAGGCCACGTACATTCTCCCACGAGACACGTGTCCACGGCCTCGCCATGGCACCACACTGCCCTCCCTCACCATTACAGACCAGAGCACGCGTACCCGGAGCTTCAGCCAGCATCTAACTACTGTTGACCCAAACAAAAGGTGTCCAGGTATTCCCTCAGCAAAGATTTATTTGGGGGAAAAGAGAGGATTTCAACCAGGCATGTGCAGCCATGGCAACCTCCAAGCAAGAAGAGGGTGAACCGAAGAAGAGGGAGCTTTTTTACGGGGGTAAGAGGAAGAAGCTAGAAAGGCTGTTCAACCACAGAGGAGTTCTGTGATGACTGTAGTTCTGTGATGACTGCAGAGTTCTGTGATGACTGGAGTTCTGTGATGACTGTAGAGTTCTGTGATGACTGTAGAGTTCTGTGATGACTGTAGAGTTCTGTGATGATTGTAGAGTCCTGTGATGACTGCAGTTCTGTGATGACTGCAGAGTTCTGTGATGACTGTAGAGTTCTGTGATGACTGTAGAGTCCTGTGATGACTGCAGTTCTGTGATGACTGCAGAGTTCTGTGATGACTGGAGTTCTGTGATGACTGTAGTTCTGTGATGACTGTAGTTCTGTGATGACTGTAGTTCTGTGATGACTGCAGAGTTCTGTGATGACTGTAGTTCTGTGATGACTGCAGAGTTCTGTGATGACTGTAGTTCTGTGATGACTGCAGAGTTCTGATGACTGGAGTTCTGTGATGACTGTAGAGTTCTGTGATGACTGCAGAGTTCTGATGACTGGAGTTCTGTGATGACTGTAGTTCTGTGATGACTGTAGTTCTGTGATGACTGTAGAGTTCTGTGATGACTGTAGTTCTGTGATGACTGTAGTTCTGTGATGACTGTAGAGTTCTGTGATGACTGCAGTTCTGTGATGACTGCAGAGTTCTGTGATGACTGGAGTTCTGTGATGACTGCAGAGTTCTGATGACTGGAGTTCTGTGATGACTGTAGTTCTGTGATGACTGCAGTTCTGTGATGACTGGAGTTGTGTGATGACTGTAGAGTTCTGTGATGACTGTAGAGTTCTGATGACTGGAGTTCTGTGATGACTGTAGAGTTCTGATGACTGGAGTTCTGTGATGACTGTAGTTCTGTGATGACTGTAGAGTCCTGTGATGACTGCAGTTCTGTGATGACTGTAGAGTTCTGTGATGACTGGAGTTCTGTGATGACTGCAGAGTTCTGATGACTGGAGTTCTGTGATGACTGTAGAGTTCTGTGATGACTGTAGAGTTCTGTGATGACTGGAGTTCTGTGATGACTGCAGAGTTCTGATGACTGGAGTTCTGTGATGACTGTAGAGTTCTGATGACTGGAGTTCTGTGATGACTGTAGAGTTCTGTGATGACTGGAGTTCTGTGATGACTGCAGAGTTCTGATGACTGGAGTTCTGTGATGACTGTAGAGTTCTGTGATGACTGTAGAGTTCTGTGATGACTGGAGTTCTGTGATGACTGCAGAGTTCTGATGACTGGAGTTCTGTGATGACTGTAGTTCTGTGATGACTGTAGAGTCCTGTGATGACTGCAGTTCTGTGATGACTGCAGAGTTCTGTGATGACTGGAGTTCTGTGATGACTGTAGAGTTCTGTGATGACTGGAGTTGTGTGATGACTGTAGTTCTGTGATGACTGTAGTTCTGTGATGACTGTAGAGTTCTGTGATGACTGGAGTTCTGTGATGACTGTAGAGTTCTGTGATGACTGGAGTTCTGTGATGACTGCAGAGTTCTGATGACTGGAGTTCTGTGATGACTGTAGAGTTCTGTGATGACTGTAGAGTTCTGTGATGACTGGAGTTCTGTGATGACTGCAGAGTTCTGATGACTGGAGTTCTGCGATGACTGTAGTTCTGTGATGACTGTAGAGTTCTGTGACGACTGTAGTTCTGTGATGACTGTAGTTCTGTAATGACTGTAGTTCTGTGATGACTGTAGAGTCCTGTGATAACTAGAGTTCTTTCTGTACAGCTTTTGTTACCAACACTGTGTGAGTGTGAGAGCTCCTTTCACAGGTCTGCAGATTTTTGTCTTGGGTAGGGTCGCTGTCATACATTTTTCTGCTGAAATAATAATTTAAAGAAAAAAAAAGAAGAAGACCCTCAGAAGTTTCTGTTCTTTGCTAACATTCTCTCTCCCCTAACAAATATTTGTGTTTTCCCATCCACCCATCCAGTTCTTGTTCATGTGTACTTTGCTTTATTTTTACCTTGGTTTAATCACTGCTTAGAATAAATATTCCTATGTTTTCTATTTCACTTTCTATTATAATTTGAGTATTTTAATGTTATGCTGAATAATTAGCATTTTATTTGCATTATTGAACAATGGTCTAAAAAATGACTAGGCTCGATTTTCTTTTTTTAGATATTTTAAATTTATTTTTTAGAGAGAGAAGAAGGGAGAGCGAGAGAGAGAGAGGAAAACACCAATCTGAGAATGAAACATCAATCGGCCGCCTCCTGCATGCCCCTACTGGGTCAAATGGCAAATCAATTTTTAATTTTTTGAGGTAACACCATAGTGTTTTCCACAGTGGCTGCACCAGTCTGCATTCCTACCAGCAGTGTACTAGAGTCCCCTTTTCTCCACACCCTCGCCAACACTTGTTGTTTGATGATTTGTTGATGGCGGCCATTCTGACAGGTGTGAGGTGATACCTCATTGTTGTTTTAATTTGCATGTCTCTGATGATTAGTGATGTTGAGCATTTCTTCATATGTCTCTTAGCCATTTGTATGTCCTGTTTGGAGAGGTGTCTATTTAGTTGCTCTACCCATTTTTTAATTGGGTTCTTTGTCTTCCTTTTGTTGAGTTGTATGAGCACTCTATATATTTTGGAGATTAACCCCTTATCTGATGTGTCATTGGCAATTATGCTCTCCCATACAATGGGTTCCCTTTCCGTTTTGATGGTTGTTTCTTTTGCTGTGCAGAAGCTTTTGAGTTTGATGTAGTCCCATGTGTTCATTTTTTCCTTTGTTTCTGTTGCCTTAGGTGATGTATCAGTGAAGATTCTGCTGCATATGATGTCCGAAATTTTGTTGCCTACATTTTCTTCTAGGATTTTTATGG
The DNA here is from genome assembly GCA_030848825.1 of Tadarida brasiliensis. Lineage (NCBI taxonomy): Eukaryota > Metazoa > Chordata > Mammalia > Chiroptera > Molossidae > Tadarida > Tadarida brasiliensis. The sequence goes on from CM061270.1 coordinate 78,257,263, forward strand.
ATTCATGAGTCACATTTAAGTCTTTTACCCATTTTGAGTTTATTCTTGTGTATGGTATAAGTTGATGGTCTAGTTTCATTTTTTTGCATGTAGGTGTCCAATTTTCCCAACACCATTTATTAAAGAGGCTGTCTTTGCTCCATTGTATGCTCTTGCCACCTTTGTCAAATATTAATTGAGCATAATGTCTTGGGTCAATTTCTGGATTCTCTGTTCTGTTCCACTGGTCTATATGCCTGTTCTTCCGCCAGTACCAGGCTGTTTTGATTATAGTAGCTTTGTAGTATAACCTGATATCCTGTATTGTGATCCCACCTACTTTGTCCTTCTTTTTCAAGATTGCTGTGGCTATTCGGGGTCTTTTTTGTTCCATATGAACTTCTGGAGTATTTGTTCTAGTTCTGTGAAATATGTCACTGGTATTTTGATGGGGATTGCGTTAAATCTGTAGATTGCTTTGGGTAATATGGACATTTTAATGATGTTAATTCTTCCAATCCATGAACAAGGTATGTGCTTCCACTTTTTTATATCTTTCTCTATTTCTTTTTCCAATGTCCTGTAGTTTTCTGCAAATAGACCCTTTACTTCTTTGGTTAAGTTTATTCCTAGGTTTCTTAATTTTTTTGCCACAATGGTAAATGGGATTTTTTTTTTAGTTTCTTTTTTCTGTGAGTTCATCATTGGTGTATAAGAATGCCGTCGATTTCTTGACGTTAATTTTGTATCCTGCTACTTTGCCAATTCATTTATTAGGTCTAGTAGATTTTTGATGAAGTCTTTAGGGTTTTCTATGTATAATATCATGTCATCTGTGAATAATGACAGTTTCACTTCCTCCTTTCCAATTTGGACTCCTTTTATTTTTTCTTCACGTCTGATTGCTGTGGCTAAGACTTCCAGTACTATGTTAAATAAGAGTGGCGAAAGTGGGCATCCCTGTCTTGTTCCTGTTCTTAAAGGGAATGCTTTTAGTTTTTGCCCATTGAATATGATGTTGGCTCTAGGTTTTTCATATATGGCTTTTATTATGTTGAGATATGATCCCTCTATTCCCACATTGCTGAGCGTTTTTATCAGAAATGGGTGCTGGATTTTGTCAAATGCTTTTTCAGCATCTATTGATATGATCATATGGTTTTTATCTTTCATTTTGTTTATGTGGTGTATCACATTTATTGATTTGCGAATATTGAACCAGCCTTGCATCCCTGGGATGAATCCCACTTGGTCATGGTGAATAATTTTTTTGATGTATTGCTGGATCCGATTTGCTAGTATTTTGTTTAGGATTTTGGCATCTATGTTCATCAGGGATATTGGCCTGTAGTTTTCTTTCTTTGTAGTGTCTTTTTCTGGTTTGGGAATTAAAATTATGCTGGCCTCATAAAATGAGTTTGGAAGTCTTTCTTCTTCTTGAATTTTTAGAAACAGTTTGAGGAGAATGGTTGTTAGCTCTTCTTTGAATGTTTGGTAAAACTCCCCCGTGAAGCTTTCCAGGCCTGGGCTTTTGTTTGCTGGGAGAGTCTTGATTACATCTTCAATTTCCTTCGTTGTTATTGGTCTGTTCAAGTTTTCTAGCTCTTCCTGGTCCAGTTTTGGGAGACTATGTGTTTGTAGAAATTTGTCCATTTCGCTTAGATTGTCGAATTTGTTGCCATATAAATGTTCATAGTATTTGTTAACGATCCTTTGTATTTCTGTGGTGTCAGTTGTTACTTCTCCTCTTTCATTAATGATTTTCTGTATTTGGGTTCTCTCTCTTTGTTTCCTGGTGAGTCTGGCTAAGGGTCCATCAGTCTTTTTTTTTTTTTTTTTTTTTTAAATCCTCACCCGAGGACATTTTTTCATTTTTTGTTCAGATAGAGTGGGAGGGAGAGAGAGAGAGAAACATCGACATGAAAGGGACACATCGAGTGGCTGCCACCCGCACAACCAACCAGGGCCGGGAACAAACTGCAACCGAGGTACATGCCCTTAGCGGGAACCGAACCTGGGTCTCTCTGGACCACAGGCCGACGCTCTAACCGCTGAGCCAAACCGGCCAGGGCGGATCCATCAGTCTTGTTTATCTTTTAAAAAAACCAGCTCTTTGTTTCATTGATCCTTTGAATTTTTTTTCTGGTCTCTATGTCATTTATTTCTGCTCTGATCTTTACTATTTCCTTCCTTCTACTTGCTCTGGGGTTTTCTTTTTGTTTGCTTTCTAGTTCTTTAAGTTGTGAGGTTAGAGCCCTGGCCGGTTTGGCTCAGCGGTTAGAGCGTCGGCCTGTGGTCCAGAGAGACCCGGGTTCGGTTCCCGCTAGGGGCACGTACCTCGGTTGCAGTTTGTCCCCGGACCCTGGTTGGGTCGCGTGGGAGGCAGCCACTCGATGTATCCCTTTCACATCGATGTTTTTCTCTCTCTCTCTCTCTCCTTCCCACTCTGTCTGAACAAAAGATGGAAAAGTGTCCTTGGGTGAGGATTAAAAAAAAAAAGTTGTGAGGTTAGAAAGTCTATTAGAAATGTTTCTTGTTTCTTGAGGTAGGCCTGTAGTGCTATGAACTTCCCTCTCAGAACTGCTTTTGCTGCATCCCATAGATGTTGTTGTGTGTTCATTTTCATTTGTTTCCAGAAAATTTTTAATTTCTTCCTTGATCTTCTCGGTAACCCATTCATTGTGTAATAACATGCTATTTAGCCTCCATGTGTTCAAATGTCTTTGCATGTTCTTGTTGCAATTGATTTCTAGTTTCATGCCATTGTGATCTGAGAAGATGCTTGATATGATTTCAATCTTGAACTTGTAGAGACTTAGTTTGTGTCCTAACATGTGGTCTATCTTTGAGAATGTCCCATGTGCACTTGAGAAGAATGTGAATTCTGTAGTTTTGGGGTGTAATTCTCTGTAAATATCTATTAAATCCATTTAGTCTAGTGCTTCATTTAGAGTCTTTGTTTCCTTGTTAATTTTTTGTCTAGAGGATCTATCCAGTGATGTCAGCAGGGTGTTGAAGTCCCCTGGTATGATTGTATTGCTGTCGATTTTGCCTTTGAAGTCTTCCAGAAGATTTTTAATGTATTTTGGTGCTCCTATATTGGGTGCATATATGTTATATCTTCCTGTTGGATAGATACTTTCAATATCATGTAGTGACCTTCTTTGTCTCTAGTTATGGTCTTCATTTTGAAATCTATTTTATCAGATATGAGTATTGCTACCCCAGCTTTTTTTTCCTTTCTGTTTGCTTGGAAGATTTTTTTCCATCCCTTCACTTTCAGCCTATGTAAGTCTTTTGTTGTGAGGTGGGTCTCTTGTAAACAATATATATATGGGTCATGCTTTCTTATCCAATCCGCTACTCTGTGTCTTTTGATTGGGGCGTTCAGTCCATACATTTAAGGTGATTATTGATATGTACTTATTTATTGCCATTTTTGTTTAGTGTGGTTCTGTTTTCCTTTCCGTTTCTTCTACTAATTACAGCAGTCCTTTTATCATTTCTTGCAGTGCTGGTTTGGTGCTAATGTATTCCCTTAGCCTTTTTTTTTGTCTGGGAAGCTCTTTATTTGACCTTCTATTTTGAATGATAGCCTTGCTGGGTAGAGTAGTTTTGGGTTCAGATCCTTGTTTTTCATGACCTTGATTATTTCATGCCATTCCCTTCTGGCCTGTAGTGTTTCTATTGAGAAGTCAGCTGATAGCCTTATGGGGGTTCCTTTGTAGGTAACCTGTTGCTTAGCTCTTGCTGCCTTTAGGATTCTCTCTTTGTGTTTAATTTTTGGCATTTTAATTACTATGTGTCTTGGTGTGGGCCTGTTTGGGTTCTTCTTACTTGGGACTCTCTGTGCTTCTTGAACTTGAATGCCTTCTTCCTTCACCAAATTAGGGAAATTTTCTGTCACTATTTCTTCAAATATATTCTCTAACCCTTTCTCATTTTCTTCTTCTTCGGGGACTCCTATGATGCAAATATTATTACGTTTCCAGTTGTCCCACAGTTCTCTTAAGCTGTCTTCCTGTTTTTTCATTGTTTTTTCCTTTTGGTTTTCTGATTGGTTGATTTTTTTCTACTGTCTTCTAATTCACTGATCCGGTCCTCAGCTTCTTCTACTCTGCTGTTTAGTCCTTCCAATGTGTTCTTCATTTCTGCTATGTCATTCTTCATTTCCAATTGGTTTATTTTCAATATTTCTATGTGTTTGCTCATGGTGTTGATGACCTTACACATGCTGTTGAGCTTCCTCAAGATCATGGCTCTGAATTCTAGTTCTGTTAACTTGCTTAACTCCATTTCATTTATCTTATCTTCGTTGGAGGTCTCTTGTTCTTTCATTTGGCATCTGTTTCTTTGTTTCACCATTTTGGCTATCTCAGTGGATTTTGGAGCCTGCCAAATTTTCCCTGTGGATGTTGGCGTTCTGCTGTTTGTGGCTCCCTCTACTGGGTTTGGATGAACGTGGGAGGACCCAAGTTATACACCACTGTCGAGTCTTACTTTCCTGGGTAGATTTGCAAGCCCAGAAAAGGTTCAGTTATCCTCTAGCTTTTTGCCTAGAGGCTATTAGTCTAGAGGCTATTAGTCGTGGTTACTTGAAGAGCCTTGGGTTCTCAGTTGAATGAAAACCTCCCTCAGGTGTTCAGGGTAAGAGGATTTCCCGGGGTAGGGCAGATGCTGGTTGTTAATGAGCCTCAATTTGCATTTCAATGGCTCACCTGGGTGTGGCTGAATCTCTGAGGGAGGGGCTGCGGCCTCTCCCCAGAGCCCTGGGAAGGAGTCAGATGGCCACCGTCCTGTGTGGCCGCAACTCAGCAAAAGCTCCGAGAGCCCTCCAAATCCCGAGTGTCCCCACACAGTTCCAGTCCAGTCCGCCCTCCCTCTGCGGAGCCCCAGGTGAGTGGCTGTGGCTATTTTAGCACTCTGTCCCACTCTGCCTGTGGAGTTGGCTTGGGCTTTAACCCCGAGGGGGCTGCGCTGCTCACGGCTAAGGCCGCTGCTGTCCGTGGGCTCCCAGCCCCCTTCTCGCGCCTCCGCAATCCTACCAGGATCGATTCAGTGTCCCTGGTTGTATGGTCCTCGCAAGCTGCTTTTCTGTTGCTTTTTCCCCACGATTTGTCTTTATTTTAGCTGTATTTCCCGTTTGGTCCTGGGAGATGGTCTGTGTAGCTTCCATTCACTCTGCTGCCGTTTTGGAATCCTGGATCTCCTGACTGGTTTTTCTCAATATTTCTGCACCTGAGGGGCCGCAGCCAAGGCGTCTGGCAGAAAGGGCTGGGAGAGAACCTCCAACGCGCTGTCCTCCACTCGGCGCGATCCGCGATGCCGACTCTCCCGGCCTGCGGGTGGGCCGGGCCGAGGAGGAGGGACGACGGCTGCTCTCCCCAGCGATGGGACGAACAAAGACGGCAGTGCCCGAAAGGGCCCACTCGCGCTGCCAGCCTCGCCTCCTCGCGCCCGCACTGCTCCTCCACACGGGCTCGCGTTCTGCTAACGACCCCGGTGCGAGGCGCTGGAGCTGCTGCCGCCGCCGCTTGTTCTTGGGCCTCAGGTCCCAAGTGGAAAAGTCTTATAGTTAATCAACTCTTCAAATGTTGTTGGAGATTAAGAACCTGGGCCAAGTGGACTTCCTTAACTCCGGCAGTGCCCGGGAACAGCTCAGGGCCGCGGGCCGGCAGGATTCGGGGGCGGTGGGGGGGGCAGGGTAACTTCTCCAGTCCTCACACCACCCGAGGAACACTGTCCACCCTCTGAGGACCAGACGCTGTCAGTGACGTAGGAGCCGCCTGCTGACGGTGCTTCAGCGATGCTGTTCTCCAGGTGTGTGTGCTGCTGTGGATGGCGTCCAGGGCCCCTGGTGTGAGCACCTGCCGTAGTGACCCGTCAACATGGAGATGCCCTGGCCGAGCCTAAGACGTCATCATCCTTACCTCCTGGACCGTCTCTTTATCAGGGTCTTTAGGGCATAATGATAATCTCCTTGGAGAATCTAGGAGAGAAGTTCTGCTTAGTTTGGCAAATGAAAGCTAGGATAGAGCGAAAGCAAACAGATATCCTGGTTATGCTCAGCCTTTGGGGAAAATCAATTTCTACTTGAAATCTTTTTTTAGCTGTTATTATTAGTATTAAGAAAATAAGACATAATAGAAGATGTTGGACAAAGAAAACTTACTACGCAATCTCAGCACCTTAACATGCAAAACACTCTCCTTTTTTTCCCTTCGTCTCTAAATGTGTACAAATTTTAATCAGTTTCCATCATAATGCCCATAAAATTGTGTATCCTGAATTTTCTCTGAACACTATATCATAAGCACTTTGTTGTGTTGTTATTTAATTGTCATCATAATTTCAAAGGCTGAAGAACATTTCAGAGTATACCAATATTGATAAATTAAATAATATCGTAACATTATGGAAGATATACTACCTTAAGCTCTAGACATTTAAAAAGTTCTGGCCCTGGCCGGTTTGGCTCAGCGGTTAGAGCGTCAGCCTGCGGTCCAGAGAGACCCGGGTTCGGTTCCCGCTAAGGGCACGTACCCGGTTGCAGTTTGTCCCCGGCCCTGGTTGGGTCATGCGGGAGGCAGCCACTTGATGTGTCCCTTTCACGTCGATGTTTCTCTCTCTCTCTCTCTTCCTCTCTCTTCCTCCCACTCTATCTGAACAAAAAATGGAAAAATGTCCTTGGGTGAAAATTAAAAAAAAAAAAAAAAGTTCTGTTATTACCTGCATGACTGACAAAATAGCCAATAGCTGTTTTTCTTGATGCTTTATATACTTTGAAATTCATTGAGTATGTTAGAATAAAGTCAGTGTATCTCATTTCTGAATCCCCAGTTTCGAATTGGTAGACGTAAACTCTCCCTTGCCCGGCCCTCTCGCTGGGCTTGGACTGTGAAGATAGACACGAGCCCTCTCCCTGCCCTTCTCTGTTCTCCAGCCCTGTCCCCTGCATTCCCACAGTTTAAAGTTTACTTTAAACTTTATTTTTATCCTGTTCTTTGTTTCTTTTAGATACATGCATGTAATTGTGAAAATAAATTCAGGTCAAGGTTGCCTTCTGGAGGGATGGGGGCATCACAGAGTGGCTTGGTCTGAAGATGGAATCACCCTTCTCTGTGCTTTTTCTGTGGGAATAAAGTGTATGCTTATTTTAGAATAATCAGGGGGACAAAAACCCAAAACACCGAGTAAAAATTACCCCTGTCAGTCTACTGGTCAATTTGAGTTCTCCAGACACACACCCACAGGTGTTCCCGTGTCTTCCTGCCTCACGTTGGGGTCACCTTCCTGGCACAAACGCAGCTGCAGCACTTGCTTCGTTCCGTGGGCACGTCACAGCCCCAACGCACGCCCGGGAAGCGAGGACAGGGGGCCAAGCCAGGCGCAGAACCTGCCCCCCAGGAGTGTGTTTGTGAGGGGGACAAGCCCGGCAGGCTAGTGTTTCAGCTGAGAGAACACCTGGCGTAGGGTGTGAGCTCAGGTGATCATCTGCTTAAAATGCACTACCGACTCCTTCCCCTCCTTCTCCTCCTCTGCCTCCTCTTGTAAACAAATATGATTTCTTTTTCTTTTTTTTTTTTTTAACCTCACCCAAGGACATTTTTGCATTTATCTTCAGATAGAGTGGGAGGGAGAGAGGGAGGAAGAGAGAGAGAGAAACATCGATGTGAGAGAGACACATCGACTGGCTGCCACCCACACAACCTCCACATGACCCCAACTGGGGCCGGGGATGAACTGCAACCAAGGTATGTGCCCTTAGCGAGACCCGAACCCGGGACTCTCTGGTCCACGGGCCGATGTTCTAACCACTGAGCCAAACCAGCTAGGGCTAAATATGATTTCTTTTTCAAATTACCGTTTCCCTTTAGCTGTCTAGTGTTAGAAATATGTATAGCATCTAAGACAGTATTTAAGTAGTACTGACAGACAATTCATCGTGTAAACATACTATGTAAACTTATTGTATCAATAAATGCAGTACAGTACTGTAGATGTATTTTCTCTTCCTTATGATTTTCTTAATAATACTGCTCTCTAGCTTACCTTCTTTTTTTTCCAATCCTCACCCGAGGATATGTTTTTATTGATTTGAGGAAGAGAGAGAGAGAGAGAGAGAGAGAGAGAGAGAGAGAACATCAATGTGAGAGGGAAACATCAATCGGCTGCCTCATACGCACCCCAACCGATGATCAAACCTGACACCTACATATGTCCTGACCGGAAATCAAACCTGCAACTTTTGGTGCGTGAGACAATGCTCCAACCAACTGAACCACCAGCCAGGGTCTTGCTTACCTTCTTATAAAAACAGTTGGAGCCTGGCCAGTGTGGCTCAGTGGATGGAGCGTCGTCCCATGGACTGAGAGGTCCTGGTTTGATTCCCAGTCAGAGCACATGCCGAGGTTGCAGGCTCGATCCCCAATGGGGGGTGTGCAGGAGGCAGCTGATCCATGTATCTCTCTCACATAGATGTTTCCATCTCTCTCCCTCCTCCTCTCTAAAATATCAACGAAAGTATATTTAATAAATAAATAAATAAATGAAAGTATGAACATTTGACATGTTAAAGGAAAAACATTAATCACCATTTTAAGCAATATACGATAATTATATGAGATTTAAAGTTTGTTTTATTGTTGTTTTAAACTGAATTCTTTAATCGGTTTGTTCTTAGTGTGACACAAGCAATGTCTGTTCACAGGTGACCAATAGGAGCTCTCGAGACGCCTGATGGGGAAACACCTGTCAGGTACTCAGCTGGCCCCACAGAATGTGTCTGGATGTGACCTTGACTCAACAGGAACACCAGCTTTCATGTGGGGAAGCAGACAAAGTCCAGAGACAGGGCCCACCAAGCACTCTGATGGAGGCGTGGTGTCTTCCCAGCCGGGCTGTCCCAGGCCAGGAAGAGAGAGAAAGCTCTCAAGCCTGGTTTCTTTTTGTTTCGAATGTATGTGAAAGTCAGTCACTTTCCCAGAAATATCACTTATATACGAGCCAACAGCCTACGGACCGCAGGGATCTTCGGGTGCTCCTGCCGAGCTCGGCGAGGAGGCCCCTCGCCTCAAGCAAGTCTCCTGCCTCGGTCTCCCTTTCCGTCCTTCGCTGATGCAGTCCCACGAGAACTTGGGCCCAAAGACAGACAGCTTTGTTTTCACTGCCAAGATAATGAAAACACAATTATGAAATAATGTAAACGTGCATATGAAAACACACAGAGACGCCAAGTACAGCAGTGGCCCGGCCAAGCACAGCAGTTTAGCGTGGCCCCCGAGAATGCCCAGCGGGGAGGCCCGGTCCTCAGAGACACGGTCAAGCCACGCTTAGAAAAACACGCAAACCTTTTTGAAAACACTTTATGCACAAAATTCAAGTGTAATTGTGTGCGCTTTATTTTGAAATAATTTTAGACTTACAGATAATTTGCAAAAATAATACATAAATTTCCCACACACCTTTCACCCTTGTTCTAATGTTGCTCTTAGGTGATCATAGTGCAATTTTCAACACTACTCACTGAACCACAGACTTGATTTGGATTTCATGTTTTCCACTGATGTCCTCCATAAGCATTCCAATGATACGGTTTCTAACCCCATTTCCAGGATCCACATGCATTTAGTTGTTGCATCTTCTTGGTCTCACCCACACTCAGCCCCTCGGTCCTCAGTGTGTGTCATGTGAGGGACACTCCTGGGGAGTGCTGAGAGGCCTTACTGTCCCTCAGGATTTACTACGGACGAGGGCGACACGGAGCCCTCGGCTCCAGCACCGTCTATGGGTTTCCCCATTTTACGGTTACTGTTTTCCCTGTGTGATCAATAATTATCCTGGTGAGATACTCTGAAGCTATGTGTATGCTCTTTGACCACGAATTTTGCGTACATGAGTGAGTGTTCCTGCAAGAAAGGTTACTGTGGTGTTCCGTGCAGTCTCTCTTTTCCTGATCTTTTTGTGCTTCTGTGAGAAGATCTGCCCTCTCCCCACTCATTTATTTATTTATTTATTATTTTTTTATCCTCACCCGAGGACATTTTTCCATTTTTAGTTCAGATAGAGTGGGAGGTAGAGAGAGAGAGAAACATCGACATGAAAGGGACACACCGAGTGGCTGCCTCCTGCACGACCTGACCAGGGTCGGGGACGAACCACAACCAAGTTACGTGCCCTTGACTGGAATCAAACCCGTGATTCATTGGTCCGCGGGCTGACGCTCTAACCGCTGAGCCAAACCGGCCAGGGCCCCACTCATTTATTCATTCAATTATTTATATCAAGATGCATTCATGGATATTTATTATAAAACAAAAATTTTATGATTTATTTTGTTAAGTTATTCTAGCTTCGGTCATTGGGAGCCCTTTCAGGGGGACCCCTTTCCATGTCCCCACAGCCTTCCTGAGCAGGTCCCTGGTTCCTGGCCCCACAGATTCTCTCGGCTCGTCCTCCAGGTCCCCTGCCCCAGCCTGGAGTCAGCCAATTCTCCAAGGGGTCCTGGTTCCTTCTTACTGACACTTAGACGGCATTTCAGTGGCATTTAGAAACCAGATCTGGGGGCTAGGTGAGCTCCCGGCAACCGGGGTCCCGTTGCTTCTGGGCATTCTCGCAGCGGGAGCGAGAAGTGCGTGCGTGTGGACTAACCCACGCACACCGGCTGCATCCACCTGTCTGCGTCCACACTTTCCAAACCAGAGCTCACCGCGAGGCCTCTGACTTAATCCAGCCACCCTGTCGCCTCTTTCCCAGACGATGGGGACATGGTCCTCCTTGTCTGATGTGTGTTTCCTGTTTGTTCACCCCCAGTGGCACCCCAGCCTGGGTTTTTCTCTCGTTTTAGGTGACTTTTATGTTCTTTGATACTGTCTAACGTAATGTTTCAGTGCATGGCAGTTCTCCACAGACGGCTGGGACCTGCTGCTTGGAGGTGAGCGTTAGCACCACGGACCTGGGGCGTCTTCTGTGCTGAGGGAGAGACTGGGTTTCAGAGGGACACATGGCCGCCCTCCAGGCCATCCGCGGCAGACGCCTGTCTTCCCGGGGCACCCAGAGCGCCTGCGGGGCCCACATACACTTACATCTGTGTGTTTCACAACGGCAGCGTCACAGGCACAGAGGTGCTGGGGGTCGCACGCCAAGGCAGGGGGTGCCAGGCTGGCCCGCTTTCTCCAGTCCCGAGGAGAGAAGGGTGTTTCGTGAAGACAGACTTCGGATCCCCAGGACCCTGTGCAGCTTGTCCAGGCTCCTTCCCGGGGTCCCTGTCAGATGTGGGTCCATGTGTTGTTCTGGGCACTCCATCAAGCAGCGGTTGTGACCTGCCCTGGTTTGGGGTGTGACCCCCGTGTTTACGGAGACGCTCTAGTCCCGAGTTTCCTGGGGTGTCCAGGTCAGCCACAGCAGCTGGCGTCGGGGTGAGGCTGGGGCGAGGGAGCTGCTGCCTGGCACCCTGGACCCTCTGCTTTCTGTCACCGAGGTCGGCCAGTTCTGAAGAAATGCTTCCCGACTTGGGTGGACTTCTGTCAGTTTTTAGAGTTCAGAAATGGTTGGTTTTCACAAATTGGTCGAGCTTTTTACATTGCTTTCTGGAGAGAGGATTTGCTGAGCCACTTACTTTGCCTTTTTGCTGATCTCCAGCCGTCACAATATTTTTTCGTTCCTTGGCCTAAAATAGATATTTCACTGAAGATTGAATGTGAGTTAAGAGTCTGGAAATTCTTAAATCATCATGTTTGCTTTTTTAAACTATTCCTTTGCCACTTGTATTTGTTCATCGTGGGGAACAGGTTGTGGGGACCGGAGAACGTGCTGACTCACACTTACCCAGTTAATGGTATCAGGTTAGATCTGCCTCTGCTCTCGTTTGTAAAGACATTTAGATACTGAACTCTCATTTTGCATATTCGAAATCCCTGCCAAATTTGCTTAATCTAATGTGTGATCAAGAAAACCTTTATAGTGAAACTTGACATGCTAATGACCATTTTGAGTAGGACTAGGCCCCGGAAAGCCTGTGTGTGTGTGTGTGTGTGTGTGTGTGTGTGTGTGTGTGTGCGCGTGTGTGTGCGTGTGCGTGTGTGTGTGTGAACCCTCTCCTGAGGATATTTTTCCATTGATTTTTAGATAGAGTGGAAGGGAGGGAGAGAGACATCAGTGTGAGAGAGACACATCCATTGGTTGCCTCCCACATGGAGATTAAACCTGCAACCCAGGTACATGCCCTTGATTTGGAATCAAACCTGAGACCCTTTGGTCTGAGGGCCGACACTCTAACCGCTGAGTCAAACCCCCCAGGGCAAGGAAGGCCAATTCTTATTCTAATTTTCCATAACATTAACCTGTAACATTGTATTTCTCAGACAGTGTTTATTTTGCAAATTTAACTCAAGTGAAAACTTTACACCAATCATGTTTCATTGGTTGTACACAGTATTGCTTGATCTGTGGCTTTCAGATCGATGATGTAATGCATTTCATAGACTCTCTAACAATTCCACTCGGGGACAGCGTCTTCCTTCCCAATGCCGGCTCCAGGCACCGCTGTGTCACAGCTGTTTGCCGCCCGTACACACGTGTCTGTGAACAGCACCAGCTCCGTCTGTGTGTCCTGAGGTCCTCAGGCTGTGGCTTCAACCAGCCTTGCTGTCCTTGGAAGCATGGTTTTCTGTGTTCCTTAAACTCACACAGAGTAACATTTTAAGGAAGAGGTGGTAAAATACTAGAAGATGAACTATTAACTGATAGAAATCAGAAATCAACAGAGAAGTAATTTCATCTCCCAATGAAATTTGGAGTTGCTGTGTGAGGGGAGAAGGCGCTCGGAAAGAAGTCTCCCACGGGGCACGTCCCACGGGGCTGCCAGTTCTCACACCCTGGACACCTTGACGGTGCTGAGCTGTGCCCACATGTCCATTCCGATTATTCTCCTGTTCTAGATGGTTTATGGGATTCTGAGCAAGGCCTGTGGGGCTAGAGGAGTCAGATGCTGTCACTGCATTTAAATTGCTCCCAGGTTAGAGAGGGAAAAGAGGGATGCCTACAAAGAATTACATTGCGGGTTGAATGCGCACAGGTGACCGCCTTTTGTGGAGAGGCTCGGGGAGGAAGACTCTGAACTTAGGCGAGTCGGTGTGCGGGGCCCTTCAGGCTTGGACCCTGCTCTCCCTGAGACCTGTCTGCTCACCGCTGCATTCTCTGCCAGCTGCCTGCATCCCTCGCAGGCGGATGCCCCTGCCTTTGCCCCCTTCCAGCAGCTTGTGCTGAAGGAATGCCAGTGATTGTTACCAGAAAGGGGGCTGGGCCAGAGCCGTCTGCCTCCAGTGACCTGCAGTGTGTGGGTTCTTGACTTCATGCAGGAAAGGTGTCCCAGCAGGAGTCCAGGTGATTTTGAGGATCCCTACATTCAAGCTGGGGACAGTGAAACAAGGGCGGGCCTGGGCTGGAAGAAGCAACAGGAGGGCCCAGGCGGGGATGCTTTGGCTCTGGAAGGTCAGGGGAAAGCAGCGAGCCAGGGCCCTGTGTCAGCTCCCTGGGGAGTCAGACGAGAAGGGCCTTGGGGACAGGTGCAGGGGTGAGCCTGGACGAGCTGCCGCTGCCCATTGCTCTGGGGTCCCTTAGAGTTTAGGGGATGCGAGCCTGTGGAGGGTGGGGGGAGGGGGGCATGCTCCTGGGAGGAGGAGATCATGCTGGGACCTTGGGTTTTGAGGGTTTTAGAGGCTGGGGTTTAGGTGAAGTCTTGGTGGAGATCTCAGTAGAATATTCACCAGCTTTTCCAAGAGTGCCCTTTCGGGTCTCCGCTGATTGGTCAGCACCAGGGCAGGGGTCATTCGTCATCCACACTGGTCCTGAGGGTGACCAGCCTCGTTTTGCTGCTTTTCTGGGCCTGGAGCTGAAATACAGCCGAGGCCTAGATGTAATCTATCTCCAGGGAGGGAAGGTCAGGGTCTCAACTGCTCGACCAGCAATGTGCCAGGGAGGAGAGGCCCCACCTGGCGGCCCAGGTGTCTGCGGTGGATGCTGCCAGTGTGTTTGGCTCTGTCTTACTTCCCCACTCCACCCACCAGGAAACGTCCCGGCTTCTCACTCTCCTCCTCGCGTTGACTGCTCTTTCTGGGTCGAACGCTGTTCCAGGCACTGCACCGGGTAGCACATTCAATCCACACGTCAGCCCTAGGAGGGGGATATGATTCTTATTTTAACTAGAAGAAGATGAAGTTCAGATGACACGTCCCAGCTCTGAGACCTGGTGCCTGGTGAAAGGTGTTGCAAGTTCATCCCCTGACACGCTGTCTCCAAGCTCCCAGCAAACACAGGGCACAGAAAATGTTTCTCCGAACCGCGGCCCTCTAGCAAGGTGGCGTTCTGGCCAACGCATTGTAATGAAATAGGTGAGGCCTTTGTCCGATCAACACGCTGAAGCTGAAGGTGTGTCTGTTTTCGATAGCACACCGAATTCAGGGATCCAGGGCTCAGGAACGAACCCGGCCCCGGGCACAGCCCCCCGCATCTGAGCTCGCAGACCAGGAAGGATTTGTCCTGGCCACCTGGCTGGCCCTGGCCTGTAGGAACGCAACACCCCAAAAATGGACTGTAGCGTTTTGGAGAATTTTGTTTAATGACACTAAGCCCCAGATGACCTTAAATTCTAAATAAAAGTTCCATGGGCAATTTGTAGGAGAAGCTTGTTTTTACAGGAAAATAAATTATCTGACAGTTTTATTATATATATCACAAACTAGACTGGTGAACATTTTACTCAACATTTTAATGTCTTTAATTAAACCTCTCAGTGCATTAAGCTTACATAACAAAATGTAGCAAAAATCTATAAAATCTAAACACAGTTCTGAGAGAAGGATGGTGCCCCGTGGATCTGCAGGCCACGGCTGTGCGGGCTCTGCCGTGGGCGGCGTGAAGGGCTCCCGCGTCTCCTGTTCTGCTCCACGGTGTCAGCTCACGGGGCCCTCCACCACACGCCGGGCGGTCTGCGTCCTCTGGCACCTGGCCAGCGGCATCTGCTTAATGGCAGGTGTCCATGAAGACCAGTCGTGGCACCTAGACGTCATCAGCACCGACCGCCTGGGTTGCATAGCCTCTGTCGTGTGCGCCCTGTGTACCTGGGTCCGGGTCCGGCACAGTGGCCCCATTTCCTCCAGAAGACGAGCAGCCTGAGGGGTTACGGGACTTGCTGGTGCTCACGGAGCCTGCCGTGGGCTCACCTCCGTTCGATCTGGGCGACTGAGGTGTGTTTGAGCGTCACAGTTGAAGTTGACACGGATCACCCAACACACCCTGGCTCTCTGCTGAAGTCAAATGTTTTCTCTAGATCTGTATGCACATGGGAAGGACACTCGGAGGAGACGAGGCATAACGGGAATGTCAGAGACAGCCTTAGTGACGCCCCAGGCTGGGATGGGACTTCATTGTGTTACAGGCGGGAGAAGTGAAGCCTTCACCCCGGAGAACCTGAGCTGACCTCCGCAGCAATTTCCCTCCTCGTCGTAGGAGGTACTGACCTGGGCAGTGGCCATTGGCTTTGCCATGTTTGGTGGCACTGGGCACCGTGGGAAGAGCATGAGTGTCCCCACCATCAGTGTGGGGACTGAGACAGGTGTTTATTTGAGGTGCTGCGCAGGGGTCACCGCTCTCTCTGAGTGGAGGTGTCTGTCCTGAGTAGAGGTTTTCATGTGGGGCAGGATGGGGAACACGGGTGAACCTCAGTGGGGCTGTGTAAGCAGAGGTGCTGATGTCTCATGTCTGACAAAACAGCAGGCCTTTGATCTTTCCTGAAGACAACCTGGCCTCCCGCTGCTGCTCTGAGGTTGCAGCAAAACGCTCACTTGTGAAGCTGTGACTCAGTTGTGTCTTTCGGTTTTAGCAGTATGTTCCATCTGCGTTCAGAAGCCCATGGCCATCAGTGTGTGAGTGGGATTCGGTTCCAGACAAGGACAAAAGGATGCAGACAACGACCCTGCCAGTGACACAGCCCAGCCACCAGGTAACTTGTTTGTCCTTTGCTTGGATGGCTCTGGTGTGTGCATGTGTGTGTCATGCATGTGCACACGACCGCACACGGGTGTGAACATCTCGGTCTGCATGTGTGTGCGTGCTTGTGTGTGGCACATTTGCTTAGTTAGCCTCCAAAAATCTGACAAGAGTCTTTCCTACATTTTTCTGTGAGCACAAATTCATTTTAGTTTCTCGACATGGACATTTGTGCGGTGATCTGGGTCATTCCTTCCCAGTGAGGGTTTAATTGGTTCACATCTGGAATATTTCAAGTTTATCCTTCTTGGAATCAGGGTTGGGAATGTGTGTCCCCGGGTCAGCTCAAGAGCCTGCTGCCAGCAGACGTTCTCTGATTACACGGCCCCATGGCCTCATGTTCTAGCGCGAAGATTCCGCCTCCTACCCACCCTCTGGCTCCCGTCCAGCAGGGCTCCATCCTGGCCGGCGTTCTGTAGGTGATGGAAGTCAGGGCGCTGAGTCAGTCTGCCTGAATCCTGGTACCTGCTCCACTAACCACTTGCAAATTAAAGCTGTGCTGGGCAGGTAGCTTCTTTTGCTGGGTCTTGGATTTCACAACAATTAAAAGTCAGCTCATTTGGAAAACTTCAAAGCTCAGATCTGCTTTTATTATATGATTACAAAATCCTCCACTCCTTGCTTCTGCCTTGGTTGCTGACCTAGATATTGGAATAATTCTTTCTTTTCTATTTTTAAAGAATTATTATGTTGGATATGTGAAATTGCTACTATTTCACCATTTTTTTCCTATGAGAATGGTCATTCTTACGGCATAGCCTACTAACTAAAAGTTCACCAAACTGACACTTTGCATGGCTCAAACCCGAAACAGTATTATTAGATGAGCAATAAGAGTAAAAATGTTTTGTATCCCATTTTGTTAGGGTGAGTGTCTCAGGAATGATCGAATCTGCTGGTTCACTTCGATCTCTTGTCCCTGGAAGAGGTTTCCCTTAACTGTCTGGCGACTCCGAATCTCTGCTCAGTCACCTAACAAAGAGGGGGGTGGGGCTGTGTCACCACTGGCAAGGCCTGTGCAGGGCTTCTGTGGGGTAATTTGATAGCGAGTCGGTCATTATGCTGGAGATTTCCCAAACACTAGAAACCGATGTCCTTGTTCTAGACTAATTTTCTCTGGAGAACATCTCCTCTCCTCTCTGGAGGCAGACGCTTCGAGGCTGAGGTGGGATGAGGCTGGACTGTGACATTAGCCCCTCTGTCTCCAGACAGCAGTCGGTTTCCGGGACCTCACCCCCACCTGCGCCCTGGGAGGCTCCCCGGACCCGGTTTCCTTTATCTGTCATGTTAGCTGCCAGGTCACTTTCCTTCTGCTGGTGGCCCCCTTGGTGAGCACACACAGCACATTCCTTCCCCGATGACATGTGATGTCACCTTTTCATGTGTTCATTTCCCATCTGTGTCTTTGGGGAGATGTGTGCTCAGGACTTCTGCACATTTTGAACTGGGTTGTTTGTTTTCTTATTGTTATTTTAAGAGCTCTTTGTATATTTTGGATACAAATCCTTTATTACATATGTTTTGCAAATATTATCTCCTAGTCTGTTGTCCGTCCTTTCATTTTTTAAATAGTATTTCCAGAACAGAAGTGTTTAATTTTAATTTTAGATTTAAGTAAATCATAGAATCTTGAAGTTTGCAAAATATTCCAGTGCTAGAGCCCTGAACTTTAAAACCTGAATTTTAATTACAACATGAGTGCACTTTCATTCAGAAAAACATAATCTCTGGGTACTGAGACCTACGAGACATTTCGTTTGGGTCTCTGTGGAGCAGGCCAGGCGAGTCCAGCAGCAGCGTGACAGACACCGCCACGAACACCACGTGGCTCTCTCCTCTCTAAGCAAATCAACCACGCGCAACTGGACCTGAATCCAGGGCGTGCTGGAGGTCGTCAGGTGAAACCCCCATCTCTGCCTGCACCACAGGCGTTCCCAAAGCCGCTGGGGGGGGGGGGGAGGAATGGGCGGCAGCTCTTGGCTCCGTCAGATCCCGTCACCAGGAAGTTCTGTCCGTGCGGCCTGAGCTGGGGTCCCTCCCACATGCACCCATTTGTCTTATTTCACCCACTGGGGTCACAGACATGTGTCCACACGCCTTTCCTCAGTGACTGACTGCGAGTGTCTGCACAGCCACAGGCCCCGCAAGAAGGGCGTCATTATTTTATGCTTCTGAAAAGTCACGTATCCAACCGTATTATTTAACACCCATCCCAGGTGGGACTGTGTTGAAATCAGATTCAAACCACGGAACCAAAAGTCCCGTTTGTTGTGTAGCTGCTTTCAATGTAACTGTATCATTCAACACCACCAGTCATATTTGGGGGATATTACACTAAGAACGAATAATCGGTGTTCTGTACATGACGAATGGAAAAGACAATGTCATCACCCCTTCTGGATATTCCAGTAGAGCGCGGACTCCCGAGGCAGCAGGGCCTGGGAGGAAACAGTGTCTTCCAAGTTTTCTCTGCATTTACCATGGGGAAGTGTAATAGCCTTGCACAAATCAGATTTTGATTTACTGCTTTGACCGGCCAGAATCCTACAGCAGCCAAAGCGTTAGGCCGGAATCGCAGACTTACTGTGGAGGGGTCTCCTTTGGCCAGAATGCCTTTTCCATCCTCCTGAGACAGTAAATTGTGTATTGTTATGGCTTTAATTCAAAACAAGTGTTTTTTTTTCCTGTATTGCAGTTTGATGATTTTTAGAACGTGGATTCCATTAGTACTGGCTAAAAAGAAAGAGCTGAGTGTCATAGGAGAGGAAAATGACAGAAATGATGTGGAAGCACCATGAGCAGAGCTCGCCCCAGTGTGATGTGAGGAGCAGGGTGTGTGTGGGTAGAGCAGGAGAAGGACCGGCAGCCATGAAATTCCTCACATTGCCGGAAGTCATTCACCACAGTCGTTCCTAAGTTCCAAAGCGGGGAGAACGTGACCCCCAGAGCTCAGGGCACAGCCTCCGGGGGTGGCTGGGCAGAGTGTAAGGAAGAACTGCTTCCCAGGAGGGGTCAAGGTTAAGGGGTGCAGCAGGGTCCACCCTCACAGGTCAGAAGCTGGGAGAGGAGACGGAGCATCTGCAGAGCCCTGCTGGAGCACAGCCGCGGAGACCGGAGCTGGCACGCCCCCTTGTGGCTTCCTGGCCTCCTGCTCAGGTCTCCTGGGCCACTCCCTGGAAGTCCAGGATGCAGGACAGGGAGCTGTGGGGGCATCTGGAGGGCAACGGGAATATTCTCCTCATAGAGGGATTCCGCCATCCGTGGGTCCTTCTTGCCCTCTCGAAGGCGGCATGCAGCTGGGCATGTTCCAGCAGTGACTGTGGGCACAACGTCACAGACAAGCAGGCTTTATGTGGCCATGGTTACAGGTCATGTGGGTAAAACGCTCAATGCAAGTTCAAAGCATGTTTCAGCTTTTACACACATCTGCCTAATTTAGTGGGTGTTCTGGTCCACAGGACTATAAGAAGTACTGTTTCTTCGAGCTGCCATTTGACCAAAATCAATTTTTGGATTTGTTTTCTCCACATTTGGTTCTGACCATTTTCCTTCTCTCTCAACTACCAGCATTTCCTGAGAGTCGGGCGTTCAGGGAAACGCCATGTGCAGTCATGCATGGTGGACCCAGCAACACAAAAGGAGAGAAAACATCCCACGGAGAGTCGAGGCAGTGACTGACTCCCCACCCCACCCGCCTGAGCCTGCCGTCCAGCCGCACCCACGGCGGTCTGAGGTGCACCCTCCTCACTGCGCAGACCTGGAAGTTCTGTGGTTGCCCACGGTTCCTCTGCAGACCCAGGAACAGCCTCCCAAGAAGCTCTGGCTCCTCATCTGAACCGCAGCCTGGATATGACCCCACGTCGCTGTGTCCACTGGACGGCCTGTGGAGACCACCAACTCTCGTCACTTGGACAATTGCATCTGTCTCTAGGTGGGTCCCCTCCCGCCTTGTATGGTCTATTTTCCCTCAAAATGCCCACTCTGCCTGAACGCTGCCCCGGGCCTCCACGTGGCTGCCTCCTGCATGATCAGTTCCCGCCTGCGTCCTCGAGAAACCTCGCTCTGACTCCAGATAAAGTGACACAAAAATCCGGTCACCCATTCCCCCGTGTCACCCATCCCCCGTGTCACCCATTCCCCCGTGTCACCCATCCCCCCATGTCACCCATTCCCCCATGTCACCCATTCCCCCGTGTCACCCATTCCCCCGTGTCACCCATTCCCCCATGTCACCCATCCCCCATGTCACCCATCCCCCATGTCACCCATCCCCCATGTCACCCATCCCCCGTGTCACCCATTCCCCCATGTCACCCATCCCCCATGTCACCCATTCCCCCATGTCACCCATCCCCCATGTCACCCATCCCCCATGTCACCCATCCCCCATGTCACCCATCCCCCGTGTCACCCATTCCCCCATGTCACCCATTCCCCCGTGTCACCCATTCCCCCATGTCACCCATCCCCCATGTCACCCATCCCCCATGTCACCCATCCCCCATGTCACCCATCCCCCGTGTCACCCATTCCCCCATGTCACCCATCCCCCATGTCACCCATCCCCCATGTCACCCATCCCCCATGTCACCCATCCCCCCGTGTCACCCATCCCCCCGTGTCACCCATCCCCCCGTGTCACCCATCCCCCATGTCACCCATCCCCCCATGTCACCCATTCCCCCATGTCACCCATCCCCCCATGTCACCCATTCCCCCATGTCACCCATCCCCCCATGTCACCCATCCCCCCATGTCACCCATCCCCCATGTCACCCATCCCCCCATGTCACCCATCCCCCCATGTCACCCATCCCCCATGTCACCCATCCCCCCATGTCACCCATCCCCCATGTCACCCATCCCCCCATGTCACCCATCCCCCCGTATCACCCATCCCCCGTGTCACCCATTCCCCGTGTCACCCATCCCCCGTGTCACCCATCCCCCATGTCACCCATTCCCCCATGTCACCCATCCCCCATGTCACCCATTCCCCCGTGTCACCCATCCCCCCATGTCACCCATCCCCCCATGTCACCCATTCCCCCATGTCACCCATCCCCCCGTGTCACCCATCCCCCCGTGTCACCCATTCCCCCATGTCACCCATCCCCCCGTGTCACCCATTCCCCCGTGTCACCCATCCCCCCGTGTCACCCATCCCCCCGTGTCACCCATTCCCCCATGTCACCCATCCCCCCATGTCACCCATCTCCCCATGTCACCCATCTCCCGTGTCACCCATCCCCCCATGTCACCCATCCCCCATGTCACCCATTGTCCTGTCACCCATTGTCCCATCACCCATTGTCCCATGGCTTTATTTTCTCTGGAATGATCACAAAGTCCTTATCTAGTGGGAAATTACTTCTTATGCCTCACTTGTCATGTGCTTAAGTTAAAGATGTCCCCTACTCTCTGGGCATCCACTTCTGTGGGAGGGATGTCTCCCAGCAGTGCCTGGCATTCAGTTCAGGCTGAGCCAGGAGAGCTGCTCTGTCCACGGAGTACCTGCGGGTCGGCCAGTGCTCAGGACCCGGCAGAATGGTCACAGGGAGTCACGTGACCTCACCTCTGCACAGTGCCCCGCGGTGCCCAGCGCCCACACAAGCACCTCTGGGGGCTCCAGTCAGCCGTCAGCCTTCTAGTTTGTAACTTGATCAGTACTATCCACATGTCCCCTACTTCTCAACACCAAAACTCTGAATCGAGGCAAATATGTGTGCTCACCCTCTGGGGAGAGGCCAGGCCGATCCACCTCCTCGTCATTGCCCTGGAGAGTGTTCCCTCTGCGCCCTGTGTCAAGGTGCATGTGTCAAGGTGCAGCTCAATCCTCCCCCGTGGGGTCCTCGGGGACCGGTGCAGCTCCCTCAGGACAAAATGTCACCGACTCCCACGTGGCCTGCCATCGGTCACCATTCCCAGTGTGCTTCTCTGTCCCCTCCCAGCCATTTCAGATTCACAGCCAAGGACACGGTGTCACGTGTTGTCTGTGGCCCTGACCCTGACAGACTGGGGAGTCAGACAATCTGGAAGGGCATCCCCACACCCCTTCTTGACAGCTGCTGCACAGTCTCGAGAGAAGCTCCACAGCCACGGAAGCCTCAGTTTACCCAACAGCAAAATGGGGATAAGTGTACTTCTTAGTGTTGTTGTGAAATGTATACGAACTAATGAAGGTAAAAGCACCTAGCCCATTATTTGACATATATTAAATTTTCAGTGAATGGCAGCTATTGGTAGAGCTGAATAAAGGAATGAAAGTTAGATTTAAAAATTCCACCAAATCAAAATTATGAGGATCTTTTGCAGGGCAGGATTGAAATGTAAATATCACTGAACACACAATATCAAGATTTCTTTTTAAATTTCTGTTACACAATAATGTTTTAAATGTAGGAGCCTACACACATGCACGCACACACAAACACACGCGCACACACACACACATGCACACACATGCATGCACACACACACAAACACATATACACACACAAACACATGCACACATGCACACACACGCACGCGCACACACAGTAAATGAAGCTGTCCAGGACTTCTGCGGCAGTAAGAATCTCAAGCATTAAGGTAACCAACTGCACTATTCTGTGTGCACTCCTATCTGCTCTGGGCAGGAAGAACACCAGTGTTTCAGGAAATCCACTAGGTGTAGTTGCTGAGTAAGCTTGCTGTGCAGTGAGTATAAAGGGTGTTCTTCTTTAAGAAAGGTTTACCCTGAGATGATGGGAAACTCTTGGGACTCCTTTTTGCACAATCAAGAGGACATAAGGAGCTCGGTAACTCTAGAAACAGCTCAAATGACTGATTGCATACCATTCACATTCTTATTATCTGCAGAAGAGGAGTTCTACAAAATCAGAAAGCCGTGGGTGTTTCCATTCAACATCACCCAGAAGATCCAAGTTCACAGAGAAGCACAGAGGGATGCCTTGCATTTCAGAAATGCCAACTCAGCTCCCTCTGAAACTTCAACACCCAGGGTCCAATATTCTCAAAGTCTTCTTACCCATTTTTTTTTAAATGTCCTTATCTATCCGCAAAAATGTTTGCAAATTTGATCTATCCATGTGCCCAGGAAGAGAAAATGAGTTGTGAAAATAACTCTTCAGCCTGACACACACATCAACTGTGCGCATTCTCCCTTCTGCCCCCTGGACATCTGAGATACCCATCTGCCAACTCTGCCCCAACCTCGTCTATCCCTGTGCCAAAACGAGACCACTTTCCTTCAGTGTTTCCTCATAAAAACTGTGCTTGTGTGTGTGACAGACCCTAAGATGACCCAAGATCCCAGCCCTTATGCATGCCCCGTGTAGTCCCGTCCCCTCGACTGTGCGCTGGACCTAGTGACAACATTCTGGAAAAGAGTCTGGCAGGATTTATGGGACGTCACTTCCAGGAACAGGCTGCGGAAAGACTGCTTTCCTTGGGCACTTGTTTGCTGTCGTGCTCTGAGGGAAGTCAGTGACCGTGTTGTGAGCTGCCCTGTGGAGAGACCCACGCGTCTAGGAGCTAAGGGGCCCCTGGACAGCTGCCAGTGAGGAATTGAGAGTTGCATCCAACAGCCAGTGAGGAGCTGAATGCTGTTGACAACCACGGGAGTGAGCTTGGAAGCAGATCCTCTGAGAGTGAAGCCTTCAGATAAGACCGCAGCCCTGCAGACACCTTCACAGGGTTCAGCAATCTCCTAAAAGCCAGAGGCTCCCAGATTCCATATCCACAGAAACTGAGATGTTGACTGATTTAAGTCATTAAGGTTTGGGGCAATTTGCTACACAAAAATTTAAAAAAACTTGTGACTTGTTGCAGCTTGGGCATCCTCTCCCCTCCCCGTCCTCATGAAACGTCCACAGTCACAGGCCCACAGGGACACCTTTCTGCACAGTCCCTCACACTCGATCTGAAATGCCACACTTATGCATTTTATACACATGTATATTTTTATCAAACTTACACATGTATGTAATTCCAGAAAATGAAAATTTATGCAAGTTACATTTATTTTAATAAAGCTAATTTGTTCACTATATAAATTGGATTTATTCGTCTTATGTAAAACAAAAAGTTTATGGTTATGTTTTATCTATTATTTATTTGGTTGTAAAAAATATGATCACGCTATGATATATTAACATTTAAGCATGAAATGCCTATATGAGTGACTCCTGTGCATTTTAATAGGTATTCCTTGAAACCCATCACTCAAACAATTCTAGGAATTGTAAGTAGGAAGAGACTGTGAAAAAAGATCTGATTCAGCTCTTTCTAATAGATGAGGGCCAAGGGATTTGCCAAAACCCTTCGATTATTTAGAGACTGAGTTTGGTTTAGAATCCAGGTGAGCCCTCCTCCAACTGTTCTTTAAGAGATAATGTGTAGCAGAAATCCGTCTACTCCTCATTGTCCAAGTTTTAGGCTACGAACAAAAACCAGTTAGAAGGAAGCCTTTATTAACATAAAGAGTGAAGAAGGAAAGAACAAGAACTTTTATCTCTTGCTAAAGGAGGCTATCTCTAGGAATAACCATCTTTCTTTTTTTTTTAACTTGTAAATTAAACAGTTAAAATTTTATTTTCCAAAATAATTTTAAAATAAAAACGCAATATCTACACTGTGCGTATCGTTAGGTTATCCACTCTACACGTTTGCAGGGGTAAGTAGTCACACATGCTGCATTTGGCAACAGGGAACTGTGTGGTCTCCCCTGGCAGGCTGCAGGTTTGAAAAGCAGAAGTCCCAAACCTCTAAAGGTAGCATTTAAAAAAATATTTATTTGAAGGTACATATATATATTGTAAGAATCAAAATGTTTGCTTTGTTCTATTTATTTCTTTTGTGGGGGGTAGGAGGAGAGTTTTAAAAGTTTCAGTTTTGCTTTTCAAAGAGCTTTCCCAAAGCGTGGTGATTCCTTTCCAGTATACACCATCATAATGAACACTGTTCTCCTGGCTTCATAATAGTGTGAATTCAAGGTCACGTGTATAGCATGTATTTTCCTGAAACCCAGTGTATCCATTTGGATATATATGGAGTGTCCCTCTGTGCTTATTCTCCTATGAAAGGTATTAGCACTATAGCTTCAAGAAAAAAAATTTTAAATCATAAATATAACTTGTATTTGATTTGGGTCTGGGCTAACTTCTAAGGAACCATTTAGCAATAATGGTCTCAGATAAATATCCTGTGAAGCTGCAATTAATTAAGGGACTGCTGATTCTAAGAACTAGGCTACCAAGAAGGAAATGAGGAGAGTATTATAAGTCTGGATGCCAAGTTCTGAGCAAGTATCAATAACCCCCTTTACACTTTTGCAATATATATAAGGTACAAGAAGAGGATAATAAGAATTATATGAATAATGTTAAATAAAAAGTGAATACAGACCTGCGACAATATTTTTGTTGTTAAAGTTGCCTCTTATTCTAATTCAATAAGATGCCTGTAAGGCAGGCTAGTTACATTGTTGCTATTCAGAAATTCTAGAGAGCAAAAGAATAAATCAACTTCCCTGGTGTACACTTACCCGTCTTAGAACAGGTTATTTTGTAACTTGAACATCTATGATATGCCTTGAAAATTTAAAGCAGAAAGCAAAATCATATATAAAGCCAGAAATTTCATCAATACATCTAGACGGACGTTTGCTTGTAGTTTTGGGAATCCAAACCCTTTTCCCACACATTGCACAGATGCCCTTTCTGTAGGCACAGCCCTGGCAGTAATTAGAACCCGGGTGGTGCACAGAACTCTTACAAATTCTGCAGCTGGAGAACTTATTCTTTCCATGTGGATCGAACCTCATTTTCTTTGAGGTCAAAGCTTGATTTCCATTCAGCTTTCTTCCACACTGTCTGTGGTGTTCCTTCCCATGGATCCGCAGTGATGACAGCACCAAGCTTCTTTTCACGGTTTCCCACACCATCCTTCCGCGATGGGCCCTTCAGTTGCAGCAGCAGCTTAAGAACATCCGGAACAACCATCTTTCCATTAAGAAATCCCTCTATGAGCAGCAATAAAGTCATTGATGGAAAGTACAGCCTCCCCGTTAAATTAAATTCCGTTGAGAGCCGAGTCACAGCAGCCTGAGGCCACTGAGTCTTCCCGCCCTCGGCTGACCCGGCACAGGCTGAGCGAGCTGGTCCCAGCTGGGACTCCTCCCGGGGGGAGTCTGTTGTCCTCCCTGTACCCCGTAAGATCTGCCTGGATGCTCAGCCCGTGGTGAGTGACCACCTCTCCGCTCTCCTGCGCCGGACCCTCTGATGGGCGTTCAGGGCACAAACACAAAGAAGATTAGTCCCTGACAGCAGAAAGGTTAGGGTCCGATGCATTCAAGACGCAATTACTGACTTCAAGCCATTTAATTTACTTTTTAATATTTTCTTACGAGATAGTGGAGTGGTTGAGAGGGAGTTCTCTGAAGTGGACGGCCCAGGGTTCGATTTCTAGGGTTTCCACTTTTTATCAGGGTTGCCTTTAAGGGCATTTCCCAAGTGTTTTGCTTTTTCCCTCACTTGTTCTGTGAGGACAGGGCTACTCTTAGCCCTAATTTACTGAGACGCCAAGACTTTATGCACGTGCAGGGCAGAATGTGAATGGTCTGTCTGGACGCTTCTGATCACCGCTGTCCTGCCTGGAGATGCGCTGGTCAGAGGACAACCAGAGGAAACCAAGTACCTCACAGTGGACACCAGGCAGACTACCTGGCTTTACAGTAAGCATTCAATAACACGCTTATTGCGATGTTAATGATTATTGAAGACTTTGGTTTCAACTGAACGTCTTACAATGAGAGCATCTTCCCCTTCTAGGAACCCAGGACTGGGTATAAAATTTGAATTTTTAAAACGTTCATGGATGTACTTGTTTTCTGTCATAATAGACAACTGCCAATGCATGTAATGCTTCTCAGTCACGAAAATGTTCCTACGAAATCTCTTGCTCATCATGCAGGGGCCTCGGGCGCAGACAGTTCACCCTCGCTCTGGACCGTCTTCCTCCGAACGCCCCCTCCGCTCTTGTTGCCTAATCTCGGGCGTCTTCGTTCAGCCACGGTGCAGACTGCACAGAAAGTTCCCGGACACCCTTCAAAGGGAACTGTCAAAGTCGACACTTGCTAAATTATATATTTCTGCCCAAAGCAAAATAAGGGAGTTTAAATCTGTGCCAAGCTTCTTACTCACGATGCATTGCGATCATGGGTATTGCCCAACACAGGCGAGGGTCAGGGTGCTCACAGGGCACATGTCTGTGACTCATTGTCATGTCATACCTCATTTCATATTCTCCCAAAGAGCACCACACAGGTTTTTTAAAACTTCAATAAACACCTCTCTCTACCTTTGGAGGGCCTGTGGCCAAACCCTTTCTATACTGTGATCACTTTCCCTTGGTCTGCCTTTGAGCTCATGCCATCCGTGGGGCATCTCTTCACCTGGAATCGCCCAGGCCTCGTGAAGGGTCACAGCCTGGGAAGGCAGCGTCTTCAGGGAGGTGGGTGTGAGTCCCACTGACTTTTGCCCGGAGTCAAACCTGTGAAATGAAGGCAGAAGAAGGCGCTGTCCCTGCAGCAAGTTTTGTTTATCAGAAGTGGTGACTGTCGAGAAATATTCTCCTGGGCTAAGGTAGCCGTTACAAAGCCACTTGCATGGAAGAGTTCATCAAAACTGCTAAATGCCTTTTGATGATTTAGCTTTTCTCATTCTAACGAGTGTTAGAACTAATGAGGACTTACTGGAAATGTACATGTCAGTGTAATCACTGGTCACCCTGTTTCTTCATCTTCATGTTCCTGCAGAGGCTGTGACGTCACGGGATTCTCGGGTATTTGTGGAATTAAAAGCCTGTATGCAGTTGGCACTTGAAGGCTGCAAACCTTAAGAAACATATTTATTAACTTTAATTAAATCCTCAAAATTGGCCACTGACTCTCGGGTCTCACCACTTCGCAGCTGTGCTGTGAGGGAACTATGTTTGATTTGACCTGTCAAAGACACAACAGGCCCCAAACGGAGCCACGTTTGCTGAGTTCCCCCGAGAATAACGACTCAACCAGCTGCAGTCCCGTCCTCTCCAGGAGTGGAATCCTAAACCAGTGTCGGAACAAGTCAAAGGGTCTGGAGGCTGTGGCAGAAATAGATGATACAGATTTATTCAAGGGTCATAGAGTTTGTGAACTGGGAACATAGCTAGGCAGAAACTTAGAAGTGTTCTGAAAAGACAAAGTTAAGAGTTGTTGCATTACAAAGCACACTCCTGAGAACAATCAGTCCCGCATCCTTAGCCCTAAGCGGGGTCCAGGAGGGTTATCAGTCGGATGCCAGAGTGTCTGCTCACATCCTGTGGTCAGGATGATGACCATCAGGTGGGTGTCCCATAGTCTGGACTCTGGTCCTTCAGGGCTAAGCAGAGGGCCATCGGGAGGTCTGACACAGGTCCAGATGGACATCTGGGCATCGCCACAGGACTGGGAAGTTCCCAAAGTGTAACTCCCCAGGCCAGTGATGACGAGACCCGTCCCCGACGCCTCTGCCTTCAGCAGCTCGGCCAGAGCAACTGTTTGCACAGTGTCCATCTCCACCCCTTTCTCACCAGCGTGGGGTTTCCTGGTCTGATAAGACCCCTGACTTCCCCTACATGAAGGTCATGTCTGAAAAAAATTCACTCTTTTAATGATCTTGCCCCACTCTCTTCCTGTCTATGAAAACCTTCATCTCACCCGGCTGGTGTGGCTCAGTGGTTGAGCGTCGACCCTGCACCAAGAGGTCGCTGGTTCGATTCCCAGTCAGGGCACATGCCCAGGTTGTGGGCCAAATCCCCAGTGGGGGGCATGCAGGAGGCGGCCAGTCAGTGTTCTCTCTAATCGATGTTCCTTCCTCTCTCTCCCTCTCCCTTCCTCTCTCTCTAAAATAAATAAAGAAAGAAAGAAAGAAAGAAAGAAAGAAAGAAAGAAAGAAAGAAGAAAGAAAGAAAGAAAGAAAGAAAGAAAGAAAGAAAGAAAGAAAGAAAGAAAGAAAGAAAGGAAAGAAAGAAAGGAAAGAAAGAAAGGAAAAAACCTTCATCTTGTCCCACTTTCTGGAGCGCCCTGCCGGGCACTGGGTGGGATGCTGCCCCACTCATGAATCGTTCAGTAAAGCCAATTAGAGCTTCCAATTTACTTGGTTGAATGTCATTTTTTAACAGGCCTCTTATGAGTATTTAACTTGCCATGTAGGTGACAAGTCCATCTAATCTGCATGCTCTTTCTGTAATCGCATCTGTATGAACTCCAGTTTTGACCGTCAACAGTTGCTGTGTGAGGAGCTCTCATTTCCAGGATGACTCAGTTCTTTGTCCTCTGTTAGCACATTCTCTACATAAGTGAGGGCACTGTCCTAGTGCAGGTCCAGGGCCAGTTCAAAATCCCTAAACGGCTGAGCATGTGCTGGTACTGTTTGACTTCCGTTCACTCAGCAGGGATTTTGGTGCAAGTATCTGTGCCTGCCTGAAAAATCGGGTGGGATTACGTGTCTTCTGCAGGTGTTCCGGGATATGGGGCTTTGTTCAAAACACCCCTGATCGCCCTGGCCGGTTTGGCTCAGCAGTTACAGAGTCGCCTGTGGACCCAAGAGTCTTGGGTTCGATTCCAGTTGAGGGCACGTACCTCCATTGCTGTTGGGTCCCCGGCCCTGGTTGTGGTTGTGCAGGAGGCAACCAATTGGTGTGTCTCTCTCACATGGATGTTTCCCTCTCTCTCTCCCTCCCACTCTGCCTGAAAATAAATGTAAAAATATCCTTGGGTGAGGATTTAAAAAAACCCCGATCATCCTGAGATAGTATTTAATTTATATTTTCAACATTTAAATCCATTAAGTAATTAGATTTATTTGTTAATGTATTGGGATTAAGTCAGGGGTTCAAGACTCAAGTGGCTCTTCTCCAGAGTTTTGCATCTCCAGTGACCACGTGTGTAACGAGCATGAACGCAGTGAAGGAGCAAATGTAGACCCTCAGCTGCCTCTGTGCACGCAACCAGCAGTGACATCCGTGAGCTCCCAGAAATCACACGCGTCCTGGGGAGACCGAGGGCCAGGACCAATGCCAAGAGGACTCCTTGGAAGGAGACTCGCCTGAGGTGGTAAACACAGGAAATAATACACAGATGTTGCCTAGAGAATTGTACACCTGAAACCTTATCCTTTTATTAACCAATGTCATCCCAATCAATTCAATTAAAAAAAAAAGAATTAACCAGCTGGAAAAAAGAGTAGTCCTTCACTGAAACAATGATAACTGCAGTGAGAACAAGCCAGCTGAAAACAGAGTCTATGCCCATCAGTAGTTAAAACTAAGAAGTACCTACTGTGTGCCCGTCATTATGCGAAGCCGTTTCCATCTCAGACCTCATCGGGTCTGAACAGGAGCCCAACCTGTCCTTTGCCAATGAGCACTGCAGGCTGAGAGAGTGCAGAGGTTGCCAGGTTCACACGGGTGAGGGTTCGAATCCTGTGTCGAGTCCCCGTTCTCCACTGCTGGACACGGAAGGTGGTGTGGGGGCCACCAGAGACCTGTGCAGTTTTAGGAGCAGGGGATGCGGAGGCCAGAAATTCTCCTCTCCCCTCACCCTGGAATGCTGTGCCAGGTATTTCAGAGGAGCTGGATAAACTGGCGGAGGCCTGGAGGAGCTAGTTTTCACACTGCAGCCCAAGTCCAACAGGCTGCTGATCCCACGAATCTTCTGGATGGTCTTTCCTGGCGTACTTTTTTTTTTTTAGCCTATGTCTTTTATCTTTAGAGGCTGGTGAAGTCAAAGTGTGACCCCGAGTTCTGACACCGTGCTCAGTTGGGCATTAGGTTCTTTGTTCATCAAGCTGTCCCCGAAACGCTGTCCCAGGTGCAGTGCCCCTCCTCTCGGTGCCCCGCCGGCTGCCCCTCTGGTTCTGCCCCTACCACCAGAACCTCCCCACAGTCCTGGCCTTCTTGATGTCTCTAGACTTTGGTAGTCCTTTTTCTTTTTCTTCTTTTTTTTTAATCCTTACCTGAGGACACGTTTTGCATTCATAGAGTGAGAGGGAGAGAGGGAGGGAGAGAGAGAGAGAAATATCGATGTGAGAGAGACACATCGACTGGCTGCCACCCACACGACCCAACCAGGGCTGGGGACAAACCGCAACCGAGGTACGTGCCCTTAACGGGAACCGAACCTGGGTCTCTCCGGACCGCAGGCTGATGCTCTAACCACTGAGCCAAACCGGCCAGGGCTGGTGGTCCTTTTTCTTCAACGTGTTTCCTTCCTTCCCCTACTGGACACCTTCTCCCTGTTCCCCTTCTGCTCAGAGGGGGCTGCTCCAGGAACCCTTCCCCGCTGCTGTCCACGGCTGCCCAGCGTGTCCTTCCCCGGCGCTCACCGCGGCCTCGGCACTCCCGAAGCTGGGAGCAGAGCCCGAGACCCGGCAGAGCTTTGCAATCTAGTGAAAACCAGGTACATGTTCACTAAAACACGCTGAGGTCCCCTCTGCCTGGCTGCTGCTCTTCACGGAGCTTCCTTGCTCAACTCTTGTTTCTGTGCCCTGTCCATCTCCCCTCCAACCCATCTCTCTCCCTCTCTCTCTGTCTCCCCAAACCCTGCCTTCCCCGTCTGCCAGCTCTGTGACCTAAGGCGAGTTACAAAGGGGCCACCTCTCAGCCCCTCAGGGCTAAATATGGCCACGCGAGCAGTGCTCACTGAGTCAGCGTCAGCAAATGTTAGCTCTAAGTATTACGCTACTGTCTTGGGGGAACTCAGCTCAAGAACCTATTGGGGATTCGAGCTGGGGGCCATCATTTTTCTACTAAAAAGCTGTCCTCCACACTTAAGAAATAGTCTTTCCCACCCAGGCACTTGATTCCAGAGGAATTTTTAGGAAGCGGGAAGCACAGGGAAGACCCTGCCTAAGCCATCCTGCGGCCAAAACGTGTCCTGGCGTCGGGGGGTGGGGCTGTTTCCCCTGGTCACCTTGTGTCTGTCACCCAGGCCACCCGAACATTGTTTACACGCAGGTCAGCCAATGATACTGAATCCCTTGAAATATACAAACTATCCTATAATAGTGTGATCAAATAATTTATTACTTAAGTCCGGAGACTTTGGAGAGTGAGGGGGGCCTAGTACTAACTGGCCAGGGACAACACACACAAGCTGGGATTTTCCGGACAAACAGGATTTACGGCCGCCTTGCCTTCGGCCGCCCGCTGTCTGTGGTGGATGAAGTGGTGCTGCCCGGGCAGCTTCTCCAGTGAACGACCGTTCAGCTGTCAGGGATTTCTTATGGTCGCCAGTCTTCATGCTCATACGACCCACGGCCAAGCCTACCACATGTAACTACTGGAAACCACAAAGGTGAGATACTGTTCCCCTTTACACACATTAGCTGTTCAAGGAGCATGGACGAGATGGGTTCTAGTCCTCAGGCAGCAGACAGAACCTCACGCAGAACGGAGACCGGGCGGCCCACTCCCTCCTGCTCCATTAGCTGCAAAATGGGAGCGTTTGGAATTTTTAGCACCATGGGAACTAACCATCAGGAGAGACCCAGGATGGCCACGGACCCCTGAGACGGGAGGCGCTGTGGCCGGGGCGTGCGGGGGCTGCGTGCTGGACCTGGGACTCGGCCGCCACAGGGAGCTGCCCGAGGACCACCATTCCAGGGGGAGTCTGCCGCGTCGCTCGCTTCACGCCCTGCCTCGCGTGGCTGGAACACCTCGGAGCAGGCACGAAAGGGGGACGGGTCTCCACCTTCAGAACCTGTAGCCAGGGGCGCAGTCTGGGAAAAGCCAGGGGTGTGTCAGGGCCTGTTTTGTATTTTAAAGTGAGCCAAAGAGAGAAAAAGAAGCTAGTTCCAGAGGTTCTGATGGGCAAGGTCCTTCGCGTGTTTCGAACGGCTGACAGAAGTGGCCCGGGCGCGGACAGCCGCCTGCGATGCTCGGGGAGGCACAGACACAGGCGCAGACGATGTCCCGACTGAGCGCGAGAGTGTTCGGACCTGAATTCGGCGCGTGTGGCCTTGGCGCCGACCTCTGGTACCGAGTCTCTGGAAACCACAGTGTTTCTCGCTGTCTGACCAATGGAATCCTTTCAGAGAAAATGACGAGCTGGAATTTATTTTCATGAGAAATGACAACTTTTGGCTCAGAGATGCAAATACCCTAAATGATCGGTGTCAGGACCGGAAATTGTAGGTCTGCTGCCTCCTCACCGCAACAACGTGCTCTAGGAGCTGAAATCTGTACAAGCTGATTTTAAGACAGGTTGGCAGCTGACATGTAATCTTCACACAGTTTTAATAAGAAATATGTACGAACAAATTGGCAGGGAAAGTTGAAGGGGATGAATGATGAGAACAGGACAAGCTCTCCACAGTGCTTCAGCTCCTGCTCCAGCAGCCCTGGAGGCCAGCTCCCCAGACACTCTGCTCCCAGGAAGGGCCCGGCAGCAGCGTCCAGGGAGTCCATCGCCCGTCTGGTGAAACAGGGGGCAGCCCCAGTCCTGACGTGGCCTCCATCCAGCTTTCCTGGGCACAGCCCCCTCGTGGCCTGACGCATTTCTGTGCACTATTTTTATGTTTAGTGGAATGGAGAATGTCCATGCTTTGGTAGGTCCGTGTTTACATACCACAGATTTAAGGAGTGTTCATCATACCTCTGACTCAGGAGTTACTGGCCCAGAGACTCTCCCCCTACCTGGAAATGAATTCATCCTTCTGGTAATTCTCTACTTCCAGAGCCACAGTTGCACAACGAGGCGTCATGCCCAGTCTTGGGTCTGCGAGGGAGGGTCTGTGCTCTGCCTCATGCAGTGGGTCACAAAGGTGGAAACTGAGGCCGCAGAGAAGCTCCAGTGGAAGAGGGAGGCCCAGGGCCAAGCGTCCCGCCTCGCTGGCCGTCAGGCTGTGGTGTGGTGTTTGCTGTTCTTGTTGGGTCCAGGGAGTCAGAGAGCTTCGGGTCCCCTCTCGCCAGGGCAGGAGGCTGCCTGAGACCGGTGCACAGTGAGAGTCAGGACAGGCACGGCAGTCAGTAGAGGTGACCTCAGAGGGATGTGTGTGCACCCCGTCACAGGGCTATGCCAAGAAATCTGCTGGCCCTGTGCTGACATTCCAAGTCCCATTCTTTGCTTTTCTTCTCCAGTCTCTCCACCGTATCCGCCCTTCAGGAACGTAGCTGTGGGCCCAACGGCACGAGGTCAGGGGCCCCCGCTCTGCGTTCGCACCGACAGTGGGTTTGTGCAGGGAGATGCACGCGTTGCCTGTGTGTTCCTTCGAGTTGCACACGGTCCCCTCAAACCTGTGTCAGACACCCACGTGAAGACTGGAAACCCTGCCTGACAAACTCACTAGGTCGAAAAGGGCCCGTGTCTGTGTCCAAATGAGGTATTTTATAGTGAGGACAGAAGTGCAGACAAGTTCAGATGGCTTTTAGTTTCCAAGTCACCAGCAGCCTCTGTTGAAATGAGTGTGGACGGCCCTTCTTCTGAGGACTAGCCCCATCCTGGTGCGCTGGGGAAACTGAAAGTGGTGAGCAGATCTAACTACGATAACACCGGAAAGTGACTCATATTTCAAACCCTGGAAGTGTGTTCTTGAGCTCAGGGTCAGTCACCTCCAGAAACAAAACACTGAGCTCAGAGGGCACCCGTCGCTGTGGCTAACCGTCAGCCACAGGCCAGAAGCAGGGGGCTCCTTCATGTATCTCACACGTCCCAAGGGTGCATCTTTCTGCGATCGCCACGTCAGACTCAGGCGGGCATACAGCAAAGTCTCCGGTCCGGGTTCGCCAGGGGCTCTTCCTAACGACACTGGGCTGTACCCCCCGTCTAGATGTGGTGACTCTCCTCAGACAGTGGCCGGGAAGGGGGCACAGGCGCACTGCGCAGTGAACAAACCTGATGACGGCACCCGGCCAGGGGACAGAGGGTAACACTGGCGTGTGTCACGTTCGGCAGACGCACTCCTGATCCGATGTGACGAAAACGGCACTTTACCCCTGTGGTCTTCCTGCCTAAACCACGTCAGCCCCGTCCAGTCATGAACAAAGGTACGAAGATTCCAATTAAGGGACATTATGCAAAATACTGTGACCAGCACTTCTCAAAAGTGTCAACGTCATAAAAAAGAGAAGTCTGAGAAATGGTCACAGCCAAGAGGCGCTCAGGAGACGGCATGACCACGTAATGTGGCACCGCGGTGGGATCATGGGACAGAAGAGGAGCCATACGGAGAAAATAAGCAGATACGACCATGGTATGTAGTTACTACTGATGGATCAGTGTTGACACATTGTTGCACCTGTCATCATTGTCGTTAACGGTGGCACACACACCACACTCGTGTACGATGCTAATCCCAGAAGAGCTTGAACACGGGGCCTGTGAAAGTTCTGCATCCTTTTCACAACTTTCTATAAATCTGAAACTGTTGCAAAACAAACATTTTATTGAAAATGTGTCACATCCACTTGTTGACTGCAGTGCATTTGTTTAAAAAGCACCTTTCCAGGAGACGTCAGTGACGCCTGCAGCCTTGGCCGCCAAGGCTCACTCCTGCGGATGGAGCTGCCCGGTGTCCCCGCCTCCCCACCTCCCAGGGTTGGAGCCCCTCCTGCCTGAGACCTGGCCCTGGGGCCCAAGTTGCTGCCACACCCACTGTCCTGCATCAAGGTGCCACAGCCCCCATCTGTGGGACTGAGAGGCTGCTGTCCTGTACCTGCCCTTGGTCCTGAGTCAGGCCCCTGACTCGGCATCCCCGGGGCTACACCGCTGCCCGCCTCACCCTGGCCAGGTCACTGCTGTGCCCTGTGGTCACGGGCCCGTGGGGTGCAACAATGAGCCCCAGAGACCCAGGCCCAGGTTCTGAAGGTCTTCACCGTCATACCGCAGACACAGGTGCCACCCCCATGGCAACTGCTGCTGTGCCCCGGGCCCCAGGAGCCACCCGAGTCCACACATTCCTGAGCTCAGGGCTGCAGGTCTGCTGCCCTCGCCCTCCCAGTGCTACTGTGCCCGACCCAGTGCCAAGAGGGGGCCCGGGCTGGAGCTCCACCCCGTGGGGGAAGCAGAACAAGAACCCAGCAGCCTTTGCCACTGAAGACCCTGCCGTGTCCGTCAGCGTTACCCTCAGCGGATGGGCCCCACAGACAGCACGGTGCTCTCCCAGAACTGCACCCCCTGAGTGGGCGCCCTCATCCCCACTGCAGCTGGAGGAGGCGACTGCACCCTCAAACACACACGTGGGAAATCCCTCATTTCCAGGGATGATGGGGACTAGACACTGACGGTTACTAGGCCTGATGACTTTGACCTGTTCGGATGACAGACCCTGACATCCTCACGATGGTGGAAAGCAGAGTCTGAGTCCAGCAACATCCTCCTGAAGACATCAGCACCTTTGCAGACAGAACGTCAAAAACATGTCAAGAGTCACATCAGAAGGAGCAGGGGCTGGTCTTGCTCCATGCGCTGCAGAGCAGAGCCCAGCCTGTGTAAGCCCAGCTGTGGGTCCTTGTCACCGGGGAACTCAGCAAGTGGCGCGTCCTCCGAGAGAGGCAGGACTCTGTCTGCTCCCCATGAGCATCTGTCCGAACTCGCCGGTGGGCGAGGCAGAACCCTCCTTCCTGGGTGCAAACAGCAGACTTTTAGGTTCGTTAAGGGCTTGTTCTAGTTTTCACCATTTACAGAAATCCAGAAAACAGTCTCACAGGCGGATGGAGCACAGACACCAGGCCCGAGGGGCGAGAAGAGACGAGGCCAGCACGACACTGCGCGCAACCTGGCTCCTTCCTTCCCAGGAGCAAAGACTGTTTCTGGACGGTGTGAAGTAAGACCTCCAGCATTTCACAGGCCTTGGTCTGGGCTGTGTTTTCAATGAACTCTGTGGTTTCAGTTATCAGAACACTTCAAGAAAATACCAGTTCGTTGTAGAGGACCCACACTAAAAAGCACTCGGGGATGCGTGGGGAAAGCAAGCCAAGTCCACCTCATGCTTGTTTATCGGATGGTCTCTGGGACGTGTTCCGGTGCACAGGTACTCCCAATGAGCACAATGGCTTACTGGGCAATGAGCAGTGTGGTGGGGATTTTATTTTAGAATAGGAACCAGCCGAACACCTCTGCATATAGAACGATTATGGTGAAGTCAGACCCTGTAAACTTTTTAAAATCCTTCTTTCATATACCTGCAGGTTTTCGTCTCTCAGGATGTGATACTGACCTACCGTTGTTCATGGAGGGTCCTCATCGTGTGCACGTGGGAATAACCTGAAGAATTTAAGTTCCCTTCTCTGTAATTAACAAAAGTATAAAATAACTCATTCGGCTTCCTGAAGAAACTGTCATTATCACTAATAAAAGGGGGTTTGCCTTCCCTAAGCTACAGCAGATGTCAACGGCACTGAACAACACAAGAACTTTGTCACTGTTTTGGTATCAGATGAAGAATGTTAATTGCTATTTTCTGGTCTAGGTTCCCCAGGTTCTGTAAGATTTTATCGCAATTATATTTACACGTTTTGCTTTGTTGTCACCTCCTCACTGGCAGCCTTGGGTTTCAGGGCCCCCCTGGGTTTGCCACACCTCGCTCTGCTGGCCTCTGGCTGCGGCGGATGGCGCGGATGGCCTGGCGCTGCCCGTTCTGGTGACCTGTCCGCGCCTCAGGCCGAGCCCTTGCGACCTTCACTGCTGGCTCGACCGTGTCTCGGCTCCGACCACCCAGGCTCCTCCTCAGGCCCCCAGCCCTCGAGCTCTGGTGGGAACCGGAGGTGTGGTCAGCCGCCTCGCTGAGCAGGCTTTCTTGCTTCGCACCCTAACTCGAGTCCAGCGCAGCTCCCCGTGCCCGAGGTGCCTCTCCACTGCGGCCAGGGAGCCTGTGCGCAGACTGCAGTGTCCTGCAAGGTGTCTCCGTGTGCCTTCGCGAGGCAGGCAGCGGTTCATATCCGTTCCGAAGACACGACCGAAATCCTGGGAAGTTGAATGATGTCTTCAAAGGCAAACATGTAGCAATGGAGCGACCTAACTTTTTACGTCAGAAGGACGGGTCCGAGGAGAGAAAAGGTGCTTTTCTGCGGTTTTAGTGATGGAGGAAGAGACCCGTAGCCAAGGAGAGTGGGCAACCTTTAGACCACAGAAAAGCCCCCCCAGGATCTCCCCAGGAGCCTTCAGGAGGAACATGGGTCTGCACCTTCGCTCCAGACCTCTGACTCCAGGCCTGTCAGACCACAGAGCTGTGGTGATCAGCCACAAGGGGAAGCTGGCAGACCTGTGTCTGTACCATGAACTTTGAACTCACACACGCCCAGAGGCCATGCCCACACTGAGCTGGGGTCAGTACTTCTCCAGCTGGCCTGCCCTGGCTTCCTCTCTGCTGTCCCCTGAGACCTGCCCTCACCTTATCTAAGTTGGGGTCAGCTGTTCACGCTCAAGTCTCCCTCACAGCAGCAGCTGAACGAAATCCGTCTTGTCAAGTGCACATTCTCTGTGCCTTTGACAGGGAGCAGTTTTGTCAGAAGCACACTTGGTCCAGCTCTCCTACCTGGTCCCAGACCAACTCCACACAATGCCTGAAGGCTGCCCCTGAAATCCACTGATCCTGGATGTGCCACGCACGAAATGGGTGGGGGTGGGGTGGGGGTGGGGTGGGCACACGCTGTCCTGTCCCAGGCGGCAGCATGAGACAAAGGAGGACGAACAGGGAGCAGCCCCTGGCCTGGGGCTGAGGTTCAGAGCTGACAGGCCCGCACACCGCTCACGTGAGTGCATTCGCCTTCCTTCGATGCTCAGTGAGGAGCGGTCTGGAAGAGAGGAGGCGCGGAGCAGGGAAGGAGGGATGGGCCTCCACCCGCGCAGATCGCGCGCACAGATCGCGATTCGCCCCGTGTCCTGCAGGTGCCGTAAGTGCGCGCAGCCCCCGCACTGCGGTGTCCTGTTCGTAGTGGTGGGTGAGAACGAGAGTAAAAGCACGGGACACATGCAGGCAAACCTCGCACAGACCCACTGGTGACTCTGCATCCCCACGAGGAAGTCCTGTGTCCCTCACGAGGACTGAGCTACTGGTCGGGCTCGTGCTGCAGACCAGGCCGCGGGCCCGCAGCTGCGCCAGTGGATCCGGGCTGCAAGGCGGAGGTGACTGAGCCAGGCCCCGAGGCCGCAGGCCCAGCTGCCAACCAGCTGCGCATCTGGTACCATCCTCACAACCTGCCTCCCTCCCGGCCTGGGACCAAACCCGTCCTCTCTGCTCCTGGAGCAGTTCCTCAGAGTCCTTTACGATTCTGGACTGAAGCATTTAACGTCAAAGTCGCTTCATAGATCACCCAGCGAATATTCTCCTTTCACCCGAGGAGATGTTGAGGGGGCCTGAGTGAGCTGATTCCAGTCACAGGAGGAAGGGGGCGGACTGGGGCTCTCTCCACAGGGCTCGGCTTGGAGAGTCAGAAGGCCGATGGGGACCAAGGGCACCAACCTCCGTTGACATCTACCATGAGCCAGGTGTTGAGCTTGGCACGAGGTCATAACGCCCCCGGAACCCCAGAGCAGCGGGAAGTGGGGCTCTGCTCTTGCTGCCTCACAGACGCGGCCTGGAGCCCCCTGTACAGTGGGACCAGCCCCACGCGAGGGCAGACACTCCGGGTGGGCAAGGGTAGTGAGCAAGGGGACTTAGGCACGTCTGGGTGTCCTCAAGGAAGCTGGTTTTCCGCACGTGCCCGCCAGATCTCAAAAGTTGACGTGGACGCCTCCCGGGGGTCCATGAGGCCATGACGCCGGCCACCAAACAGGCAGCGGCCGCCTTCGGATGCAGCCTCGACAGCACCGTGGGGAGGGACCCTGGGTCCTTGGCCGGAGGAGCACGCTGTCCAGGGACAACATTCCCGTCTGGCGACACCTGCTGCCGAGTCAGGTGGACGGAGGGGAGCAGTGGAGGAACCTGGGACAGTCTGATCTGCCGCGTGATGCTGGCCGACCTGGGAGGCTCAGGCAGCGGACAGGACGGTGGCACTGTCCCTGGTGTCACCACCAGCCTCGTGGTGTGCTTCTCTGTGCTGGCAGATGTTGTATTTATTAATAATCTCCACGTACATGTCACAGATGATACATAACCTCTCTGTGTCTATGTTAGTAGAAAGATAACAGGGTACACTCATATACATCCTACTGTCTTCTCTTAACTTTAGAATCATGATGGGAATATAAACAAAGGAAGCCACCCACACTGCCGGGTCCTGGTGAGGAGGCTGGCAGAGCAGAGGGCAGCAGACACCGGGTGCCCGGCCTCCGGTTCCTGTCTGCTGATGGTGGTCCCGAGGGGAGTCCCTGACCAAGCAGACTGCGGGGTGAGCAGGTTTCACCCCTTGGCCCGAGGAGACGAAAGGCCCTGGAAGGGGAAGGCAACAGTGTGAGCACCTGTAAGCCCACAGGCACACACCTCTGTGTTCCCCGAAGTTCAGATGGTCGATGGAGAAGTCTCCCTGTGCGTCATCTTGTCTGACTGTAAACCAGAATTCAGTTCTAACCTCAAGGGCACTCCTGGACCCTAACAGATTGAGTTTTAGGGATGAGCAGTACCAGTCTGCTCGACTGGAATACTAACTAACTCGATTGCTTTGGTAGATTTCCGACAGGCGTCCCTGAGCTACTGCCGTGGAGACGTGCTGTGGGTGGTGGTCAGGGAAACGGTGCCCACACTCTGGCAGGTTTCAGAGCTGAGACCGAGGCTGCCTGGGACGAAAGGGGGAAGAGCTCATTCTCGGCAGGAAAAGGACTCCAGCCATGAGAGCCTCTCCCACACGCTGCCCTCCCCCTCCCCCTGAGACCACCGAGGCAGCTGTCATTTCCCACTCATTACCCACCAACAGTCGCTAACGCCCATCATGCCATGTAACCCGCAGGTGACAGAGCTGGGATGTGGCCCAGACCTCCTGCCCCCGTCCCCGAGCTGAGCCACCGTCAGGACCTGCTGGTGGGTCGGAAATGGAGCAAACACCTTCAGGAGCCAGTGAGCTATCAGTGTCCAGTACTTAAGAAAAAAATACCTCAAAGTCAATAAACTTCCTCTGAAAGTACAAAATAAAGTATTAAACTTTGCAATTATCTCTAAAAGTATATCTTTGTACAGGTAACTTATTATTTGCCTTCCTGTTTAATTGATACCCAGGTCTTAGTCATCGGTTTGGGAACTTCCTCGTCCCTTTGATTCAGAGGGTGACGTAATGCCCCTTACGTGAGACACTGAAATGTGCCCTGCATCCCAGAAAACCTTCATTTGGTGCCAGGGCACCTTTGCCAATACGGTCTCCCCCAGCAGCCCATTTGCTGGCACAGCCCCGGACAAACAGTGTTTCTCTAGGTCCCAGAGACCCCCTCCGCCCGCTCAGAAGAGTTCGGGGAGCGCGTGACCTGCCGACTGAGGTGGAAAACCATCTTTGCTGAAGGTCAGCCTTGGCACAATGCCTGAAAAACTCAGAGAATGATAAGTTATAAACATGTGACTGCAGTTTGACAAAGGTGTTCTCTTTTATTCTGGTTAAAACGTCAGCATTTGAAGTATCAAGCTGGAGATGAAGGACACTGGGTTCTTGCCAAGGAGAACAACTCGTCTCTTGGCCGTCTGACTGGCTCCCCCACGACCATCGGGAGTCTCGTGGCGGCGGCAGTGCCCTGGGAGCTTCTTGGGGGGGGAGCGGGGGGGGTCGGGCCTCTCTCTCCGGGGCCTGGCTCCCGGCTGGGGTGGGGTGCTCAGCCCTTTCCCCTCCCCTCCGGGCCCCCACTCCCAGCCGCCTGCTCACCTGCTCCGAACCTGACTCAGCCGCCCCCTGAACCAGGAAGCTCTGTTCACTTGCTTTCTTGTTTTCTGAAGTTCAAAGCTGCCTTAGAGGGATTATAAGAAAGAATGAAAACCTACTGAGAGTTCAAAGCAAGGTGACCCGAGTGAGTGAAAGTGACGACTGAGCTGGGAGAGGAGACTGTAGGCCGTTATTACCTGAACACTTTCTCATTGTTCCTGAGATGGGTGTTTATAAAGAGATATTGATCTGTTTTTCCAAAAGTTTATTACAATCAGCAAGAGGAAATAGGCTTCCTTTAAAACAGAGGTCTAGTGGGCTGGAGATGGGAATGCTGATCTTTCCGTGACTGACCTGTGGGCCATCGTGTCTGGCCCTGTGGTGAGGACCGATCCATGGAAAACAGAGCCCCAGACGCAAAGGAGAATTTAACAGACACAGTATGTCTTTTCCACTTGTTTGAAAACTGGAAGGCTTTTATACTGAATACCTTGTTCTTCCTGAGCAAGGCCTGTGGGTTGGCGTGTGCAGGGGTGACAGGTGTGCCGTGACACACACAAGCACAGGTTTGCTCTCCCAAAGTGTGAGAAACATTATTTTAATGTTTATGCAATTTACTGTAATAAATTCTGGATTCACTCTTCATTTGTTTAACTGTAATGTCATAGCTCTGCATTACGTAATAATGTCACTTTTCAAATTCTTTAGCTTGAATAGAAGGCAAACACTCACCCATCAAGGCTGACATTTAAAAATTCTGAAAGTTAAAGTTAATAATTTTCACATTAGATTTAGAGATACGCCATCATTCATATGGGAAAGCAGATGTTAACGTTTGTAAACAAAAGTATAACCATGTGATTGAGCTCCTGATTATGGCCTAAACTAAAACCTGTTGTTACAATAAGAAGCCGAGTGATGAATTTAATGAGTTGGTTTTAAAGAAGTAGCTGAAAAGCAGAGATGTCAAAATTGACCATGCAAATACCAACACGAATCCACTAAATGCGGACACTCTGCTGGCCACCAGGGATCCGGGTTTGGAAGACTGCAGCTCCCATCCTGGGGAACGGACATAACGGGCCCGGGAAGCCGTCCCACTCAGCGCTCAGCCACACACCTGCCGGCCGCAGGCTGCCCGGGCCTCCTGGGAGTTTCCTGGGTAGGCCCTCATTATTTTTGTTACATTTAGAATAAGAAAAAATAAACTTCAAATAATAAAGAGATTTGCAAATAACTTCTAGTCTCTCCTACGGGTGGCTATGAAACCATCTCTCCCAATAGGTTCCATCTTGTCATTGTCATCAGGCGCCATATTCAAAGAAGCTCCACCCCAAAGCTTCCCTAATTTGGTCAGCTTTTGACATTGACGGTCTTCTGACTGTGGAAAGGCCTTTTCGATCACCTTTATCTGAGATTCTGTCTGTTAGAAGGAAAGACAGTTTATTTTAACGGAACTTGGCACACTCAGCTCAGGCACGGGCAGCAACAGAGAGAACTCGTCGGGTGGTGTCACTCGTGACTCGGTCTCTGTGGGTACTCATGACTTCTCCTAATGTGCACGTGACAAGGCCCCATGTGTCCCTCCACAGGGCACGCTTACCGGCACGCGTGTGGTCGGCTCCACAACAGCCCACTCCGGCGCGTTTCTTTAGACACTCGAACTGCTCATGTCACCACCAGTATCAGCTTCAATTAAAAGGGACTAAAAGAAGAAGCAAGATCCGATTCCATTTGTGATTTCACCGCAGGTTTGTTGTAACATAAATCAGTGATGTTCAAATAGGTGGAGTTTATCTAAGTTTTTGAGGGTTTATTTTTTGTTGCTTCATCAAGTTAAATACTGCCTACAGAAAACAAGTCTTGTGCTGTTGAAAGCCCTTTCCTCTTAATTCAGTTAAATGTATTTATCTACAGTATTATCAGGTATTTCTAATCTTAAAGAGAAAGCAGAACTCAGTATCTTTTTTCTTTTTAAATACCCTACTTTGAATTTCTCCCTAGGAAGTCTGTTAACTATCTCCCAACCGAGCGACTGCATGCTGGTGGGGGAGAGGGTTTTTATTGTTTGTTTTCCTTTCTCTCTACAACTGCTTGAGCCAATCAGTCATCTCTCCCGACACGCGTGCTCAGTTCTGGCTCTTTTCCGTGTGTCTGTGATGTGCTCACCTCTCACTGACCGAAGCAGTGTCTTCCTTGTGGCTACATTTTCAGCAGGTTGTCCTGCGGTGTCCCAGCTCCAGATTTCCCACTCTGGAAGTGACTTCTTACCACCTGTTCCCGTATTAACTCAGCGTAAGCCATCATGCAGACTTGCCATTCCGCTAAAACCACACCGTGGCAGAGCCTCCAGAGGCTGCCTTTCCTCCCCTCCCTGGCGTGGTCGTGATCGCTAGGCATCTCTTCTCTGTGAAATTCTCTCCTCCCTGGATGCCACCAACTAAACCGTCCTGATCTGTCTCCTGGTTCCAGGCACCCTCTGCTCAACACCAACACACACACTAGGCCGTGCCGGTCTGGCTTTGACTCTGACTGTCTTTCTCTTTAAAATTTATTTTTTGGCTGCTTGGGTTACCTTCCATTGCCATGGTTTCAATGTGACTCCTATTCGAATGACTTCCACATTGTATCGCCTGCTCAGACACCTGCATCACACCTCACGGTCCTGTGCTCACTCTGACAGCACGTGTACTGAAAGGGGACGATGTGGAGATTAGACACACACATTGGTAAAGCATTCAGTATTAAAACAGAAACAGACTCACAGACACCGACAACAGCATGGTGATTACCAGAGGGAAGGGGGTGGGGGGAGGTGGAGAAGGTAAAGGGGGGTAAATGGTGACAGGAGACAGGACTTGGGGTGGCGAACACACAATACACCATGCAGATGATGTGTTACAGACTGTACACTTGAAACCTATATAATTTTATTAACCAATGTCACCCCAATAAATTCAATAAAAAATTTTAAACACCTCCAAGTTCACAGCTGCACCTTGGCTGTTTC
Organism: Tadarida brasiliensis; assembly: GCA_030848825.1. NCBI lineage: Eukaryota > Metazoa > Chordata > Mammalia > Chiroptera > Molossidae > Tadarida > Tadarida brasiliensis. Next base: position 78,302,099 of record CM061270.1, read on the forward strand.
CTTTTGAATGGACCACTAAACTTAACTAAAGATGTCCCAAACGGAGTCAATCCTCCTCTCCCTAAATATCCATCCCCTCACATTGACTTTCAAATTTGAGGCAGTCCCACCATCCCATTCACACAGACTAGAACTTACCAAGTTATTCTAAACTCGTCTCTTCCTTATCCAAGCAGTGGTCAGCCTCTGCAGGTCTGGTCGACCTTCCTATCCAATCTCCCATCTCCTGACGCGCTGCACTGGTTGGGGTTCTCCAGAGAAACAGAACCAACAGGACATGACTATGCAGAGAAAGTGACATATTTTAAGGCGCTGGCTTATGCGCTTATGGCAAGTCCGGAATCTTCAGGGCGAGTTGGCAGACTGGGGATCCAAGGAGAGCCAACATCTAAAGCCCTTTCAGCGGCTACACAGTAACAGCACTGGAGTTCCCGTTACATAGTATGAATTCAAGCCATGTGTCTGGGAAATGTTTCACTACCGTGGAGAGGTTATGCTTCCCCTACTCTCTCAACTTATTCTTAGAATTGAAGGAGCTAATGATTTTTAGATTAGGTGTTGATAAGTCAGGAGCCCTTACAATTAAACGCACCAGGAAACAAAATACATGATAAACAAATGTGCATTTATCCCAGTTGCTCAGACATGGGAGTGCAGCAGCTCCACTGGGAGAGACTGGGTTAGCCCAGGAGCACCTGCAGACATCCGAGAGTGACCGCGAGCGTCTGGACCACGCCTGTACTTTTCTACCTATGTTTAGCGATTTAATCAGTCACTCGAATAGTATTAAGTAATTTGGGTTAACCTATGTACAAAATTAGGCTAAGTGTTCTACAATAAAACCTATGTTTGAAGAGCCCTCTCCCTTTTCCAAAGTCCTTTCTCTATATAGTACTTAATTTGATGTTTGATTACTGATTCAATCTCCTTATTAGTTATAGGTCTATTTAGATTTTATGTTTCTTTGAGGTTTAATCTTGGTAGGTGTTGTGATTCTAGAATTGTATACAATACTGGTAGTATATTTGAGCTATTAAAAAATTCCACAGACATCATGATTATTTCCCACTGCAGAAATATTCTGTGTGAACGTGACTGTGAATGGTCATGATACCTCATCCCACGGGTATGTCGTATATTATCTAACCTTCTCCTGTGTTACAATGTAGGTTGATTTAAATTGTTTTTTCTGCAATGACTATTCTCATACTTTGCACACATGTCTTCTTAGTTCCTTAGGATAAACTCCTAGCAGTAGACTTTTTGAATCATTGGGCCTGTAAACATATATTTTCTGCTGTGACCAAGTTTTTGAGGTAATGCCCAGAAGGAAATTGGGCCCAAAGTTTAAGCTACCAGTTGAGCAATGAGAACAATTTATTTAGACAATTTTGTCAGTTCTTTACTACTCTAGTACCATTATTCCAGTGAATTATCTGTTTAACAATGGAAAATTATGGATAAAACTATAATTAATTTTGTCTAATAACAATGTTTCTAATACAACTTTATAAAGTTTCACTACTATTTTTAACATGTTCATTCATGTGTGAATTCAATAACCATAATTAAAGTGTGATAAACAGGTGACTAACTCATCATCGCCATCATCAAAATGAACATTTATCGAAAATTTGCTCCGACCACGGTGTTAAACCCTTTATGTACCTGATCCCACTAACCGAGCAGAAGCCCTAGCAGGTGGACACAATAGGCTCCGGTTTGCAATGAGCACCCGAGGGCCAACCCCGTCGCCTCTCCAGAGGCAGAGCCCAGGCCTCAGCCTCGGTCTTTCAGCAATGAATGTTGTAAGTTATGAAAGTGAGCAATTTTACAAGTGACAAAACCAAGACCCCAAGAGGTTTATTCCGTATCCAAAAGAACATAGCTTGTCCATGACAGACCCCGGCTCAGATCAGTTTGAGAGACCAAGAGCTTAGAGCTCCCGGAACAGAACCGCTGCCATCGCACCTGAGAAATGGGGCCACTCTGGGCTCAACAGTCAGTGTCCATCCCCTCTTCCCGACCAGGGACCAGGCTGGGAGCAGAGACCCCCACGCTGGCTTTGCCCCACCAGTGCCACCCTACCCTGTGTATACAGGGGCGGGCAAAAGTAGGTGTACAGTTATGAGTATGCATGTTTATTCTTGTACTATTATTTAACTGTATTATTTTCCACAGGAACCGCTGTGTACACATCTCCTTTGCCTCTTACCTAAAGGACCAGTCACCTTCCCCTGAGTTCCAGTGAGCCCATGTGGCTCATCCGGTTCCCTGCAGACCTGGCTGGCTTCTTGTACTTCCTTCCCTCACCATGGGATTTGGCCTCAGAGGGATAAGGTCTCAAGGCCCACTTGGCACACCCTTGCTGGTGTTGGGTGGTCATGGTTGGCGGTGGCCTGAGTAAGGCAAACCTTGGTTTGGCCGCTGACTCACCACCAGCCCCTTTGGTGCCCACAGGCACTCAGAGGCTTTTCTGGAAACAGTGGGCCCAGACCTGAGCCACCCCCCAATCCCGAAAGGTCAGAGTAACCGGAGTTGCGCTGACAAGAGAGATAACAAGGTGGACCTTGCGCCCTGGCAGCTATTTTTAGTTCTATGTCCAGCTTTGGGAAAGAACGGAATTTTGGAAATATTTTCTCTTACACTTTTAGCATTCTTGGGCTGATCCACTGTCTTGTGAACCCGTGGTTTCCTGTTGCCTTGGTTACAGTAAAAACAGCAATTATTCTGGGCATTTGGTCAGGCTTCGTCCAAATCCTCGGAGCCTCGCCCCCACCTGCCCTCCGAGTCCGCTCCGGGCTGGCTCAGGGACCTCCTCCGCCAGTAACCGAGTCTGGACCTGATCCAGGTCCCCGTGGGTTCCTGCGTTCTTCCTACCCAACACCTAGACTGAGTCTCTCCTACCATGCGTTTTATTTCCTTTACATCCGTTTCCTTTCTGATAATAAAAATCTTTGCTCAGGTAGAGCCTCAGGAAACGAAAGTCAAGTTTCCAAACACCCCGAAGTCACCTTAACAATTCAAAGGACGTGAGACACCTGCCTAGGGGTGGGGTGGGGAGCCCTTTTCTTCTGCCCTTCCCCACTCCGGAAGTGCCAGCCTCCAGCGGTGACCCACGGCCCTCCCCGGGCAGGGAGGAGCCGCTGACACCGGGGGCTGAACGAGCCAAGCCCCTTCCCGCTCCTCTGGGGGAAGGAAGAGACCGGGACGCGGCAGCCGCGAGAGCGCAGGGCCGCTGGAGGTGCGGGGCGGGCCGGCGGGGAGGAGCGGGAAGGTGAGTGGCGGGGGGCGGGGCCTGGCAGGGAAGGTTCGGCCGAGCCTCTCTAGAAGCCGTGGGAAGACGGCGAGGGCCGGCAGCGAGGAGCCGCGGGCGGGTCCTGGGGCGAATCTCCAATCGGTAGAGACCCGTGTTCGCTAGAGTTCGGACCTGGGCCCGCAAGCAAGAAACGCCGGTCCCCACCCTGCGCGGACTTCGGGATTGGTCTCGGATAGACGTGTGCCGCAGCTGGAGCCCTTCTGAGGGACCGGAACCCCAGCGGCTCTGCCAGCTAGTATGCTCGCGGTGCCCGGCCTGGACGCGCCCCCGACGGAGCGGCGCCTGCCCCGGGACCCGGACGCGGCGCGGCCGGCGCGCAGGAGCGCGGTGGAGAGGCTGGCGGCTGACCGCGCCAAGTACGTGCGGGCTCGGCCAGGTGCAGCCTGGGGCCCGGCTTCCGAGGGCAGCAGCCCCGGGGCGGGCGAAGGGCAGGCGGGCGACCCTCGGCCCCCGGCTCGCGCCCCTGGTGCCGTGGCGCGCAGGGCAATAGCGCGGAAGCCGCTGAGGCCAGACTCGCTGGTCATCTACCGGCAGAAGTGCGAGTTTGTGCGCGGGCCGGGCGCCGACAACTTAAGGGGTAGCCTGGTGAGGAAGCTCTTCCCGGGGCCCGGCAAGGACAAGACGCCAACGCCCCCCGAGACGTCCCCGGCGGGAGAGGAGGGCAGGGCCAGGGGCGAGGAGGTGGCGCCAACCAAGCCCAGCCCCGCCGCGGCCCCCACTTTCCACTCTCGCCCCAGCGTCCTGGCCGCTTCCCCGGGGCCCCCAGCGCGCCCCAGCGCCCCAGCCGCTCCCCCGGCGACCCCCGCGCGCCCCAGCGCCCCAGCCGCTCCCCCAGCGCCCCTCGTGCGCCCCAGCGCCCCAGCCGCTCCCCCAGAGCCCTCCGCGCTCCCCAGCGCCCCAGCCGCTCCTTCGGCGCCCTCCGCGCGCCCCAGCGCCCCAGCCGCTTCCCCGACACCCCCCGCGCGGCCCACAGCCCTGGCCGCGCCCCGGAGTCCGGAGCCATCAGTGGCCAGGCGCAGGGGCCTGCAGCGCTCGCAGTCAGACCTCAGCTCCCGCTACTCCATTTCCGCGGCGGAATTCGACACCTTCTTCCAGTTCTGCGGCCTGGAGCCCGACGTGGTGGAGGCTCTCGGGAGGGAGAACTTCTCCGCAGGGTCGGACCGCGTCACCCTCAAGGTCCGCAGCGTGAGCGTCGCCACCTCTGACAGCGGCTTCTCCCGGCACAGCGATGAGGGGCTGCAGGAGGAGGAGCTGACGGAGCAGGTGCCCAGCACCACCTCGGTCGTCGAGAGGAACGCCCGCATCATCAAGTGGCTGTACACCTGTAAGAAGGCCAAGGAGACCCCGGGGCCGCGGCTACAGGGCCCTGCGCACCCGCTGCGCCTGGAGGCTGGAACCCAAGGGTGAGGCGGGGTGTCTGTGTGCGTCTGTGAGTGGGACGGAGCAGGGTGGTCACGCCTCTAAAGTTGGAAGGGACCCTAGAGATCGAGAAGCAGAGTCTCGCGCGGGGCACTCTAGGTCCTCGCGGGTCCAGCGCCTTTTCTTTTGAATGTGCCTCTTCCGACTGCCTGGAAACGTAATTCTGTACGTTAACACCATCCCAGTGCGCTTGTGACTATGAAGAGAGGAAAAACTGGAATTATAAAATGCTGTCAGAACGCAGTTTTACACCTCTGCTCTTATTATTTCCTGCTTTGAAAGTAGCCGGAGAACCCTGGTTTCTGCGTGAACTGACCCGTGGGCGACTTGAGGTTTGGTTAGAGCTGACTGTCCCCTGGAGGGCAGGCCGGGTGCTGCTCCTGGAGGCCTTTGCCCTGAGCGAGGAGGATCTTGTGAGCAGTTTGACATTCATTTAGCTGGAAAGATCCCTATTTTGCTAAATGCATTTTTGTTTTGAGAACTTTCTAAGGAGCGGCACGGGAGCAGCTTAGTGTACAAGAATCAGCTTCAGGCAGTTGAACTGGGCTCTGGACGGGATTCCTTCTCGTGCCTTTGAGCCCCGCCTGGCTGTGACTCCGTAGCTTCTGTGCCTCTGGCGACCCGGTGGGAGGTGCGCTCCTTGCCCTTGGACACCTGTAGCGCAGGGTTGATCTCCGTTCTTCTCCACTGAGGATCTATGGAGCGTTGGTCTCTCTGTCACCTGTGACCCTCCTTCCAGGCACATGTGGGGGGTACATTTCCAGGGATACTGAAGGGAGAGGAGGCCCAACTTTTTCATGGTTCTCTTATGAGAACCAAGAATTTAAATATTACAGTACATTCTCTTCTCTTATCCTTTAGTGACAACTTCCTATAAAAGTTTAAATATCATATGATGGAAGTATTTTCTCTGCCTTCAGCAAAAACTAGGTGAAGACACAGTGTCAGTTTTTGAGGTGGTGGGGGAGGTGCCACAAGATGTCTGTCCACAGCTCACCTCTGTGTGAGGAGCGAAGAGACACCTGAGTTCCCTGCACTGCCAGGGCCTTCGTGCAGGTGTGAGCAGTAAGGGGAGACGAGTTCATTGTTTGTTTTGGAACTGGAGGGATTGGGACTTCAGTGTCTCCTTATAATTTATTGAAGGTTATTTTCCAGTAGCATAAGCCCCCAAAGAATGTAAATAGGTAGTCAAAATGTAAAACAATAAAAGATTTACTTGTATTTTTCCCAGATTGTGTTTTAGAACTGAGATGCATTTGGAAATGAGGTAAAATGCAGGCACCCTGAGTATCTTGGGAGTCGTAGGGGTCCCACTTGGTCCAGAGGGCTGTGGTCTGGCACACTGAGCACTGAACGGGGCTTGGGGGGGCCTGTCTTCCGTCAGTCAGGACTCCTGCACTTGGGGCATCCTTGCTTATGCAATGAAGGCAGGTGGTCTCCAATTCTGCATTTTGTGATTCTGTGCAGTCAAGTGTCTGTGTATCTGAGTTTCCGATTAGAACCCAGAAAAGGAAAAGAAGACAACACTGTCCATTGGAGTTTGTAAAGTGTAAATGTATAAATAGCTTCCCTCCAGGTTTCCAGAGCATCCTTCACGGCGCAGAGGGCGGGTGGGACTGGGGGTAAATAGTGCTGCGTAGCAGGAGATGCGCAAACCGAAATAACACCCGACAGTAGGAACATCAAGGACTCATCTCGGATCCCTCTGGACCCAGACCCACCTGGTCCCCAGGGCTCCACCAACAAAGCAGTATCCTGAGCAGAATTTAGGATGCGGTCCCTGGCGTAACCTTTCCAAGGCCCGGTTAGATTTGAGGCTAGGGGAATGTGAGAAGTTCCTTCAGCCTGGGAGAACGTTCCCTTCTGACACAGACGAACAGTTGAGGTGGAGGAAGAGAGAGCAGCTTTGGGGAACTGCCGAGGGCAAACCGTGCAGGAGAGCAGAGGTTCATGGAGTCACCCTCTTCCTCCCTCTCAGTCCCGTGTGTCCACGGGGCACCTGTGTTTGAGCTGCTGCGTGTGCCGCTCAGAGAAGGGAGACAGGGGCGCAGCGCCCAGGTGCGCGCCCCCGCAGGCACCAGCACTGTAAACACTGGCTGCGCAGGTTTCCTACCCTGGACCCGAGACAGAGCTCGCATTCCTGGACCCTTCAACCCAGGAGACCCAACGCCTGGCTAGTTGGAGAGTCTGGAGGAGGAAATGAGTGTCCTGGGGCTTGCCCAACTCCCTGGGACTAAGGCGACGTCTGCTTCTGATCACAGCCCCTGGACTTGCACCTGGCACCTGCGTGCCATCTCCCCAGTGAGAGGGCCGGCCCCGAGCTCAGAGCAGGGCACCCTTCCCCTTCACCTGCAGAGGTGAGGGTCCTCTGCAGCCAACCTGTCCTCACCGGCTTACTTGTATGAGACTAATTCCATAGCTTCTGGAGGCAGGAGTGCAAGCTGTGATTTTCCTCCAGTTTATCAAGACGCTTGTGTGGGGAAATCTGAGATGGACAAAGCATGCTTTCTAAGTGAAAAGGGAAACAAGTATATTTTATATGGAGGTTTCTGTCCCATTGGTAGATGGAGATATTAGAGATTAAAATTAAAATATACTATCCAGAATTAAATAACAAATTCATAAGTTCATTCCCCCCATGGAGTAAAAATGTTTGCTTTTCAACATTGAGGGTTCAGAGCTAGAGAGTGACTCATAGAACGTGCCCTGGGCAACTAGTTACACGTGGGTGATTTCTGTGTTCTGTTTCCCAGTGTAGAATTCAATGAAATTGCTCCTCTGTCTGTGGGTGTTAGTCATCTTCCTGTCCTTCAGGTCATCACAGTGGCAGGGCTGCCAAAATTTAGGTCTGTTTGGTTGTCTGGCTTTTGGATAGAATATATGTTGCTGAATTTAATATTATTTTAAAAGAATGCTAACTTGTCCTTTCGGTTACATAGGGATAAACATTGTTTAATTTCACGGCAAAAATCTGAAATAGTCCCCAGCTATCTTCACGTGACTTTGTTAAAAAAGGAAGACCTGTGGGCCCCTGGGCGCTGATGAGACAGAACTGAGGTTGGGGAATGGATCTCAGTTGTGCAAAGATGCCCTGGGGGAGCAAACACACCCTTCCTCCTGGTCCTTTCTGGGCAGCTGGAAGGGGCGGGTGAGCAGTGGTTCAGTAGCCTTGAGATACCCTTTCTGTCCTCAGGTCCGCCCTGGGCCTTTTTAGAGACACTGTGTTTGAAAAGGGTGGGTGTGTTTGCCTGCAGTTATGTATTTGGACTGCTTACCTCGTTTGCTGTTTGTTTGTTTTCTCTTCAACTCTGGTCAGCCCTGGCTTTCAAAGAAATTTTCTTTACTTCCTCCCGAGTAGTTGGAGGGAAATAGAAATTTCAGAAGTCCAGAGGAAGGCCTGCAGGGAGATGGTCACTGCTTCTGTCGGAGAAACCAGTGGCTCTTTGCTGAGGCTGCCAACTTCTTTCCACAATTTCAAGGGCAAAAAGTCACCGTGGCCGGTTTGGCTCAACGGTTAGCGCGCCGGCCCGCAGACCGAAGAGTCTTGGGTTTGATTCCCAGTCAAGGGCAAGTACCTGGGTTGCAGGTTCAGTCCCCCGCCCTGGTTGGGGGCATGTGGGAGGCAACCAACTGATGTGTCTCTTTCACATCGATGTCTCTCTCTCTCTCCCCCTCCTTTCCACTCTATCTAAAAATAAATGGAAACATATCCTCAGGTGAGGATTATTATGTTTGAATTTTTTTAAGTTAAATTTATTGGGATAACATTGGTCAATAGGATCATACAGATTTCAAGTGTACAAATTCCTACGATACAAAATAATGCAACAAATACCACAGAACCAAAGACTGGGAGGAGCAGCCTTGGGAGTATACTGTGCAGCCTTACGACCTTTGCCCAGACTGGTGTTGATTGACGGCTTTTCCTTCCTCCTCAGGGGCAAGCCTTCCTGACGGAGATTGCAAAGAGCCTTGAAGCGTGTCCTTGAAGCGTGTCCTTGAAGCGTGTCCTGGATGACTGGGGACTCCTGGGCCACGTTCGTGGCCACAGACTTTGTCCAGTGCACCCAGGGGACCTTAGGGTTGCTTTTCCCAGGAGTGAAGAACCCCACTGAGGAAGCTTAAGTAACGTCACAAGGTTTGAAATGCTGCGGAGAAGACAGGGTCCTGGAACCTAGAAATCAAGAACTAGCTGAGTGATGACCTCACGGCGTCGCAGAAGCCCAGGGAGAGGCTTCTTTGAGGTGGACCCGCCCTGGCCTCCAGAGGGCAGCAGACGAGGGAAAATATTTTCAGACCAGGGAAAACCACCTTTCTGACTGGTTTGCTAAGAGTCACCATGCTGCATTTGAATGATGTGTACATTGATTTCAAACAGGAAAAAAATGGCAAAGAGCATGAAAACCAAGTATGCCATAGTACTGACTACTTTCAGTCATCTTGGACTGAAACCAAAGATCTGGAACCAGGAGCAGGTGTTCTCCTCAGCCCTGGGGCTCACACCCCCACCCCCACACGGACACTCCCAGCTCACCTCGCTCTCCACTGGGTGTGGGCGGCTCCTTTGATGACTCAGCGCTTTTACAATCGGCGAGGGCCCCACAGTCATTCCACTAGTGCCTCTCCCTCTGGGTGGCGGACATGTGCACAGACCATGAAAACATAAGTGACCGCTGAAACCCTGCTGAAAATACTCTGTGTACCTGGATGGCTTTCTGAGAGGCGGCAGAAGAACGGCAGCTCCTCCAGCAGCAGCCTCATTTCAGGCTGTCCGCAGGCTCTGGGAAGGAGGCGGCAGGTCCACAGCCCAGGCCCTGACCTCCAGGTGGCACCAGCTCACCTGCTGTGCAAAGGGCATGTTTGAGAGGAGGGACCGCCTCTGGGCGGCTGGGAGCTGAGGGTCAGATCCTGGTTGATAAGGAGTCACTGTGACGGGCTCACAACCACAGTGTAAAATAAACAGCCTTCAAATTCGGGAACTTCTGAGGGAAATTGTGTCAATGATGGCAACCTAAAGAAAATGGTCACTCGGTCAATGTTTCTTTCAAAGTTTTCTGTCTTTTATCAAAATACATTCAAGAACAACGTTGCTGGGAGAGAAATGCATTCCTCAATGGTAAAAAAGTTTTAAATCAATCCATTTTGTTATATTTTTGTATTTGTTTAGTATTGTATTATATTTTTGTAACTGTTTTACTATGAGAGAAGGCCTTAAATATTTATTTTCACATAGTTATTAGTCTTCAAATAGTTTTGTTCACTTCATATAATTTTAGTTTTAGCAGAACATGTTTAAATCATGTTCTCCTTCCTCACTTCCTGCACCTTCTCCTGGTTATCATTTCATAGTTGTGGTTCAATTGCATTTGGACGTTGGCCGTGAGCAGCGCCCACTGCTGTGCAGAGGAGCCCAGGTCTGCCCCCAGGGCTCTGCGCTTCAGATTGCCTTTCTCAGCGTAGACTCTTCAAAGACAACGAATTCCCTGATGGGAGAATGCCCCCCCCCCCCCCCCCCCGCCGTTGATCCTCTAAAAATGCCACTGTTCACTGGATAGCACGGAGGTGAAAACCATCACGTCAAAGGATCTTCCCGGTGCCTCGTTGGCATGTTCGCGGGGTCCCATCGTTCTCTGTGTGAACTCTGTAGGTCAATTACTTTGTGCCTTTCTACGCTCAGAATAGGACGAACTGGAACGCAGGTCAAATTTATCTGAGATCGAAATTTATTTGAGACTCACCATCCGTATAATAGATGAAAAATACCCATATTTTGAGTTGGTTTCCTTCTGAAACCAGATGTTTCAGAAGCATTTGCACTTCAGTGGGGTCCAGGAGAAGGGAAAGATCCCGTGGGTGAGAGCTGGGATAGGTGTCAGAGACGTGTGAAGATTGTGCTTGTGGACGAGAAATCCTTTCCTAACCCTGAATTCCCCCAATTTGCTGAGTGACTTTGAAAAAATAAAATTTTTCAGCTCAGTCTGAGTTAAAAAGCTTGCCATTGCTTTTTGTTTTTTCTTTATTGATTTTAGAAAGAGAGGAAAGGAGAGGGAGAGAGAAATAGAAACAGAAACAGAAACATCGATTGGCCGCCTCCTGCATGCCCTCCACTGGGGATCGGGCCCACCACCCGGGCATGTGTCCCGACTGGGAACCAGACTGGGAACGGAACTGGTGACCTCCTGGTGCAGGGTCGACGCTCAACCAGTGAGCCACACCAGCCGGGCGCTATTGCTTTTTAAAAGAATGAACAGTAGTTACTGTGGCAAAAGTCTCCTTCTTCTACACATATGACATCATTTTCAAACTCTGGTCACTGATGCTGGAGTGAAAGGCTTTGTTAAACGTTGCCCTTCCAGCAGGTGAGCCTTGGGTGCAGCTGTGTTTGGGCGGCTGGTGCCATGAGACATCGGACCAGACGGTTGTCACTGTAGTTTCCAAGCAGAGCTGTCCCTGCTCGCTGCTTGCAGTGGGAGCGCAGCACTGTGACTTCTGTATTAAAGAAATGAAGCATTTTTATCACTTATTCATACTAATTTATGAACTTGAACAGTGTGAACATAATCAGAGCGAGAGTCTGCTCATGAAAATCTCATCTCTTTTCCTTCCTTCCTTCCTTCCTTCCTTCCTTCCTTCCTTCCTTCCTTCCTTCCTTCCTTCCTTCCTTCCTTCCTTCCTTCCTGACATCACTCCTCAGATCGCCAGTAGAACCAGGGAGGAGCTGACATCAGTGAGTCCAAGTTCCCTAGACCAGTGATTTTCAACCCGTGAACCACAAGAATATTAAAACATGCAGTTAGGCCTGACTATTCAGTCAGGGGCACTGACCTCTTTTCCCTTAGGCTGTCAAATTAAAATATGGTCACAGCCAACACAATAGCCGTCCAGTTGAATGAATCAAAATAATGCCTATAGCCCAGCTGGTGTGGCTCAGTGTTTGAGCTTTGACCCATGCACCAAGAAGTCACCGGTTTGATTCATGGTCAGGGCACATGCCCAGGTGGTGGGCCAGATCCCCAGTGGGGGGCATGCAGGAGGTGGCCAATCGATATTCTCTCTCATCGATGTTTCCATCTCTCCCTCTCCCCCCCCCTCTAAAATAATAATGCCTATTTTTTTTTTTTTGTCAGATCGGCCAAAATTATAATATATTTTTAGGTGTGCCACTGAATTTTAGTAATTAGTTTATGTGCCATGAGATGAAAAAGGTGAAAATCCCTGCTCTGGATCTTCTTGGAGATGGAATGCAATAAAAACAGTTTTGAATATTTAGGGCATTATTTTTCTTTCATTTATTTCATCAGTCTTTTGCTTGAAACGTTATTTTTCTCCATGTTTTATTAATACCATCGTTGGAGAAGAGCACAGAGGTAAAAAAGCAAGCACGGTCTGTAACCTGCTGTTACTGAACTCCCGAGTGAAGTTGTTCTCAGTGTCTGCTCGGCTTGGAGCTGGTGGGACTGAGGCCAGGACATGTCACCTGTCCGTCAGGGCTCTGACTGGGGCGGACGGGCTTCTCTTTTCATCTGGAGGCAGTTTATGTCCAAATCTTTACAAGCATCCAAAGATAGGCGTTCCTGAGGAGAATAAATAAATCACTCTTTATTTCCATAAAGACAACGGTCAAGTCCTGGGGCGATGTGGGAACTCCTGTCTGACTGTCTGGAGCCCGTGGGGTATGCTGGGACCCAGTGCCAGAGTCTGACAGCAGCTTTCTTTCCACCTTCAGGTAAAGAAGTTCTTACCTTTCAGTTACCGTTTTCGAAAATTCAGTAAAACAAGAAGCCGTGAGGTGATCACAGTAGCCCAGTGTTTGAATTTTGCTTGCATTTTCAGTGATGAAATTAATAGACCTACATAATAATAGTTAAATGTTCCAGGTTAGAAATATCAAATAAGAAGGAAACAGTTCTCAGCCAGGAGGTTATAACTGGCTGCAGAAGCTGTAGGGAGCCACTGACAGGGAGAAAATACAGAAGCACCAGAGGATGTGCCCCTGCCCACGATTTTATCGTGGTCTCTGCTCTAGTGCCCCAGATTCCACAATGGGTCTCGTCTCTGTGCCGTGTCCTGGGAACTGTCATGGAAGTGAAATGCTTTCTGAAGGGGGGAATGCGTGGATCCATTACCAACCATTGATCCTTAACTTAAAGTAGAAGGTTGATTTCCTTAGAAAGTGGGAACCTGAACCCAGGAGCAGGTGAGGAAAGACCTGGACCTTGGCCTGTGGGGTGGATACCCAGTGTTGAGTGTAAGTAGAACTGTGCGTTACAAGAGCCAGAACGAGAAATCAGGGTCTCCTGACCCATACCCGCGTGCACCTGGGGGTCTCGCACCTGTCTTCTTCTGAGCAGTCAGGACCTTCCCCAAGGACGGCACACTGACGACTGAGTGGAACTCACCACGTGCATTACTGCGGAGCCGGCTGCCTGGCCTGCCCCTGGCCCCTGCCGCGACGGGGTCACAGTCTGGTGGAGGAGCAGACGTTCTGCGAGGGCGGATGGATGGACGGGTAAATGGATGATAAATTGCTTTTTTTTTTTTTAATCCTCACCCAAAGACATTTTTGCCTTTATCTTCAGATAGAACGGGAGGGAGAGAGGGAGGAAGAGAGAGAGAAACATCGATGTGAGAGACACATTGACTGGTTGCCACCCACACGACCCCAACTGGGGCCGGGGACGAACTGCAACCGAGGTATGTGCCCTCAGCGGAATCCGAACCCAGGACTCTCCGGTCCGTGGGCTCAGGCTCTAACCGTTGAGCCAGACTGGCCAGGGAGATAATAAGTTGTTGATAGGCAAGTAGATGACAGAGACGAGGAAGGCCAATCTGTCTGAACCATAAGTGGAACCCAAAATCCAAATTATATTAAAAAAAGGCAACAGGGAAGGAAAATATGCAAATTATAAAAGGCATATTTTTTCTCTGAGACATTTATTTCAATCCCTGGAGGTCTTTCACTCCGGCAGCTTAAAGCTTTGAAGTCTAAACAATGAAAAGCAGAACATATTACAAGTGGGGCCTCAGGACTTGTCTCCACCTGGCCAGAGGTGGTGGTGAGGGACGGCGTGCCTTCCCTGGGCCTTTAGAAGTCCACTTGTCAAACCCAGGAAAACAATAAAACTCAGTGTAGCAAGTAAATAGTGACTCACAGCCCAGAGCAGGCCGGCGCTCACGAAGGAAGGGCTGTGGTTCTCTGAGTGACCCCAAAGTGTCTCTTGGACGCACCCTTGGAGGTGAGCAGCAGGGTTCAGGCTAGGACACGTCAGGCTGACGCTATCAGGACTCGAGGACCCTGTTTTTCTAAAATGCTTGGCAAGCCAGGCTTGCAGCATTCAGAGTTCAGGAGGGGTGCTCACCAGAGTGCCAGAGCTGTGTTCTCGCACAGTGTCTCCCTGCAAGCGTGAGAGATGCCAAAGAGAGGATGTCGTGTGAGCATCTGTTGAGACGGGCAGAGATGGTAGGACCACAGACGGTTAAGGCTGGAGGTGATGTCAGAAATCACAGGGCGCTCCCACAAAAGCTCTGAGTAGCCACAGCAATCTTGAGGAGGAAGAACAAAGCTGGAGGAATCACACTTTCTGATTTCAAACTATGCTAACAAGCGCTCATCATCCAAACCGTAAGATACCGGCCCCAGAGCAGACAGGTGGATCAATGGCACAGAACAGACAGCCAGTAAATACACCCACACCGACACGGCTATTAATCTATGATTCAAATGGCAGGAACATACAACGGGGTAAAGACCGTCTCCTCCATAAAGGGCGTTGGGAAAATTGGAGCAGATATATTTTTAAAAAATTAAGTAGATCACTTTTTTACACCATATTAAAAAAAAAAAAAAAAAAAAAACCAACTCAAAATGGATGAAAGACTTCCAGGTAAGACCTGAAACCATAAAACTGCAAGAAGGAAACATGGGCAGCGAACTCTTTCGCATTGTCTTAGCAATATTTTGTTGGTTTTATCTTCCTGGGCAAGGGTAACACAAGAAAAAAATAAACACCTGGTACTACATCCAACTAACAAGCTTTCACAGAGAAGGAAGCCGTCAAGACGAAAGACAACCCGTGAGTGGGAAGACAGTAATGACGCAGTCGGTGAGGGCTGGTGCCCAAGGTACACAAGCAGCCTGTACATTCAGCACCAAAGGAAAAAACCAACAGTCCAACTGAAAAATGAGAAGAGAGCCCTGGGCAGCGTGCTCAGTGGTTAGCGCGTCGTCCCAGGCCCTGAAGGGTCGCGGGTTCGATTCCCGGTCAAGGACATGTCCCTGGGTTGTAGGCTTGATCCTCGGGCATGGTCGGGGCCCCTGCAGGAGGCAGCCAATCAGTGTGTCTCTCTCACATTCATGTTTCTTTCTCTCTCCCCCTCCCACCCACCTTCCACTCAATATAAAATCAAGGGAAAAATATCCTCGGGTGAGGATTAACAACAACAACAACAAACAATGAGAACAGGATCTGAACAGACGATTTTTCTGAAGAGGACATACAGATGGCCAACAGACGTGAGAAGATGCTCAGTGTCACTAGTCGTCAGGGAGATGGAAGTTAAAGCCACAGCGAGATCACCTCACACCTGTCAGAACGGTGCCGTCAGCAGATCAGCGACGGGTGTTGGTGAGGGTGTGCTGCGGGGAAGCTGGTGCAGCCACTGCGGACAACAGTACGGAGGGGCCTCAAAAAACTAGAAACAGAGCTGCCCCGAGTCGACAATTCCACTTTTGGGTATTTATTCAAAGACAAGGAAAACACTAATTTGAAAAGATACACGCTCCCCTCTGTTCACTACAGCAGTATTTACAATAGCCAATATCTGGAAGCAGCCTAAGTGTCCCTGAACAGACGAGTGGATAAGGGATATGTGGTGCATTGTTCCATGGAATATGGTTTAGCCATAAAAAGAATGAAATTTGCAACATGCAACAACATGGATGGACCTAGAGGGTGCCACGCTGAGTGGTCAGTCAATCAGAGAAAAACAAATACCATCTGATTTCACTTGTTACATCTGAGGGCTGTACACCCATCACTGTTACATCTGAGGGCTACACACCCATCACTGTTACATCTGAGGGCTGTACACCTATCACTGTTACATCTGAGGGCTGTACACCCATCACTGTTACATCTGAGGGCTGTACACCCATCACTGTTACATCTGAGGGCTAACACCTATCACTGTTACATCTGAGGGCTACACACCCATCACTGTTACATCTGAGGGCTGTACACCCATCACTGTTACATCTGAGGGCTACACACCCATCACTGTTACATCTGAGGGCTACACACCCATCACTGTTACATCTGAGGGCTACACACCCATCACTGTTACATCTGAGGGCTACACACCTATCACTGTTACATCTGAGGGCTACACACCCATCACTGTTACATCTGAGGGCTGTACACCCATCACTGTTACATCTGAGGGCTACACACCCATCACTGATACATCTGAGGGCTACTCAGCTGTCACTGTTACATCTGAGGGCTGTACACCCATCACTGTTACATCTGAGGGCTACACACCCATCACTGTTACATCTGAGGGCTACTCAGCTGTCACTGTTACATCTGAGGGCTACACACCCATCACTGTTACATCTGAGGACTGTACACCCATCACTGTTACATCTGAGGGCTACACACCCATCACTGTTACATCTGAGGGCTACACACCCATCGCTGTTACATCTGAGGGCTGTACACTCATCACTGTTCCATCTGAGGGCTACTCAGCTGTCACTGTTACATCTGAGGGCTACACACCCATCACTGTTACATCTGAGGGCTACACACCCATCGCTGTTACATCTGAGGGCTGTACACCCATCACTGTTACATCTGAGGGCTACTCAGCTGTCACTGTTACATCTGAGGGCTACACACCCGTCACTGTTCCATCTGAAGGCTACACACCTATCACTTACATTTCAGGGCTATACACCTATCACTGTTACATTTCAGGGCTATACACCTATCACTGTTACATTTCAGGGCTATACACCTATTACTGTTACATTTCAGGGCTATATACCTATTGCTGTTTTCCAGGTGGAAAGACAAACTGAGCCAGAGTCAGCACTTCCGTCGGGCAAGTAGGGGCAGAAGGAAGCATGACTCACCTTTCTGTGTTTGTTCCGGGCTCATGAACAGGTTGGACTTGAAGGTCGAAGGGAGTCCAGCATCACTCAGGGTGACCACCTCATGCAATCCTGGTCACAGTATGTTCTCATGTGGTCAGTGGTCCACAGTGTCAGGAACCCTGTCACACAAGCAAGAACGTTTTCTAAGAAAAATGCATCTGCAACAGAGATGAAACTCCAGCGTCTGAGAGAGTATGAGTGTCTACACAGCACAGCAAGTGCTCACTGAGAAGGAGGCTCATGGAACCAGGAGCCTTGGGAGCAGACGGAGTCACTATGCCTAGGAGCTGCCGGGCAGGGACCAGCTGACCGTCTCAGGTTCCTCTCTGGTAAGGGTTGACTGTGACGATTAAAGGGTAGAGAATTATTTATTTTTTTCAAATATGATTTTTTGGAGAGAGGAAAGGAGAGGGAGAGAGAGAAACATAGATCGGCTGCCTCCTGCACGCCCCCTACTGGGGACTGAGCCTGCAGCCCGGGCATGTGCCTGACTGGGAGTTGAACTGGTGACCTCTTGGTGCAGGGAGGATGCTCCATCCACTGAGCCACATCAGCCGGGCTGGACAACGTGTTTAAAGGCATTTAGTGCAACCCTGGCCAGTTTGGCTCAGCGGTTACAGAGTCGGCCTGCAGTCCAGAGAAACCCGGGTTCGGTTCCCACTAAGGGCACGTACCTCGGTTGCGGTTTGTCCCCGGCCCTGGTTGGGTTGTGCGGGAGGCAGCCACTCGATGTGTCCCTTTCACATCGATGTTTCTCTCTCTCTTTCTTCCTCTCTCTTCCTCCCACTCTATCTGAACAAAAAATGGAAAAGTGTCCTCGAGTGAGGATTAAAAAATAAAAAAATAAAGGCATTTAGTGCATGGTGAGCACCCAGGTTATGGTCGCTATTGTTACTCTAATTGTGTTAGTCCCCCTACTATTCAATAAATACCTTTCACTCTTTGTCTAGAATATTTGTGAGCCAGTTCATATGTTCAAGCTGCCATCACTCCTGGTAACCTCTTTCCTTCCCTGAGCCCGCCGCCTGCCGCCTGCCGCAGCTCTGGACCGTGGGATTTGCTGACCAGCTCTGCGTTCACGGGGCTTGGCATTTCCCTTCACAAACACCTTCAGCAGAAGGAGACTCTGAATCCCTGGCGACTGCTCCGGTGGGTCTGGAGGGTCCCCTCACACCACAGTTCAGTAAAGTGAGGGTGAGGATGTCGGAACGGAGAACCTGCGGCCACACCCTCCGAACACCTGGCGGCTCAGCGGGTAGCGGTGGCTCAGTGACAGGGCCTGTCCCATCCAGACGTGTGGAATGTGCGCGTCTCTCTGACATCCAGCTTCTCACTGGATCCTCACAGACACCGAGGCAGCAGGGCGCGCCTACCCGGGGTCTGTTCTGTGGAGGGTCCAGGGGACGCCCCCCACTGCCGGTAGTGTGGGCTGCCCGCCCGCGCCGGGCGAGAACCTACCAGCCTTGCTCAATGGTCAGGTGCTTCCTGGGGCCCGAGCAAGGGCTTCGTGGGGGCGTCTCTGGGTTGTGTCCTGATTGTGGGGTTTTCCTAAGGCCTCTGTCTAAAGCCCTAAATCTTTCTCAGGAGAGTCTCCACTAATTACTTTCTCCAGTTCAGTGAGAGACCCAGTTAAATTCCCAAAGTCATTCTTCTGCATAAGCCTTTCCTATGTTGGGTTCTGTGTGTGTGTGTGTTCACTGACACGATTGTTGTCTTGGTGTTCAGTCTGGCGCACACAGCGTTTGCTGAACTCGGTGAGGAAGCCCTACGCGGGTCATTCCAAGGCTGCAGGACCCTCACCCTGGCAGAGCACTGCCACAGGGACTTCGCATACATCGCCGCCTCCGCAATGCGCTGGGCTGTGGCACAGGCGGTGGAAGTGACCATCCCTGCTTTCGGATGAACTCGGGAGAAATGTTTACCGATGTTGACAAATTGTGTCTTCCAGTTTTCTGATTCCTTCCAACACCGGTCACTTATCTGAATTTTTGTTTGTTTGTTTCTCCCAGTTCTTCATAATGGATCGTTTTCTACTCAGTTTCCAGAAGTACATGTAAGGTGCACACTCCTGCCGGAGAACGCACAGGCTGAAGTCCACACTGCGTCCTTAGGCAGAAAGTTCATTCCTGCCTCACATCTCTCCAGTCTGATCAGAGAGCCGTTGGAGCATCCAAGCATGAAAACACTTCAGAAACACTAATTAGCCACACGATGCCGAGTCCCCTTCGTTACCTGGCCTTGCTGGCTAGTGTGGGAGACCCCAGTGTGTGAGGCCCCCAGGCCACCTGGTGGAGGCGGAGAACATGGAGCATCCCGGGCTTTCAGATGAGACCACGGTGGCCCCAATCCAGTCCAGTCTCCAGGTTCGGTTCAGAAACTGCAGGGACAGGGAGGAGTGCACATGGTGTTGATGCTCAAGGTAGGAGTTTCTCTGTCACTGATTCTTCTCCATGTCTGGGAGTCCAGGGCAAAGCACAGACTTGGACCTAGGATCCGGAAGGATGTCGCCAGGAGAGGAGACATCTGCTGAGCTCCCATGGAGGCGTCCAGGGGACTGTGCCTTCCCGAGCTCCTGGTGGAGGCATCCAGGGGACTGTGCCTTCCCGAGCTCCCATGGAGGCATCCAGGGGACTGTGCCTTCCCGAGCTCCCATGGAGGCATCCAGGGGACTGTGCCTTCCCGAGCTCCCATGGAGGCGTCCAGGGGACTGTGCCTTCCCGAGCTCCCATGGAGGCGTCCAGGGGACTGTGCCTTCCCGAGCTCCCATGGAGGCGTCCAGGGGACTGTGCCTTCCCGAGCTCCCATGGAGGCGTCCAGGGGACTGTGCCTTCCCGAGCTCCCATGGAGGCGTCCAGGGGACTGTGCCTTCCCGAGCTCCTGGTGGAGGCATCCAGGGGACTGTGCCTTCCCGAGCTCCTGGTGGAGGCATCCAGGGGACTGTGCCTTCCTGAGCTCCCATGGAGGCGTCCAGGGGACTGTGCCTTCCCGAGCTCCCATGGAGGCGTCCAGGGGACTGTGCCTTCCCGAGCTCCCATGGAGGCGTCCAGGGGACTGTGCCTTCCCGAGCTCCCATGGAGGCGTCCAGGGGACTGTGCCTTCCTGAGCTCCTGGAGGAGGTGCCCAGGGGACTGTGCCAGCTGAGGGCAGTGTGGCAGGCTCGAGCCTCACCTGCAGCAATGGGCAGTAGCATCTAAGAACTCACAAACAGTGTCTCCCGAAGGCTGAGATCATTATGTAAGCTAGGACAGCTCAAAACAAGACCTGCACTGTTAGGTATTTGGGAAAGGATTCATCAGCATTGAACACACCCCAGATTTAGGGTTGCTCCTTTTGTTAAAACCAAAAGGAATTAAACGGTCTTTGAGCTGGTTTTCCTTTTTGTAATAGGCCAATGTGCATGGGTAGCATTGCTCTGTATGGGGTCTGTTCTTTATTCCTGAAGGGTATTCTGCGCAATGAGGTCATGTGTGTGATCCTCCTCAGACACGGGTGCTCCCACTCACCCCCTGATGGATGCGCAGCAGAAAGGTGGTCCTTCAGCGACAGGCCCTTCACCCCACCCAGTGCTCCGCCCAGACATCAAAGGGACATGTCTCGGCTCCTAGACTAAGAAAGTCTAGGAACGTGTAATGGTTCACTGACTCTGGGGCCGATCTCTGGAGTTGCTCAGATATGTCTGTTTAGACAAGGTGTTCTCATCCTTAGAAACAGGTTGAAATTTGCTGGTAAGAAATGTTCGTGGAGAAACAGAACAAGGCTGAGTTAAACCCAAGTCCTGCTTGACAAGTTGCCCGGATATATATTCATTAGAAATCGCCAAGAGACAGGCCCCTGTGCTGTGCCCTCGGTCCGGCTGGCGGCTGCGGACCTGGCCGGGCTCCCATCCTGGGGTGTTGGTCCCCCTTCTCTGAGGCAGGACTGCGCGTCCCAGAGTGCTCTCGACGTCTCGTTTTCTAAGCTGTAACTTGCCATCGCTGATGTGAGATATTTTGAGGAGGAAAACTGAGGCAAAGACTTCAAAGGCAATGATACCGAGCAGCCGATCGGATACATGGTAAAGGCGACATCTCGGCTGACAAGGCCCTGTAGCTGCCGTGAACCAGAGGCACCGAGTGTGCTGTGGCCCCACCTGCACACACTGTGGTCTCCAGCAAGGAGGGGAGGAGGGCGTGCATGCCGAGTGGGGGCTGAGGGCCTGTGCTCCCCCTGCTGCTGCCCCGCAGACCCCTGTTCGCACCCAGGCTCTCCCTGCAGCAGAGGGGCCTGACCTCTGCCATCTCTGCCTCTGAGTCCAAAGCAATAATGAGGGTCAGTTCACAGGGAAGGGCAAAGTTGCTTTTGAGGCAGCGTAAGGCTTCCAGAGGCTGAGACGCATGCGACCCTCTAGCACATGTAGAGAGTCACGGATAACTTGGTGATCAGAAAGCAATGTGTGAAGTGGCCCGAGATCCAACAGTGACCTGAACTGGAGCGGACAGTCAGGGTGAGGCTGAAGCCTGCTATGGAGTGTGTGCATGCAGGGGTGTGCGTGTGCAAGCATGCTTGTGTTGGCCTGTGTGTGCATGCATGTGTGTACACGCAGGTGAGCATCTGAGTGTGGGTTGTCCACGTGTGCGTGTGTGAGCACGTGCGTGGCTGCAGAGGGAGAAGTTCAGAAAGAATCTTCCAAACAGGAGATTCCAGCTCTTTAGCTGGCTCGATGCCCCCACTGGGCCCTCAGCAGGACCCTTCGTCACGGCTGGTCATCAGCGTTTCATGACGGATCCTTTCTAGGAGATGTGGACTCCACCCCCCTCCACCTCCTGCCCCACCTGTCCTCGCAAGGTGACCGAAAGAGTTAAAATGAACACGGAGAGTGTGGCGACGCCCTCAGAGGTGCAGTGTCACCAGGGGCTGAACTGCTGAGTCAGAGCGCGCCGTTCACGCCCCAGCGTGTCTGCTCCCAGTGCCAAGGTCTGCTGTGGGCTCTTTGCATGCTCTATTAGCATCAGAAAAGAATGTATCTGTCATCGGGAGAGCCTGCTCAGGTTGCTGCACACCACCCACCTTGCGCAGGGCCCTAACAAGCCCAGACAAGATCCAGGTCTGACGGGAGGCTGGTGAAATGATTGAGGAATGGAACGGGATTGGCCACGAAGCGTGGGAGCCGTGTGGGAAGGCTGCCGACCAGGACACATGGGGCTTTCGGACCAGGGGTGTTCCGGGGACCTCACTGCACCGCACTGATTTTTTCTGTTTTCTGTGATCTCTCCTCTATCTCCTGATTCTTTGTTTTCTTTTTGTTCTCTGCTCTCCCTTCTGATTCTCTCCTTTTTCTGCATTTTTTCCTCTCTCTTCTAATTCTGTTTTCTGCATTCTCTCTTTTCTCTCCCGATTATCTCCGTTTTCTGCTTTCTGTCCTCTTTCTCCGTATTCTCTCCATTTTCTATGTTTTCTCCCCTCTCTCTTGATTCTCTTTGATTTCTGTGTTCTCTCCTGTATCTTCTGATTCTCGCTGTTTCCTGCGTTCTGTCCTCTCTCGTATGTATATGTCTGTTATCTTCGTTGTCTCCTCTATCTCTTGATTCTCTCCATCTTCTGTGTTCTCTCATCTCTCTCCTCAATCTCTCCGTTTTCTGCATTCTCTCTTCCCTCTTCTGACTCTCTCCCTTATCTGCATTCTCTCCTCTCTCTCCTGATTCTCTCTGATATCTGTGTTCTCAATTCTCTCTCCTGATTCTCCGTTATCTGCGTTCTCTACTCTTTTTCCTGATTCTCTCCATTTTCTGCATTCTCTCCTTTTTCCTGATTCTCTCCATTTTCTGCATTCTCTCCTCTTTCTCCCCTTTTTTTGTATGTTCTCTTCTCTCTCTTCTGATTCTCTCTGTTTTCTTTGTTCTATCCTCTCTCTGCTGATTCTCTGCGTTTTCTGCGTTGTCTCCTCTCTGTCTTGATTCCCTCCGTTTTCTGCATTCTCTCCATTATCTTCTGAATTTCTCCATTTTCTGTGTTCTCTCCCCTCTCTCCTGATTCTCTTTGTATTCTGCATTCTTTACTCTCTTTTCTGATTCTCTGCGTTTTCTGTGTTTTGCCCACTCGCTGTTGATTCTCTGCGTATTCTTTGTCCTCTCCTGTGAGACCTGCACTGCAGTGTGTTAGCCAGCTGACTCCTGGTGTCCTGGAACAGTGGCACTGGGAATCACATTGGAACACTTCTGTGTGTGTCTCCCCAAAATGACAATAAGCCCTGATCTCCCTGACAGTAGCTATTACTGTGTCATTGTAGCTTTTGTTTGCTGTGGTTTATGAGTTCCCACCTGCTGTCAGGGTGTTGACCAGCCAGGATGCTTTCTGGTGGGTGTGTCCTGTGATTCCTCACTTGAGAGCGTTCCTGGCTGTCCCCCGCATGGCAGGTGTCTTGTCAGACCCTCGCTCCTCATCTGAGTGTTTCCTGTCATGGTCCTTCAGTGTCTGCCTCTGTCATAGACATCTCCTGTGAACAGAAGTTAAGGTTAGAAGCTTGAATATGTTCAGTTTAAACGTACTCACACAATTAATGAGTTACGTGTAGTCCATTTCACTCGTCTTAGGGGCTTGTACTGTCAGGTTATGTCATGATTCCTGTGTCTGTGTGTTTGTAGATTATATGAAGGAATGATTGTCTAAATTTAACCTACCAGTAGCCAAATCTATTGAATGTTCTCATCTTGTCTTTGGCATCGTTGACTGAGATAACCCGCACGGGCCCTTCTGCTTGGGAAACAAGAAGATCCTGGTCGTCTCCTTCACGCCTCTGGTGCAGCCGCGTCGCTCGGGGTCGGAGAAGTCGAGACTCATCCAGTTACGTGAGTGTGGAGACCCTGACTCTGCTTCTCAGGTCTTTTAATATCTTTAAAAGCATTTTCAACCTACTGTAGCAATAAACTTTTCCAAGTGATTTTTAGGCAATTTAAAAATTATAATCCACCCAGCTGGTGTGGCTCAGTGGATTGAGCGACGTCCCATGGACTGAGAGGTCTGGGTTTGATTCCCAGTCAGGGCACATGCCCGGTTGCAGGCTTGATCCCCAGTATGGGGTGGGCAGGAGGCAGCCAATCGATGGTTCTCTCTCACATTGAAGTTTTTATCTCATCTCTCTCTCTCCTTTCCTCTTTCTCTAACAAAATCAATAAAATTATTTAAAAAAAAATTAAAATCCATTTCCAGCACATCATAGGTTATTTTAGCCTTGTTTTAAAATCTGCAGAGAGCTGCTGCTGGTGATGCCATGAGAAGCAGAAGAGCCACATAGAAGGTGGTTAAATCTGCCTTGTGGAGAGTGTGTCCCGGGCACCTCTGGCCATGATGCTCCTGCAGATCCCAGGTCCCTCTGCTCTGGGGCAGCTGATGGCCACTCCACTTGTCTGTGGGGGTGGGGTGGGGCAGGTCTGCAGTGGGGCCTTCCTCGGCCAGGCCTGTGCCTTTCACTCTGTCAGGGTGTAGACCCAGCAAAGAGCTAAGCATTCTTGCAAATGTAGTTTCATAATTTCAATAAAAATATACACAGCAAGGAGAATTGCCAAAGTCCTCATTTAAAGTAAAACCACTCGGCATGCACCGTACTTTCTGATAATTTAGAAAATTAAAAAAAAAGGAAAAAAAGTCACCTTAATCTTACCAGCGAAAGAAAATATATGTTACTGAATTCCTTCCGGATTGTACTTTAATGTACGAGAGGGATCATTTATGAAACAGTGACAGCATCCTCGGTCTCTGCTAAGTGCAGGTCACGTGAAGCTGACATGGTCATTGAAACGTGATGAACTGTGACCATGAGCATCTGTAGAAAGTAGAAAGGGACTGCGAGGTATCAAGTTTGTAGGGAGTGAAATGTTTGAGAGGAATTCCCTAAGGAGAGAAGAGAGGGAGGGAAGGATCTGAGCTGGGACTGTGACGTGCGGACTTCCAGGTGCTCGGAGGAAGCATGTGGGAGACCCTGCACGTCCCCAGGGTAGACTGTAGTGTGCTGCACGGGCCACAGAGAGCTGCCCGGTGTTTCTGAGGTGAGGGGGTGCGGCTGCACTCAGGATCACCCTCTGCCCAGGTGGAGGTGGGTGGTGAATGTGCTCCCCAAGGATCTCACAGAAGAACTGAGCAGATGCTGACTGCGGTCAGGGAAGGTACCTCCTTCCAGAGTCTTAGGACAGTGTCAGAGGTGAGGGGACTGTCAGATGTCTGGGAGGTCGATGATGCCTGGATGGGAGTCATGACCCCATGGAGGGCACCCTGGGATGTGGTGTTTGAGGCCATGGCCTCACAGTGTGTTGGATGGTAAATAATCCTGTGGTGCTGTTTAGGGCTCATGAAGTGAACAACAGCAGACGAGTGATGTCGCAGTGGTGCAGACAGTGAGGGCGTGCAGGTGTAGACGGGGTAGGCTGTCAGTGGGCGCTCCAGGGATAGTGCCGCAGGAACCAGTTAGGAGGCGAATTGGATTTTCCAGGCTGGAGATGAAGACGGGAGGTCAGACCCTGGCCTGTTTGGGAAAGGACTCCTGGAGGCACCGGGGGCCTCTCTGAGGAAGGGTGTCAGAGGCTGTTGTAGATGTGGGCTTGTGGGAGGCTCCGGACCCTGGTCAGGGCTGGGTTAGAGCTCTGGGTGCCTCTGGCCAATTTCATCGAAGCCACAGAGCAGGTGTCATGCCCAGGAATAGACAGGAGAGGACAAAGGGTGGAAATCAGAGCCTTAGGAAACCCACTGGGGCTGGGCGGGGGAGGAGCCAGCGAGGGACTCGGCTGCCAGGAGCAGGCTCCTCCCCACGCGGCCCCCTGTGCAGGGGCAGGTCTGGTGGCCTGTGCAGGACTCCTTCTAGCTGCCTCAGGAGCAGCAGAGCGCGGAGGGGCAGGATGAGCCCAGGAGCCCTTCCTGCAGGAGGAGGATAGCAAGCAGACAGAGGAGTTGCTGCTGACAATGTAGAGAAGGTATGGAGAGCTTGGGATCACTGGAGTTTCCAGGGCTCCCCCGGACCAGTGGGCATTTGCTGAGATTCTGCACAGGCCTCTCCGATTTGGGAAATAAACGTTACAGTGTAAGAGCGCCCCTACTGTGGGTTGTGATTTTTGGAGTACTTGGGTACTGGAGGGGAAAAGAGATGCTGATTCGGAGTTTAATGTATTGAAACCCTCGACCCCTAGTTCCTTTCCCTTTGAGAGAATCCCTTGCCGTCCTCGTGTGCAGGGCCTGCATGAAACGGAGTTGTCATTGCTGGGTTTTACTTCTCTTGGGTGTGCTGTGTAGTTTTGTTCTTTAAAATGCTGCGATCCACTTTACTGTCACAAAAAGGAAACATTCACCCCGTCAGGCATGTTGGAAACAGTGAAGTGGACAGGGGAGTGCTGGGTGCACTGGACGAGAAAGACTGTGCGTGGACACAGTGACCAGAGTGCCGAGACAGGGTGAGGACGGGAGCAGAGGAGCCAGGCTTTCACTGCTGATCACCAGCAGCAGGTGCTTCCTTTCTGTCAGAGCTCAGGGCTATGTGTTTAAAGTGCCTTCTGAAAAGAGCTCACATGCTGCGCTGTGTTGTCAAGACGCAGTTTTCGGTTGCTTAGGCCTGTGCTGTCACAGACACTGATTCCTGTCCTTCCCCCCGCAGCCCCCCTGGCCGTCCGCAGCCTCCAGGACTTGGCTCGCATCGCCATCCGGGGCACCATTAAGAGGGTAATCCACCAGGAAGCAGTGAGCAGAAATGGGAACGAAATGAAGACCACTCCCAGGTTCAAGCAAAGGAGAGTTCGCCGCTGTCGGATGGAAACCATCTCCTTTTGGACAAAGGTCTTTGCCAGTTGGATTTCCAACCCGTCAGAGGACAACAGCTGTGAAGGTTTAGAAGAGGAGCAGCAGGAAGAAGAGGGGCAGAGCCCGGCTGAGACGAAGCCAGAGCCCCCCGTGAACTCCCTGAGGGAGAAGGTCCTGAGTCTGCCCTGCCTGACCCCCTGAAGTACTCCCTGCTCTACTACAGGGACAAGTGAGGGCGGGCGGCGCAGCCTGCGGCCAGCAGAGGGCGCCCGTCCACACGTTTCTTCTTCCAGTTTGATCTCCATTATGTTGTAGAATCTTCATTAAATGGTAGATTTCTTTAAATATAACCTGACAAATGTAAGTGCATGGGAGAATGTTTTCTTGAAAGAGACATTGTCCCAGAGAAGGGTTTACTGCCAGTTCTTGTGACACAGGTAGAGACGTCTGTGTAGCAGGGAAACTGCGGTCAAGGTGAACCCAGCCGGGCTGCGGATGGAAAGTGAGAGAAAAGCACAAGTTCATGAGTGTGTGAGTTTTTTCTGGGTGTGACACACCCATGTCCAAGTTTGAACATTATGTTATTAATCTCTTAATTCCTGGCCCTGACTTTCACTAAAGCCTGTAGTTTTAAAGAGGGGACTTTTCTTGAAAAGCCTCCCTTATTGTAAGTAATGGAAGTCACTCTTATGGGAGTTGTCAGTGTAGGTTGTTTTTTTTTTTAGACTGTGTTGGGGAAGGAGGAACAAAAGTATCAAACTGCGAGGTATCTTTTAGGAGTTCCAAAGGAATTCCAAGGGATTTTTTCCCTGATACCTTTTATTACATTTAATAGAACTAATGTCACCTGGTATGGGTAGCACTGTTGGCTAGAACGTCGCCCCGAGACTCAAGGTTTGGGGTTCAATCTCCAGTCAGGGCACATATGAGAATCAACCAATGAATGTATAAACAGGGGGAACAACAAATCATTGTCTCTCTCTCTCCCTTCCCCTCCCCAAAATCAGTCAGTCAATCAATAAAAAGTAAAAGAACCAATGTCCAGTAATCCTTGGAAGAATATCCTGAAGAAGGAAACGAGTGTTGTGTGCAGGTAATAAACCACGTGAGTTCTACCCAATGATGGGGATCACTGTGGTCCTTCCGTGGGACTGTGGGTGTCTGAGGACTGACCTGTTGGTCCTCAGCAGGTGGGGGGAGGTACCCAGGCTGGGCGTGGACTCAGGACTCCTGGAGGCGGCCTGTGCTTTTCGTCTTCACTTCAGTTGGTATTTTCTGTAATCACATTAGAGCACTGATTCATAGATTTTATCTTTTGTAATTCTGCAGAAAAAGATTCGTTAGTTTTGTACATTTTCTCAAGAACAAATGCATGTGTTTTGCTGGCTGCACTGTGACAGCAGTTCCAGTCTCGGGAGCCGTCTGGGCATCCTGTGGCAGGAGCTTCCTGTCCCATCTGGGTCTGGTCCAGAAGGAAAGGGGCTTGGTGGTGGCGGAGGTGTTTTGAAATTACATCGGTTATTCCGAAACATTGGTTCTCTTCCAAATTTATTTTTTACCCAAAGAAAAGACTAGTATTAAATGTTGACAGCAAGCCCAAGCTCAGAGTGCTGGTGTCGGATTATTCACTCAGATGTTAGGATTAATTTTATCCCGTAGCCTCTTGGGTTTTGTTGAGGTTCAGTGTCTCTGTGGTTTCAACCAGTTAACTGAGTCCCGGTTATTTTGTTACCTTTTTGCTGTTTGGAGTAACTGAATCATCTTTGTCACGGATGCTGTGTGCATGTGTAGTGGGGAAAACGTACCTTGTCCTGGACTGGTAACTTCAGGCTGTTGTAAAGAGGGCTCGTCCTGGGTGTGTGTACTTGCCTCTAAGGGAGTCAGGCGTCATTCTTCAGAGAGAAGAGCACAGTGTGTGCTCACGCTGCATGGTGCGGCATTATTCCCATCGCTCTGCAGCGGCCTCTGCCATCTGTGGACATCTCCGGACATACTGCTGGATAAAGGACACTGTCAAATCTGTTGTATTATGTTGCCTGACTAAATTTTTTTCCCTATGATTGTAAATAGATTTCATTTATTTTAAACTGTGTTTGCCTTATAAAAAGGCAATGCATAGGACATGTTTTTCCCATATATGCGTTAAACCTTGCCTAACAGTTTGAATTTACATATTCTCAGTTGTCACTTTTAAACCAGAACTTGATTAAAGATAGGAAGATATAATATATATGAACTAGTTCCGTGTCTGTCTTGTCAGTGTGAAGGAGCACTGTGAGTAGGTGTCCTGGGCACTGCGTCACCGGGGTTCAGTGTGACTGCGGTGTTTCCAAACGGGTGTCCAGTGCGGTCTGTGTTGGAGCCACGCTCTGGACCACCGTGGCTTCTCTGTTCAGACTCGTCTGTATTTTTATATGTAACTTCTGTCTTGAAAGTAGTAAAGCCATAGAGATGTACAAAACAAAGATCAAATTTATATTAAAAATCAACTGTGTGTATGAAAATGCTTTTCCAGTCTGGAACTTCCAGGGGATTCATGTAAGAAATTTGAAACCGATTTAAATGAGCTGATCTGCCTGAATAACTACAAGACGTCAGTAAAGGTAGTTACGATGTTCTAGCCTTCTTAGCATTGCTTCTGTTTCATCTGTGGGATAGAGTCTTAACTACATCCCTCCCCCAAAATACCTTAAACAACAATCTTTCTTAGTTGTGTTTTCATTCACACTTTGTTTTATTGCTTAAATTTGGTATATGAAGAGTGTCTGTGGTTAGATTTTGGCACAATTTTTCCATACTGTGAAATGTTGAAAGATAATTGGGTACTGGCGGCACATCTTACCGGCAGCAAAGGGGTGAGGGTTTAGGGTTTGGGGTTGGTTTGGGGTCAGGGCCAAGGGCCAGGGCCAGGGTTTAGGATTGGGGTTTAGGGTCAGGGTCAGAGCAGGGTCGGGAGTTAGGGTCTATGGTCATCTGGGTCTGAGGGTCAGGATCAGGACTTCAAATTCTGAGGTCCTGACTCCACCTTCATGACCTGAGGCCCCACCTCCTTTAAGATCCCAATGTGAGAGTTTGTGGGGAACAGAGAAGGGCAGCAATGCAGTTAGCCTGGGGTGGATTCCAGTCCCCAGGCCCCGAGGCGTGGCTGAGCCGCCCGCAGACCTGGGGCTTACCGACAACAGGAATTTCTATCACAAGCTGGGGCTGGAAGGCCAAGATCACGGCACCAGCAGAGTCTGTGACTTTTTCTTTTTTTTTTTTTTTAACAAAAATCTGTATTTTTATACTGGGGGGATGGACAGTCCTCCTCAGGGGCAGCTTGGAGGAAATAAAAGTTCAGAAAAATCCAGGTGTGGTTGCTGTGTGTGTGGTGATGGTAGAAGGGATGGAGGGTGAGGGCCCCTCACACCCTCCTGTGGCCTCAGGCTCTGTTCTGGGGCGGAGCAGGCGCCACTTTCTTTCCTGCTCCTGGGGACTGTTGAGGGCCACAGAGTGACGGGACGACAGGCGTGTTGGTGGAGAAGTGATCACCCCGCCCCGTCTGCTGGGCTCCCGTGCCCTCTGCCCCAGGGAGGTGCCCTCCACAATGGAGTTTTCTCGGGTATCTTTGGGCACTAATTCTGTTCCTTCATGAGGGCTCCGCCTTCGTGGATGAATGCCTCCCAACAGCCCTGCTTCCTCACGAACCTCCTGGGGCCCAGGTTTCAGCCTGTGAATTTGCAGGGACAGAGCTGCTCCATACACAGCAGGAGGGTCTGCTCCATACACAGCAGGAGGGTCTGCTCCCAGACTTGCTCATGTGGCTGGTGTTCAGGAGATGTTAGGTTGAGGACCTCAGTTTCTCCATGGCTGTGGGCTGGAGGCCTCCCGTGTTCCCTTTCCATAGGCAGCTCACAGCAGGAGCAGTGCCTGTCGGCAGAGGGTTGGTGAGGGACCAGGTCCCACTGTGAGAGTGCGAGGACCTGCACCCACCTAGTCCAAACCCACTCTTAAACTGCATGTATGCATTTATTTCTGCAATTAAAAAATTATTAACATACTTTGTTCAGCAAGCATGTCCAGTCTCTTGCAATCCAATGGTCTTAGGTAACACATTAGACTCAGTCTTAGTCTGAGACTCCCTTCCCACAGTGTCCTCACTGGGCGGGGCACAACAGGGGTGGGGCAGTGGGGGGATGCAGGCATTTACTGGGGACAGATCTTAGGGGAGCTGCCAAACAGCTCTGTCCCTATTCCTTCCCTCTCCCAGGAGAGGGAAAACCCCAGAACAACGACAGGACAATCAGCAGGGGGAGAAGATGCCAGGGTGGGTAATTTATCTGTTTGTTTTTTCCTTATTTCAGGGTCCATTTTATTAATGTGAAGTTTTACTAGGGAATCGCCCATTTCCTCTAGTTTTCCTGTTTGATGCAATACGTTTATTTTATTTGACTCTCAATTTCTCCTCTTTCTATTTATTTTACAGAATTGTTACAATTAATAAATATGGATACATTATAAATGACTAAAGTCTATATTTTATTACATTTCCCGCATTCAAAGCTCAGTCTCACCAGAAGCCCCTAACAATCTTCCAACCAGAGGTTAATGCTGGCATCTGGGGTTCCTGGTGGCCTAACTGGGTTGTATGATATGAAATGCAACCAGGGGCCCTGGCCGGTTTGGCTCAGCGGTTGGAGTGTCGGCCTGTGGTGCAGAGAGACCCGGGTTCGGTTTCCGCTGGGGGCATGTACCTCGGTTGCGGTTTGTCCCTGGCCCTGGTTGGTCACGCGGGTGGCGGCCACTCGATGTGTCCCTTTCGCGTTGATGTTTCTCTCTCTCTCTCTCTTCCTCTCTCTCCCTCCCACTCTATCTGAACAAAAACAAAAAAAAAAGAAAAAAAGAAAAGAAAAGAAATGCAACCAGGGGAAGAACAGTCTTGATAAATAAAGAGTGTCAACACTGTGCCTAGCAGAATTTACTCTCCAGTCTCAGGGGAAGCTGTTGGTAGTTTTTATACATGATGTTAATTTCAAAACATCAAGCTGGTCACAGTGAGTAAGTTAGATAGAACGAAAGGGGGACAGGAAGCAGAGAGCAGGGAGCACACTGGTGAGAGGTGGTGCTGGCCTGAGCTGACAGGGTCCGTGAGCTGACAGAGGAGCAGGGGTGTGAGGACCAGAGACAGGCTGTGGTCAATGCTGCCCTGAGGATGAAGCCGCCACAGGTGCAAGAGTTAGTTCCTATGAGGACTTTGGCTCTGGTCACCACAGAAGAACTCATTCTGCTAAGGATGCGATTTGCTAAAACTCTCCATTTATCTGGGACGTGGAAGGTAGGAAAGGACTAAGAAGGGAAGAGGGAGGCAGAGCGTGTTGATCACGTGTTGGGCAGGAGCTACATGTACCACCTCACAGAATCCTCACAGCCTCCCTGAGAAGGAGCAGTTACCACCCTGACAGAGCAGGAGACTGAGTTTCCGTTTCTTTGCCTGAAGTCACACAACTAGTAGGTCAGCTCTGCACCTGTCTGTGGCTCAGGCACTCCCCCTTAAGGAAACTGCCTCCCTAGACTCCATTCCGAGGGGAAGCAGACCTGTGCCCTGGATAGAAGAACACTCTTTAAATGGCTGGAGGACAAGCAGGGTGTAGAAGTGGAGAAGTCACTGTTACAGGAATCTGGTGTTGGCTGTGCTCTTGTGAAGGGTTAGTTCCCCTCCTCCCTCCCCACCTGTTCCCTTCCAACGCTTCCTGCTCAAGTCCCACCCCAAAACCCAGGTGGAGCGAGTGCATGGCAAGCTGGACCATTAGGTTAGTGCCGGTTTTCTTCAAATAGAGTGAACAAGAGGCCTCTGGTAGGCGAGAATATAAGATCTTAGAGGGATCAAAGATACTCAATATAATTCTCTCCAAATCAAAATCCCATATCTTGAGATAGCATTTCATAGCCATAGTGGCACAGTATCCTACTTGGGGAAACTTATTCTGAACCCCTACAATAGCATATTGTAACATAACCTTGAATTAATGATCAAGCTGTGGTTATTTTGGTGCCAGAGAACAATTCACGAATCACAGCGTACAAGTTGCACACTAGATACAATGGTCCCGCCTCAGGTCCTCATTACCTGCCCCCCCCCCATTTGCTTTTTCACCTATTGCAGATCCTCAGGGCTCAGAGAAGGAGACCTATCACTCCAGGCACTGGGGAGTGAAGGGTGACGCTGAATATTACCTTAATTTTACCTGAAGAATACCTGCAGTAACTAACCCACAAAAGTGAACCAAGAGCCCATTTCTATTTTGTTTGAATAGAGATTTTAAAGCCTCTATCAATAGCCACCAATCTGAAAAAGAATATTTCTATGTGTTTGGATTTATACCGATGTGAAAAGAATGCTTTAAATTTTCAAGTGTGGAAGCTACTGATGTAAATAGTGAAACAAAGAAACTCAAAGTAAACTCAAAGAAGCTTCTTAGTAAAACCTGTGGAAATTTCAGAAAACAACGTAATAGTGGTTAAAATCTCAGACATGGGAGGATACTGAGTTTTCTACAAAATTCCTGTTGCTTGAATAGATAGCTCTAAACATTGAAGAAACTGGGGGTCAGAGATGCATTCATTTTGCAGTGAGCTGATAAATCTGTGCTCATTAAGGTACTTGATATGTAGGGTAGCTGGAACAGAGAGTAACACTTTTAAATAGCGATTTAATTGCAGCGAACATTGTGTTTAAGGTATTGAAATAGTTAAATATAGTGAACAGAGAGCTAAGAATACGAATGAAAGGAGGTACCCCAAATAGTATGTTATCTAAATAACCTGCTCTGACTTGAAGGAAAGGCCAAGTCATTGACCAAGGCTGGCTGCTTCTAGTGCCAGGCCTGGGGCCACTTAACGAGCTCGCTGAGACCAGATGCTGCTTGTTTGAGGGAATTTAGGAAACTCAAGCAGGATCAAGATAGGCCAATCCTACTAGCCTTTGGAAACACCTTGGTGGGCCTGAAAGTGGGGTGGGGCGGGGCCTCAGGGAATCACCAGGGCGGGGCCAACAGTGTGAGCCAGGTGCTGGAGTCCTAGATAAGAGGGCCCTCTGCCACCCCAGGGGAGGGCTCACCGAAGGAGCATCAGCCTCTGCCAGCATGTCTGTCCAGGAGAAAGCCGCCTCTCCAGCCTTTGCCTGCAGGCCAAACAGCTCAGTTCTTCCCTGTATGTCTCTGGCGCCACTCAAGCTGCCTCCACTTTGAGCTCAGAGGGAGCAAGTCCTAGTAAGTCCGCGCACCGGCCTTTTAAGGGGAGCTGCCTGGGGCTCCAACAGCCTCAGCCTCCCTCAGCCTCAGTTCCCACTGGTTTTACAGCCAGAAGTGATGAGGATTCTCTTCCTGCCACTGGAATCCTGAGCTGGGTGCCTGGTGTGGGACGGGGACCCCTCACTCCTCAGGGAGGACCTTCCCAGCCAAATGTCCTTCTTGATTTTTATCCACCACAGGTGGGTGTGGGCCCAGCCCGTCCACCTCCGCCCCTCCTACCAGTCTCCATGTGGCTGCTTCTTTAATCTTGTAGTTGTAGGACTTCCATTCTGCTCGATTTCAGGCGGTTCTGAATGATGGTGGTGTTGTAGTTTAGTTGTGATTTTGATGTGGTTGTGGGAGGAGAGAATACAGCAATTACCTACCCGCCATCCTGACTGGAAGTCTAAGGCATGTTTAAGTGTGCTGTTCACGCATGAGGCTAGAAAATGTCTCTATTTGGGGCAGGCTTCTGCCCAGCTGAAACTCAGGGTCTCTTTCCCAGGAAGAAGGAGGGAAAGATAATGCCTTCCAGTAGCAAAACAACTTCAGTGTTTACAAGCCTC
Organism: Tadarida brasiliensis; assembly: GCA_030848825.1. Lineage (NCBI taxonomy): Eukaryota > Metazoa > Chordata > Mammalia > Chiroptera > Molossidae > Tadarida > Tadarida brasiliensis. The sequence goes on from CM061270.1 coordinate 78,336,584, forward strand.
ACAACTCCAGACCTCTGCTGGGAGACTTCGGAGGTGTGTTCTTGTAGATGCACAGGCACAATGGACAGAGCTTGCTGAAGGCAAAGGTAAGCTTTTTACTAAAGAAGTTATGCCCGGCCGGTGTGGCTCAGTGGTTGAGCCTTGACCCATGCAGTGGGAGGTCACTGGTTCAATTCCCAGTCAGGGAACATTCCCAGGTTGTGGGGTGGTGATGTTTTTTCCTCTCTCTCTCTCATCGATGTTTCTCTCTCCCTCTCCCTTCCTCTCTGAAAATCAATAAAGAAAAAAAATAAAAAGAAGTTATGTGCCTGGGGTGCCACTATCCACTTTGACCTATCAGGAATCTATGATCTGATGACCTAGAGGTTATTTTTCATAAAACCCCATTTCTGTCTACACTGTATATCTTTGGCCAGGTGTTTGACATCTTTACCCATTTTTATTGGAGCTGTTTGTAGTATAATCCTTTCTGTATTTTGAGCAGAAATCTGTTATCAGATATTTGTTTTGCAAAAACTTTCTCCCAGAGTGTGGCTTGTCTTTTTATTTTTTGAACAAGTGATTTTACAGAGCATTTTTTAAGTTTATAAAGTCGTGGTTGTGAGACTGGGGTGAAGCCAAATGTGAAGTGAGCTAAGGGGCCGAGAGCAAATAAGATGAGCTGGGGGTGGGGGCTGAGTTGAGCAGTGATGGGGCGCAGTGCAACCAGTCTGTGAGGAGCAGAAAAGGGTGCCCAGACTATTTCTGGGGTACAAGTCTCAGGTGCCGATTTAAATGAGCAATTCCTGTGGGAACACCTTTCGGGAGCATATCCTTGAGACTGGACACTGGATTTAGGGGTGCGCAACTTCTGTTGTCAGTTTACTTGAGCATTACAGGCTCTCAGGAGCAGAGCCGGCTCTTGCACCTAGGTCTTCCAGCAACGACTGTAGTAAGCTACAAAAAAAGAAATTTAGTTAGTAACAAAACAAAGACCCTAAGAGATTTGTTCCCTGTCCAAAAGGACACTGGTTGTAAATGGAAGACCCAGGCTCAGATCCGTTTTGGGGACTAAAAGCATAAGAGTTTCCTCTATCAGAACTGCTGCTGTTGTCCACGAAGGAGTGAAAATTGGAAAAGGAGCAACTGTAGGCTAAACAATTCGTAATATCTGCCCCCCACCCCCACTGTTAAGAGACCACACTGGGTGAGCTAAGAAAAGATTTCTAGTTGTCACCACAATAATCTAGGTTTTTATGTTTTTTTAATTAGCCCATGTTTTTCTCTAGTAGTTTTTTAAAACGAAAATGGCTGTTTGTTACAACTTACTTAAACAATACAAAAAAATAAAATTTGCTAAAACATCCTACCCCAAGAGGTAAAAACTGCATTAATGTTAAGTACATATTCTTCCAGACAGCTCTATACGCATGCACATTTACTTTCTTCTCCTTTCTGTGGATTTAATGTTCTCTTTTAGGTTCTTACGATGGGTGTAAAACTTGCAAAATTTCAGCTCTTCTCTTTTCTTAATATGCGCACTAAGAATGCACACTTTTCTGTAAGTCCTTGTCTGTAGCCTTTTTATTGTTATCGAGTTCTAATTATTTTCTAACTCTAATTGTGATTTATTTTGGCGGTTAATGATTAGTGTCTTTCATAATTTCTAATATAAGGACTTTCCAGTTAAGTTTTGTTAATGATTTCTAGACTAAACGCAACACGAGCAAGAAACAAGCTTCATGTAATTTTGTCATTCTAATCCTTTTGGGTTTGTTGAAACGCAATTTTCCTAGTACAGTATGGTCACGTAAAAAAGTTCCAAGTGTGATCCTCTGGTGCCATCTAGTGTGCATGCCTGGAATAACACCGTAGTGCAGGTCAACATCCCAAATGGGTGAATATAGTGAATGTAATGAAAGTTGAATTTGATTTGCTGCTGAAGTTAAGTTTCTGATATGATTACTGATTTTTGGTTGGTATCTGTTGGTTGTAAAAGTGGTATGCTCTGTTCTTGAATGAGAGCTGTGTTAAACGTATTATGATGATAAATTCACCTATTTTTTTCTTGCAGTTCTGTCTTCTATACTGTGAGTATTTGTTATAAAGTGCTTGTGAATTTGGAACTTCCTTGTAATTTGAAGTTACTGATCTGAGGTGCTCTTCCCTATTTCTAGTAATACTTATTGCCCTCAAGTCTACTTATGTTATTATACAATTTTTATTTAGTTTGTTTTCATCACATATCTTTTTACATGATTTCACTTTCAATCTCTTTGTACCTTTATGTTTTTAGATAGCCCCCAGTGTTCTGTATGAATAATGAGTGCCCATTAAAATCCATAAGGAAGTGCTTTTGATGGAGGCTGTGATCTAGGGATCCAATGTGGGTGAGGGGAGTTGAGGTGAGCAAGATTGAGGAGCCAGCATGAGACTACCACAAAAGGGTGCCCTGAGTGTTTCTGGGGTAGAAGTCTCAGTCACAGATTTAACTGAGAAATTCCTGGACGATCACCACCTTTCCTCAAAACAGCCTCTAGAGTGGACAATGTAAAAGGTCTGAGCCGGTGGGAGATCACATCCACAACACAAGGCCAATGTAGAGCAAAATGGCTTTATTGCATGTGCTTGGGTGTAGGTGGGCTGAGCCAAGAAGGGTTCAACCTCGAATCAGGGTTGGGTTGTCAGTTATATACTTTTTTTTTTTTTTTTTTTTAAGCTTCCAGCATTTCTTGCTGATGTACTTTATCTGGCCTATTGTCCACTTTGCAGTAGGGCTGATCTGGTATCTCGTCCAGTTGGGGGATAGGGTTTTAGGGGTTAGGTGTAGGCTTTGAAGTTATGGTCTTGAAGTCCTGTTGACAGTGTGAATGTCTGTGACTTGTGCAGTGTGTGTAAGACAGAGGTGTGGTTTGGGTCAAGGGTTAAGGTGAACTTGAAGATGAATTATTTATCCCCTCTCCACACACCTTTTGAAGGGTCATCAGTAAATAATGGGCAAGGACAGGCCTCCTTGCTTCAGCCAGGGTGTGAAGAGCACAGTGGTTCTGGGGGTAACTGGGCAGGAAAGACCTGGAGCAGAACTCTGCATCCCAACTGTAGCCAGCTTGTCTGGTTAAAGCGGTTGCCTGGCAAATGGAGAAAAATCTAGAGCTGAGTTTTCCATCCCTGCTTTAGCCAGGATGTGATTGGCAAGAGGATCTGAGGAAAAGGCCTGAGGACATGAGGGGCCAGTGGATGCATGGAGGGGAATTGTGTATCCTGACTCCAGCCCAGCAGCTAATGGGCAGCTGGCACTTTTGGAAACAGGTAAGGGGAGACGTGGAGCCATTTTTTTTTTTTTTTTTAATCATCACCCGAGGACATTTTTTCAAATATCTTCAGCTAGAGTGGGAGGGAAGAGAGAGAGGAGCATGGATGTGAGAGAGACACATCAACTGGCTGCCTCCTGCAGGACCCTGACCAAGGCCAGGGATGAACTGCAACCAAAGCATGTGCCCCTGGCTGGAATCACACCCGAGACTCTTTGGTCCTCTGGCTGATGCTCTAACCACTGAGCAAAACCAGCCAGGGCTGGAGCCATTTTTTTCTTCCTGGTTCCACAAAGTATGTGATGGGCACAGGGTGTCCTGAGGTAAAAGGCAAGGAGAGACCTTGATGCCATTTGTCCGTCCTGGTCTAGGCACTGTGTGTGAGAGGCGAAGGGGTTCCCTGGGAGAACGGGCCAGTGCCAGCAAGTGTTTGAGAATCAGAGGGCTACCTGGTGTGAGGGGTGCCTTCAGCCAGCTGGAGTTCTGTGAGAACTTTGACCAGGCCATATTCAAGTCCACTATTCCTCAGGACTGATTCCTGGGAGAGTCCTCTGGGTCCCAGTGTTATATGGCCGAATTGTAAAGGAGCACTTTATTTCGCCGGCGGGCTGCGGAGGGCATAGTTTCCCCTCAGATAAACAGCCCTGATTCTTCTTACTCGTCCCATTTTAAAGACAGAAACTCCCTCCTCCTTTTGCCCCCTCCCCTCAGGGAACCAGTACAGTAGTGGGAGTGACAGAGACCACAGAAGTCAAAATTAGCATTATTTACCCACGGCCTAAGCACTTACAAGTACCTGCAAATACCTATACTCAGGAAACTGTGAATGCCTCCCAACTCCTGGGGCCACTATAATCTTAGGCAAAATTCCTTTCTGTCTAGGGGTAATTAACCTATTGTTGGAAGAATATCGAGGAATGTCTATTGGTGACAAAATGGAGTCTTTTAGTCGCCTTAACCAAGGGGCCTACATAAAATGGAATCTAGTTGCCTTAGCCTTGGAGCCCAGATCACCAGTGGGCCATTTTTTGTGATCACCTCCTCCAGACAGGATTTGGGATTTCACTATTTCCAAATAGACAAACTAATGAAACAGAATAGAAGGTGTTGTAATAGAACCAAATCTGTAGGTGAATTTCTAAAGATAAATATGTCAAAACATTGCCCCTTATATCATTAGAGAAAATGTGCATTATGTAATAAGTGGTGTTGGGACGTGAGGGAAGCCACAGGTCACAGATAAAAGTCCAGCAGCAGGGCACTCTCCTGAGGGGAGAGGTGGAGCCAGGTGGGAGCAGAGGGGCGGGGTGGGGACTTGAGGCCAGTGTTGGGGCCAGAAGATAGGTGAGTGGCCTTGCTGTGCTCTGGAACCTGAAAGTCCACCTTGATGTGTGTGGAAATTGAGGCGAGAGGCGGATTTAATTTGAGGGGAGCAAGGTGTGAACGTGAGGAGAGGAAGCTGGCCCAACTGGAACATATATGGGTCTTTTGGATATGAGGCAGGGGCTGCAGACAGGAGGTGAGTGGTGGTCTGGGAGGCGGGTGGCTGGGTCCTGAGGTGTGTGGGACAGTGGACAGGACATGAGGTGTGAGTGGGAGTGAGGAAAGGGGCAGTGGGAAGCTCACTCAGTGAGGCCACAGGTGAGGCAGCCCCATTGTGGTCATTTCTGTCCCTGTGACTTTACTTTCTGTGAGCCAGAGCCACCCCTCCTTGGCTCTCTGTTCCTTCTTTCATCCAAACCGTCTTTGTTTCACTGTCCCCAGCTGTAATGAACATACTTTAAAAGGAAAAAAAAGGTAATTTCTTTGAGCTGTATGTCAACACCATAGAGCCTGACTCTGGGGCTTGGTTTTTGGAGAGTTGTCTGGTACTCAAGGAAGGCTGTGGTTTGGAGCCAGGTCCTGCTGCTTACTGGGGGGCAAACCATCTGTGTTTTTTCTGTCAGGGGAATGTCTCTCTCTCTCTTTCCTCCTCCTCTAAACTTAGTGAAGATTAAAGGGGAAATTGTGTGGATACTTTGAGGTTGGAAACATGAAGAAATAAAACATTTTTTTGGGTTAGTTTTAAGTTTTTTAATGAGTAAATTAAAAAGTGCCAGCATTCTTAGCATTTAAAAAGTGAGTTCAGGGTCTGGATGCATAGTGTTGCAGAAATCAGAAATGTTAAGTAAATGAAATTGTGTGCCCTGTAGGAAGTCTGAAAAATGCACAATATGGTGTTGTGGGCTCCAAGGCTAAGGCAACTAGATTCCATTTTATGTAGGCCCCTTGGTTAAGGCGACTAAAAGACTCCATTTTGTCACCAATAGACATTCCTCGATATTCTTCCAACAATAGGTTAATTACCCCTAGACAGAAAGGAATTTTGCCTAAGATTATAGTGGCCCCAGGAGTTGGGAGGCATTAGCAGTTTCCTGAGTATTAGGTATTTGCAGGTACTTGTAAGTGCTTAGGCCGTGGGTAAATAATGCTAATTTTGACTTCTGGGTCTCTGTCACTCCCACTATTGTACTGGTTCCCTGAGGGGAGGGGGCAAAAGGAGGAGGGAGTTTCTGTCTTTAAAATGGGACGAGTGAGAAGAATCGTGGCTGTTGATCTGAGGGGAAACTATGCCCTCCGCAGCCCGCCGGCGAAATAAAGTGCTCCTTTACAATTTGGCCATGCGTCTCTGGTTATCTCGCCGTCAGGTTATAACAATGGCAGATGTTACAGTTTCAGAGAGGGAAACCTTGGATGGTTAATTCTCAAATCTAGAAGAGTGGGATTATTGATTCTAAGCAGCATTTGGAAACAATTATTGAAGAGTGCTTTATGGACGATAAAAGAAGCAGTGATCCTCAGATTCCTATGGTGTTTTAAGTGTGGTTCAGTCTCCCAAGGCGACAGGTCTTCTTTGTCTCCTGAGCTTTTGGGGGTGTCTCTCAGTCCAGGGCACTCCTTCCCAGTCTTTGCCAGTTGCCGTTTTTGTTGTCCTGGTTCTTTATGTCTCAGTTTCCTCTGAGCTGCCTGTTCAAAGAGGCATTATTCAGGTATAGGGTGGTCATTGACTTGATGTCTCTATTGTATTTGACCTGTCATCTTGCTCCATACAGAGGAGGGTGTTCTATTTTGAGTAATACTGACTTTTGGGACAGATAATTATTTGTCCTGGGTGCTTGTCCTCTGCATTGTAGGTGCTGATTAACATTCAATACCTCTATTTCCTGTTTGCAGGTAACACCACCCCCCTACCCCACCATGAAGACTATCTTAATTGTCTGCATATGTTGCCAAATGTCCCCTTGGGGGCAAAGTCACCTTTGGTTGAGAACCACTGATTTGGAGTTTAGATAATTTTTGGAACGTGAAAGATCTGGTCTTGATGTAGCCAATATTTTTACTATCGCTCAGTTCCAATTATTTTCTAACTCCAATTTGGATTTATTCTAGGGGGTCATTTAAAAGTGTTATTAAGGGGAGTTATTAAGGACTTTCTACTTAACTTTTGTAACTGATTTTCAGATTAACTGCAGCGAGGGCAAGAAAGAGTTTTAGGAATTTTTAATTCTTTAAAGTTTGTTGAAACTTGCTTTATACTACATTACGGTCACTTTAAAAAATGTTCCAAATGTGCATCTCTGTTGCCACATGTGCGTAATGGGAATGACACCTTAGTGCAGCTCAGGAGAAGGGTCGGCTGCAGTGGGTGATCTAGGAATGTGGAACTCAAGTTGCTGCTCATGTTGTTTTTTTTCTCCTTACTAAATTTTTTGTGGGAGTCTGTTAGTTCTGAAAGAGGTGTGCTCTATTCCTGATTGAGAGAGGTGAGTTAAATCTCCTATTTGATTACATTTTTTTCTGTTTTTTGGCTCTGTTCTGTATTATTTGCAGTATATTATTAAGTGCACGTGAATTTGTGTCTGCTAGTAACTTGAAATTATTGATGTAAAGTGCTCTTCATATCTAGTAGTGTTTTTGCCTCCAAGTCTACTGTAAATTATTATATAATTATTTGATTTATGTTTGCATACTACATGGTTGGGGAAAACTCAGTTTGAGGTGATTCCTATGGGAAATAATACAATAATATATAATAATACAGGTGTAAACTCTGTCTCCTGTACTCACAGGTATAAACCCCTTTTTGTGTCTGTCTATATCTTTCCCCATTTTTTCACTTTCAATGTCTTTGTCCCCTTATGTTTCAGATAACTGTTTAAATTAGTTATGAGTGGCTATTAAAATTTTTCAGTAATTGATATTGGTTGAAGGTATTATGATATAGGAGTCTAATATTTTATTTGTTTGTTTCAACGTTATTATATAATGCATTTTTCGGTGATATAAGGAGACATCTTTATTATATAAAATTTCTGTGTGGATTCACATGTATTACTGTACCTTCTATTCCTTTGCAGCAAATTGTCTATTTACAAGGTCTTATCCCACCTTTTAAATTATTGTAGCTTTATAATACATTTTTGTTGTTCATCACCAAAGGATTTTTTTCCCATTAATTTTTAGTTAGAATAGAGGGTGGGAGGTATGGGGAGGGATGGAGAGAGAGACACATCGATTGGTTGCCTCTTGCATGACCCTCACTGGGGCTGTGGATCAAGGCAACCCAGGTAGGTGCCCTTGACCAGGAATCAAACCCATGACCCTTAGTTCCATGGACTGATGCTCTAACAGCTGAGTCAAGCTGGCCAGGGTGACAATCCATTTTTGTATCTGTTCAGTCTATCTTCTATTAATCACTTTGCTTTTTCTTAATTTTCCTTTACTCTTTCTTATTTTTATAAGGTGAACTTAAGATAATCTTGTTTTACTTTTTAAAGACAACTTTGGGAAATTGACATTATTATGTTTTCTGTATCCAGGAACACAATGTCACTTTCTCCCTGTTCAAGGTTTCTTTTTGTGGGACCATTTTACAATTTCCTTCATGAAGGTCCTGCATTCTTGTTAAGGTTATGCCTTTGCTTTTTCTCAGTTTCATTGCTATCGAGTCTTTTTATTTGATTATATGTTTAGCTTACTGTTTGTGCATGTAAAGGATATTTATTTACACATGTTGTGCTTGAGAACTTATTCTTAAATATCCTTTTCAGAGATGACTCCAGTTGGATATAGAAACCCTTATAGTATAAAAACTGTCCAGGTTCTGTGAACTTAGATTAAAAAATTAGTGTCTCTGAATGTTCAAATTGCAAGTTCTTATGGCAGAAGGAGCATTAAAATAACTTGAAGGTTTATTTTAATCATAACTTAAAATGTAAAATATATATATTTAAAATTCCAAATTTGAGTGGAGGATGGCTTAGGTTAAATAAAGTTTTACAAAGCAGAATATGACCTCTTTTGGAGCTCAGATTTCGAGCTTGAAGAAGAAAAAAACAATTTCTAAAACTCCTAGGTGGGAACCAGTACTGTTTTAATGATATGTGATTAGTTGAACTAAATTTTATGATTATTTTAGATACATTCTTTTTAATAATTTTTTTATTTTTTGATTTGAGAGAGAGAAGAAGGGAGAGGGAGGGAGAGAGAGATAGAAACATCAATGAGAGGGAACATCGATTGGTCGCCTCCTGCATGCCCCCCACAGGGATTGGGCCCACAGCCTGAGCATGTGTTCAGACTGGGAATCAAACCAGCGACTTCCTGGTGCATGCATCGATGCTCAACCGCACCGGCCGGACTAGCTACACTCTTTAACTTAGGAACAAAGGTTGATGTAAAACTGTATAGTGAGCTCCCCTGGCATCAGCCTCATTCATCTGATGTCTCCATTGTTTCTGCATTTTGTCTTGTGCTTTATTTAATCTCATAATGTTTGTATGTTAATGTTTTATGGTTTAATGTTTTGACGTGTAGGGGTTCAGGGTTTCACAGGTTAGAGTTGTGGGATAGGGTTTTAGGGGTTAGGTGAGGTTTTTGGATTAGGGTCTTGGGTCCCTGTCTGGAGTCCTGTGGACAGTGTGAGGGTCCAGGGCCTGTGGTTCAGCTCCTATGTCTGGCATCTGTAACTGGTGTCTGGTGTCCTACTCCCACTTGGGGATTGGGGTTCCTAGTCACAGATCTGAGTTCCGACTCCAGTGTTCATCCTTTTGGGTTGAATCATATTTGTGTCTTTGTCTGGATTCTGGATTCTGGTTGGGTGTGGCTGGTTTTCTGGATTCGTGTGTGGGGTCCATTGCAGCTATGTCACCAGGGTCTGATGTTTGGTGTCCTGTGTTAGACTCTGGCATCTGGTGTTTGGTGTTCATGGTCCAGAATCTGGCTTTGGGTCTGAGGTTAACTTTTGGTTCGGAGTTTGCCGTGGGGATCGGGCTTTGTGTCTGGTGTCTGTTAACTGGTAGTCATTGTCTTCAATTCAATACCAACCAGAGTCCTTATGATACCTACCTCTCACAGACCCCAGAGAGGTGTTATGGGACAGACCCTGTACTGGAGGAAAGGGCTGTCCTGAACTTTGATTCTTGTTCTCTCATAAATGAATTTATCCCAGAGGAGTCCAGATGACTCCGTTGTGAAAAATTATTAAAACAATTAGGACAAACACATTTTGTTCCAGAAACAGGCAAATCTATACATCTGGTTTATGAAGTGCAGACAGGCTCTCTGCTAATCTGAAGAGCAAGTGGGGTGGGGGTCCGAGATGTTACATACCCTCCTGTCCATAGGTTTCAACATTCTTCTGCTGAATATTTGGGTAGACAGTAATTCTCAAGGTCTCCTTTTACTATGTTGTGGCCTTCCCACAATTCATAGGAGCCCCTGGCAATTTTATCTTGTCAAGCCTTGAGACTGCTGGCATTTCTGTTTAGGGAGCAAAATAGAAAACTGCCTTTTTTCCTTTCCCTGTTCCTAAAAGGGCTGATTTCTTTGTTTAATGGGGGAGAAAGACCCCCCTTCCCACCCCCTTTCTTGCATTCTCTCCTTAAAAGACTATTAACCACTTGCTGTCCAGTGTCCTTGGCTGGGGAAAGGAATGGCTTGTTATTTGCAGGCCAGCTGCAAACTGTCCACACAGTTGGTCCTGGTTTAACTTTCCTGTCTCAGAATTTTCCTAGATTCTTATAACCCCAAAACACCTTTGTTGGAGTGCGGTGAAGAAGGAGACTTCATTCAGTGCAAGCAGCTCATTGTGATACAACTTGGCTGTGGGCACAGCCCGGCTCTGAGAAGCTCAGTGTTGTTATTGTTGTAACGTGTCAGCGAGATAACCAGAGACGCACAGCCGAATTGTAAAGGAGCACTTTATTTTGCCGGCGGGCTGCAGAGGGCATAGTTTCCCCTCAGATCAACAGCCATGATTTTTCTTGCTCGTCCCATTTTAAAGACAGAATCCCCCTCCTCCATTTTCCCCTCTCCCCTGAGGGAGCCAGTACAATAGTGTGAGTGACAGAGATTACAGAAGTAGAAATTAGCATTATTCACCGACAGCACAAGTACTTGGAAATACCTATACTCAGGAAACTGCAAATGCCTCCCAACTCCTGGGGCAACTATAATCTTGGGCAAAATTCCTTTACGTCTAGGGGTCATTAACCTATTATTTGAAGAATATCGAGGAATGTCTATTGGTGATAAAATGGAGTCTTTTAGTTGCCTTAACCAAGGGGCCTACATAAAATGGAATCTAGTTGCCTTAGCCTTGGGGCCCAGATCATTATGACTTGGGAGAGACCTGGAGACACATTATTTATCCCCTCTGCACATAACTTTTGAGGGTGTCATGGGTAACAGGCAAGGACAGACCTCCTTGCTTCAGCCAGTGTGTGAAGAGCACAGTGGTTATGGGGGTAACTTGACAGGAAAGACCTTGAGCAGAGTTCTGCAAACCCAACTGCAGTCAGCTTGTGTGATTGCAGCAATTGAGTGTCAGAAGGAGAAAAATCCAGAGCTGAATTTTTCATCCCTGCTTTAGCCAGAATGTGATGGGTAAGAGGGTCTGAGCAAGAAGGCCAGAGGACATGAGGGGCCAATGGACACATGGAGGGGAATTGTGTGTCCTTACTCCAGCCCAGCATCTAATGTGCAGCTGGCACCTTCAGAAACAGGTGAGGGGAGACCAGGAGACATTTTTTTCTCCCTAGCTCCACCAACTATGTGATGGCAGAGGGTGTCCTGAGATAAAAGGCGAGAGACCTGGATGTGAATTTTCCATCCTGGTCTAGGCACTGTATGTTAGTTAGAGGGGTTCCCTGGGAGAAGGGGCAAGTTCCAACAAGCCTTATAGAATCAGAGGGATGCCTGGGGTGAGGGGTGCCCTTCAGTCAGCTGGAGTTCTGTGAGCACTTTCTTCAGGGTATTTTCAAGTCAGCACATCCTCAGGACCAGATTCCTGGGGAGAGTCCTCCAGGTCCCTAAAAGGTCTAAGCCGGCGGGAGATCACATCCTCAACATAAGGCCAGTGTAGAGAAAGGAGCATTTTATTACACCAGTGGGCTGTTACACTGGCGGGCTGGGGGGTACAGCTTCCCCAAATTCTCAGCCCTGAGCTTCCTTTGTTCTATGTTTATATAGGCACAAACTACAGAAGAAAAACCTACATAAAAAAAAAAACCACATTCTCTTGGCACCGCGTAATTGGTGTCTGGGTTGGTACGAGTTGTCTCAGAGGTAAGGCGTCTGCTCCGGCAGAGGTCAGGGCCATCGTTAATCTCTTCTCATGGTTCCTCTGAGTTTCTCAAGGCCTTCATTAACCCCTTATCTTTGGGTTTCTCAAGGCCCTTATGTTTACAAAAAAGAAACTGCCAGGGTGCTTACCTGCAGTAACTGAGGGTCAGAATGGAGTTTAGTTTTGTTAAAACGTTATTAACTCTTTCACTCCCAGGACAGGATTCAGGAGTGCACTACTGCCAAACAGACAAATAAATGGAACAGAATGGCAGGTGTATTCATACACCCAAATCCATAGGTGAATTTTGTATGATAACATCGTCTCCTGAGATCATTAGAGAAAATGTGCATTATGTAATAAATAGTGTTAGGACGTGAGGGAAGCTGCAGGTCGCAGATGAAAGTCTAGCAGCAGGGCGCTGTCCTGAGTGGACAAGCGGGGCCAGGTGGGAGCAGAGGGGCGGGGTAAGGACTTGAGGGAGATTTGGGCCGGAAGTTAGGTGAGTGGCCTGGCTGTGCACCGGAAGCTGAAAGCCCGCCATGATGTGCGCGGCAGAGGGAATCGAGGCGCGAGGCGGGCTTCACCTGAGGGGAGCAGAGGTGTGAACCTGAGGAGAGGAAGGGGGCCACTTGAGCCTAGATGGGTTTTGTGGCTGCCGACATGAGGCCCGAGGTGGCCTGAAGCCACTTGGCTGTCCTGAGGTATGAGAAACAGCAGCTCCTGAGGTGTGAGCGGCAACAGAGAGGACCTGAGGTGGGGGTGGGAGTGAGGTAAGGGGCAGTGGGCAGCTTGCACGGGGGGGGCCACAGGTGAGGCAGCCCCACTGTGGTCATTTCTGTCTCTGTGACTTTACTTTCTGTGAGCCAGAACCGCACCTCCTCGGCTCTCTGTTCCTTCTTTCATCCGAACCGTCTTTGTTTCGCTGTCCCCAGCTTTAATGAAGGTACTTTAAAAAAAAAAAAAAGATACTGTCTTTGAGCTGTGTGAAAACACCATAGAGCCTGGCTCTGGGGCTCGGTTATTGGAGCGTCGTCTGGTAGTCAAGAAAGGCTGTGGCTTGGAGTCAGTTCGGGGCACTTACTGGGGGGTAACCCGTTATGTTTTTCTGTCACGGGGATGTCTCTCTCTCTCAATTGGTGAAGCTTAAAGGGAAAATTCTGTGGATATTTTGAGGCTGGAAACATGAAGAAATGTAACGTGAGGAGGTAGAACAATTTCTTCTGTTTGTTTTTAGGCTTTTTTTTATTATTATTATTTTTAAATTCTTACCTGAAGATATTTTTTCAGGTAGAAGAAATTTTTGTTCAGGTAGAGTGGGAGGGAGAGAGAGAGAGACATCGACATTAGAGGGACACATCGACTGGTTGCCTCCCGCATGACCCCAACTGGGGTTAGGGACAAACTGCAACCAAGGTACAAGCCCTCGACCGGAACCAAACCCTTGACTCATTGGTCCTCGGGCTGATGCTCTAACCGCTGAGCCAGACCATCCAGGGCAGTTTTGAGTTTTTTAATGAGTAAATAAAATAATACCTGCATTCTTAGCATTTAAAATGAGTTCAGGGTCTGGACGCATAGTGGTGTAGAAATCAGAAGTATTGTGTAAATAAAAGTGTGTCCCCTGTAGGAAATCTAAGAAACGCAGAGTATGGCAAATGTTACAGTTCCAAAGAGGGAAACCTTAGGTAGTGAATTCTGGCAGCTAAAAGTCCAAGATGATTTATTCTTAGGGTTTGGTGGGGAAATTGTGGGTTTTTTTGTTTGTTGTGTGTTGTAATATGCTGAGAGTTTGGGTGAGGATTACGGTTACTGAACATAGGTTTATTCATGTTTTGCTTCATATTATAGAGGAACTGAAGACATGTGGGACTTAGGAAACATGTTAAATGGAACATTACATAAAATTGTACTATGAGAAATTATATTTCTGGTAATTATTATTTTTTTAAATAAATTTATCAATTGAATGAATGTTGTTGTCAGAGACAATTCACAATTCTTTATAAAAGGATAAAAATTCTGCCACCCTGATGCCATTTTAAAATATTGATTTAGCCTTGGCTGGTTTGGCGCAGCAGTTAGAGCATCAGCCCGTGGACCACAGAGTCCTGGGTTGATTCCAGCCAAGGTCACGTACCTTGTTGTGGTTCATTCCTGGCCATGGTCGGGTGGTGCGGGAGGCAACCAGTTGATGTGTCCCTCTCACATCGATGTTTCTCTGTCTGTCCCTGTATCTTACTCTCTGTCTACCTGAAGATAAAGAGCTTAAAATCAGTATTTTTTTTTTTTTTTATCAAAAACAAGACATGGAAGGAACCTTTGACCCCCACCCAGGTTTCTGCCCAAAGACATGCTGCTCTCTGCTCCCATCTAGTGTACATCCTGGGAATGGCAGCATGTACTATGCATCTGCTCATCACTGTACAAGGAATCCTTGAAGACCCCAAACTCTGAATATCCAGTATACCTGAATATCCAGTATACCTATGTTTTCTTTCTGTCTTCAAACATCTCCTACATGTGGGGTCTCTGTCATGTATGTGAGGGTCCCATACATATGTATGTCTTAAAGTTGTATATTTTCTGTTGCTAATCGATGTCTTATCTATTTGATTATTAGACCAGAAAGGAACCTTGAGTGTAGAGGGAAGCTTGTTTCTCCCCTAGATAAGCAAGTAATCTGATATTTTAGAGAAAGTACATTTTGGAAGAACATCCACTTCACCCTGTTCTGAAATAAGATTTACAATTTATCTAAAGTAACATTTTTGGGACAGAATGATTTTATCAATAAAATACAAAACAATTTCCAATTTAGCTTCTGGGTGTAAACTTTTATTTACCCTTCCAAAGCTGGGAATAAGGATGACAAAAGTTTCGTATTTTTTAAAAATGTTTCTATTTTTTTATTTTATTTTATTTTTTTAAGAGAAAAAGGGAGAGAGATAGAAACATCGATGTGAAAGAGACACATCGATAGGCTGCCTCTTGTACACCTCCTACTGGGGATCGAGCCCACAACCCGGGCATGTGCCCTGACCAGGAATCAAACCAGGACTCTCAGTCCATGGGATAACTCTCAATCCACTGAGCCACACTGTCCGGGCCACAGTTTTGTATTTTGAATGTTGATTTTGTTGTTGTTAATCCTCACCAGAAGATATTTTTTGATAGATTTATTTTCTTTCTTCAGAGTGGGAGGGAGATATGTAGAGAGAGAGACAGAGACAGAGACACACATTGATGTGAGAGTGACAGATGGATTGGTTGCCTCCCTGTCGCAGGGCAGGATCTAACCTGCAAGCCAAGTCCCAGGTTTGTGCCCTTGGCTGGGAATCTAACCTGTGAGCCCTTGGTGTGTGGGCCGAAGCTCTAACCACTGAGCCACACTGGCCAGTGCTGCGTGTTGATCTTAAACAGGTGGTTAAGGAAAAAGAAGCTAAGACAGAACCTATAGTTCTCCCACATGCCTTCCTAAGAGGTTTCTGTGGGAGAACCAGGTTTTTGGAATGAAATATTACCTTAATTGTATTAGCATTAGGTGTTAAGACTCCAAATAGGAGTCTATTGAAAACCCCCCATTTCACCCTGCTTCTCCATTTTCTGAAACATTTTATATACAAATGTTACCTCATTGTTGTTGTATTTATTTTTATATGAATTAAACAGAAGAAAATCCATCTGTAAATTTTGTATGATTAAGATATTTCCTTAAATCAGTTGGGAAAATGTGCCTTATAAAATAAATGGTGTTGGGATGCGAGGGAAGCAGTTGAGCAGCAGGTTTTCTCTCCCTAAATCAAGATGCGTGGAGGACATGAGGGGAGCATTTCCTGTGGAACCACTTTTCATGGGCACACCCTCCAGGCTCAATACCACAATCCCAGAGTGCAGTACTTCCCAGGTCAGTTCACCTGAGCATTGCGAGGTCCAACCTTAAAATCTCTCTGGAGGTTGAGTCCAGACCTAGCCTAGGTCCTTCAGCAATGAATGTTCTGAGCTATAAAAATAGGGAATTTTACAAGTGACAAAACAAAGACCCTGAGAAGCTTGTTCCATGTTCAAAAGAAAATACCTTGTAAATAGTAGAACCAGGGTCAGAAATTCCAGAGACCCAAAGCTTGGGAGTTTCTTTTATCACAACAGCATTTTCACATGAAGTGCAAATGAGGAAAATAGCCACTTAGCTAAATTGGAAAGTCTTTATTCTCTTCATACGTTCAAGGGCCCAGGCAGGGTGAGCAGAGAAAGGCTTCTGGTGTTGTCACCACAACAGCCTAGCTTATTATTTTTAAATTATCTCATATTTTCCTCCAGTACTTTATTTCCTAACATGAAAATGGCTTTTCTGTAACTTGAACTATACTGAAAAATAATATTCAAAATGCTACCTCAAAATAGGTAGAATTAAATTAACTATTTTAGGTTTCTTTTTTTTAATGTTTTTTTCTTTATTGATTTTACAGAGAGAGGAAGGGAGAGGGAGAGAGAGATAGAAACATCGATGAGAGAGAACATCGATTGGCCACCTCCTGCATGCCCCCCACTGGGGATTGGGCCCACAACCTGGGCATGTGCCCTGACCGGGAATTGAACCAGCGACCTCTTGGTGCACGGGTCGACACTCAACCACTGAGCCACTCCGGCTGGGCTATATTAGGTTTCTTAATATGAATGCAAAATCTGTGAATTATCAGATTTTGTTTCTCATATGTGCATTTAAGGGGGCAAATTTTAAAAATAAGTTTTGGTATGTAGTATTTTTATTTTTTAGTTCCAATTATTTTCTGCCTCCAATGGTGATGTGGGTTGTTTTGTTGTGGGTTGTTTTGAAATGTATTTCATAACTTCTAAGAATGAGGACTTCTTACTTACTTTCTGTTCCTGACTTGTATTGCGTGCCAGCAACATACTTTACATAATGTGAATTTTATGAAGTTTGTTAAAACTTGCTTAATAGTGTAATATTGTTACTTAAAGAAATGTATCAAGTGTGCTCTCTGTAGCCATCTGCTGTGCATCTTAGGAATAACACTTTAGAGCTTGTCAGCAGGAAACGCTTTTGGGTATAGTGAGTAGATCACTTATGTGTCATATTCTTTTTTTTTTATCCTCACCCGAGGACATTTTTTCATTTTCTGTTCAGACAGAGTGGGAGGGAGAGAGAGGAAGAGAGAGAGAGAGAAACATCGATGTGAAAGGGACACATCGAGTGGTTGCCACCCGCACGACCAACCAGGGCCGGGGACAAACTGCAACCGAAGTACATGCCCTTAGCGGGAACCGAACCCGGGTCTCTCTGGACTGCAGGCCGACGCTCTAACCGCTGAGCCAAACCGGCCAGGGCTAGATCACTTATGAAATGCTGTCTCAGAATGATCTCGTCCCTCACAAAACAGGTAATATAACATGACACCCAAACCTCTCGTGGAGAGACTTTTTTTTTCACATGGAACACAGAGCTAATGTCCCAGGACACCCTGGGTAGGTTAAGACTCATCCCAGCACTCACAGGACATAGAGCAGTTGTGATAGAACACCCCAAACTCTCATGTGTATCTCTCTTCACAATAACAGGATTCAGGACTAATGCCACAAGACCTCTCTCTCAGGTTGTACTACTCTTTCTGTACTCACAGGACCAGAGGTGATGTCATGGGACCCCACAGTCTTTCAGTTGTGTCCACAGGCCACAGGAGCAGATGTAAAAGAATCCCCATCTCACCCGGCCGGTGTGGCTCAGTGGTTGAGCATCTACCCATGCACCAAGAGGTCGCCGTTATGATTCCCAGTCAGGGCACATGCCCAGGTTGTGGGACACTTCCCTTGTGTGGGGCATGCAAGAGGCAGCCAGTTGATTTTCTCTCTCATCAATGTTCCTATTTCTCTCTCACTCTCCCTTCCTCTCTCTCTATAATCAATAAATTAAAAAAATAAATAAAAGAATCCCCTTCTCTTTCAGGAGGCAACCTGTCCCCACGCTTACAGGACACACAGCTGTGACAAAAGTACCCCCTATATTTTCAGGTGGGACATTTCCCCACAGCCACAGGGCCCAGATGTGATATGACAAGACTTTAAACTCTCTGGGGTAAGACTTAGGCCTACACTCAGAACCCAGAGCTGATGCCACAGGACCCTCTGTGCTCTCAGAGCAGAACCTCACACACAGTCTTCTCTGCTGCCATCTAGTGAACACCTTGCGAATAGCTAGTATTTCCTAAGCCTGTGCTCTTAATCATTTTGCAAGGACCCAGTGAATCCCCCAAGGCATCAAACATCATCTCTAACTTTCTTATATATCTCTTGTCTTTGTCCCTAAAGGACATGTGACAAGAACCCCTACAATCTCAGGTGGGACCTTACACCAAATTAACAGGATCCACAGCTAACTTGTCAGACATTCTCTTCTTTCAGGAGGGAAACCGTCCCCACACTGAGGACTCCACGCAATCTCAGGTCAGATACCTCCCAACACTCAGAGAACCCAGAGCTGAAGCAACAGGACCCTCTGTGCTCTCAGACTGGCACCTCACCCACAGTCAGATGCTCACTGCAAACAAAGGCTCTTCTCTGCTGCCCTCTCGTGGACAGCATGGGAATAGCAACTATTGACCAAATCCATGCTGTCAGTCATTTGGCAAGGACACAATGGATCCCAGGATCATCTGACCTCACCACTAACTCAGCATACTCGGTATACCCATAGAGGTAGGACCCAATGGGCACGTGGTAGCACCCAACTCTCTCAGGTGGGACTTTTCCCCAAACGAACATGACCTGGAACTGATTTGACAGGACTGCCGATCTCCCAGGAAGGGACTGATTTCTCCACCCCCCCCCAGGACACAGAGCTGATATGACAGGGCGCCCTAGTTTCACAGGGAGACCCTGTTCAAATAGAACACGTACCCTCACTCCTCTGGGGCACACACTACACTTACTGGACCCTGAGGTGACGTGACACAGCTCCTTACTCTCTCAGCTGGGACCCCCTCACAGTCAGACCCTGAGCTGTTGTCCCAGGACACACAAGTCTCTGTGAAACCCCTCCCCACATTCCAAGGACCCAGAGCTGACATGACGGGTTTCCTCATTTTCTCTGCATCAAACTTCTATCCACCAGACTGAGAACTGACGTGACACGACCCCAGGGGTCTGTAGTCAGACCCCTCCCACAGTCATAGGCAGAGTGGATGTGTCAAAACACCCCACTGTCACAGGGAGAGACCTTTATTTTCACAGGACTCAGTGCTATAGTGACAGGACCCACCCACCTCTCACCTGTGATCCTCTCCAATCTCACACAGACGAGACCTGACATCCCAGGACTGCGATACTCTCGCGTGGGATTCTTTTCTTTGGCTCATAAGACCCAGAGCTGGCGTGACCTGACCCCTTATTGTCTCTCATGAGGGCCCAGAGGTCATGTTACAAGAGTTTAGGTTCACACTTCTCCCAACACTCGGATGATCCGCGGACATTGTAACAGAAAACTGTGGTCTGTCAGAACGGAACCTCTTATTGCACTCTTGTGCACAGTGCCATCTAGTGTACATCTTTGGAATAACATTTGAGGATAGGTGCTAGCCTAGTGTACATATTGGGAATTGCCGTTTTCAAAGAATTATTTATTATATTGCAAGTATCCTTTGAAAGACGCCAAGGCAGCTTTTTATTATCAATGCCTCATAATGTTTTATAAACCATGTTTCCATTCTATTTCTGATCATCATCTGCTTGTGGGGTCTCTCTTTTATGTAAGTGAGGCTCTCAAACATATGTATGTCTTAGATTGAATTCTTTTTTTCTTTCTAATTTGTGTCATATCTCCAGGCAAATATTGTTTCATTTAGAGGGAAGTTTGTTTCTCTCCCACTTAAGCAATTAATGAGATATTTAATAGGAGGTAAAATTTGAGAGTACATATATGTAACAATTTCCTGTAATAAGATTTAACAATTTAACTAAAGTAACTTATTTCCAACACAATGATTATGTCAATGAAATATGGAACATTGTACTAATTTCACTTGTGGATGTAAAATTTTTTTTTCAGTTTCAAAGGTCGGAATAAAGAGGACCAGAGTTTTGCCTCTGGCATATTGATTATAGGTCGATTGTTTAGAGAATAAATGAAGAACCTGTGATTGTTCCCCATTTCTTCCTAGAAGAGAGAGTTGGTAAAGCCTGGTTTAGGAAGAGAAATTGAGAATAATTACTGTCGGTTCAGACATTAGGACTCTGAGCAGTAGTTTGTTGACCCCCTTATGTTAGCTCCCATATGCTATAGCTTTTGGTATTGCCTGACATAAACTAAAATGACACAATTGTGCCCTGGCAAGTTTGCCTCAGTCGTTACAGCGTCGGCCCGCGGACTAATGTGTCACGGGTTTGATTCTGGTCCAGGGCATGTACCTTGGTTGTGGTTCATCCCTGGCCCTGGTCAGGTCATGTGACATGGAGGCAAACAGTTGATGTGGCTTTGTCTTCCTCCCTTTCATTCTATCTGATAATAAGTAGAAAAGTATCTTCATGTGAGGAATAAAACAAAACAAAATAAAATTCCACATATGTTGCACTTGTCCTAAATACCTGCATATCACCCATTTCACATCTACAATATATGACAGTGTTCTCTTATTTTTCAAAATGTGATGTGTACCCCATATTACCTTCCTGTCTTTAGTGTTGGGTTATAAGTGAGTTTCCTCTTTGTATGTATTAAATGTTGACTCTATCTAGTTAATCTGATTATGTTTATTTGATTACTGGCCCAGTTGTTAGAACTAAAAAGGTATGAGGGAAATAATTCCATTAAAAAATATTTCCCTCATAGTTTAAAAAAGATGGCAGTGTGAAATTAACAGCTGGGACATTGCTACCTTACAAAACTGCAAAGCTGAGAGATCATGGACATCTGCCAGCAAAAGTAAGCCTTGTTTTTGTTCACTTCATTAGCCTTTTCATATATTGTTGTAGAGTTTAGTAGAATATTGAAATTCTCTGCCTAATTAGTATATCACTGCATCAGCGTTGACATGAAAAGTATTTCTGAAGCTAGCTGCTTTAACTTGGACAGAAACTGGCTCAGGTTGAGGTTTTGGTTTATGGTTAAGGAAGAGGTTTATCTCAGGGTTAGGCTTCAGATGAGAGGTAGGGTTTAGGGTTAGGGTAAAGTGAGGTGTAGGCCCTGAGTTATGGCTCAGACTGAGGCTTGGGCACACTGTTAAGGCTCAGGGTGAGGTTTTGTTCAGTGTTAGGCTGAAGGTAGATCTTTTGATTCCGTGGTAGGGCTCAGTGTGTGGCTTAGGTAAAGTGTTAGGTTCAGGCTGAGGCTTAGGAATAGTATTAGGGCACAGGTAGATTCTTAGTTGCAGTATTAGAGAGAAGGTGGTTTCTTAGGAACAGTGTTAGGGCTCAGCGTCAGGCTTAGGTGAGGTGATAAGGTTCAGGTAGATTCTTAAGTATAGTATTAGGGCGCAGGTAGATTCTTAAGTGAAGTGTTAGGGCTCAGTGTCAGGCTTAGGTGAAGTATCAGGGTTCAGGCTGAGGTTTAGGCGCCGTGTTAGGGTGAAGGTAGAATTTTAGGCACAGTATTAGAGCTAAGGTAGTTTCTTAGGCACAGTGATAGGGCTCAGTGTCAGGCTTAGGTGAGATGTTAGGGTTCAGGCTGAGGCTTAGGCACAGTTTTAGGGTGAAAGTATAGTTTCAGGCACAGTATTATGGCGATGGTAGAGTCTTAGGCACAGTATTAGGGCGAAGGTAGTTTCTTAGGCTCAAGGTCAGGGTGAGGGGTGAGGGACAAGGGGTGAGGGACGAGGGCATGGGTTAGGGTTAAAGCTAGGATTAGGACTCAGGTTAGGGTTAGGACTCACTGAGCCACAACAGCCGGGACCCATGTTTTCTTTCTCTCTTTCAATATCTCCTGCATATGGGGTCTGTGAGTTTCATTTATGTGAGGTTTCCACACATATGTATGCCTAAAATTTGTTTATTTTCTGTTGCTAATCTGTGTCATAAGTATTTGCTTAGTAAATAAGTAAAGAACCATGTAGTTTAGAGGGAAGTTCCTCCCCCACATAAGCCAGTAATCAGATATTTAATGGAATGTAAATTTTGGAAGTACATCTCTTTCACCCTTAGAAATTTCACAGTTTTTCTAAAGCAACCTTTTTTGGATTGAAAGATTTTATCAGTGAAATTTAGAAAAGTCTCCTGATTTAGCTTCTGGATGTAAAACATTTTTTTACAGATCAAGGACTACAAGCAGAATTTTTACCTGAATCAAGAGGTGTGGCAGACATTCATTAGGTGAACATTTCCTGTGGGACCACTTTTCACATCCTGCAGGCTTCATACCAGAATTCCAGCTTCACTAATTCCCCTGTGATCTCACCTGAGCACTGAGCGGTCCAACCTCAGTCTCTCTGCAGGCGGAGTCCAGACCTAGCCTAGGCCCTTCAGCAATGAATGGCGTAAGCCATAAAAATGGAAATTTTACAAGTGACACAATGAAGACCCTCATAGCTTAGTTCTGTGTTGTAAAGAACATACCTTGTAAATGTTAGAACATGGTCAGATACATTTCAGGGACTCAAAGCCTACAAGTTCCCTTTATCCAAACTCCTACAATGTCACATGAAGAAGTGCCATGAAATAGGCAGCCAATCGGATCCATGTTTCTCTCTCATTAATGTTTGTATCTCTCTCCCTCTCCCTTTCTCTCTCTGAAGTTTATAAAAATATTACAAAAAAGTGAAATTAGAAGAGTAGCCACTTTGAGGTAGTCAATTAGAAAGATTGTTTATTCTTTTCAGACTGACAAGAGACCAGGCTGGGAGAGGAAAGAGAAGTTTCTGGTCTTGTCACCGCAACAATGTAGCTTATTATTTTTAAATTATGTCATGTTTTTCTCTAGTACTTTTTCCCTAAAATGAAAATGGATTTGTTTTTTTGCATCTTACTTAATTCAGAAAAAGAAAATTTATTAAAAATTCTACCCCAAGAAGTAAAAAATAACTGGCACGATTTTAATGTACCTTTCCAGATATCTCTACATGCACATTTTCTTTCTTCTACTTATTTTAGATTTTATGTACTATTTTAGGTTCTTAATATTGATGCAAAACCTTTTGAATTTCCCCCTTTTCTAAAATGTGCATTTAAGGGTGCACATGTTTTCATAAGTTTTGAAACGTAGTATAATTGTATATGATTTTATAGATTTTTAGTGAGAGAAGAAGGGAGAAGGAGAGAGATGGAAACATTCATCTGCTGCCTCCTGCACACCCTTATAGTGGTCGAGTCCAAAACCCGGGCATGTGCATTGACCGGTGACCTCTTGGTCCTTGGGTTCACAACAGGTGAACCACAACAGCTGGGTGGCATGTAGTATTTTTATTATCATTAAGTTCAAATTATTTTCTAGGTCCAATGGTGGTTCATTTTTGTTATTTAGAAGTACATTTCATAACTTTTAAATATAAGGAGTTTCTAGTTACCTTTTATTCAAGGTTTATAGGTTAACTGCAATGACAACAAAAAACGTACTTGTAATTTCAATCCTTTGGATTTTGTTGAAACTTGCTTTTTAATGCAATGTGATCACTTAAAAATGTCCTAAGTGTGTTCTCTGCTGCCATCTCGTGTGCATCTTGGGAATGACAACTCAGTGCGTGTCTTAGTGCACAGGGATTCCATATTTAGCAATATTGATGGCCACTTGCTGTTCATGTTCAGTTTTTATATCATTACTGATTTTGTTAGAGTCTATTGTTTATAAAAGAGGTTTGGTCTGTCCTTGAATGAGAGGTGTGTTCAATCTATTATGATTATAAATTTGTTTATTTTTCTTGTAGCTCTGTTCTATATAATTTGAGTCGATGTTACAAGGTACATAGAAATTTGGAACTTCCTGGTAAATTAAACTTATACACATGACGTGTTTTTTATTTTTAGTAATGCTTTTTGTCTTCAAGTCTATTGTATGTTATTCTATAATTTTCATTAGTTTATGTTTGCATAATAAAGGGTGTGTCAGCTCTGGAGTGACCAGCTCTCTTGTTCGACAGTTAAACCTTGTTATTTACTTAATATGGGATCCTCAGTCAACACCTGGCCAAAGGGGACAGGTGAGAGAAGGATCGGTTGCCTTCTGCATGACTGACCAGGGCCGGGGATCGAATCTGCACCCCAGGTATGGGTCCTTGACCAGGAATTGAACCTGTGACCCTTAGGTGCATGGGCCTATGCTCTAACTGCTGAGACAACACAGCCAGGGTTCATTGTTGTTTTAATTTGTAATTCCCCAATGATATATTGAGCTATTTTTGCAAGCTTACTTACTATGTCTTGTTGACATAAGAAGTATCCAAATCTGTAGAGAATTTTCATGAGTGAATTTGAGCAAAACTGACCACAGAGTCTTGGGAATGAAGGTCTGAAATGCTCTGGACAGTAACATGTTGCAGATTCTTTTATGCATTTGGAATGAGGAGGAAACAAAGGAAGACAGTGAGGGTGGAAGAGAGCAAGGCCGGGATCGGATGACAAAGTGGTTAAGAGAACAGGCTCTCATGCTTTAGAGGGGGGACTGCTGCGGGGATTTCAAAGGTGTTTTCATGTAGATGTACAGGAACAATAGACAGAGCTTATTTAAGGCACAGACAAGTCTTTTACTAAAGTTACCTGCCTTGGGTTTGATTGTCCAGTTTGACCTGTTCTATTTGAAATTTATGATTATATCACCTGGAGGTTGTTTTCCACAGACCCCCCCCTCACCTTTTAAAGAAATCCTCACCCTAGTGTATTTTTCCATTTATCTTCAGATAGAGTGGGAGGGAGAGAGGAAGGAAGAAAGAGAGAGAAACATCGATGTGAGAGAGACACACGAACTGGTTGCCATTCACAGGACCCCAACCAGGGGCCGGGGACAAACTGCAACCAAGGTACGTGCCTTTAGCATGAACTGAACCCAGGACTCCCTGGTCTGAGGGCTGATGCTCTGACCGCAGAGCCAAACTGGCCAGGGCAGGTGTACAACTTTTAAATTTTCAGCTTTTCTCTTTTCCTGATATGTGTGATTGACGGTGAGCATTGGTCTGTAAATTTTCGTATGTGGTATTTTTATTATCATTCAGTTATAATTTTTTTTCTGGTTCCCATTGTGATTTATTTTCAGGGTTAATCAGAAGTGTAATCTTAATTTTAAATATAAGAACTTTCTAGTTAACTTTTGTTGCTGAGTTCTCTAGTAAATGCAATAAGATAAAGAAACAAAGTTTAAATAATTTTAATTCTTTGAGGTTTGTTGAAACTTGTTTTTCATAGTACAATAGGGTCACTTAAAAAAATGCCCACATTTTCAAAGAGACTAACTTTAGATAGTTAATTCTGGAATCTAAGAGTAAGGTTGTTGATTCTAGGTAGCATTCAGAAGCAGTTTCATTAAAGAATGCTTTACGGGCCATGGAAAGTGGCAGTGATCAATCAGTCCCACTGTGGTGTACTGGTGCGATTCTGTCTCCTGAGACATCAGACCCTCCTTGCTCTGGAGCTTTGGTGGGTGTCCTCAGCCCAGGACACTCTCTCCCAGTGTTGCTGGGTGGTGGCTTTGTTGTTCTTCAGGGTTCAGCCTCAGTGCTGTCTGTACAGAGGCACAATTTCATGTCTGGGGTCAAAATTGACTCAATGTCTCCATTGTGTTTGACCAATTTTCAATGTCCCTATGGAGTAGGGTTTTTTGTTTCAGATGCTATTGCTTTTATGCCGGACAATTCTTTGTCCTGAGGCACTGTTCTCTGCATTGTGGATGCTCATCAACATTCATCACGTCTATTTCCTGTTTGCCGGTGGCAGAACCCCCTTACCCCACACCGAGGACAATCTGAAGGGCCTGCAAACATTTGCAAATGTCCCTCAGGAGCTAAAGTGCCTTTGGTTTGTCTCTTGGGACTAACACCTGAGGGAACACAGTTCTTTTGCTGCCATCTAGTGTACATGTTTGGAATTGCACCTTTCAGGGATGTATCTGTTGGTATTGTTTTGCAAATACCTCTCCTTTATTTATTTATTTATTTTTTCTTATTAATTTGTTTTTGTTACAGATGTGATCCCCCATTGACACCCTCCGCCCCATCCCCCCACCCCATTTCCAGCATTGTTGTCCATGTCCATCAGTTATGCGTACATGCATATAAGTTCTGTGGTTTATCTCCCCCCCCTTTGTGAGGGTTGTCAGTCTGTACCCTACATCCACGTCTCTGGGTCTACCCTGTTCCTCAGACTGTTATGTTTATTATATTCCACAAATAAGTGAGATCATGTGATATTTGTCTTTCTCTGCTTGGCTTGTTTCGGTTAGGATAATACTCTCCAGTTTCCTCCATGTCGTCTGAAAGGACAAGAGATCTTTCTTTCTTACAGCTGCATAGTACTCCATTGTGTATATGTACCACAGCTTTTTTATCCATTCGTCTACTGATGGACACTTGGGCTGTTTCCAGACATTAACTATTGTAAATAGTGCTGCTATGAACATGGGGGTACATGTATTCTTTCTGGTTGGTGTTTCAGGCTTCTTAGGGTATATTCCTAGAAGTGGGATCAGTGGGTCAAATGGCAGTTCAATTTCAAAGCCCCCAAGGCAGGTTATATCAAAACTGATGCAGAATGTTTTATAGATCCACGTTTTTATTCTATTTCTGATTCTCTTCTGCTTGAGGATCTCTGATTCTTGTATAGAAGGGAGGTTATCATAGATATGTATGTATTAAATTTGGTTATCTTTTCTTTGTGACCTGTGCCATATCTTAATCCAAAGATTCCTGAGGTTACAAAGAGGTTTGTTTCTCTCCCACACAAGCTACTAATGAGATATTTGGTAGGTAAATATTTGAAGTACGTGTACATCATAATTTCTTGTCATAAGAATTAAAAATTTAATAAAAGTAACCAATTCTCAACAGAATGATTATGTCAATGAAATATAGAGCAGTCTACTAATTTAGTTTGCAGATGTAAAACTTTTTCTGGGTTTCAAACGTGGGAATAAAGAAGGCCAAAGTCTTGCCTATGGAATGTTTATTTTAGGTTGATAAGAAAAAGAAAAGAACTTCTGAATGTACCCCATTTATTCCTAAGAGATTTAGTCAGAAAAGCATGAGGTCTAGACATTAAGACTCGAAGCAGGAGTTTGTTGATCCCCTAACCTTAATTCCTTTATGCTATAGTTTTTGGTATTGCCTAAAGTACATAAAAATGCTACATATGCTGCACTTTCCCTAAGTTACCTGCACATCATCCATTTCAACTCTACAATCTAAGAGCATGTTCTCTTATTTTTCGAAATGTCCCATAAACCCCATATTACCTCCTTGTTTTTGGTGTTGATTTGTATGTGAGTTTCCCTTGTGTATATATTAAATGTGGAGCCTGGCTGGTATGGCTCAGTGGTTGAGCTTTGACCCATACACAAAGAGGTTGCCGGTTCGATTCCCGGTCAGGGCACATGCCCAGGTTGTGGGCCTGATCCCCAGTGGGGGGCATGCAGGAGGCGGCCAATCGATGTTCTCTCTCATCGATGTTTCTACCTCTCTCTTCCTATCCCTTCCGCTCTCTCTAAAATCAATAAAGAAAAAAAATGTGAAATAGATCCTGTTCATCTTATTATGTTTAGTTGATTATTACTCCAGTTTTTATAATTGACGAGGTATGAGAAAATGACCTTTTTTTTTTTTTTTTTTTAAATCTCTCACAGTTTTGAAATTAATGGCTGGGAAATTGCTAACTTCTGAAACTGCTGATGCTGAGAGATCATGAGCGTCTGCTGGCACAGGTAAGTCTTATTTTTGTTCACTTTGTTTGCCTTTTTGATCTGTTGATGCAGGGTTTGTTAGAATTTTGAAGTTCTGTGACTTATTTTTTTCTCGTCTACATTTACATTGACGTAAAAATAGTATTTTTGTTAAAATAGCTGTTTGGACTTAGAGATAAACTTTTTAACCTTAATTGAATTATGAGTTTGTTTACAATGTGAGTTTCTGGTTTAGTTCATGCATCTGACATATGGTAACTGGGGTCTGGTGCCTGGCTCCAAGACCAGATTGTGGCTACGGTGTTTTGGTTATGGATCCGTGTTCCATGTCCAGCATCTGTTTTAAGGCCAAATCTTTATACAGCTGTTTGTCTTGGGTTTAGTGCATCTTTGGCTGTGAGTTTATGTCCTGAGTTTCCACGTGGGGGTACATCTGCAGCTACAGATTCATATTCTGGTGTGTGGAATCTGGCATTACGAATCCAGTGACAGTCTCTGGCTTCTGGCTTCTAGGTTTTGTGCTGCTTGGTCCGTTTGGGTCTGGGAAACAGCGTCAAGGTACTTGTTTTGGTTTGTGGTCCAGTCTAGGGTCAAGGTTACTGAGTCCAGGTCTGTGTCTAGGATACTTATTTTGGCTCAGGCATCTGGTGTCTGTCAAATGAAGGTCACTGTGTTGAATTCAATAATAATTGGGGCCCCCCACTTTATGGAGTTGAGTCAGGTTATTGCAAAGCTAAGGAAATTTCTTGGCTACTGGAATGGGAAATCTCAGACTGTCCACAAGGCCTAATAATTTATGGGCTGCCAATACTTTGCAAGATCTTATATCTCCCACCCGAGGATCCCTGGAAGCATTCAAGACCTTGCTTGGACAGAGCAGCCATGGTTCAAGTCCCTTTCCAGTGACCTTTTTAAAAGGTGAAACCGAGAAAAAATAATGACCTTGATCACAGGATATGCTCCTTTTCATGCATCAAAGTGAGGAGATAAAGGCAGGTTCAGCAGTGAGGTATGGGGCCACGGGAAGGGAGGGCTGAGTTTGATGCAATTTGGGGCTCAGCTCCCAGACAGGCAAGTCAGTACACAGCACATCTGGAGGTTTATTTGGACTCTACAAATCTGGAAATACAAAAAAAATTAAGTAGGCAGATTTTGCCTTCAAGGTCAGAAGCTCTCAGTCCGCATTTATAGAAATGCACAATAGAGGTTCCTGGAAGGAGTGCAGGTTAATTCCATAACAAAAACCCCCAGAAAGGCCAGTTTCCTTCAAGAGGGGAACAGTAATTGTAGCCATTCCTTTTTCTGAGACCCTGATGGATTAGCAAAGGATTTTTATTTACCGTTAAAGAACATAGTGCTGGTAATTCTGACCTATTCCAAGTAACATAACTGCTCGTGTCTGGGAGCAAGGCAATCAGATTGCTGAATGAGTTCTGCTGCAAAAGTAGAGTGTTCCCACTGCAGAAAGTCAGGTCACCTGAGAAAGGATTGTAGAAATCAAAGACTGGATTTGGGGGAGAAACCTAGAACAATCACAGGGTTGCTCCCAGCATGTTTCCCCTCCTGCTCACTCATAGCCTGGGATAAGTTAAAGTTATCATGAAAAGAGAATCCACTAAGGCCCCTATACATGACACAGGGCTGAACCCAGTCGGGGAAACCACAAGCTTTAAAGTGTGTGGACTTTACTAAGGCAGAATTGCTTGAAAGGACCAATGACAGGCTTGCAAAGTATATGTCTGTCCCTAGACAACAGAGCCCCACGAGAAACCCACTCGGTCCCCTATTTGTTGTGGCGAGTCTGTGTAGCTTTCAAATCCACTTTCCTTTCGCTTACCCTTTGCGAACTCTCCAATTTTGTGAGATGGTGCATCCGGACACTGCAGCTTGGTTTCATCTTTGGGGACTCATCTGGGATCGTCAGGAATGGTAAGATAAATGGACTCTCTACAGCTTTGCTCTTTTCCTTTCTTTTGAGAGGACAAACATCGGGACCCTGTCAGCCACTCAAAAGCGACTAGCATGCCTGGCATTCTTAAAGACACAGGGAACAGGCTTCCTCAGCAATGTTCAGCCCAATCCTCTGTTTATGGAAACATAGTGCTGATGCCGACCCAATTTCTGTCTCTGACACCAGGACTTTTGGTCTCCCTGTGGGCCATCTCCTGCAGGCATGGGTCAGACATTTAAGAGCCACAAGGGCGGCTGCCTCTAGAAGACTCCCATGACAGGATGCACCGGTCTCAGAATGGGCAAGATTGCTTTAGGCAGCCCGCCGGTGTCAAGCAAACATCCGAGCAACACAGGCACACTATGAAAAAGCAAACATTGGTCCATCCTCAGCCCTGATCACCCAGTAGGTTGTTTTCCCAGAGACCATAGTCCCTATTTCTCCTCTCTATCACTGTCCTTTCCTGTCGTTCTGCATGAAATTGAATGGAGGTTGGAGACAGGAGTCCCTCGGGTGCTGACCTCTGTCACCTGACCTGATGGCCAAGGGAACCCTTTCCCGCAGGTGTCCAGTCGAGCGTGATCAGATGACTGTAACACATGCCTGACAGCTCCTGGCACTGACCCCAAAGGCTTGAATTCTTCACTGTTCTCTTCAGTCTCTTTCTCGGGGACAAGGGCATAGAGACTCTATGTAGACTAGTAGGACAGGCATATACCTGTGATGGACAATATGGACAGACACAACTCCTGAGGAGAATCACTGAACTCCCATGGACTCCGGGGATTTGTCCTTCTCTCCAAATCCTTTGTCTGCAGACTGTCCTCAAAAGGACACACCTGGAACGTTTATGTATATTGTATTGAGATATTCCCCTGAGTTCTCTCTCAAAAGTGTCACCTTTACCAAGCAGGACAAACCCTTGAGATAAAGGATACAGTGTGCACTGCTCCTTGAGCACACCTTCTCTGTTTTTCCTTCTCTTATTTCTTACCTTTGCTTTTTCTTTCCTACTTTAAAGGTCCCTATGAGATTTACAATAAGGGGAGCAGTGAGAGTAGCAGCTTGTCCCGGGCTAACCCCCTAAACCTGTCTCCAAAGACCCTCCTTGATCTTGCCTCTTCTATCTTAATTAAGCTCTTCCCTTGTTTCACTTTATGAATGAAAATGGGCCACACACAGACCTGACAGGGTCAAGGGTTGACAGAACCCAGGCTAAGGGAAGACAGGAGGGAAAATGGGTGGCCGGCTTTTGCATTTGGAATTTCCATTGGAATTGCTTTCAGAGAGTCTGAGCAAAGACCTTTGTTGTATAAACGAGAGCTGAACTCATTGACTCCAAAAAGAAGGGGCACATCCTCCCTCCAGCCGAATCTTGGGTGTTCTTAGGTGACTAAGAATCTTTGTAGAGTTGTCAGAGGTCCTTCTTCATGACGTGCAGGGGCCCCGTAGGGAAATCCTACTCAACTGTACTTACACAACTGACTCATTCGGGGATGCACATATAAAGGCTGGTCACCTAGCACTCTGAGTCCTCATGGCTATATTAGACAGCTGAGCAGAGAAACTGAGGCACGTATCAGGGTTGAGTGCGACTCGAAGGCTGAGAGTCTCCTGGAGCTCAAGCCATAAGCAGTACACTTCGACCCAGCACATCCCGTCCCTAGAGAATTTGCTCAGGCTCTGCAGATGTTGAAAATGCCCATAAAATTAACATAGGCAATTGTGTCTCGAAGTCCAGAAACCCCCAGACCCCAGCTCTCCTTCATACTCCTGTTTGGAAGCCTTTTACTGGGGAAGCGCTTTATAGACCTGAGAGGATTGAACTAGAAATCATCTCCTTAAAATGGCCCGAATGCCATTGTCTTTGGCTGCATGCATTATTTTTTTGCATGTAAAATTTAGAAATATGTCTGCTCTAGAATTAAGCAGAATGAATGGTTGGAAAGCTTACCTTGATTTGGAAATTAGAAGTTTTAGGATCAGCACAGAGAAATTACCAAAAAAAGGCATTAATAATGTTACAGACCATCTCTGAGCTCTTGTGAAGCTAATAAATGTCCACACTCCATTCATCGACCTTTTGTACCTACTCCACTCTGTTCTTTGGTGTCTCAGCTCCCTTGTTTTGCCTTGCCCTTTCCCTCCCTCTTCCTTCCCCATCCATCTCCTCCACTACCACTCCTTACTGACTTAAGGGAACATGAGAATAGGAGTTCCAACAGCTTCCTTTGAAGAACGGCTGGTCTCCACCAGAGAGGAACTAGCCATTTCCCCCATGTTCTCTGGGATCTTGATGAGTTCGCCAAGAAATTTAAACCCTGAAACTGCTGAAGCTGAGAGAACACGTGTTATAACCTGACGGCGAGATAACCAGAGACGCATGGCCGAATTGTAAAGGAGCACTTTATTTCGCCGGCGGGCTGCGGAGGGCATAGTTTCCCCTCAGATCAACAGCCCCGATTCTCTTTGCTCGATTCTCTTTGCTCGTCCCATTTTAAAGACAGAAACTCCCTCCTCCTTTGCCCCCTCCCCTCAGGGAACCAGTACAATAGTGGGAGTGACAGAGACCATAGAAGTCAAAATTAGCATTATTTACCGACGGCCTAAGCACTTACAAGTACCTGCAAATACCTAATACTCAGGAAACTGCAAATGCCTCCCAACTCCTGGGGCCACTATAATCTTAGGTGAAATTCCTTTCTGTCTAGGGGTAATTAACCTATTGTTGGAAGAATATCGAGGAATGTCTATTGGTGACAAAATGGAGTCTTTTAGTCGCCTTAACCAAGGGGCCTACATAAAATGGAATCTAGTTGCCTTAGCCTTGGAGCCCACAACATTCCCCACTGGTTTTCCTTACAAGTCAAATCGTTGACTCAATTTAGTTTTTATGAGGCTCTATTAGACATGGCCCAAATGCTAGGAGTAAATATCGTATAAGCCAATTTTCAGATTGTCACCTTTTTTTTCTTGTTCCTCGATATTTTTCCTAACTAGTGATAAACTTTCTTGAATAATCCCTCAATTATTCACATAAAAACAGCATTTTTTCCCCAGTGCAACACATAATTCTCCTCCCTTAAGAAATAAGAGGTTTAATCCTCTCCTGTTCCGCGGGACGGTTTCTAAGTTCCCAGTTCCATTGGTGCCCAGGTCTATAAGGACTCCCCTGTACAGTCATAACCAGAAAAATCAAAGTCCCGATAAACACAAGAGTCTTATCTGGAGGGGCCTGAACAGTCCGTTTTGCTTTTCCCCCTCAGCCGGGAATGGTGCTGCCAGATCGGGATGCCGTTGACCTTGACAGCCTTTGGTCCAGGCAGGATGACAGTGTATCGTCCCTTCCAGGCTGGAGTTAGTCCCTGGGTGGTGAACTTCTTTACCCATATCAAGTCCCCAGGCTGGAAAGGGTGCACAGGGTCCGCGGTGGGCACAGGCAGGGCGTCGCAGACGTGTTTCTGGACAGCTTTCTGGGTGGACTGCAGGGCCTGTAAAAACTGTAAGAGGGCAAGGAGAGCAGAGTGGTCCAGTTTTCACCGGTTTTTAAAGTAAATTTGGTTAAGTTTCCCTTCAAGGTCCTGTTCATTCGCTCTATCTGCCCGGAACTCTGTGGGTGGTAAGCCTATTTGAGCTTCCAATTTACATCTAACCCCTTAGAGATAGCCTATGATCTCTTTGCTATAAAGGCGGGGCCATTGTCTGGTCCAAGAGTGAGGAGTAGCTTAAACCTGTTACTCCCTTTACTACATCCCAGACTGTTATTCCATTACCAGAGGCAAGCTCTCCCTCTACATAATCCTTCTTTAACTTGCATAGACCCTCTGCGACTTGCCTAGTCCTTCCCCTGACATTAACCTGAGAGCTTGTTCAATCTATATATCCCCTAGCTTTCCTTCTTTTCCTCCCTATTCAGACCCACACATTCCTGCTTCCCTCTGCCTTCTCCCTTTTCCTGCGACCTTACTGGACATCACCTGCCTCTCAGAAGTTCAGTAAGCTTGGTGTAACCTAAGTGGGTAGTCTGGTGCAGCTGGTTGACTAAAGTCCGACCCTGGGACCAACAACCTCCCATCAGGCAGAGTCCATCACCCGCTTGGTTCTTGGGTGGCTTGCTTCTGTTCAGCCAAGTCATTTTCTGACCCAGTGTATCTGGAGAGGTCATTCCCCACTGGTTTTAGGGCCACTCCCAAGCTTTCTGGTGTAGCAGATTTTCCCGTGCCTCACCGGAGTTCCCTTTTTAATGTCCTTCCCGGCCAAGGTTAATAACCCTCGGACCCTGCAGATGGCGCTATGCAAGTGCGCTGTGGCAAAGGCATATCTGTTGTCAGTATAGATGGTTACTGACTTTCCCGTGCCCCATCAGGGAGCCTGGATTAGGGCTATGAGTTCAGCCCGTTGGGCTGAAGTTCCCCTACTCAAGGACTGTGACCAAATGACACGGTCCAGAGTTACTACTGCTGCCCCAGCATACCTGATTTATTCCTGGACATAGCTGCTCCCGTCCGTGAACAATACCTCATCTGATGATGGCAGTGGGACATCCTTGAGGTCTGGGCGGGCCGTCTGCACTATGTCGATTACCTCCAGGCAGTCCTGTAGAGGTTTCTCCGGGTCATCATCTGGAAGCAGGCCGGCGGGATCGATGGCCAATGGCCTGGAGTGGCAGTGGCCAGTAATTGCACAGTCACTGGAGAAGATCACAGTACTCTTCCCAAAGTCTATAGTCCTCTTTGAAGTCCAGGGGTAGGTTAGAGGCCCATTGGCTCGGTCAGGACCTAGTCTACTGCACCAGTACCTACCAGAAAACTAAACCTAGTTTGTCCCCTATTGTCTTGTTATTCTTGGCTCCTGAGGGCTCAGTTGGAAGGAGCTCCAGCCCTATCATTTTCCAAATTAAAGATTTCACTCTGTTCCTCTACACCTGACTTTGCCCTTGTCTTTTCTATCCCTAGCTGGAACCTAGGCCTGCCATCCTGACCCTTCCTAGGGTGCTGTTTTCCATGGGCCCTCTTTCCCTTAAGGCTGAAACTACCACCTTTGCTATTCTTTTATCCTGCATTTCCCCATGGGTGTCCCTATTATTATATACCTTTTGAGCTTTTTAACAAATTGGGCCTATAGGCCTAACCGGAGAACACGGTGAAAAGTGTCCAAGGAAGCCCTCCCACGGCAGTATTTGGGTCCATCCCACCATGGGCAGAAGGATGGGAAAATTTCCTCTGACCCCAGGTTTACAAAAGGACGCAGGAGAGGGGAACACAGGGCAGAGTGTTTTTCAACTCTCCAAGAGCACTTCGCGCATGCGCCTGGGATCCCTATTTTCAACTCCCCAAAATTCAGAGAAGCCTGTTGGAAACTTGCTGGAGCCAAACCCTAGGCGCCAAACCCCAGGCGGGGAACCCTGCCTTTCCCCGCATTTCCTTTGATAGCACTTTAGCACTTTCCCAGCCGCCTGATGCGGCAAAATTACAACTTGTGCTATCTTAGTTTCAGGTAAAACCTGCACAATGGCCTTAGTGGTCCAGGCCACAACTCCCATTTCGAAACCCCAAATAATCAGAACCAATAACTCCAGGCAACACCTGGAACCCCCCACAGTGAGACCATTCCTTCCCAAGACCAAACACACCGCTCCACCAGGCAGTGGCCCACAGACCCCTGCTGGGATAGCTCCCGGCCCCACCTCTGGTGTGGTGGAGGTCCAGCCCCGCACTCCCCGAGGTGGCGCCATAGAGATCCCGATCATAGTCCTGGCGGCCTGCTCCCTGGCTGGAACACCGGAGCAGGGGTGACAGACATTTGCCCCACTGTTGGACGGGGTGGGGTGGCCCCTTAATCAGTTACTACTCTGTTAACTGCCTGTAGCAACCGAGCCACAAAATAGCAAATTTTCCTTTTTTTCCTTCCCCTGAGCCGCGTGCATGAGGGAGCTCCCAAAGGGACCGTGGTGCGGCCGCAAAACCTCGCGCCCTCAGTCCCTCTTGCCTGCG
Organism: Tadarida brasiliensis; assembly: GCA_030848825.1. NCBI lineage: Eukaryota > Metazoa > Chordata > Mammalia > Chiroptera > Molossidae > Tadarida > Tadarida brasiliensis. The sequence continues at coordinate 78,372,243 of CM061270.1, forward strand.
CAGCCGCGGGAGATGCCGAGGTGTCCCGCGGGTCATTACCGGGTCACGCGTCCCCAGGGCACAGCCCCGTGCTCGATGTCAGCCTCGGTGGCGCAAGCCGCCCCAACAGGGGCCTGGAGGGCGAGGGAGTAACACCCCCTTCTTCCCCACCTTATTAGCCTCCTGCATGCCCCCCACTGGGGACCCGGCCCACAACCGGGAACCGAACTGGTGACCCCCTGGTGTATGGGTCGACACTCAACCACTGAGCCACACCGGCCAGGCCTTTTGCTGTATCTCTGCCCCGCAGGCACTTCCCTACCTTTTCCCAGGCCTCCCCTGGGGCCCAGACCAGTATTCTTGCCCTTAGCGGGAACCGAACCTGGGTCTCTCTGGACCGCAGGTCAACGATCCAACCACTGAGCCAAACCAGCCAGGGCCACTATCCATGATCAGACCAACCACAACAAAGTTGAGGGAGACACAGTAGGGAGGCAGACGAGGACAAAAACAAGGGAAGACACACAAGACAGAAACTTTCGCTTTGTCCGCCTGGCCGCTCTCCTCGCGGAGATTTCAGACGCCTCTTGGCATGTGGCGGGTTGGTATAATCCCCCAACCCGGACCAGGTTCGCTGGTGGAACATCAGAGTGCTCCAAGAACCTGGCACCGCCTTACAGCCGTATGAGGTCGCCACGGAACCACAGGGTAGGACTCACTCAGGCTCCGTAACCGAAGTCGTGGAGCACGGTCACTCACACACAGTTACATTCACACGGTCACACTCACACACCGTCTGAACTTCCTACCAGAAATTTCCTTCCTGAAATTTCCTATCCTGAGCGGCACCCATGCCGCTGGCAGTCACACACACCGTCTGAACTTCCTACCAGAAATTTCCTTCCTGAAATTTCCTATCCTGAGCGTTGGTGACTGCGGTGGGACTCGAACCCACGATCACAGTCACTGGAGGTAACTGCGGTGGGACTCGAACCCACGATCACAGTCACTGGTGGTAACTGCGGTGGGACTCGAACCCACGATCACAGTCACCGGCAACTGCGGTGGGACTCGAACCCACGATCACAGTCGCTGGTGGTAACTGCGGTGGGACTCGAACCCACGATCACAGACACCGGTGGTAACTGCGGTGGGACTCGAACCCACGATCACAGTCACCGGCAACTGCGGTGGGACTCGAACCCACGATCACAGTCGCTGGTGGTAACTGCGGTGGGACTCGAACCCACGATCACAGTCACCGGCAACTGCGGTGGGACTCGAACCCACGATCACAGTCGCTGTTGGGGAGGTGATCAGTCTCCCCGGTCCGCACCTGGAGCGGACCAGATTTTACCAGGGTTTTGAACTCCACCTAACGTCTTAGGGGATCCTGGAGAGGAGAGGTTGTGCCGCGTCCGACCCTCTCACTCTCCCCCAGTTGGACCGGTCACCCAGAACTCACCTCCGGAGGCTTTACCAGGTCTCCTTTAATCTTTTTGGGGATGTCTTGGCGTCTCCCGACCGCTCATCAGAAATCCAAGTAGAATCTTCGGGGCCCTGGAACTTCCTAGGGGGTACCCCCCCGAAGAACTCCAGATATCTGGTGGCCGGACCGGGAGAGGCCGTTCATCCTAGGCGTCTATCCCCTGGTGTCCTAAAGCACCAGGGATCTCGCTGGGGCCTCCAAATGTTATAACCTGACGGCGAGATAACCAGAGACGCATGGCCGAATTGTAAAGGAGCACTTTATTTCGCCGGCGGGCTGCGGAGGGCATAGTTTCCCCTCAGATCAACAGCCCCGATTCTCTTTGCTCGATTCTCTTTGCTCGTCCCATTTTAAAGACAGAAACTCCCTCCTCCTTTGCCCCCTCCCCTCAGGGAACCAGTACAATAGTGGGAGTGACAGAGACCATAGAAGTCAAAATTAGCATTATTTACCGACGGCCTAAGCACTTACAAGTACCTGCAAATACCTAATACTCAGGAAACTGCAAATGCCTCCCAACTCCTGGGGCCACTATAATCTTAGGTGAAATTCCTTTCTGTCTAGGGGTAATTAACCTATTGTTGGAAGAATATCGAGGAATGTCTATTGGTGACAAAATGGAGTCTTTTAGTCGCCTTAACCAAGGGGCCTACATAAAATGGAATCTAGTTGCCTTAGCCTTGGAGCCCACAACACACGGACATCTGCCGGCAAAGGTAAGCCTTATGTATATATTTTTTTGTTTACTTTGTTAGCATTTGTGATCTGTTACTGCAACGTTTGGTGCTATTTTGAATTTCTGCACGTTTTTTCTTTTCTGCATTTACATTGACATGAAAAAGTATCTGTTAACCTAGCTGCTCAGAGTTAGAGCAGCTTTATCGACTCATGGGTTTGTTCACAATGTGAGGATGTGGTTCAGTTCATGCATTGGGAATCTGGCATCTGGGGTCCGGTCATTGGCTCCAACTCCTGATTGAGGCTATGGAATCTTGTTTATGTATCGACGTTCCATGTCCAGGGTCTGTGGTTTTAGGTCAAATCTTTATTCTGTTGTGTGTGCGCAGTTTTGGGGCTTTTTGGGTGTGAATTTGTGTTCTCGGTTCATGTGTGGGATCCATGTTCAGCTATAGAGTCCAATTTCAGCGTGTGGAATCTGGCAGTAACTACATTTGTGCGGCATTCTGATCGTTTTATAAAGAACTTTAACTGTTCAAATATGTAATCCTGGCTATTTTAACCTATTCCAATTAATGTAGCTATTGGTTTCTGGGAGCAAAATCCAGAGAATTACTACATAAGGTTTGCAGGAAAACTGTAGACAAGTCTGTCCACTTTGAAGATTCTATAAACCTGAAATGAAAGTTCAGAAAACAAAAACAAAAACAAAAACAAAAAACACACCTAGAAACAAGCATAGGGCTGCTTTGAGTGTTATGAGCAGGAATTTATGTTTCTCCCTATTAATAGTTTAGAAAATTAAAGTTCCGATAAAAAGGTGGAGTTACAGTTCCTTTCATGAACCTCTGTGATTCTCCTATCATTGCATTAAAGAAACCAAATGGAGACAATGGAGATCTGCACAGAACATCATGACTATGAACAAGGTGGTCATTCCCAGACACCCTTAGCTTCCACACTCACAGACGTTTGTATGAGCCGTGCCTGTGTACTGCTGGTACTGTTCAATAACATTTATAGTATGCCCTTTTAGCATTCCTGTATAATGCCAGTCAATACTTCCCTGGTTTCCCATGGGAAGATGACAGGTTGACTTGGACAGCAATGCCCCAGGGAGATGTGAAGACTCCCACCTGTTGTCTCAGACATTATATGGTAATTTTAATGATGTTGAATTTCCTATATATTCCAGGCTCATCCAATATGTGAGCATTTTTATTTTATACACCAGAAAATTACTATACTCCCAAAAGGACACAATATGGCTATCACAGCGATAGGTGTAAAGGGTCCTAGATATGGAACAAGCAGCTCAGATTCTGTTTACCTCAGTTAAAGTCCTTCGGGTATGTAATATCTATAAACGGGCTACTAATTAACCCTAAGGAGCCAGAGGAATCCTATCCTTTTCTTTCTCTAACAAAAAAGCAATGTAGAGGATGCCTGGGTTTGGATGAAAATTGTTACAAGTGGGTTTCATTCCCAGCCCAGCCTCTCTCCGTCTTATTAAAATCAAATTTACCTGATCAAATTCGGTAGAACTCAGAGGGGAAATAAGATCTATAATCTGTACAGAGTTATGTAAAGCATCCACTCTGGGCCACCTTAAATATAGAGAATTTAGCTAAAAAATGTAGATGATTTTAGATCTATAGGCTTGACTCTGAGTCAAGGGGCCTCCCTCCTTGCATGACAGGCATTTGCAGTATAGACATGTAATGCAAACAAGGAAAAATAGTCACGGGCTCTCCTGTATCTGTGTTCCTCATCCTATGACATGACCACTGAATTCTGATCAAATTCAACACTGCTCTCTGCTGAGGGACTGTTGTTTTATGCACCTTGTTTCATTTACACTCAATATACATGTCTTAACCCAAGAAGTCTGCTTTTCCCTGGTATAGCAGGGGTTTTGTCAGTGACACCAGGTAGCCAAAGGTAATCTCTCCCCATGAGGACATCTGGCAGTAATACTCCAGGTGTCTGTAGTCTACACATTGGAGGTTTATGAATCGTTACCAGTGGCCAATATACACTTCCGATGAGCCATCGGAATCATTTTAACATCTTACCTATTAATTGAAATTATTTAATAAAAGTAAAAAATAAAATGGAATTTATATTATTCTTTATATCATTTTACAGTAACTATAGAGGCAAATTTTCTGTCCATGAAATCTGTAACCATGCCACTTTAAGTTTAGTTATTTGTAGACCATCATCGTTTTAGTCTAATTCATTTGCAAATAAGTTACGTCTTTAAAAAAATCTATCGAGAGGACTCTGACTCGGTCATATCTTTACACAAAATTTTGGAAAACTAAGAAATAAATGAAATCACCAACATACTGGCAAATAACCTAAATTTAACAAACGATGGATTATGGGACTGAAGAAAGAATAACTATGTTTGGTGAAATCTGACTTTTAAAGGTTAAAAATAATTTTTGATTAAATTGGATAAATAAATTTAATTGACTGGATTAAATTAATTTTAGATGCTTGAAACTGATTCAGTTGACGATGCCGATTAGTTTAGTGACACCGATAAGGTCAATGATACTGATTATGTCAACGATATTTATCTGTGAAATTGTTTCATCAAAATAATTTATAAAATAATTTTAAAAATCCTTTTCTTCAAATATAAGAAACACTAAAAGTGGACATTGCATATCACTATGTCATGGGGACCAATAAAGTAATAGTATTCATTTCATAATATATTCTTGGGAGATGATGAGTTCAATGACCACGGTCTACAGCTAGGAGATTTTGAACATTAGAAAAAAAAATTTAAGACTCTGTCCAACTGTTTCATAAAGAACATTATTAGGTTCTTAACCACCTATGGACCTTTTCTCTGTCACTCACCTCCCTCTACAGTGGAAATCAAACATTTTTTTAGGATATAAAGCCCAAACACCAAAAATAACCAGGTATCCAAAGAGAGCGACAAGGCCTTTATACCTATTGATGATTACTAGTACTAATATTAACAGTGACATTACTTATACTTATTCTTTAGGCTTCTGTCAAATCCTGCAAATATGACCCAATTCTTAATAGTTATTTAAGATATAGAAAATAACTTTCTATATCATTTATTAAGGTTTCCCTTTTACAATAAAAAATAGCATTACTTAAAGATAATGAAAAATATTTACAAAATTTATACAAACCTAAAACCTAATTATGAAAATATATTACTCCCTAATCCAATAGTTATTAGTAGCTGTATTCTAAGAAAATTACAATAACTAAAAGAGTCTTCTACAACTGCTAAGAAGGCACCAAAAAATTACAAAACTCTCACTGTTCTCCTGGTGTCTGAAATTTTAAATAATAATTGCTATTTACAGCATTATATTGTTAAAATGAAAAGACATATAGATTTCAGGTTTGTTTTTTTCCCAAAAAATATTTTTGTTAGTATTTCTTTATTGATTTTAGAGAGAGAAGAAGGGAGAGGGAGCGAGAAAAGACATTGATGAGAGAGAAACATAGATTGGCTGCCTCCTACATGCCCCCCACTGAGGATGATGCCCATGACTTGGGCATGTGCCCCGATTTGCATTTTGAATCAGCAACCTGTTGGTGCACTGGTAGTCGCTCAACCACTGAGCCACACTAGCCGGGCACAGCATCTGAATATTTCCAGTGGGAAATAAGTGGCCCACAATAAATAAAAATTTATCTTAGAAATAAATAATAAAATCTAAAACTATATATTCAATGCTTTTGATGTACAAACACATATTATACTAAATAGAAAATGATCCATGATAATCTCTTAAAGGTCCGTAAGATAGGACTTCTTCCAATGTGCCTGCCTTTCACTTGGCAGAAAAAAAATATGGCCTCGACTGCCATCCAAGGTTATATTCCTGCCTCACCCCACCCCAGGGTCCATTGTTTTTAACACAACAAACACTAACAGGGACAGTTCTTAGAAATAAGCCTTCCCAGCACCCTGGGATCTCATTATCCCACCAATAGGTTGATCTTCAATGCATTATTTGAATGAATTTATGTCCTATAGAGAAATAATTAATGAAAAGTGTCTAAACACTATTCTGACAAGCTCAGGGAAGGCTTGCAGGATGGACTTGCCAAGTCAGAGACCTAAAATAACCACAAAGGACAGTCTGGAATTAACACTTTTAAGCTACAGTCGTTCATGGTAGATAGCCATGTCTCAGACTAGCTGCTTCTTTGACAAGAGTCAACCTTTATCTTCAGTAAGTCTGTGTCTTGTCTTTTCATATCTGGAAAAACATACCTTTACAATGTCAAATTACTTCTGTTTTTTTCCCCAGTCCCTTCAGGACATAATCTATATTGCAGAAGAGAAACTATAAATCCCAATCACCATTTTAATCCTGTTAATTATTATCTAAGAAGTCTCTTTTACCCACCTATATAAGACATATGCTTTTTTACTTTTCACTGAATTCTAGAGGTTTCCTTAGCTTACTTTTTCCTGCCTGTGAAATGTATTCCCTATACATTTAATAAATCTAATTTCTCTTTCAATTGTCATATGTAGAGTAAAATGCAAAAGTGCGAATCACTGAAAACATATCTCGATCCATTTAAATATTGCTTCCCAGGAACCGTTCATAGTTTGACTCGAATAAACTGCGAGAAAATATTTTTCCCTTTAAATACTTCTTGCATTAACAACACTGAAAAGGTAAATTAAACATATTCTCCATATCCTCTGTATTTGTGCTGAAATTTTTCTGTAACCCCAACATCCCAAACTGTGCTGTGCATAGGTGCACTAGGGCACAGTTCTTTTCCATGGACAGAGTTAAACATTTTTGATCATTCATGTATTTTTGGATGCATACTTGAACAGTTCTTGCTTTAGGCTATCTTGAACAGTCGTACTTAAGATTTCTCGGGTAGGTATTTGAGGGGAAGTTACTGAACAGCACATGGTATTTGTTTTGGTGAAATTCCAAGTTGTTTGCCAGGGGCTGCAGTATTTTCAATGTATGGAACCGATGTTTAAGAGTTCCAAGTTTTCAAGGCCATCGCCAACATTTGAAACTGTTTATTTTACTTTACTGTTGTTGTGTCCGTGAAGGTCACCAACCAGGGATTTGGAGGTTGGAAATTGAGTTCAGTAGTTGTTTAGCTCACGTGTCCTGTCTGGAGAAGGAAGTGTTCATGTTGCTCTTTGAAATGTTTCTTGTTTTTTCATGCATGCCTTTCTGAAGTTCTTGGTTATGGATAACGGTGTTATTGGTGACAAAAATTTTTACGTGTTCTGTGCATTCCAAGGGCTCTGTGTTTGGTATTCAGATAGTTTTTCTTGTTGTGCTGAAGTTTAATTTGTAATGATGGGATACTGTTTGTGTATTGCAAAGTTTGCTCAAATTTGCTGTTAGTATCATAATGCTGATAACATGAATTGTGTGCCAAAATTCCATATATATTAGGGGGACCGGAAAGTAATGTCGTTAAAGTAATGCCATGTTAAGGGCGGAAGTGGAAGCAAATCCATGTCAGACAGTCTAGGAACTGTCAGATACTCTTAACAAACCTTGGTCGCCCATCCAAGAACATTTGCAGCAGACCGGTAAAGTAAGCAGAGCAGG